>JASAUF010000171.1:9752500-10446192 GCA_030180095.1 Magnolia changhungtana | reverse complement strand
GATATTTGTTTTTTCCCTTCATCTGGGTCTGTATGACCTAATCAACAGATTGGATGTTAAATAAACTGTACAGTGGGCCTTAGGAGGATTTTAATGGTGGATATCCAATCACTATTGTTTTCTTGTGGTGTGATCCACTGAGATTTATACTTCTCTCGATTTTTCTTTGAAGCACTAAAATGATCTGTAAAATTGGATGAACGAAATGGATGAAACACATACATAATGGTGGGGCCCACAGATCACTGACCACCAGCCACGGGGCTAGTGGCAGGGGGAGTAGCCAATCCGTTCTCAAATATATACATCTTGGTGAGCCCCACATAGTCGGGTCACCAGGGATCTCCATCGAGATAGACACATATTCAGGCGCTCACCACCCTCTCTTGGATGTGGTTTGGCTAGTGACCCCCAATCTAACTAGCCGGTGTCAAAGCACTATAGGCACTATCATGATGTATTTGTTTTATCCATGCTGTCTATCCATTTTGCTAGCTAATTTTAGGGCATGACCCAAAAACTGAGGCAAATTCAAATCTTAGGTTGACTACACTCGGCTACTGTTTCTATGTTGTGGTCCACCACAAATTTTGAGATTCTAATCTGCTTCAATTTTTATTTATTGGCATAAAATGAGATAACAAAATGAATGGATTGCATGGATAAAACGTATACATCATGGTGGGCCTATAAAGCTTTGACATCGGCCTGCTAATTTAATGGTGTTGGCTCACTAGCCAAACGTCAACCCTTATCTTGGAGAGTAGTCGTGGAACCCTTAGTTTCTAGGATTAACTTAGTCCATCTTTACCCCAAGTCGGACCGACTTAGTGATAGCCAATAGTGGTAACCGATAACTATAATATTGAATATGAAGGAATAGTGGTAACCAGTAACTATTATATTGAATATAAAGGAAGATCGTAGTCTTAGGAATTGTTCACCTACACTATGTTGGGTCAACAGTAGCTTGTAAGTCATGGCATTGTTTTTTCCTTGCTCATTAGTGCATGTTCGACGAAGCACCCTGCTGCTCTCAGCCAGGTCAGTAATTTTGCTTTAGTGGTAAGTTTTTTTTTTTTTTTTTTTTTATTTTTTTTTGCATTCATCATTGACTTATTTTCGTTCAATCATATAATTGATGCACCTTCGAAAGTCTTTAGTTTTAAGATTTTTTTATTTTTTTTAAAGAACTCGTCGTAAGAAGCACCCCAACCTCCGTAAATTGCTTGATTAGCACACTTGACAATTAGTAGAATAGATAGTTGGTCTCCTGACCATTTAAATAAGCACTGACTTTTCTTGACACCAAGAGTTAGTGACATTTAATTTGAATCGGATCGAAAATCAATTCCGACACACCTGCAAATTTCACAAGTGTACCATGCGTATGACTGATTATTAACGGAGAGGATCAACTAGATGGAGGATCTGGATCCAACCCCCACATGAAGTCCTTTATGATGTATTGCTTTGTCTTGGTTAAATAGGAAATGCATGTGTCACGCCCCAGACTCGGTAACCGGAATCACAAGGAACCCGATGGCCGGTTCTGGCCATAACAGCCTCCATAGTACCTCATTCTCGGCTCCTAAGGCAGGTTCCGATCCTGGGATCCTACAAGGAGGATTTTTCATGACAATATAATCATTATCAATACGAGTATACCAAAGATCACAACAAGTACATCTGAGAATAACAAAGGCACACATCACAAAATCCACTGTAAATTTGAACTTTTACAATCATCTATAAGGTCTAAAAGGACATACATGAGATAAAAGGAAAACAGAGAAAGGTCAGCAACACTGGAGTCCTCAAATGCTCAGCTCTACTCCATGCTCTACTGCTATGTTGCCTGCCTAGGGTATCCTACACGCATCAATCGTGCATAAGCTTATAGAAGCTTAGAGAGTGGTATAAGTGTGTGATAATGGTGCACAGAAGAGTAGTAGGAGATACAAGGAGAGAAGCATGATCAATGAGGACATCACTAGCCTTACCCAGGCTTATCATAAATAAGATGCAATGAGTACTGGGTACCATGCCAAGGCAATGCATGAGGGGCTTGTAGAACCAATGCTAATGCAATGCAAGTAATGTCAGTGCTCATATCCAAACCACAAGTCATGTACATTTTCGATCATAAGGAAATCACCGGGGTCCATTACACTACTGAATGACTACCGCTCTACAGACCTCGCACAGTCAAACGAGAATAAGAGACCTCACTACCTGCCCGTGGACAGCCAATCACCAACAAGGCCTGAAGGTAGCCGACCCATTTACGAGCTGGTCAGACTCAGCTTAGCAATGCCTCCTCACATCAGGCAGGTAAGGCTACACCCTTATCCAACTGACTACACAACAGTGGGAGTCGCGACCTAATGGTATAAGGCCCTCGTGCGCTCATATATTCCACTCGGTCATGGCATTGGAGCAGATCCTTCGTACCATGGAAGTTTTGAGAATTTCACCCATGGGCATCCTATGCACCCGGTATGCTTAACTAATATTTTCGGTGTCCACACATACGACCATCCACGAATACCCCTGTGGAGGCCAAGGCCCTGATGAAGTAAGAGCGGATATCCATAAGCTATGTAATGTCAGATGCATGAATCACACAATCAGCCATGCATCAATCCCAAGCATCCATCTCTCGAGGAGATACCAACATATCCTACACAATGACACAACCATGGCCAATCATACCTCAACCAAGCATGCATATGATGCATATGGGAGTGGGCCATGAAGATGAATAGGGGTGCCAATGAGGTGAAGATGAACTCTCTACCTAACCATGAAGGGTTTAGGTACTTAACCAATTCCTCATAAGGAATACAACCTCTAGTGGGGGCCCATATACCTGGGGTAGCCCACGAGACTAAGGAGAACAATGATATGGGCCTAAATAGATGAAACGAGCCTAGCAAGGATCTATGGTGGGCCTTTAACCATCCATAGAAGCCCATGGGCCTACCTTAGGGCCACCAATGTGGACATCCAACCACAATTGGTCCCCAAGAGGTAGCCCATCTCTAATTGATTACGGATCAAGGCCCAAGGCCCACACAACATTAGAAATAAGAAATGGGCAGCCATTACATACCACATACATTCATGTTGGGCTTTAGAAAGGCGGCCCAAGGCCTAACCAAAACATGGGTCCAAGGGGAACACACATAGCCCAACCCATATATACCACTATGGGCCCATAGGGGAAAGATTAGGGCCCAACATAAAGGCCACTAATCCCATATATTGTGGTGGCCTAGTGGGCAGCCCATTGCTCAAATCACATGGGCAAATGTCATGCTCTTAGTCAAGTAAATTGGGCCTACAACCTGGCCTAAGTATAAAGTTGATTTGGTGGGCAACCAAGGGCCCATATACTTGTGTAGTCCGGCCCACTAATCCAACACAATAGTATGGTAAAAATTGCCCAAGAGTTCAATGGGCCTATCTGGAAAGTTCCAGCCTAATTGGGCCTAAAGAGTTCAACAACTAGCTGCATTCATGGACCCAATTAAATCAACTGTGGTAGGCCTCAAAAGTGCATTTATTAAGCCCAACATTTAAGGAACTAAAGGTATAAATTATTACCTCTAAGATTCTTCATAATGTGTTGAGCCCCACTCCTCAAAATTTCAGCCCAAAGGCCAAGCATAATTATGACATGTTGTTGTCCTAAATTTGGGCACTCCATTAGAGTGGGCCCTGGGCCTCTAAAACTCTAAGAATTGAGAGCTAAGGTCCCTCATCATGCATACAATAAGAAGAAACCCAAAAAGGCGGCCCACCATCAGAGGAAACATTTTTGAATTATAAATTTTATCAAGGCATATTGCTGGACTGCACAGCAGAAAAGTCTGGCAAGCCAACGATCTTGGTCCATTCTTTTGGATACATAAATGGGGTCATTTGGGGCTGAAATTTTACAGAGTGATACTTCCATAGGTGGGACACACCCCCACAAAATTTCAGAATTTTTATATTCTTAAGTATTTTAATTAATTTAAACAAAACAGTTTGTCCAAAAATCAGACAGACCTGGATGTCCCAACGTGGTGGGCCAGTCCGGCCCTCACCACGGTGTACACAGGGGTCCATTGGCTCTGAAACTTGGTAGGTAGGTCTCATCATGGGTGAAAAATAGCTTCAAAAATTTTTATAATTTTGGACATTTAAAAACATTTTAATTTATTTAAAGAAGTCAATCTATCCTGAAAATCGGACTGATCTGGACACCATATTGTAATGGGCCGGTCCAGCCACCACCACGGTGTGTACAGGTGTCCATTGGCCCCAAAATTTTGTAGGTTAGTCCTACCATGAGTGACCACCTCCTATAAATTTTCATAATTTTTATACACCCAAAAGTATTTTAATAAATTTCAGAATTCTAACCTGTCCAGGGTGGAATGTTGCTGGAACAGTGCAGAAAATCCAGACTGTCCACCTCACTTGGACCACACCTTTAGGACCCCAATGAAGGTCAGATGGGGCTGAAATTTGGTATGGTTGTAGGTGAGTCATAAGGCTACAAGAATCACATATTATTTTGTTTCAGTATTCCCACCAAAGACCCATAAATCAGGCCCCAAGGTGGCCCAAAAATCTGTCCAGGCAGATTTGGACAGCAACATGTAATAGAAATGATTAAAATATAAACATGGTTTTTCATGGGATTTAACCCTAGGAATTTGTGTGGTGGACCACCCTAGTGGGCCCCACAAATGTCCAGACCTTCTCCATCATCAAATACCCCTTGCATGTATCCCATTTAGGTGGATTTTGGGGCCACATGTCTAAGGATGGACCGCTATGGGCGTCCAAGCTCCATGGTTGGTCTGGATTTTTGTTGGCCTATAAGGTGGGCCACACATGCAAGATCAGAATTCTATCATAAAGAAAAAAATAAATAATTGGCCACAAGAGGAGGGGCTCCGCCACATTGAGGCCCTCCCCTTCATCAATCACACCATACATTCCTTCTATTCATATGTTACAACAAAGATCCACCACATGCATGTTCTAGATTCAAGATCAGTGGTTGGGATGTCATCCCAACCATGATTCTAGGGTCTAGATGACCTATCATACTATGGAATCCAAGTAATCCTCCATGATGGGGGCCTATAGAGGGAAAACCCCATGCATGGACATGCATGCATCAAATAGGTTATTTGGCCCCAAATAAGGGATGATGTAGGATCTCCACCATGGATTGGTGGGTCCTACACTTCCCACAAAAAAGAGATCTAAGAATATGAAAATAGAAATCCTAAGTCCTACGAGTACACCCACCTTAGATTGCTCCAAACTTGGACCTCCTAGCTCCTAGTGCACTAAGGGATCCATATCAATGGGTGAGATTGGATTTAGATGGTTAGATTTAGAGGATTACAGGGAAAATGGGGCTGGAGAAGAGAGAGAGATGAAAGGGAAGTTGCTGGATTTTTTTACAAATGGAAGAGAAAATGAGAAGAAGGAGAGAGAGAGAGAGAGAGAGAGAGAGAGAGAGAGAGATTTGTAGGGAAGAAATGATTATGTTGTAAGAAAGCAAATGATAGCCTATGGTGACAATAACAATGTTGTTATACTTAGGCTAGGTTTGGGTGGTGTCTAGGTGGGTAGTGTCAATTCCATGCAATAGTGTAGTGTGTGTGTGTGGTGTGCATGAGAAATTGTACCATAGAGGTGGTCCACATGCATTTGTATAAAAAGTGGGCCACATGATGAAATGCTCATAACTTTTGATCCATAGGTCGGATTGACGCACAAGACACGTCGTTGGAACAGCAACGACGATACGAACGAGATGGCATATGTCTTAGATCGATCCGATTCGGGTCTACATGATTGAACTAAAGGTGACCGCAAATACAATCCGAGGGTCGCGGGTCACCGGAATTCGACCGGTAGGACCGCGATACCATGATGAACAAGATGCATACTCACACACACATGCACACATGGGAACTAGGGTCGAGTCTCACACATGTCTACTTGTGTCAGGTCCATCTTGTCATGTACATTTGTATGTACACCATATAGCTACCCATGTTGGGGTCACCGCATAATCCACGACTTCACTCACACGTCACAGTGGGTCCTACACAACTAGAGTTAGGCATTAAGTTGAGTCGAACTGAGTTAGGGATGACTCGACTCAATCCAGTTTTGAAATAGGCCTATCCCGAACTCGATCCGACTCGATACCGAGTCCAACATGCCTGACTCGATCCAAGTTCGGTCTAGCCTGGACTGATCCGAACCGAGTTTGATCCAGTCAAAAGTACCGAGTCGGGTCAAGTTAGCACCAAGTCAGATTGAGAGATGAGAGAGGGAGTGGAGAGGAGAGAGAGGAGGAGGTGGGTGGTTGTCAGGTTTGGAAGAGGAGGAGGATGAGGGAGGGAGGGAAGAGGAGGAGGGTTTGAAAGAGGAGGAGGAGGGGTGATGGTGGTGGGTGGTTGTGGTGGTGGGTGGAGGTCGGGAGGAAGAGGAGAGAGAGAGAGGAGAGAGAGAGAGAGAGAGAGAGAGAGAGAGATTTGGGATTGGGTCGGGGTAGAGTGCGGTGGGTAGGGTTAGAGAGTCGGGTTGAGTCAGGTTTCGGATCGAGTTGAGTCTAACCAGATCGAGTTTCAGGTCGAGTTACCCAGTAACTCGAACTTGACTTGGTTTGAGTTGGAATTGGGCGAAGCCTACTCGGTTCGGACTGACTCACTCATTCAGTTCGGGTCGAGTCGGATCGGAACAAGTCGGATGAGTCGAGTTAGCCGGATCGAGTCATCCGGTGCCCACCTCTATACACAACTAGAAGGTATGTAATTATACACAACTAGAAGGTATGTAATTACTTGATGATTCCCTTAAATTGAATAAGGTGCATACCATGCATGCATGTGTAAAGTATATTACGAAAGGACTTAAATTTAGTGCTACTAGAAGACTACCTAATAGAGTTGTACACGAGTCAAACTGAGTGGAGCTTGGCACGGCTCAGCTCGGCCAATAGCTAACCTTAGTTCGAACTTGGCTCAGCTCAATCTTCGAGCCTGACTGGCCAGCTCGGCTAGGTTTGGTTAGCAACTCGGGCCAGTTTGAGCTGAATTTGAGTCTATGCAACATTTTCTCAAACACAGCGCATCTTCAATTTTTCACATAATGTAAAACAATAACAACAGTATACAAGTATTTCATCAAACACTTGAGGGCTGTTTTATAACATGAAGTTTTTTTTTAGTGATTTATTTTATATCCATTCCTTAACATTAGCCTGTCCCGTGGAGAATATATGCACCCGAAACAACACTTCATTGAATCATTTCATCAAACACTTGACGAGCAGCATCAATATCAAAATAACCAGTCACCAAGACGATTCGATCCAAGTTGATTCGAGTTGAGGTTCGATCCCAGTCGAATCAAGATCGACCAAACTCAAACTCAACTCAAAATTTTTTCGAGCTCAAAAAGTCAGCTTGATTCGGCTCGAACTCAGTTTCAAACTGAGTCAAATTGAGCTTTTAGGAGTCGAGTTGAATTTAGTTAACAATCAATCGATGATGGGCAGGAATCGATCTTTTACAAGTCGAGTCGAACTCAATTGACACTTGGGTCAAACTCAGTTTCAAACCGAAACAACACTTCAGTGAGTCGAATTCGGCTCAAACTGGCCCGAGCTAACTCGGTTCGTGTACAGCTCTTCCTCCCACTAACCTTGCTTCGATGAGTCGGATCCTAACTCCCATCATCCATGATCAACTGTTAATGTGTAAGTAAACCAACATGTGTATAGAAAAATAAGAGGCCATTTTCCCATCTCTTTCCTTACATGACCATCATGAAGCATCACATACAAGACCCGAGTCTTCCAATGCGTCTAATCACGTCACGTGCACTGCACATGTCTTTATTGGACACAAAGCAGTTCCTGTCTTAAATTGAAAGATAGTAAGATCCTAGCAATCGTTGCACGAGGACTATTGTTATATTTTCTGTCTTAAACTGAAAGGTTACAATTTTCCCATCTTCAAGAAATTTGATGCGGAGATCATCCATGGTGGGCCCACCATATCAATCGTTTCTATAATAGAACCATGGGATATAGCTTCAGTATGTATGTCCTTATATCCACGCCGTGCATATGTTTTGATAGCTCATTTTAAGACACGATCACAAAAAGGAAGCAGATCAAAATCTCAGGTGGCCCGCACCATATAAAACAATGGTGATTGAATACCCACCATTAAAAACTTCTAAGCAGCCACTGGAATATTTATTTCCCATCGAACCCATTGATAATGTAAAAAATACAGGGACCACACAAATATCAGCTTGATCCAAAACTTTTGTGACCCACGGGAAGTTTTTAATGGTCAATCAACATTGTTTCCTATGGTGTGGTTCACTTGATATTTGGATCTGCTTCATTTTTTGGATCATGCCCGAAAATGAGCTTTCAAAACTGGATGGAAAGCATAGATGTAAGGAACATACATCACAGTGGGCCCCACAATCAAGGATCCACCGAAGCTGCATGGGAGCCCAATTCGTACAAACTGGAAAACCTGAGGAATCTGCTGATATACTCGGGTAAAAAAGATTGGACATTCCTCGTTTAACTACGTATATGTATTTCACATCAACCAATTCACACCTTTTAAGATGCAACCACCAATTGACTATTGCAATGTACTATGCGTGTCTTTTTCTAGCACTGTGTGAACGTGAGACCTTGCTTTTTGCTGCCCAAATAAATGACTATTTATTTATTTATTTTAAAAGTACTTGTTTAGTTGGAGACATGTCATGACCATGAATGTGGCAACATAGACATAGGTGGTGGGCCATATTATTTGAACGACTGAATTGCAAAGAGCCTAAGTGACCTCTCCGGGTCAAGTTCTATCACTCAAAATTCAATAACAAATTGTTGTAGATATGGAGGGAAGTGCAAGTCTACATTAGATGGTCCACCACTCCTATTTTTTAAGTTTTAGTGTATGTTGCACTGTACATGTGGCCTCTGCGTATCAAAATAAGGACCGCTCAGGTTGTTGGGCCCACCGTGGATGAAGGATAGCATGAAAATTGAACTAATCCAATTTTCTTGGACATTGGGTTTCTCTAGTTGAATTTGAACCATTGATTATTTTATTTTTTAACCATCCATTTATAGTTGATGGTTGGATGCGAGTTTTTGGGGTGTGATCATCTACAATCTGAATGATCTGGATTGGGGTTCTTATATATCATATAAATAGTACCTGAGACATCGGAAATACCGGTGGACGGTTTAAATAAACGTGCATGGTCGGTGAGATGGAACAACGTACATTGGTGGTGAACATACAGTCGAGTCGTGAGTGAATGGAAGACATGAATGAGATAGAGAGGTTTTGGGCTGACGGAAGACCTCACCATGACTAGATCTTTATCAGATAGCTACAACATATGGAAATCATGGTTTAAAGATATGATGACTGGGACCCAGCACGTCCAATCTCGAGCCACGTCGTAACTAGTCGGAGCTAGGGTGAATTGGCCGACTCACCCGAGTTGGGAGTGCCTTGTCTTGATGAATTGTAATGTGGAACCAGGTTTGGTACGACTGAGTCTGAGTTAACTAGGACGAGCCATGGGACTCTCCGAGCCTTAAAACTATGGTGGAAGTGGGTTGGACAGCCCGGCCCTAGAGAGCTAGGGCTGCCATTAAACCTAGCCCTAGAGTTGGGGCTAAGGTTGAAATTCTGGCCCACCATGAAGAATGGCTTCTATTTACATTGTTAATCCATTTTTCAAATCATGAGCTCAAAAATAAAGCAAATCAAAGACTCAAGTGGGCCATAGAGTGGTGGTTGAATGCCCATCATTAAAACTTCTTAGGGGCCATTAAAGTTTTAGATTAAGCTGACATTTGTGTTATCCCTCCATTCAGGTTGATGTGACCTTATGATCAACGGTTGGATGGCAAATAAGCATCATGGTGGGCCCTAAGAAGCTTTCAATGGTGGGTGCCATTATATCCACTACTTCCTATATTGTGTTCCACTTGAAATTTTTTGAGCTCGAATGATTAGTCACGCCACAGATGGCCTGTTTGGAATTTGCAGCACTTTTACCAACGGTCTAGCTTCGTTGTTAAGTGATATTTTTTGGGACGGTTAGTAGTTGTAGCCAATTCGTCATAAATTTGCAATGGAACCCAACCATGTTGTTTTTTAAAAATGCGACAAACAGTGACGGCCTAAATCCGTCGTTATTTTCTGACTTGCAGAAGTTTAACGGACAGACCAAACCCTTTTTCTGAGTTGCGGAACTTTACTAACGAACTAATGTCGTCGATAAAATAGAATTTGAACACTTTCCCAACGGTTAGATCCGTCATGAAGTGATACTTTTGAGACGATTAGTATGTGTCGCCAATCCGTCGTAAATTTGCGACGGATCCTAACAGTCGTTTTTGTTACAATGCGACAAACAGCGACGGCCGAAATCCGTTCAGGTCACAACCAGCCAGTAGAAGGTTAGATCGAAATCGGTCATCTGACTGCAGTGGGGCATACAAATCCAATTGGATCACCAAAAGTAGCAATTGATTGGACTTTTTATGGCTATGTACAAACCATATGAGTGAAAGATCCCTAGGGCCATGCACTTATATAATTGGTTTGCATAGTATTTGGACTATTTTATTTGGTTTCGTTGTTTAAGCTTCTTCCCTTTTTTTCCCATCTTTAAATAGGTTAAATGAGTGAAGGGAGTATGTGTGTCGACCAATAGATACTAAGTGATGCAGGACAACTAACCAGTTACTCTAAAAGCTGAAACTAATAGAGCGTGGTGAATCAATCCCTTTATCTCATAGCATGAGCTTTCGGGTGAATTCCCCTTATGGGCCCCACATCACATTGGTCTCACCTCCCCACGAGCTACCTGCCTCACATGGGCCACCCACCCCGAGTGTTCCCCCACATCCCACAGCCCACCCCACTCTAGTCCGGTGTGAAAATGCCCCCGCATTACTAAGGCTTTGTATTACACATGATACGCAGGCAATTAGAAATTGTATTTGTATGGTATGTCAGTTTAAATAAAACCAACTAGATTGTGTAGCCCACTGTTGCCAATTCACAATCTTAAGATCAGTTAAACAATATTAACCTCTTATTCCTGGATACTTGATTGTGGAAGTAAGACCGTTGGATATTTTTCATTTTTAACAGTCCAATAAATTTCTGCCAATATGATAAGCAGATAGTCAAATGAGCTTAGTTTTTGGTCCATCACACAATGCTGCACTCAATGGGTTGAGGTCCATCTTCTTTTTTCTCTTTCTCATATACTTTGAAGTCTGATCCTAATTTTTTATTTCATTCACTCGAGTTGTTTTATTGTGGATCAGATGCAAGTTAGAAAAAGCATGTTTTCCAGCTATAAATATGAGAAAAACAATAGTTTTAATCACTACAAAATTACAATTTTAAAATGGACAAATTTTTGGTTTAGGAACGGCTAAAGGTTGTTCCAAATGTAAAACTGTTTTAAACTATTTCAAATGTTCAAAGATGCCCTAATAAGTCATCGTGCGAGGCCCTCTGTTTCTCTCTCACCAACCCACTCCTCTTCCAAACCTAATTAGTCGCATGTGGGCCCCTCTCTCTCTCACGAAACCTCTCCTCTTCCAAACCCTCCCTTCACGAACCCTCAAATTCTCTCTCTCTCTCTCTCTCTCTCTCTCTCTCTCTCTCTCTCTCTCTCACGAACCCTCTCCCCTCAAAGCCCCTCAAATCCTCTCTCTCTCTCTCTCTCTCTCTCTCTCTCTCTCTCTCTCTCTCTCTCTCTCTCTCTCTCTCTCTCTCTCTCTCACAAACCCTCTCCTCTCACGAACCCCCCCCCCCCACAAAGCCTCCTCAAATCTTCTCTCTCTCTCTCTCTCTCTCTCTCATCTCTAGTATTCTCAAAGTCTCTAGAATTCTCAACATATTTCAAAAGGTCGATCTCGAATCTTTTGCTCTTCTTCTATTGTCATATCTTCATGCTTACAATCTCTTCTTTCTTATTCCGTGTTTTTCCTTTCAATATTTTTCTAACTTTTATCTGATATTGGAATACTTGTTTTCTTCTTTCATTCCATTTGAATTGAATGATCTTCAATGATTTTTACTGATGATCTTCAATGATTTTTACTGATAATCTTCAATCTATTTGAGCGATTTCAAGCTATGAGAATGGATGGTTCTTATGGGCAGGGGTTGGTATTATTGGTGCCCTTCTTGCTATAACATTAACTGGAGATGCCTTGGCCTTGTTTAATGGTGAGAACCCGGAAAGAGAAGTTAGATACAGCTTATCCTTGTAGAACTTATTTTACAATATCTCAATCTTTAATCTATCAGTCAGGTGATATCTGTGGTTGGCACTCTGTTATTTTGCTACCGAGGAAGAATTGCATTTCATATTTATTTCATGTGCTTTGTTTCTCTACATCATTATTCCCATATCTAGGGTCTCACAACTTTCACCCTTCTATTTTTCTTTCTTTTCTTTTTCTAATTGTATGAAAATAGTGAGGGGTGATTTGGTTGGCTATCTTCCCTTGAAATGAACTTCTACAACTTTTCAGCTTTGCATTTTGGACTTATTATTATTATTACTTTTTTATGAGTGATTGCTATTGTTATTGCTTCATAAGTTGGTTTTTTCAGAAGGATGCACTAATTCTTTTGTTGTCGCTGATTGGATCTTCAAGTATCAGGTACTGCATCTAAAAATTTTAGTTCCTTTTTAACCCTTGCCATGACTGAATTTTCCCACTTGGCCTACTTTAAGAATATCAAGAATGAAGGAAAATGGATTAATTGTATTTTCATATACATTGTTTGCACATCACTGCATGTCTGGTGGTCATCATTGGTGTCTTAGCTCCGCTGCTCGAGGAGACTGTGTTTCGAGGGTTTCTGATGGTGTCCCTGACTAAGTGGTAATGCCCCTCTTCTTCATTATGAAATGCCTGCTTACTAAGAGAAATGGTGTGATTCTAATCTCCATATGTGTGGGCATTTTTTGAATTGATCCAGTTCGACGGTGTCGCCACATCACTTTTGTTGTTATCTTTTGTTTCCTATCTGAATCTTCAGGTCTTAGTAATAAAGATAGGTTCATAGAGTTACATCTAGGGCTATCAATTGGATGGGGTTGAGGTCTGTCCAAGTCTGGCCTGCAAAGTAAAACCCAAACCTGGGTCAGTGATGGGCCAAAATAAACAGGTCTAAGCCTTTCCCATGATGATTATAAATGGTGTGGGTCTGAGTCCGTCCCAGGCTCGAGCCCTACCACCCTCTTTTGTACAAGCACGAGATTGACAAAAAATCCCTTGAAACCTTAAATGGGCGGACGGGCTATTAGATGCGCCCCAAGCCTGACCTGATTAATAAACTGGCTTAAATTTTAGGCCAGTGGCCATTAGGCCTATTATTTCATACCAAGCCCCAACTCAGGCCAAGACAGCTCTAGTTACAACATGGGAAGGGCAATTGTTAGCCAATACATAGAAACAAGCTTAATACCCCTTTTTCCAAGGGACTGATTTTGCTTCGTCATTGGCTTCTTGCAATACATGATAAAACAAAATCTTTAGTTTTGATGCCAAATTTGAAACTCATTATTGAATGTGAATCTCCATGGTCAGAAATCCATACATGAAGCCCCCCCCCCCCCCCTTTTTTTTTTTTTTTTAATTCTTTCTTTTATTTTTTACTAGATCTTTTAAAGGAGGGGTGTGCTCAGCCCATGCAGTAGTGCAACACAGGGGCACCACTTAAGGACCACGCTATCAAGCTACTATGGTAGGCCCTCCCTTGGAGGAAATTAATTTAATACCATGTGGATTGATGGCCCACATATCTTTAAACATCAATTTTAGCTAATATCTTTGCATATGCATTGGGTGTCAGCTACCGGATTTAATTTATTTACCAGAAACCAGACATTGGAAGAGAGCAGAAAGTTTTAAGGTTTTTATCTGCATCCATATGCTTTATTGTCGTCTATTAATGAATATGTGCTCAACATCATCACAACAGGACATTTCCATCTTTTAATGCTGAGATGATCTCAATAGACTATCTTACATGTTTCTAAGGGTGTGTTTGGATACACGGAATCCATGTGGAAATGGAAATTGTTCTATTGACAAGACAATTGGACTGTTTGGATATGCGGTTTTCATACAGTAATCACTGCACCTATCTATGGTTAGAATGCTCTGGCACAAGAAACAAGGATGACCATTGTGTATTGAATTTGAGGATTCTGCTTGCTATCCAAACAGGCATTCCATTTTTGGAATCCTACTTTCTACAGTGACCATGGAAATTATCATTGGACACGGTATCCAAATGAAATCCATATATCCAAACATGCCGTAAAGTTGTTGCTTTGTGATTGGTGTTGCTTCTCTCTTACTGAATTTGGTCTCGTGTTCAATTTATTGTATTGGTGTTGGGTGAACATGAATGTTTTAGGTGAGTGAAACTGCTATGGTGAATTGTGGTTTCTATAGTGAAAATGGAGGTTTTAAGATATCTAATGAAGACAAAGCTTACATGCAATCATGCAAAGCTGTCGTGTCTACTTGTGCATTTGGTGGCGAAGATGATTTGTATCAACCTATTGGAATGACAGAGGCATCGCTTAGAAAGATGATGTTATACCTTGAATATCTTTTGTTGTTGTTTTTGTCATGCTTTGTTGCCTTTCGTGTATCTAAGATTGTTTTTGGGATACAGGTTTGCTATGTGACATTTTGGGATGAAATAACTCGCTCAACTCACGAAGTAGAGGGGAAGAGAAATGGTGAAGGCAGTATGATTGGTAAATGGAGAATTGTTGTTTTAAGGATCTTCCATTCACGGATCAACGACTGAATGATAAAATCCCTAAGGTAATGAACAGTTACAGTTTGACATTGCCTTGAAGTTTCTTCTTCTGCATGTTCATGCACTTCTGTCTCTCGATTCATGAATTGTAATATCTTGATTCAAAAGGGTAGGTAGTTTCTCCTCTTTGACTATTTCTCTCATGTGGTTTTCTTCTCTCTTGGTTGGCAAATCATGAAATTGAAGGATCTTCTCCATGTTTTTCATGATTTTGATCTGGTTTTAAAACACCTCATTTGAAATTCCAGACGCATGTGCACACGTCTTTGGTGCATCTCTCTCCACCCTTTTGGCCATTTGAATTCCTGATGTTATACACATTTCCTTGGTGTATAATCTCCACCCTTTGACCATTGTTTCTAATATGGTTTTCTATGCTCCTGAATATGAAAATGGACATATTTGTTCTTGTCATGATATGATTTTGATGTACTTGAGAGGGTTGGAATGTCCATTTGAATTCCTGGTGCATGTACACATTTCTTTGGCGTATAATCCCTTCCCTTTTGATCATTGTCTGTAATATGTGTTTTTGGGTATTAGTGAAAAATCTGAAAATGGAAACAGCTCCTCCATCTTCATGACCTTTTTATATGGTTTTGATTATATCTTTGAGAAGATTTCAATGTCTAAAGTAACAACCTATTTGAATTCCTGGTGTATGTACACATTTCTTTGGTGTACAATCTCCACCATTTGACCACCGTTTCTAATATGGTTTTTTTTTTTTTTTCCCAGTGAAATCTAAAAATATAGACAGCTCTTCGTAATCTTTTTATATATCTTTGACATCCAAACAGCCCATTTGAATACCATATGCATGTGCACATTTCTTTGGTATACAAACTCTCAACACCTTTGATGGCTTTTCTGTTATAGAAGCTATGACCAGAAAAAGCTCCTTCAATTTCAAGATTGTTTTTACTTTTGATGTGTTTGAGTGGATTCCAAACAACCCAATCTGCATTACTGAAGTGCATACATATTTCTTTGGTGTATGATATCAGTCAGCTAAGAGTACTGATTTAAGATCTGCTCAGAATATTGTGTCCCACCTGGAACCAGAATCTCCAATCAGTAAAAAGGTATCAGATCAGTCATCAAAGAAACCACAACAACAGCCACAACAAGCAGAAATGAAACTGATCTCAATGCCCTACCCTTTTTAGATATTTGCACCCCTTTTTTCTTAAGACGCCACTCAATAAAAGGGTGAGTTTGTATTCTCAACAATCTTTACCATTGTTCTAGTAATAGGCTGATGTAATGTTTTGTAGCAATGGTATAATAGCTCTAAAATCACCAAGAGCATTGCCCATATTCGTAAGTCAAAGGTTTAACTTGGCCTGAACGACTTATTGCTTCAAGGAAGCTGATAAGCTCAATCATTTTTTTTCCTATTAACGAGTCCAACTGCTCCCCAGCCATGCGACAGTACCTTGTAATATTACTCTGGTAGAGTTGTCTGTCTTTTATGCATTTATAGCATTATGCTTGAACTTTTGGTAAGGATGTCATCTATAAAATGCAATGATGCATGTCTGCAGGTTCTTTATACTGAAACTGGCAGAGGTTACCACTCGCACATTTAAAGTCTATTCAACAACAGACCAACTTGCAAAATATCTTTATGCAGGTAATTCAAATGTGAGGATGGAAAAGCAATGGATTTTATGGTTCCTTGGTTTTGTTCATCACATGATAGGCTTTGCTCAAACACCTCCTTTGTGCTTGGGTGCAGCTATACTAAAAGACTGATTTTCATGAAATTGATAGAGTAAAATGCCAATTCACTGCTACACCTACTTAAAGGGATTTGTGTATATGTGGCAATCAGTGTTTCAAAAATGCAGCCTGAAAAAAAAAATCAGTTCTTTCCAAAAAAAAAAAAAGCTCAAGATATTTTCATTAGGCTTCTGAAGACATTACAACCTGGCAGGGGATGTTCATGTCATCAATGAGAAAGTTGCTAAAAGACAAGAAGGTTTCATCATATTCCATCAACTCCGTTCTTTTGGCATGAACTAATTTCCAAAGATCTGGCCTTTATTTATGAAGGTTTTTTTTTTCCTTTTTCTTTTATTTTTGGTAGGAATTGGAGCTGCCTTCATAGTTTCAAGGCAGCAGCAAGACAGTGGTATGACTCCCTGACTTGCTGATGTAGATATTCCAATCACTTCTGCCTTAAGCAGTCATTTAGCTGACATTATGTATGAAGGGCATGACAATGTCTAGATCAGTCATATGAGTAGGAAAGACACAATGTGCAACATCCCGATTTTTGCCAACTTGGAAACAGACGTCCTTAGGCAATGGGTCGATCCTAACATGTTATTAACTTCTCAGAACTCAATCCCAAAGTCTAAAATCCCTTTTTAACCATTTCCTTCAAATCTCACCTTTCACCACCTTATTCTTCAAAATTTTCTAAGTACTTTCATATTAGGCATGAATCCTAAAGTTTAGGTGATGAAGAACAATACTTAAACTAAAATTTACTATAAATATTAATTAAATAAATAAAATAGGTTTTTAACCATTAAAATTTTAGAATCTCATGAAATAAATATGTTATTTGGATAGAGCAGCTTCTCCTACCCCAAAGTCATATATTGCACGTCAAATAACTCATTCTAGTTTGCAAGATATGCCGTTCCAAAAGCCACATGGCAAAAACACCACCCAACACCATAACGCCCGGGCGGAGCCTCCGCCGGATCGGTGGCGCCCATAACTAGCTAGGTTTGGTTAAATGCGAAAAGCCCGTTCTTTGTCATTTTCGTAGTTTTTTCTTCCAACTTCAAAAAGTCATATCTCCCTCTACATAACTCCGATTTAGGTTATTCAAAAGCCAGATTGAAGCTTGATAAGTCTTGTTTCATATAAAAATAAGTGAAAAATATAATAAAAATTTTAATATAGTTAAATATAGGTCGTAGTGACAACTATCCAAAAATTATTAGTTTGGACAGCTGCTGCTCCTAGAATTTTTAGAATTTTTCTACAAGACAAAATTTAATAAAATTTGGTAGAGATGAAGTAAACTTGATGACAAACTACTAAAAAAATAATTAAAATAATATACTAACTAAATGTGACAGAAAAGGACGTAGAACTGACCTATGACCTTATTCTATCGTAATTAGGGAATAATTTAGTTAAATGCTAAACTGAATCCTCAGTAGAATTAGCGCGAACCACTTTAAATATGAACTGCAAGACCCAAAACTTGTAGAATCGTTAACGCTGTATTACCTTGAAACTTAGGATCAATCTCAAAACCCAGTTGCTCACGGAAGCACATCGAAACTCCGTATCGGACCTGGACAGCGTGTCGAAAGTCCGATTACTGCGAAACTATATGGTTATGACCGCCTTACTGGGTTGACTATCATCCTAGAAATCAAGTCCAAATAGTATTCAGAAGCGCACAACTTGAGCCCGGAGCGAAGTGTGTGAAAAATGCGAATATCTTTAGAAAACGAACTCAGATTTAAGTGAATTGGGTCGTTCGCTTGTGGGCCAAATTTAAGCTTTCTGACCGTCAGATTCTGACCCAAATACACCCTCGGATTAGAAAATTTTCCCAGCACAGGTCAGTGCACTTGTGGCCCTGATCGAGTGGCGATGACCGTTGAACTGAAACTGGTCCGCCACGGTCGATCCATAAATTCGATCGGACCGAAAACTTAACCTGACCTAGATCCAATGTCAGTGAACTTTCCCCTGGCCGTGGGCAAAAAAGGGGCCTCCAGAAGTGCTCCGTTGAGCCGAAATGGACGGCTTTTGGCTATAACCTAAGTATACTATGGCCCTGGGGCCATTCCCATCATTTCTGGGCCTATATAAGCCCCTTAAACCCTCTCTCTCTCATTCCATACGAATTTGCAACCCTAGGAGAGAGAAGAGAGAGAAAAGAGAAGAAGAAAGTGAGGAGAAGAGAGAGTGTTAGCGTTGTTCTTGGGATCCTTCCCTGACGCTCCACGTGCTTAACCACCATTCCTGTATCGCTATACGAGAAATTCCGATTCCATTCTTAGGTAAGAAAACCTAACCCTAATCTGTTTTAGGGTTTCAAATAGTGTAAATGATGAAATAGCTAACCTATTTCATGCTATAGGTGGCTGTCGTGTCGTAGATAAAGACTTGGCATACAAACTGAGTTCGATACTTGTTTATCGGCGAAAGGTGCGGACTATAAACGTTTAGGTTATGGTTTTCAAGGCTTTCAATGTCAGTTAATGATTTATGACTGACTTGATTGCTGTCACATGTGCTTAGATGCGATGTTTTCTATGTGTTATACATATATGTGAACTATGTTGATTTTCGATGCATTCCATGTGTTTGTTGAAATGTGTGAATGAATATGGAATTATGATTTATGCTGGCTAGGTCTATTGATCGAGAATACATGATTGTTGTATGTGTGACAAGTCCTTGGTGAAAGGATTTGCCCTAATATATGTTATAACTATTTTATTTCATGTATGTTAATATGTGTATTCTTTTGATAAAATGCCTGAATGAGTAAATGCTTGCTGAAATGTATTTAATGAGGCCATTGAGATGGGATTCTCAATTACCTTGTCTATAGTTACAGTTTTCTTTATGTAATTTATCTTGCTACTACATGATTTAAGGATGAATGCCTATGTAAGATAACATGTGTATTATGTGTTTATTGAAATGCTCAACTAAGATTTATATTTAGATTTGGTTATCACATGCTATCATTGATTATCACTTGTGAATGCTATCGTTTGAAGTGTGATTGGGGCTACAATATAGTCCAGGCAATCAGTAATGATTCTTGAGTAGTGGCTGAGGTCATTTCGACACACAAGACACGTTCGACGAATCCAAGGCGTACGATGATTGTCGACAGTGGTACTATGTCGATTAATTCGGCATACACTCGTACCAGTCGAACTTGTCTAATAAACCGATTGGCCTATTGTGTGTTTACCATATATGGACGCTACTGCTTGAATCTAAGGTACCACTTACTAATGTAAAGCTTGTTAAACCTTGGTACCATGATCCGCTAAGACTCATGAGCCGAACATGGTGGTATGGGACACCGTGGTCAAGCTGTCGGCCTACGCTAGGGCGACGAGCCTCCTCGTAATGACCAGTGAGCAACCTAAACTCGTGAGCCGAATACGGTGGTATGCGACATTGTATTCGAGTTGTTGGCCTACACTGGCGCAACCTGGCTGTGGTCCTCAGTCGGGTCGGTGACGAGCCTTCGAAAATAGACTGTCAGTTGGTAAGGCGTTGGTGGAGTGACCTCGAGTATGAAATAGGCCTATCCCGGCGCAGCCTGGCTGTAGTCCCCAGTCGAGTTGGTGACGAGCCTTAAAAAATAGATTGTCATTTGGTAGGGCATTAGTGGGGTGACCTCGAGTATGAAATAGGCCTACCCCGGCACAGCCTGGCTGTGGTCCCCAGTTGGGTTGGTGACGAGCCTTCGAAAATAGACTGCCAGTTGGTAGGGCGTTGGTGAGGTGACCTCGAGTGTGAATTAAGCCTATGCTGACGGTGACGAGCCTCTCGTAGCAACCTATGGTGTAAACTCGCGAACTTGCCTATCGTATGTGATGAACGAGGATTGACGACCCTAGATGGATCATTGTTTGGGTCAATGATATAAAGGGAGGTACCTTAGATTCCCAACCTGCTGTATAAATAAGCCTAATTAAGAACTTGGTTAATTATGTACATGCACCACATTTGTATGTGCCTTTGGCATTGGAGTTGAGCACAGAGGAAGGGGTGCATGCCGTGATCGTAAGATGTTGTCGCAAGAGGGAGTGCAAGCGAGGGCATGCATCATTACAACATATCATCCTTGCATTAACTAGAGTACATAAGGATGCTTGCTATATTGCTTTATCATTACTGCTTGACTGAATTGATAACATGTTAACCTTTGCTTTATAATTCCACTGAGTTGATCACTCACTCCCACGTTCTGGGATGGTGCTTTAAACACCAACCAGACCTTGTTATAGTTGCAAATGATGGCGATGCTTACGAAGCGAAGCCGGGCTTTTATGACGATGAGGAGTTCTCCTACATGCAGTTATCAGGTGGGTCTATGTAGACCGTGTTCTGATCGACGGGGTTTACAGGGATGCTGACTAGATATCATTACCTTCATTATGATTGTATTTTTGGAGCACACATGTATATTCATTTTGTTCATTTTGGGAGTATACATGTATATATTTAACCTGGTAACATGTTCACACTCTGGAGACTTACAACAGTCTATATATCTTATACATCTATCACAGTCTTCCGCTTGCATAATTTAACTGTCTCTGGAGTATGATATGTTGTTTGGTATAATCTCATTCATGTTTAAAGCACTAATACGGACAACATTTAATCATCATTATCTATGTTGCATAAGTGATGCATTGGAACTCGGGAGTTGAGTTTGTGCTCGACCTCCGATTTTCAGGGCGTTACACAATGTCTCTATAAAACCTATAAATCCTTGGCATCCTGTTCAGGAACAGATACACACAATTTTAACATTCCATGAGTTATAGCCCAAAAATATCATGTTCATGGGACAGTTTTAACATTCCATTAATGGAATCCAGTGTTGAAATTTAAACTGTTCAACTTTTTATTTCTAACCACACACCTGATGGCAATAGAACAAAGCAGTGAGACAGATTTGAATCGTTCTATTGTTAGGAAAATCTATATTAGCTTATTAAATATGTTATATTGTTAGGAATGAGATAGGGATTGTAATTGTTGAGGCATTGTTTGTTGGAGAGACAATACTTCTGAGGTATCTTTAGGTTCCCGTTCTATGTATTATTCATTTCTGTATGATACATTCATTTGCCTTATGCTTGAGAATTGTTTACTGGGGAACGAGGTTCTCATGAGCGTGTTATGAGTTTACAAGGTTGGTTGCTTAATCATTTTATTGCAGTTTGATTCATTTCCTGATAGTGACAGCTCGTGAACGAAGCATTAGGTTCCTTGCCATTATATCTTGACCGTAATAGCTCACAGTGACATGTTTGGTGCCATATAAAAAAAAACATAAAGAATTTGCTGCAAGTACCAATATATTTTATAGAATAATGAAAAGGCCAGTAGAGGGATAGAAAGTCCATTGCATGGTGGAGGAGAGTGCATTGGTCATGTGCGTTTAATAGTAACTAGTGCCATATCTAATGTCTGGCTTTTAGGAATGCACCTTGTGATGTTGAGATAATGCTGCTTAGACCAAAATCCTAGACTTACTCCGGAACAAAAATATAAGGCTTTCCTTATTTGTTAAAAAAATTATTGATGTGTTGCAAGAACGACATTCTTGATGTGCAACTATTGCAAGAAACATGATATTTGTTCCAAATTAGAACGATTATCATGAAATTTTAGATATTTGGTGCAACCAAATGCACCCTAAAGATAGTGCTATGAAGCTCTTTTATGTATACACCAACAAGCCAAGTACCGATTCTGGTTTGTAGAAATTGTTCCTGTTTCTATTCTCTTCTTTGTGTGGTTGGGATATGTATACGTCTTTGACATATTCTTGTTATTTTCCCGAAGAGCTGGATTTTTTGTAGTACAAGCTGTGGGGAATAAGGGCCTGAAGAGCCGGAATTTTTTGCCTTCCCTTTTAAAAAATTGCTCGTGTTGAATGATCCTAACCATTTGATTATTGCCGGCAAAAATGATAGTTCCATGGTACTTTCTTCCAAAATTTCAGGACAGGCATCATGTGCACCTGCCAAGAATGCCTAAGCTTCAAACGAGATGGGTAAAACTCCACTCTAGTGACTTGTAACAGCATAATCTAGGTGTATGTGTTATATCCAAGCTGTCCATTTGTTTTGCCAGATCATTGTAGTGCTTGATAACCAAAAAGAGGCAGACCCAAAGCTCAAGTGAAGTCTGTGGATCAAAGGAAACTGGTGCAATGATCAGAACGAGTGAAGTCTGTGGATCAAAGGAAACTTGTGCAATGATCAAAACCAATGAAGTCTGTGGATCTGCATCCAGTAGAACCATGGTAATTTTAAACATATTAAAAAAGATATCTCTAGCAGGTGTTTGGTTGCACCAAATATCATGATATTTTACACCAAATTAGATAGTTTAATAATGAAATTTCATGATATTTGGTGCTACCAATGCACCATAAAGTACACTATCATATTATCAAACATATCAGGATAAGTACACTATCATATTATCAAACAAATCATATGATAATCGATCTTAAATGGCCTGACATATTGAGGGTGGGAACCAATCAGTGGGCCCCTCTAGCATTGTAAGGGTTTACATGGCATGGCCCACCTGAGACTATAATCGGCCATACACTTGGGCCTTTTGCATATAACATAATATAATAAAACGGATAATCACTAAGGATATAATATATACATCAAGGTGGATCTTACTTGGATGGCTTAAACAAACACATGCGTCATGTGGGGTCCACAGTAGGCCCTACGGACAAGTTGGGTGGCAACAAACATTACAATGGACTTGTGGAAGTTTTCAATGGTAGGTACTCAATCCCCACTATTTCCTTTGGTGTGGCCCATTTGAGCGTCTGATCAGCCTTACCTATGGGCTCATGACCTAGGATGATATGGAAACATAGATGGACTGCATAGATGAAACAAATAAGCCATGGTGGGTCCTGCTGTCAGATGGGGTAGTGTGGACTGAATACAAACATCACGGTGGGTCCTGTTGTGGGATGGGCAGCGTGGATGGAATACAAACATTAAGATGGGCGTTCTTGTGGCCCCAGCAGTTGGGGACCAAGCTAATATTTGGGTTTTCCCTTCAGCCATGCCTGTGTTACTTATGAACAGGTTAGATGGAAAATACACATTATGGATGGGCCCAGAGAAGGTTTCAACGGTGGACACCATTGTCCCACTGATTCCTATGGTGTGGATCACCACAGGTCTAGACCTGTCTCATCTCTGGGCCCATGACTAAAATCATCCGGCGAAGAGGAGTGGATGGTGTGGATTAAACACATACATCAGGGTGGGCCCCCTGTCTCTTCTCTGGGCCCATGGAGTGTGGCCCACTCGTGTGGCCTCCACAGGTTTTTGGATCAACCTGACATTTCCATTCACCGTTCCTCCAGGTATGTGAGACCTTGTTGGTAGGTCAGATGGCAAATAAACACCTAGGTGGGTCTCATGAAGGTTTCAATGGTGGACATAATGTCCTCATTGTTTTTTGTGGTGTGGTCCACCTAATATCTGGACCGGCCTCATTTTTAGGCCCACGACCTAAAATAAGCTGGAGAAACAGATGGACGGTGTGGATTCAACATATGCATCATGGTGGGTCGCATGACCTAATCTTGCTTATTAAGTAATCTTACTTGGTACGCAAGAAATAGGCTGGTAACGGTAGTCTCTCCGTTTTTATTCCACGTGTCACGCGGTTATTGGACGAAGGGTGGTCGATCCCACCGCTTACATTATCTCTTTTTCGGTTCTCCCAGAACTTCGTCATCTGACTCCGACTCGTCCCAAGAAGCGTTCCTCTCCTCCCCTCCTCTCTCTCTCTCTCTCTCTCTCTTTTTCTACGGTTTCAGAGCTCTCTATCTCCATCGGTATCAGTCGATGGCCCACCGCTCATCTTCCTATCTAATCTCCATGACCTCAAATACGACGGATGTGACGACATCATCCGCGTCTCTGTCGATCCCCCAATTTTCATCTCCTCCTTCTCCCCTTCCCAGCTCGATGAATTCATCAAAGATCGGCTCTTTATCTCTCTATTGCTCTCACCACTCCAATTTCATTGACTCAAAAATTCAAATGTCTCTCTCTCTCTCATTCCGCTTCTCTCGTCGGGCGCCTCCTCTCCCTTTCTCGGTCGATCTCGAAATGTCCTCTTTCCCCCAACGTTCCTCTCTCTCTCTCTAACCTTAACCAGCACTGCCACCATTGCTGTCAAAATGACCTACCGCACCCCAGTATCCAATGTTTCTGGTAATCTGGCCTCGTTTTGCCCTTCATGGATTTACAACTGTTACCACCAGAAATTAGGGCTGTAGGAGAAGCCATATCCCTGATTCAGGAGCTAGAGGTGAAGGGCATGGGCTTCAGCGACCTTGTCGATGAAAGATGCTGGTATGGCTGCTTGCTCAACCCTAGAGAAGAACCCACCCGGCGAAGATGGCGCTACTACTGGTAATCTAGGCGAAGAATCACCGGAATCAATGGTGGTGACATCAGAATCCCGGAAGACAGGAAACACCCTATTGATGTGAGATGCCGGTATCCAGGACCACAGCTGATGCATCCACATCGGCTTTCCCTACTTCAGCAATTTGCATGAACAGGATGGATGTCAATTGCCATTGACCATGGAAACTGCAGACTCTAAGGCTGCATATTTGATGAGCAATAGCTGTTGGATAACAACTTCGGGTACAAAATTGGAGGCCGTACATGTCTGCAGGTAAGGATTTGCCCATTTCCCTTTAATTCCTTAGGATGGTATTTGAAAATCCCCTTATCTCACCTCTTTGTGGGCAACGTCGGCCGTCTACACTGTTGACATCGCTGGGACCCGAAAAGGGAGCAGAATCGTGCTCAATGGCCCAGATCTAAAACTGAAAGACCATGAAGGGATGGCCCATACCTAGCCAATATATATATATATATATATATATATATATATATATATATATATATATATATATCATGTGAATGAGCCCTTTTCAATGTTCCAAGCCATTCATATGATTTGTCTATGTTTAGTGATCCAAACCGCTTCATATCGTTCAGGCCATTTTCATTGATTCAAGTAAAGTGATAACATCATTCATTCATATGATTTGGCCAATGTTAATGATCTATACCCTTCATATGGTCGGGGCCATTTTCATTTATTCAAGCATATTCGAATGATGATGTTTATAGCATTAGTTCCATTTTCACTTACCAAACTGTCTATAGGATTGGTCTTACTTTTTGAAATGCTTGGGACATTTGAACTGATCCAATAGGGCTTATCTTTTAAAATGCTTGTGCCCTTTTAAGTGATTCATATTGTTCATATTATTGGGCTTGCTTTAAGTGATCCATACCATTTATATGATTTGGGCCATTTCAATGATCCAAATCCTTCGTAATATTAAGGCCGTTTTCAGTGATGCAAATCAATTGAAATGTTAAGGCCCATGTTCAATAATACAAGTAAATGTTTTATAGGATATGTTAAGTCGATCCATCTATTCATAATATTTGAAGTTGGTTCTTAGTGATCCACATCGTTAATTTTGTAGGACCATCTTCAATTCTATACACAATTAAAACAGTCAGGTTTTTTTTTTTTTTTACAAGGATCCAAATTCATATGATTTGGCCCTTTTCTAGTGATCCAAACATTTGACATGGGCCATTTCGATGGATAAAAAACGTTGACATGCTTGGGCCATCTACTGGATCCAATATGTTCATATGATTTGGCTCATTTGGCAATCCAAACTCATTAAATGATTAAAGCTGCTTTTCATGATCCAAACTCATCATATGATTGAAGTTGCTATTCATGATCCATGGCAATGGATATTCTAAGTTGATCTATGCCCTAAATTTTGTAGGACCATCTGCAGCTTTACAAATGATTCAAACAGTTCATATGATTTGGCCCATTTCTAGTGATCCAAACCTTTGACATGCTTAGGCCATTTCAATGGATCAAAACCTTTGACGTGCTTTGGCCATTTCAGTGGATTTGAACTTCTTATACGATTCGGCACATTCAACGATCCAAATACATCATATGTTTTGTGCTACTGTTAGTGATCCGAACTCATCAGTGATCCGAACTCATCATATGATTGAAGCCTCTTTTCATTATCCAAACTCATCATATGATTGAAGTTGCTATTTTTGATCCATGGCAATGGATATGCTAAGTTGATCAATGCCCTAAATTTTGTAGGACCATCTTCAACTTTACAAATTATTCAAACAGTTCATGTGATTTGGCCCATTTCTAGTGATCCAAACCTTTAACATGCTTGGGCCATTTCAATGGATCAAAATCTTTGACGTGCTTTGGCTAATTCAACGGATTTGAACTTCTTATACGATTCGACACATTCAACGATCCAAATACACCATATGATTCGTGCTGCTGTTTGTGATCTAAACTCATCATATGATTGAGACCTCTTTCCATGACCCATCCCAATGGATATGTTAAGGTGATCCATCTATTCATTATATTTGAGGTTGGTTCTTAGTGATCCACATCGTTAATTTTAATAGGACCCTCTTCCGTTCTATCCACAATTCAAACAGTTAGGTTTCTTTTTACAATGATACAAATTTATATTATTTGGCCCATTTCTATTGATCCAAACCTTTGACATGGGCTATTTCGATGGATAAAAAACATTGACATGCTTGGGCCATTCAATGGATCCAAATTGTTCATATTATTCGGATCATTCTATGATACAAACTCATCATACGATTGAAGCTGCTGTTCATGATCCAAACTCATCATATGATTGAAGTTGTTTTTCGTGATCCAAGGCAATGGATATGCTAAGTTGATCCATGCCCTAAATTTTGTAGGACCCTCTTAAGCTTTACAAATGACCCAAATTGTTCATATGATTTGGCCCATTTCTAGTGATCCAATCATTTCACATGCTTGGGCCATTTCAATGGATCAAAACCCTTGACGTGCTTGGGCCATTCCAGCGGATTTGAACTTCTTATATGTTTCATCCCATTCAACGATCCAAACTCATCATTGATACGTTAAGTTTATCCATTTATTCATAATATTTGAGGTTAGTTCCAACTTATCCACATCGTTAATTTTGTTGGACCCTCTTCAGTTCTACACACAACACAATTCATATCAGTCAGGTTTCTTTTTATAATGATCCAAATTCATATGATTTGGCCTATTTATAGTGATCCAAACCTTTGACATGGGCCATTTGGATGGATAAAAAACATTGACATGCTTGGGCTATTTAGTGGATTCAAATTGTTCATATGATTTGGCTTATTCAGTGATTCAAACTCATCATACGATTGAAGCTGCTTTTCATGATCCAAACTCATCATATGATTGAAGTTGCTTTTCATGATCCATGACAATGGATATCTTAGGTTGATCCGTGCCCCAAATTTTGAAGGACCCTCGTCATCTCTACAAATGATCCCATTTCTAGTGATCCAAACCTTTGACATGCTTGAGCCATTTCAATGGATCAAAACCTTTAATGTGCTTTGGCCATTTCAGTTTAGCGATCCAAATACATCATATGATTCGTGCTGCTGTTAGTGATCTAAACTCATCATATAATTGAAGCCTCTTTCCATGACCCATCCCAATGGATATGTTAAGGTGATCCATCTATTCATAATATTTGAGATTGTTTTCAGTGATCCACATCGTTAATTTCGTAGGACCCTCTTTAGAGCTAGACACAATTCAAACAGCCATGTTTCTTTTTGTAAGGATCCAAATTCCTAGGATTTGGCCCATTTTTAGTGATCCAAACATTTGACATGGGCCATTTCAATGGATAAAAACATTGACATGCTTGGGCCATTTAGTGGATTCAAATTGTTCATATGATTCGGCTCATTCGGCGATCCAAACTCATCATACGATTGAAGCTACTTTTCATGATCCAAACTCGTCATATGATTGAAGTTATTTTTCAGGATCCATGGCAATGGATATGCTAAGTTGATCAATGCCCTAGATTTTGTAGGACCCTCGTCATCTCTACAGATGATCCAAACTGTTCATATGATTTGGCCCATTTCTAGTGATCTAAACTTTTGACAAGCTTGGGCCATTTCAATGGATCAAAACCTTTAACGTGCTTTGGCCATTTTAGCAGATTTGAACTTCTTATATGAATTGGCCTGTTTAGCGATCCAAATACATCATATGATTCGTGTTGTTGTTGGTGATTTAAACTCATCATATGATTGAAGCCTCTTTCCATGACACATCCCAATGGATATGTTTAGTTGATCCATCTATTCATAATATTTGAGGTTGGTTCTCAATGATCCACATCGTTAATTTTGTAGGATCATCTTCAATTCTAAACACAATTCAAACGGTCAGGTTTCATTCTACAAGGATCCTAATTCATATGATTTGGCCCATTTCTAGTGATCCAAAACTTTGACATGGGCCATTTCAATTAATAAAAAAACATTGATATGCTTGGGCTATCTACTGGATCCAAATTGTTCATATGATTCAGCTCGTTTGATGATCCAAATTCATCATACGATTGAAGTTGCTTTTCATGATCCAAACTCATCATACGATTGAAGCTGCTTTTCATTATCCAAACTCATCATATGATTGAAGTTGCTTTTCATGAACCATGGCAATGGATATGCTAAGTTGATCCATGTCCTAAATTTTGTAGGACCATCTTCAACTTTACAAATGATTCAAACAGTTCATATGATTTGGCCCATTTCCAGTGATCCAAACCTTTGACATGCTTGGTCTATTTCATTGGATCAAAACCTTTGACGTGCTTTAGCCATTTCATTGGATTTGAACTTCTTATACGATTCGTCACATTCAGCGATCTAAATACATCATATGATTTGTGTTGCTGTTAGTGATCTAAACTCATCATATGATTGAGGCTTCTTTCCATGACCCATACCAATGGATATGTTAAGTTGATCCATCTATTCATAATATTTGAGGTTAGTTCTTAGTGATCCACATCGTTAATTTTAATAGGACCCTCTTCCGTTCTATCCATAATTCAAACAATCATGTTTCTTTTTACAACGATACAAATTTATATGATTTAGTGCATTTTTATTGATCTAAACCTTTGACATGGGCCATTTCGATGGATTAAAAAACATTGACATGCTTGGACCATTCAGTGGATCCAAATTGTTCGTATTATTCGGATCATTCGTTGATACAAACTTATCATACGATTGAAGCTGCTGTTCATGATCCAAACTCATCATATGATTGAAGTTGTTTTTCATGATCCATGGCAATGGATATGCTAAGTTGATACATGCCCTAAATTTTGTAGGACCCTCTTAAGCTTTGCAAATGATCCAAACTGTTCATATGATTTGGCCCATTTATAGTGATTCAATCATTTCACATGCTTGGGCCATTTCAATGGATCAAAACCTTTGACGTGCTTGGGCCATTTCAGCGGATTTGAATTTCTTAAATGATTCAGCCCGTTCAACGATACAAATGCATCTTATGATTCGTGCTGCTGTTAGTGATCTAAACTCATCATATGATTGTAGCCTCTTTCAATGACCCATCTGAATAGATATTTTAAGTTGGTCCATCTAGTCATAATATTTGAAGTTGGTTCTTAGTGATCCACATCGTTAATTTTGTAGGACCATCTTTAATTCTATACACAATTAAAACAGTCAGGTTTCTTTTTACAAGGATCCAAATTCATATGATTTGGCCCATTTCTAGTGATAGAAACGTTTGACATTGGCCATTTTGATGGATAAAAAGCATTAACATGCTTTGGCCATCTACTGGATCCAAATTGTTCATTTGATTCGACTCATTTGGCGATCCAAAATTATCGTAGGATTGAAGCTGCTTTTCATGATCCAAACTCATAATATGATTGAAGTTGTTATTCATGATCCATGGCAAAGGATATGTTAAGTTGATCCATGTCCTAAATTTTGTAGGACCATCTTCAGCTTTACAAATGATTCAAACAGTTCATATGATTTGGCCCATTTCTAGTGATCCAAACTTTTACATGCTTCGGCCATTTCAATTGATCAAAACCTTTAACGTGCTTTGGCCATTTCAGCGATTTAAACTTCTTATATGATTCCCCACATTCAACTATCCAAATACATCTTATGATTTGTGCTGTTGTTGGTGATCTAAACTCATCATATGATTGAAGTTGTTATTCATGATCCGTAGCAAAGGATATGCTAAGTTGATCCATGTCCTAAATTTTGTAGGACCATCTTCAGCTTTACAAATGATTCAAACAGTTCATATGATTTGGCCCATTTCTAGTGATCCAAACTTTTGACATGCTTCGACCATTTCAATGGATCAAAACCTTTAACGTGCTTTGGCCATTTCATCGGATTTGAACTTCTTATATGATTCCGCACATTCAACGATCCAAATACATCTTATGATTTATGCTGTTGTTAGTGATCTAAACTCATCATATGATTGAAGCCTCTTTCCATGACCCATCCCAATGGATATGTAAGGTGATCCATCTATTCATAGTATTTGAGGTGGGTTCTTAGTGATCCACATCGTTAATTTTAATAGGACCCTCTTCCGTTCTATCCACAATTCAAACAGTCAGGTTTCTTTTTTCAACGATACAAATTTATATGATTTAGCCTATTTCTATTGATCTAAACCTTTGGCATGGGCCATTTCGATGGATAAAAAACATTGACATGCTTGGGCCATTCAATGGATCCAAATTGTTCACATTATTTGGATCATTCTGTGATACAAACTCATCGTGTGATTGCAGTTGTTGTTAACGATCTAAACTCATCATATGATTGAAGTTGTTTTTCGTGATCCATGGCAATGGATATGCTAAGTTGATCCATGCCCAAAATTTTGTAGGACCCCCTTAAGCTTTACAAATGATCCAAATTGTTCGTATGATTTGGCCCATATCTTGTGATCCAATCATTCAACATGCTTGGGCCATTTCAATGGATCAAAACCTTTAAGGTGCTTGGGCCATTCCAGCAGATTTAAACTTCTTATATGATTCAGCCCATTGAACGATACAAATGCATCTTATGATTCGTGCTGCTGTTAGTGATCTAAACTCATCATATGATTGAAGCCTCTTTCCATTACCCACCCCAATTGATACATTAAGTTTATCCATCTATTCATAATATTTGACGTTGGTTCTCAGTTATACACATCGTTAATTTTGTAGGACCCTCTTTAGTTCTATACACACTTCAAACAATCAGGTTTCTTTTTACAAGGATCCAAATTCATATGATTTGGCCCATTTCTAGTGATCCAAACCTTTGACATGAGCCATTTCGATGGATAAAAAACATTGACATGCTTATGCCATTTTGTGGATTGAAATTGTTTATATGATTCAGCTCATTGGGCGATCCAAACTCATCATACAATTGAAACTGCTTTTCATGATCCAAACTCATCATATGATTGAAGCCGCTTTTCATGATCCATGACAATGGATATGCTAAGTTGATCCATGCCCTAAATTTTGTAGGACCCTCTTCAGCTTAACAAAACCTTTGACGTGCTTGGGCCATTTCAGCAGATTTGAACTTCTTATATGATTCGGCTCATTCAGCGATCCAAATACATCATATGATTTGTGCTGCTGTTAGTGATCTAAACTCATCATATGATTGAAGCCTCCTTCTTTCCATGACCCATCCCAATGGATATGTTAAGTCGATCCATCTATTCATAATATTTGAGGTTGGTTCTTAGTGATCCACATCGTTAATTTTGTAGGACCCTCTCCTGTTCTATCGACAATTCAAACGGTCTGTTTTTTTTTTTTTACAACAATACTAATTTATATGATCTGGCCTATTTCTATTGATCCAAACCTTTGACATGGGCCATTTCGATGGATAAAAAATATTGACATTCTTGGGTCATTCAATGGATCCAAATTGTTCATATTATTTGGATCATTCGGTCGTACTCATCATACGATTGAAGCTCCTTTTCATGATCCAAACTCATCATATGATTGAAGTTACATTTCTTGATCCAAAGTCATCATTAATTGAAGCTGCATTTCACAAGGTATCCCGTATCGGTATCGATTGGCGTAATGATGCCCTCTGATACCGATACGGATACGGGGGTGTAACGACGATACGGGGGCGTAACGGCCCGTAACGGTGCAAATTTATTTTTTTTTGCCAAAAAAATATGAAAAAATATGGATTAAATCCGGAATATTCTAAGCATTCGAAATATGCATTCATTTATAAATTGGAACATGTTTATGGTGGTGTAACGGTCCACTCTTTGGTGAGAAGTTGTATCGGACTGTCTGATGAATTTATGAACCAGATAACTTGATTTGACTACAAAATTCATATATTTAATTTTATAAATATCTAATTTATATACTTAACAATTTGATATCATTTCTCCCAATAGTTCTTTAAAAAATAAAATTAAATTCAGGTAGATGGCGTTGCCAATTTGGGGCTGACTTGGAGGACCTATCCATGCCCCAAATCAGCCTCAAATTCATGCAATTTATTGGCATTATTCCACTTATGAATTGGTGGACATTTATTGGATAGTAAATCATGAAAAAAATCAAAAGGCCATATTTTAAAAAATAAGCGTCCACAAATTAACAATTAAAATTATTCAAACAATTTGATTTTGGCATTGTGAATTAGCAATTATAGTCCATAATTTAATTGGTAAATTTTAAGTTAATACATGTCTCGTGTACAATTTTTTAAGGGCCCGAATTAGGCAGGACCCGAATTGTGAAGTGTAGCACACGAGTGTCAAAGTTTTTTGGGCCCCACCCGTGATGAATGTGTTATATCCACACCGTCCATCCATTTTGCCAAATAATTTTAGGGCATGAGCCCAAAAATGAGGCAGATCCAAAGCTCAGGTGGATTACACCATAAGAAACAACAATAATTAAACGTCCACCATTAAAAATTTATTAGGGGCTACAAAAGTTTTAAATCAAGCTGACATGTGTGTTTTCCCTTCATCCATGTCAATGTGACCCAATTAACAGGTTAGATGAAAAGTAAACATTACAGTGGACCCTAAGAAATTTTTAATGGTGAGCATTCTATAACCACTGTTTCCTATGGTGTGGTCCACCTGAGATTTGGATCTTACTAATTTTTTGGATCATGACCTAAAATGATGTGGCAAAATGGATGGACAGCATGGATAAAATATATACATCATGGTGGGGCCACGTGGCACGTGTACAAAAGCGTCCCACACACATTTATTTGAAAGCGGATTGGGTGGTGTACCTCACTGACATACCTATATTGACGTCAGTAAGTCCTGTGGGTATGATCATGAGGTATGTGTTATATCTAAACCGTTCATTCATTCGACGAGCTCGTCTTAAGGCTTGACACTAAAAATAATACAAATCTAAATATCAAGTGGACCACACTGCAAAAAGCAGTGGGGGATTGAACGTCTACCATTGAAACCCTTTTTGGGATCACAGAAGTTTTGGATCAATATGAAATTTGTTTTTCCTCTTCATTCAAGTCTTTTTGACCTTTTGAACAGATTGGATGGAAAATAAACGTTACGGTGGGCCTACGAATTGTTTAATGGTGAAAATCATTATCTCCGCTGCTATTTTTGGTGTGGCCCAGAAGATCTTTGGATATGATTTTTTTTTTGGGTAATGCTCTAAAATAATATCTAAAAATAGATGAACGGTGTAGATATAACAAATACATCACTGTGGAGCCCATGTAACTTTGATCTCCTTTGAACCGTTCGTACAACTCAGAGCTTGAGGAGTGTCAGCGCTCGTTTTAGCATGACACGTATCTACAGTAGCTATATAGCTATAGTTGGTGTGTGGTACACCAGTCAATCGGCTTCCGATTTCAGACGAAAAAGATGGGAGAGAGGGAAACCAAAAATAAAAAGAGGGAAAGAAGAGAGAGAGAGAGAGAGAGAGAGAGAGAGAGAGAGAGAGAGAGAGAAGAAGAGAGAAGAAGAGAGAAAAAAAGAAGAAGAAGAAGAAGAAGAAGAACGAATACGAAGACACCTTGGCATTTCATGATCCATGAAATAGATATGCTTAGTTGATCCATGCCCTAGATTTTGTAGAACCTCTTCAACTTTACAAATTTTTAAATAAAAACCAAGGTACGAATTTTTTTATTTTTGGTTGGTCCAGAACATCTTTGGATATGATTATTTTTTTGGGTAATGCTCTAAAAATAGATGAACGGTGTAGATATAACAAATACATCACTGTGGAGCCCATGTAACATTGATCTCCTTTGAACCGTTCATACAACTCAGAGCTCGAGGAGTGTCAACGCTCATTTAAGCATGACACGTACCTACAGTAGCTATATAACTATAGTTGGTGTGTTGTATACCAGTAAATTGGCTTCCGATTTCAGACTAAAAAGACAGGAGAGAGGGAAACTGAAAATAAAAAGAGGGAAAGAGAGAAGAAGAGAGAGAGAGAGAGAGAGAGAGAGAAGAAGAAGAAGAAGAAGAAGAAGAAGAAGAAGGAAGAGGAGGCTCAGTAAGAAGAAATCTTTTTTTTCCTTATTTTCTTTAGGCATAACAACGGCATTACGGTCATCTGAGTCGAGAGGGGGGGGGGTGGTTTTCGACCCGTATCGCGTAATCGCATGATGGCCGTTATGGTTACGTATCGACCGATGGATACGGGACACCTTGGCATTTCGTGATCCATGGCAATGGATATGCTTAGTTGATCCATGCCCTAGATTTTGTAGGAACCTCTTCAACTTTACAAATGATCCAAACTACTCATATGATTTTACCTATTTCTAGTGATCCAAACCTTTGACATGATTGGGCCGTTTCAATACATCAAAACCTTTGACGTGCTTGGGCAAATTCATCGGATTTGAACTTCTTATATGATTCCTCCCATTCAGCGATCCAAATGCATAATATGATTCGTGCTACTGTTAGTTATCTAAACTTGTCATATGATTGAAACCTCTTTCCATGACCCATCCTAATTGATACGTTAAGTTTATCCATCTATTCATAATATTTGAGGTTGGTTCTAAGTGAGCCACATTGTTAATTTTGTAGGACCCTCTTCAGTTCTATACACAATTCAATCAGTCAGGTTTCTTTTTACAAGGATCCAAATTCATATGATTTGGCCCATTTCTAGTGATCCAAACCTCTGACATGGGCCATTTTGATGGATAAAAAACATTAACATGCTCAGGCCATTTAGCAGATCGAAATTGTTGATATGATTCGGCTCATTCGGCGATCCAAACTCATCGTACGATTGAAGCTGCTTTTCATGATCCAAACTCATATGATTGAAGCTGCCTTTCATAATCCATGGCAATGGATATGCTAAGTTGATCCATGCCCTAAATTTTGTAGGACCCTTGTCATCTTTACAAAAGATACCAACTGTTCATATGATTTGGCCCATTTTTAGTGAGCCAAACCTTTGATGTGCTTGGGCCATTTCAGCGGATTTGAACTTCTTATATTATTCGGCCCATTCAGCGATCCAAATACATCATATGATTCGTGCTGCTGTTAGTTATCTAAACTCATCATATGATTGAGGCCTCTTTCTATGACCCATCCCAATGGATATGTTAAGATGATCCATCCATTGATAATATTTGAGGTTGGTTCTCAGTGATCCACATCGTTAATTTTGTAGGACCCTCTCCCGTTCTATCGACAATTCAAACAGTCGGGTTTTTTTTTACAACGATACTAATTTATATGATTTGGCCCATTTCTATTGATCCAAACCTTTGACATGCGCCATTTCGATGGATAAAAAACATTGACATGTTGGGCCATTCAATGGATCCAAATCGTTCATATTATTTGGATCATTCAGTCATGCAAACTCATCATACGATTGAAGCTCCTTTTCATGATCCAAACTCATCAAATGATTGAAGTTGCTTTTCATGATCCAAAGCCATTGTATGATTGAAGCTGCATTTCATGATCCATGGCAGTGGATATGCTTAGTTGGTCCATGCCCTAAATTTTGTAGGAACCTCTTTAGCTTTACAATTGATCCAAACTATTCATATGATTCGGCCCATTTTTAGTGATCCAAACCTTTGACATGCTTGGGCCATTTTAATAGATCAAAACCTTTGACGTGCTTGGGCAATTTCATCGGATTTGAACTTCATATATGATTCGGCCCATTCAGCGATCCAAATCCATCATATGATTCGTGCTACTGTTAGTAATCTAAACTCCTCATGATTGAAACCTATTTCCATGACCCATCCCAATTGATACGTTAAGTTTATCCTTCTATTCATAATATTTGAGGTTGTTTCTGTGTGATCCACATCGTTAATTTTGTTGGACCCTCTGCAGTTCTATACACAACTCAATCAGTCAGGTTTCTTTTTACAAGGATCCAAATTCATATGATTTGGCCCATTTCTAGTGATCCAAACCTCTGACATGGGCCATTTCGATGGATAAAAAACATTGACATGCTTGAGCCATTTAGTGGATCGAAATTGTTGATATGATTCGGCTCATTCGGCGATCCATACTCATCATACGATTAAAGCTGCTTTTCATGATCCAAATTATCATATGATTGAAGCCGCTTTTAATGATCCATGGCAATGGATATGCTAAGTTGATCCATCCCCTAAATTTTGTAGGACCCTCGTCATCTTTACAAATGATCCAAACTGTTCAGATGATTTGGCCCATTTCTAGTGATCCAAACCTTTGACATGCTTAGGCCGTTTTAATGGATCAAAACCTTTGACGTGCTTGGGCCATTTCAGCGGATTTGAACTTCTTATATGATTCGGCCCATTCAGCGATCCAAATACATCATATGATTCGTGCTGCTGTAAGTGATCTAAACTCATCATATGATTGAAGCCTCTTTCCATGACCCATCCTAATGGATATGCTAAGATGATCCATCTATTTATAAATTTGAGGTTGGTTCTCAGTGATCCACATCATTAATTTTGTAGGACCCTCTCCTGTTCTATCGACAATTCAAACAGTTGAATTTTTTATTTTTTTTTTAAAAATTTACAACGATACTAATTTATATGATTTGGCCCATTTCTATTGATCCAAACTTCTGACATGAGCCATTTTGATGGATAAAAAACATTGACATGCTTGGGCCATTCAATGGATCCATATTGTTCATATTATTTGGATCATTCGGTCATACAAACTCATCATACGATTAAAGCTCCTTTTCATGATCCAAACTCATCATATGATTGAAGTTGCTTTTCATGATCCAAATTTTTCATATTATTCCGATCATTAGGTCATACAAACGCATCATAGATTGAAGTTCCTTTTCATGATCCAAACTCATGATATGATTAAAGTTGCTTTTCATGATCCAAACTCATCATATGATTGTAGCCACATTTCATGATCCATGACAATGGATATGCTTAGTTGATCCATGCCCTAAATTTTGTAGGAATCTCTTCAGCTTTACAAATGATACAAACTATTCATATGATTTAGCCCATTTATAGTGATCCAAACCTTTGACATGATTGGGCAATTTTAATAGATCCAAAACTTTTGACGTGCTTGAGCAATTTCATCGAATTTGAACTTCTGATATGATTGGCCCATTCAGCGATCCAAATGCATCATATGATTCATGCTACTGTTAGTTATCTAAACTAGTCATATGATTGGAAACCCTTTCCATGAACCATCCCAATTGATACATTAAGTTTATCCATTTATTCATAATATTCGATGTTGGTTCTAAGTGATCCACATCGTTAATTTTATAGGACCCTCTTCAGTTCTATATACATTTCAATCAGTCTGGTTTCTTTTTACAAGGATCCAAATTCATATGATTTGTCCCATTTATGATCCAAACCTCTGACATGGGCCATTTCGATGGATAAAAAACATTGACATGCTTGGGCCATTCAATGGATTTAAATTGTTCATATTATTCGGATCATTCGGTGATACACACTCATCATATGATCGAAGCTGCCGTGCATGATTCAAACTCATCATATGATTGAAGTTGCTTTTCATGATCCATGGCAATGGATATGCTAAGTTGATCCCTGCCCTAAATTTTGTAGGACCCTCTTAAGCTTTACAAATAATCCAAACTGTTCATATGATTTGGCTCATTTTTAGTGATCCAAACCTTTGAGATGCTTGGGCCATTTCAAAGGATCAAAACCTTTGACGTGCTTTGGCCATTTCAACAAATTTGAACTTCTTATATGATTCGGCCCATTCTGCGATCCAAATACATCATATGATTTGTACTGCTGTTTGTGATCTAAACTCATCATATGATTGAAGCCTCTTTCCAGGACCCATCCATGACCCATCCCAATGGAAATGTTATAATATTTGAGGTTGGTTCTCAGTGATCCACATCGTTAATTTTATAGGACCCTCTCCCGTTCTATCTACAATTTGAACAGTCGGGTTTTTTTTTTTTTTTAAAACAACTATACTAATTTATATGATTTGGCCAGTTTCTATTGATCCAAACCTTTGACATGGGCGATTTCAATGGATAAAAATATTGACATGCTTGGGTCATTCAATGGATCTAATTGTTCTTATTATTTGGATCATTCGGTCATACAAACTCATCATATGATTGAAGCTCCTTTTCATGATCCAAACTCATCATATGGTTGAAGTTGCTTTTCATGATCTAAATTCATCATATGATTGAAGCTGCATTTCATGATCCATGGCAATGGATATGCTTAGTTGATCCATGCTCTAAATTTTGTAGGAACTTCTTCATCTTTACAAATGATCCAAACTATTCATATGATTCGGCCCATTTCTTGTAATCCAAACCTTTGACATGCTTGGACCATTTCAATAGATCAAAGCCTTTGACGTGCTTGGGTAATTTCATCGGATTTGAACTTCTTATATGATTCGGCCCATTCAGCAATCCAAATGCATCATATGATTCATGTTGCTATTAATTTTTCAATCTCGTCATATGATTGAAACCTCTTTCCATGACCCGATAAGTTTATCCATCTATTCATAATATTTGAGGTTGGTTCTAAGTGATCCACATCGTTAATTTTGTTGGACCCTCTTTAGTTCTATACACAATTCAATCAGTCATGTTTCTTTTCACAAGGATCCAAACCTCTGACATGGGCCATTTCGATGGATAAAAAACAATGACATGCTTGGGCCATTTAGTGGATCGAAATTATCAATATGATTAAGCTCATTCGGCGATCCAAACTCATCATACAATTGAAGTTGCTTTTCATAATCCAAACTCATCATATGATTGAAGCTGCTTTGATCCATGGCAATGGATATGCTAAGCTGATCCATCCCCTAAAATTTGTAAGATCCTTGTCATCTTTACAAATGATCCAAACCTTTGAAATGCTTGGGCCATTTCAATGGATCAAAACCTTTGACATGCTTGGGCCATTTCAATGGATCAAAACCTGTGATGTGCTTTGTCCATTTTAACGGATTTGAACTTTTTATATGATTCGGCCCATTCAACGATCCAAATACATCATATGATTCGTGCTGCTGTTAGTGATTTAAACTCATCATATGATTGAAGCCTCTTTCTTTCCATGACCCATCCCAATGGATATGTTATAAGCTGATCCATCTATTCATAATATTTGAGGTTGGTTCTCAGTGATCCACATCGTTAATTTTGTAGGACCCTCTTCCATTTTATCCACAATTCAAACAGTTAGGTTTATCTTTACAACAATACAAATTTATATTATTTGGTCCATTTCTATTGATCCAAACCTTTCACAAGGGCCATTTCACTCGATTAAAAACATTGACATGCTTGGGCCATTCAATGGATCAAAACTGTTCATGTGATTCGGATCATTCGGTGATACAAACTCATCATACGATTGAAGTTGTTGTTCATGATCCAAACTCATCATATGATTGAAGTTGCTTTTCATGATCCATGGCAATGGATATGCTAAGTTTATCCATGCCCTAAAATTTGCAGGACCCTCTTAAGCTTTATAAATGATCTAAACTGTTCATATGATTTGGCCCATTTCTAGTGATCCAAACATTTGACATTCTTAGGCCATTTCAATGGATCAAAACCTTTGACGTGCTTGGGCCATTTCAGTGGATTTGAACTTCTTATATGATTCAGCCCTTTCAGCAATCCAAATGCATCATATGATTTGTGCCATTGTTAGTGATCTAAACTCATCATATGATTGAAGCCTCTTTCCATGACCCTTCCCAATGGATATGTTATGTTGATCCATATATTCATAATATTTGAGGTTGGTTCTCAGTGATCTACATCGTTAATTTTGTAGGACCCTCTTCCATTTTATCTACAATTCAAATAGTTAGGTTTCTCTTTACAATGATACAAATTCATATTATTTGGCCCATTTCTATTTATCCAAACCTTTCACATGGGCCATTTCGCTCGATTAAAAACATTGACATGCTTGGGCCATTCAATGGATCCAAATTGTTCATTTGATTCGGATCATTCGGTGATACAAACTCATCATATGATGGAAGTTGTTGTTCATGATCCAAACTCATCATATGATTGAAGTTGCTTTTCATGATCCATGGCAATGGAATCCATGCCCTAAAATTTGCAGGACCCTCTTAAGCTTTACAAATGATCCAAACTGTTCATATGATTTGGCCCATTTCTAGTGATCCAAACATTTGACATTCTTGGGTCATTTCAATGGATCAAAACCTTTGATGTGCTTGGGCCATTTCAGTGGATTTAAACTTATATGATTCGGCCCTTTCAGCGATCCAAATGCATCATATGATTCGTGCTGCTGTTAGTGATCTAAACTCATCATATGATTGAAGCCTCTTTCCATGACCCATCCCAATGGATATGTTATGTTGATCCATCTATTCATAATATTTGAGGTTGGTTCTCAGTGATCCACATCATTAATTTTGTAGGACTATCTTCAATTCTATACATAATTCAAATAGTCAAGTTTCTTTTTACAAACGATCCAAATTCATATGATTTGGCCCGTTTCTAGCGATTCAAACCTTTGACATGGGCCATTTCGATGGATAAAGAACATTGACATGCTTGGGCCATTTAGTGGATCCAAATTGTTCATATGATTTGGCTCATTCGGCGATCCAAACTCATCAAACAATTGGAGTTACTTTTCATGATCCAAACTGATCATATGATAGAAGTTGCTTTTCATGATCCATGTCAATGGATGTGCTAAGCTGCTAAGCCGATCCATTCCCTAAATTTTGTAGGACCCTCGTCATCTTTACAAATGATCCAAACTGTTCATATGATTTGGCCCATTTCTTGTGATCCAAACCCTTGTCATGCTTGGACCATTTCGATGGTCAAAACCTTTGACGTGTTTTGGCCATTTCAACGGATTTGAACTTCTTATATGATACCGCCCTTTCAGCGATCCAAATGCATCATATGATTCGTGCTGCTGTTAATGATCTAAACTCATCATATGATTGAAGCCTCTTTGCATGACCTATCCTAATGGATCTGTTAAGTTGATCCATCTATTCATAATATTTGAGGTTGGTTCTTAGCGATCCATATCGTTAATTTTGTAGGACCCTCTTCCGTTTCGATATAAATTCAAACAATCATGATTCAAGTGATCAAACCTTTGACATGGGCCATTTAATGAAAAGGTGTGAAATCCTTTTTAAAAAATATTTTAATTTACCATTTTTTAATCCAAACCCTTGGGAAATGTGATCGTATCGACAATTTAAATAGTCCATTTTCTTTTCTTTCTTTCTTTTTTTTTTTTTTTTTTTTTTTTTTGCAACGTTACAGATTAATATTATTTGGCCGATTTCTATTAATCCAAACCTTTGACATGGGCCATTTCGATGGATAAAAAACATTGACATGCATGGTCCATTCAATGGATCTAAATTGTTCATGTTATTTGGATCATTCGGCGATACAAACTCATCATATGATTGAAGTTTCTTTTCGTGGTTGGGCCATTTCAGCGGATTTGAACTTCTTATATGATTTGGCCCGTTCAATGATTCAAATGCATCATACGATTCGTGCTGATTGTAGTGATCTAAACTCATCATATGATTGAAGTGAAGCCTCTTTCCATGAGCCATCAATGGATATGTTAAGTTGATCCATCAATTCTTAATATTTGAGGTTGGTTGTCAGTGATACACATCATTAATTTTGTAGGACCCTCTTCAGTTTAATATAGAATTCAAACAATCATGATTCTTTATACAACAATTCAAATTCTTATGATTTGGCCCATTTCTAGTGATCCAAACCTTTGACATGGGCCATTTCGATGGATAAAGGTGATAGCTTCAATTGAAATCCTTTTTAAAAAAATTTATTTTAATTTATTTTTAATTTATTGGTTTTGGGAAATGCAATCGAACTAAATAGGTGTTGATTGTAGGGCGGGAATTTTGGTTGTTTATGAGAAGTGAGGGATTGTATGATCCCCTGCCTTACATGTATTATCTCTTGGAGTCTAGAGTTCAGAGATGTGGGCCTGACATTTTGATGATTTTAAAGTGTTGGTTTTTTGTCCCAATCATGGTGAAAAGTTCGTCAGAAAAATATAAAAAAGTTTCCCATAGTGGAAGATCCTAGCAGCCAATCTTTCAAGTATGAATGTTTGCCATGCTATTCTCTTGATTGTCTATTTAGTAGCCACCATTTGAAGGCTTAGCATTGTCCCATCTGGTCAATTTTTGTGGCCCCATCCTTGGTGATCAATAGGTTATATAACTGAGTCATTGTCTACTTGTATGGCATGATGGCCTTGATTCTTGGTGATCAATAGATTATATAACTGAGTCATGGGTCTCACTTGTATGGGCGCATGGCTTGATGCCACTAACCCCCTTTGTGCTTATATAATTGCTGATGAGACATTGGTGAACTTTGATTGGCTGAGCGGTCGATTACAAAACCTGCATTGATCTCTGTATGGGCATTGGAAATAATTGGTAACTAGCTCTAACCACTGATTAGATTCGACATCCTAAAAATTGTTGTGAGTGGAGGAATTTATGCATAGAATATTTTGACCTTTTGCCATTGAATGCAAACCGTTGAGGTCCCTTCGTAAGTGTCTATTTGTTAGCTACTAAGTTTAGACTTGCAATCTTTTCTTGTTCAAGATATTTTGTGCCTAGGTCAATTGCTATTGGCCTGTTTTCAGGGATCCAATCCATTCATAGGGTAGGCTTAGTATTCAATGATCGAAACTATTTATACGATTGAGCTAATTTTTAGTGATCCTTAGTGGTCTCTTATAATAGGGCCCTTATTTTGTATTCCAAATCATTTTCACAATTGGGCTTGTTTTCAATGATCCAAATCTTAATATCATGTAGACCATTTCCAGTGGTAAAAAAAATATATGCATAAGTGTCCAATTTGAATGATCTAAGCCATTGATACGATTGGGCTCATTTTCTCCAATTCTAACTATTCATATGGCTGACCCATATTAGTGATACAAACCATTAATATGGTTAGGTCTGTTTACAATGATCTAAATTGCTCATATGATTTGGCCTTTCTCTAGTGATCCAAACCTAGGATATGATTGGGCCATTTCAGCGGATCCAAACTATTCATATGAATGGGCTCATATTTGTTGATCAACATGCTTGATATGTTAAGTTGATACATAACTTTCATTTGATCGAGTTGGTTCACAGTTGTCAATATTTCTATATTCTAGGGCCCTTATTCATTGCTATAAACTGTTCAAATGATTGGACTTGTTTTCAATCCAAACCATTCATTTGATTGCTTCATTAATGTAATCCAAACCATCTATAGAGTTAGTCTTGTGCTCAACAAATTAATTTTTGGGTGCCTCATGTATAAAAAACCGTTAGTGATTCAAATTGTTCTTATGATAGGCCTTATTTTCAGTCACACAAAACTTTGATATGAGTGCACCTATTCATGAGATTAAAGTCATTCCTATACTTGTCTGTTTTAAGTTGATCTAAACCACCCCTTCATTTGATTGGAGTAAAGTTAGGTCTTTGTTTAGTAAGCCAATGAATGAAAGTTTTATACTCTTTGTTGGGTTGCACAAGCACGAAAATTCATTATGGGAGGAGTAATCTTGTCAAATCATTGTGCTCATTTTCAACAACCTTGTTAATCATACGATTGTCAAGTTTTTGGTGATTTAAGCTGTTAATATGGTAGAGTCTATTTCTGTCAATCTAAGTCGTTCATCTAGTTTGGCTTGTTTCATGACACAACCCTCGGTGGATCTGTAATTGCGGTTTCACTCATTAGAGACAATTGAATGCATGAGTCATGCACAATGGGCCCATTTTCAATTATTTAAGCCATTAATTAATCTCTTGTTCCATTTTTCTTGGTAGAAACCGTTCTTATGGTTGGGTCCCTTTGTAGTGACGTAAACCATTAATCACGTAGCTCGCTTCTAGTGATGCAAACTATTTATAGGCAGGTCCCATTTTTGCTAACCAAATCATTTATAAAGATGGGCCTATCTTTTGAAATGCTTGGGCCATTTGAAGTTATCCAATTGAGCTGACCTTCTAAAATGCCTGGGTTGGTTGGAGTCAATCAAATCATTCATATTGCCGGCTCTTTTTAAGTGATCCAAACCCTCTATATAATTCAAGCCATTTTAGTGATCCACACACTTCGTATTATTGAGGTTGTTTCTAGTGATCCAAATCAGTTAATATCCTAAGGTCCATGGTTCAACAATCCAAGCAGACTTATCCGAACCCTTTACATAATTTGGCCCGTTTTAGTGATCCAAACTCGTCTTATTGTTGGGGCCCTTTTTAGTCATCTAAATTAATTGACATTTTAAGGCCTACGTTCATTATTCTATGCAAACGATCTATAGCCCATGTTGGTTGGATTGGTCTGCCACTAATGTCAACCATGAATATTATGTTAAGGCCTATGTCTAGTGATTCAAATAGGTTGTGTGATACAAACCTTGATGGATCTGTAATTGTGTTTTCACCCATTTGAGACAAGTGCACGAATCATGCATAATGGGCCTATTTTAAATTATCCAAACCATTAATATCTCTTGCTCAATTTTTACTGGTAGAAACCATTCTTATGGTTGGTTCCTTTGCAGTAATCCAGACCGTTTATCACTCTCTTCTAATGATGTGACCTACCTATAAGAATGGTCCCACTTTCATTAACCAAACCCATTTGTAGGATAAGCTAACCTTTTGAAATGCTTAGGCCATTCAAAGTGACCCAATTAGGTCAAACTTTTAAAATGCTTTGGTTGTTTGGAGTGATCAAAATTGTTCATATTGGTGGTTCTTTGTAAGTGGTCTAAATCAATCTTTAAATCATCCTTGATTTGTCTATGTTAAGTCAAACTGAGCGGTTGCCACTTCTCTTTTTTTAATAAATTGGTTGGGCAAATTTTTTTGGCATGTTGGATGATCTTTACAAGCTTTGAGTCAACTTAGCAATTCTGCAACATGAGGGAACTAGCTTGCTAAACTATTAATATTTTTTCAGTTAAGTGATGTGTTTATTAGTGTTTAGGAAGGAATGCAACTTTTTCTCTTATAAAACTTTTTAAGCTCAAAGTTAGCAATTTGCAACATGAGGGAACTAGCTTAGTATATTTTCTATATTTTTTTAAGTTATATTGATATGTTTTTAATTAGATCAGAGGACAAAATGCACTTTGTTTCTTAACGAATCCTTTTTCTTGGCATGTTCCTAATGAAATTTGTTTCTTTTCATCTAGTTTTGATAGACACCTTGCTAGTTTATGGAAATTGTTCTTTTATGCTTAATATATCTCCAAAAGAACTCAATTAGGCTGTTCTTTTGTCTCATGCCTTATCTATTGTTTTAATCACACTATTTATTATTATCATTATTATTTTTATTTTATTTTTTTGTGTGTTTCAGCTTCTTTGCATTCAAGCGTTTTGTTAGAATTACTAAGAGAACGATGAAGCTTGTTGGTTTCCATCATATTCCTCAGGGTTTTAATTCATCTATGAGTGAGATTTTTCTTAACACTTTTCTTGTTATTAATTGATCATGGAATTATTGTTTTGAATTTTAAGGATCTTATTTGATTATATTGGGGGTTGATATGTGGAGATTCTATTCTTCCCTTTTAGTTATAATACCATGCAGTTACCATTTGTGATGGTTCAACATATGTACTTGCTGGTTTTTTTTTTTTTTACTTGTCCATCATGTTTGTTTGCCTCTGCTTGTTTCAATAGTTTGTTAGTTTTAGTCAATTACTTTAAAGATACACTATTAGAATGATGTGAATAGTTTTTCATTTGTATGAAGGGGAATAGTTTCTATGATAATGTTACATTCAATTTATTAGTTGTAGTTGTAGATTGTAAGTTAAATTTTTTTATAGTATACTAGATTAAATTATCCAATTAGTTGAAGTGATTTGGTGTCCCTTGGGAGATGTAGAATGGTGACTTCTCTTTTTAGTGGCTTTAGTACAATAGTCGGCTACATTGGTGTATTTTATATGACCTAATCTATTGAATATCATGTGAACCATTTTTAACGATGCAAACTATTTGCATAATTTGGTCCAATTTGAATGGTCCATCATTGATATGAGTAGGCTCATTTTATTAAATTCAAACTATTCTTGTGGTTGACCTTATTTAGTGATCCAAATTGCCAATATGGTTGCATTCTTTTACAATAATCCAAATTGTTTATAGGATTTAGCTCGTTTCTACTGATCTAAACCTCTAATTTGCTTGGGGCGTTGAAGTATTGAAACCTTTGCCATAATTGGGCCATTTCAGTCGATTCAAATCATTCATATGATTGGGTGATTCGGTGATCCAAGTGCTTCATATGTTTGAATATGCTTTTAATGATCCAAACTCTTCATATGATTGAGGTTGTTTTTAGTGATCCAAGCCAATGGATATGTTAAGTTGATCCTTAGTTGCAGGATCCTTTTATGTGCTACTCCTACTTAAAATCCTCATTTTTATATCTCTCACTAGCGTTCCCACTTCCTGCCTATTCATACTTGCTTACATTTTGAAAGAGATCCTTCGCTACTCGCACACCTGAATTTTTGTGCCACTCCACTTCATGCTCCATGCAACTATAAGTTGATCCATATCATTCATATGATTGAGGTTAGTTCTCAGTGATCTATACCATTAATATAGTAGGGCCCAATTCAATTTTACAAATTATTGAGATGATTGGTCTGTTTTCAATGATCCGAGCCATACATATGGATTGCCTGTTACCACGATGCAAACCATCAATATAATAAGGCATATACTTAACAAATCAATCGGTGAATGTCGTATGAACCAAAAGTTATTAGTTATTCAAATTTTGCTAATGATTGGGCTCATTTTTAGTGGCACAAACCTTTGATGTGCTTGAACCATTTCAAGTGATCTCAACCATTCACATGCTTTGTCTTGTTTTATGTGATCCATACCCTTCATATGATTAGAGTTGTTTCTGTGATGTAAACCCCTCATTAGTTGGGGCCTTTTTTAGTGATCCAAACCAGTTGATGCCTCTTTTCACCAAGCCAATAAGTTCATGTTTAATACCTAGGCCTATATTCCCCAATTTGGTATGATTGTGCTTAATGCCAAGACTTTTGTTCCCTTCATATGAGAGGGAATGTTTTCAGTGATTGGAACCCTTCATCTGATTGGATCCAAACTAGTTGATGTACCTTGGGAATCCATTTACCAGGTCAATGAATTAATGTTTTGTACTCTTTCTTGGTTTGCACTGAGCATAGAAAAATCATTTGGAGAGGAATCTGTTTACCAGGTCAGTGAATGAATGTTTTGTACTATTTCTTGGTTTGCACCGAGCATAGAAAATTCATTTGGAGAGGAGGAATCTTAGCATAACTACTCATGTGATGGGCTTCTGATCGGTGATAAAAATCGTTATTATGGTAGAATGAGTTGGGTATATAAACCATTCATATGATGTGGCTAGTTTTCATTATCTCAAACTTTTAATTTAATATGCATGGATCATTTCAATTGATCCAATCCATTCATGTGGTTGGTTTGTAGTGATCCAATTCCTTAACACGATTGGGGCCATTTTCATTTTATCCAAACTCTTCGTATGATTTAGGTTGTTTCTAGTGATTCCTATGATTTAGGTCATTTCTAGTGATCTGAACCAAATGATATAATAATATGTGTTCAACAATCAAATCTTTGAGTAGTCACATGATTGAGGTTGTTTTCAATGACACAAGCCAATTGATTTGCTAAGTTGATTTGTATCATTCGGATGATTGACTATTTGTAAGCTTGTCCAAATGATTGTGCCAATTTTCAATGATCCAAACTATCCATACGATTGTTTCATTACCATGATTGTGTAGATTTTTAGTGATTGAAACCGTTGGTATGGTTGGGACCTTATTTAGTATTCCAAACTATTTTTGTGATTGGGCCATTTTCGGTTTCAAACCAATTGATATGTTGTATTTTGTTTTCCGCAATTGAATCAGTTAGTTCATGTTTTGTAGCCTGGGTGGATACCACATACAACCAAGTTCTTTTAGGGAGGAGGAAGCTAGTCATAAAATTTGTCAACATTTTGTAATTGATAGATTGTTTAGGTATTCGTATTCTGGTTCTTAAGTATCTATTTGTGAGCTGCTTATTCTATTGTTGCGATATTTCCTGTTTGTGATACTTGGTGCATGGGTCAACCGTGCCTATGATTGATTCAAATCTCAGAGATCCTATATATGATTGGGGCCTTGTTCAGTGTTTCGAGCCTTTCATATAATGGGGCATGTTTTAATGGTCTAATTCTTATGATTGGTCAGTTTCCAATGATTGATGTGTTAAGGCATGTTTTTAGTAATCTAATTGGTTGATGTGATACATCCCATGGTGGATGTTGAATTGTTATTTTTCACATGTAAGAGATCAATACATGAATCATCAACGGTGGACCATTTTCAATTATCTAAGTTAATGTTTCCCAACCCACTATGAATGCTACAAATTGATCATATGATTGGGTCCATTTTTAATAGTCCAAATTGTTGAAATGATTGGACTCATTTTAATTATCTAAGCCTTTCTTAATGATTGGGCCTACATTTTGTAATTCAAATCGTTAATATTGTAGGGTGCCTACTATCATTATAAAAAATTAAGGTACGGCCTATTTTTAGTGATCCAATTAATATGGTAGGGCTTGTTTTCAATGATCCAATGGTTAATATTGATTAGGAACATTTTCACCCATACGAATATTTGATATGGTTGGGCCATTCTAAGTGATTCAAATCATTCATTTGATTGGGCCAATTGTAAGTGATCCAAACCCTTTATATTGTTGTGGCCATTTTAATGATCCGAACCAATATATGTTGAGGCCTCTGTTCACCAATCAATTCTGTGGATTATTAATAGCCCTCATTGGATGTGGTAAGGACAAAAATTGTTAGTGGAGCAATCTTGACATATAATATTTCAATCTTTTATAGTTAAGTGTGGAGTGTAATTATTTTTCTTGACTAATTGTTCGTCTAGCTAGCCTATATTCAACGATTTAAATCGTTAATATGGTGGGATTTATCTAAACCCTACCATGGTTGATCCAAACCCTTCATATGATATGTTGGTTTCCAATGATGCAGACCTTTGACATGCTTAGCCCATTTCAATTGATTTGAACCGTTAATATGATTAGCTTATAATTATCGATCCAACGCTTCATATGATTGGGTTGCTTTTAGTGATCTATGAATATCATTAAAGGTCATTTTCGGTGATACGTTATATACAATGATAGTGCCTTTTAATTGTTCATTGTGATGGATGTTTTTAAATGGCGGTTAATTTCAATGAACGAGATGTATGAAGATATACATTAATACATTAATGAGGTCTACCAAAAATTCCAATAGGTGATATAGTATGTACAACGATAATGCCCTTTAATTGTTAATGGGGAAGAAACTATGGTCATACCACTACCAGAAAAATGGGCAAAGGTTACGGATTTAATCCGTAGCCATAGACCTATAGCTACGGATTAAATCCATAGCATGACCGTCGTCGTGGGTGCCGAAACAATAGGCCCAAAACCTATGGCTATGGATTTAATCCGTAGCTATAGGTCTATGGCTACGGATTAAGTCTGTAGCTATAGCTTAAAATAGCTACGGATATAATCTGTAGCAAATATTTCTGTAGTTAAAAGAACCTACAGCTACGGATATTATTGGTAGCTAAACGAGCCTACAGCTACGGTTGTTAGATTACCAATTACGGCTAATATCCGTAGCTATTTCCTACATAAAAAAAATATTATAATCATTCATTCATTCATTCAATTACCACCTGCATAATCATTCATTCATTCAATTACCACCTGCATAATCATTCATTCATTCAATTACAATCATTCATTCGATTACATCATCCATTCATTCAATTACAATCATTCATTTGATTACATCATTCATTCATTCATTCAATTACAATCATTCAGTCGATTAATTGCAATTATTCATTCAATAATAAATTAATTACAATCCTTCATTCAATCAAAAGAAAGTGGGCATAGAGAGTGTCTTGGTAACCATGGAATCCACACCGATAATAGACTAAGAGGTCAGAGTTTGATCGGAAGGCGACTGCTTGTGACATTTTTGGGTTAGCATGACATTGAAGTCCACATAATCAGTCAAGACTTGATGTAGGGCATGTGGTGTTAACCATGTAATCTTTTGGCCTTCAACCTTAGCCTGCACAATTGAACAATATGAGCATAGTAAATAGGACGGGCATAAATAAAACTGAAATTAAAACATATCTTAAACCTTAAAAGCACATTTGACATAATTTCTAAACAGCATAAATATTCCAAGAGCTCAAGAAGTCTAAGATATTTATATGTTGTTCCCATTAGGTGGAACTAAGAAATTCAATCCAAACATAATACATGATAATTAGACAAGAAGAGTTTGACAGTTTTATGCACTACCTTATGATTTTATTTTTATTTTTTTTAATTTTTATTTTGGGAACCAACTCCAGATGACCTTGGAATTTTCAGGCTTAGAGGATATGGTGAGTTTGTTCATAGTTCTCTCATATTCATGTGAGTTTGTTTGGAAGATACTGTGATGACAATAAGAAACCTATTAAAGAGATGATATTGGAAGCACACCCTTTAGAAGGTGTTTTTGTTCTTGAATTTATCAGTATATATGTTGAAACATATAAGAAGATGACAATGACAGAACTAAAATACAGCAGAAGCAACAATCCTAGTGTACATCTAGAATAATAAATACAACGAGGGCCAATATAACGTGTTGTTGGATCCTTGAATGCATCAGTTGTACTCATGTGTATTGGACTTCTCTCCTTATCACCTATGATGAGCCTACGGTGCTTGCTTAGTGAGCCTCACAAGGCAACTGGGTGGATTACAAAGGGTGAGTCCCACAATCATGTAAGTAGGGATAGTTAGGTATGAATATGCTTTGCACAGAATTATTGACAAAGGGTGAGTCCCACAAAACTATTGACAGAATTTTTCTGTGGGCTTTTAATCCTAGAAGAACTGCCCCCACCATGTGCATGACATGATGCATAAATCAGGCCACTAAAATAAACCAACGTTGACTCATTTGAGACCAGGGATATTCTCAAACTAACATAATCCAGAAAATCATGGCACTCCTGTTCAAAACCAATTGCTGGTCCACTTGCATCAGCAACAATATCAACCATCCAAACATCTTAGGGCCTGTTTGGCAGACGCCTAAATTTGAATTCACTTCATTTTAGTTAATCATAATTATGTTTTAATTAAAATGAGATGAACTCATTTCGGATGTCTACCAAACAGGCCCTGTGATTTTCCCTTCACAACACATGATGTACATATATTCTACATTACAATTTTCTTCAATTCATGCTTCAACATCATTTGATTGGAATGGTTGGAATGAGTAGTACCAATTTCTGTCCCAAGAAAAGCAAATTTATAAAATAAAGCCTAACACTGCCTCTATCATAAGAATAGGTTAAGGTTTAGGTATAGGAAATCGGGTTTAGGTTCGGGTTCGGGATTGGGTTTAAGTTTGGGTTTTCAAGTTTAGGTTTAGGTTTAGGTTAGGGAGTTGAGATTAGGATTAGGTGTAAGTTTAGGTTTAGGGATTTTAGAATACATTTAGGATTTAGGTTTAGGTTTAGGTTATAGGTTTAGGTTTAGGTTATCGGTTATAGCTTTAGGGAATTGAGAATAGGTTAAGGTTTAGGTTTAGGAAATCGTGTTCGGGTTTGGGATTGGGTTTAGGTTTAGGTTAGGGAGTTGAGATTAGGATTAGGTGTAGGTTTAGGTTTAGGGATTTGAGAATACATTTAGGATTTAGGTTTAGGTTTAGGTTATAGGTTTAAGATTAGGGAATTGAGAATAGGTTAAGGTTTAAGTATAGGAAATCGGGTTCGGGTTCGGGATTGGGTTTAAGTTTGGGTTTTCAAGTTTAGGTTTAGGTTTAGGTTAGGGAATTGAGATTAGGATTAGGTGTAGGTTTAGGTTTAGGTTTAGGGATTTGAGAATACATTTAGGTTTAGGTTTAGGTTTAGGTTATAGGTTTAGGTTTAGGGAATTGAGAATAGGTCAAGGTTTAGGTATAGGAAATCGGGTTCGGGTTCGGGATAGGGTTTAAGTTTGGGTTTCCAAGTTTAGGTTAGGTTTAGGTTAGAATTGAGATTAGGATTAGGTGTAGGTTTAGGTTTAGGGATTTGAGAATACATTTAGGATTTAGGTTTACGTTTAGGTTATACATTTAAGCTTAGGTTATAGGTTATAGCTTTAGGGGTTTAATTGAGAATAGGTTAAGGTTTAGGTTTAAGAAATCGGTTTAAGTTCGGGTTCGGGATTGGGTTTAAGTTTGGGTTTTCAAGTCTAGGTTTAGGTTTAGGTTAGGAATTGAGATTAGGATTAGGTGTAGGTTTAGGTTTAGGGATTTGAGAATACATTTAGGATTTAGGTTTGGTTTAGGTTATAGTTTAGTTTGGTTATAGGTTTAGGTTTAGGAATTGAGAATAGGTTAAGGTTTAGGTTTAAGAAATCGGGTTCGGGTTCGGGATTATAGTTTGGGTTTTCAAGTCTAGGTTTAGATTTAGGTTAGGTTGAGATTAGGATTAGGTGTAGGTTTAGGTTTAGGGATTTGAATACATTTAGGATTTAGGTTTAGGTTTAGGTTATAGTTTTAGTTTAGGTTATAGGTTTAGGTTTAGGGAATTGAGAATAGGTTAAGGTTTAGGTAAAGGAAATCGGGTTCGGGTTCGGGATTGGGTTTAAGTTTGGGTTTTCAAGTTTAGGTTTAGGTTTAAGTTAGGGAATTGAGATTAGGATTAAGTGTAGGTTTAGGTTTAGGGATTTGAGAATACATTTAGGATTTAGGTTTACGTTTAGGTTATAGGTTTAGGTTTAGGGAATTGAGAATAGGTTAAGGTTTAGGTATAGGAAATCGGGTTCGGGTTCAGGATTGGGTTTAAGTTTGGGTTTTCAAGTTTAGGTTTAGGTTTAGGTTAGGGAATTGAGATTAGGATTAGGTGTAGGTTTAGGTTTAGGGATTTGAGAATACATTTAGGATTTAGGTTTAGGTTTAGGTTTAGGTTATAGGTTTTAGTTTAGGTTATAGGTTTAGGTTTAGGGAATTGAGAATAGGTTAAGGTTTAGGTAAAGGAAATTAGGTTCGGGTTCGGGATTGGGTTAAAGTTTGGGTTTTCAAGTTTAGGTTTAGGTTTAGGTTTAAGTTAGGGAATTGAGATTAGGATTAGGTGTAGGTTTAGGTTTAGGGATTTGAGAATACATTTAGGATTTAGGTTTACGTTTAGGTTATAGGTTTAGGTTTAGGGAATTGAGAATAGGTTAAGGTTTAGGTATAGGAAATCGGGTTCGGGTTCGGGATTGGGTTTAAGTTTGGGTTTTCAAGTTTAGGTTTAGGTTTAGGTTAGGGAATTGAGAATAGGTTAAGGTTTAGGTAAAGGAAATCAGGTTCGGGTTTGGGATTGGGTTTAAGTTTGGGTTTTCAAGTTTAGGTTTAGGTTTAAGTTAGGAAATTGAGATTAGGATTAGGTGTAGGTTTATGTTTAGGGATTTAAGAATACATTTAGGATTTAGGTTTACGTTTAGGTTATAGGTTTAAGCTTAGGTTATAGGTTATAGCTTTAGGGAATTGAGAATAGGTTAAGGTTTAGGTTTAAGAAATCGGGTTCGGGTTCGGGATTGGGTTTAAGTTTGGGTTTTCAAGTTTAGGTCTAGGTTTAGGTGTTAGGGAATTGAGATTAGGATTAGGTGTAGGTTTAGGTTTAGGGATTTGAGAATACATTTAGGATTTAGGTTTACGTTTAAGTTATAGGTTTAAGCTTAGGTTATAGGTTATAGCTTTAGGGAATTGAGAATAGGTTAAGGTTTAGGTTTAAGAAATCGGGTTCGGGTTCGGGATTGGGTTTAAGTTTGGGTTTTCAAGTTTAGGTTTAGGTTTAGGTTAGGGAATTGAGATTAGGATTAGGTGTAGGTTTAGGTTTAGGGATTTGAGAATACATTTAGGATTTAGGTTTAGGTTTAGATTATAGGTTTAAGTTTAGGTTATAAGTTATAGCTTTAGGGAATTGAGAATAGGTTAAGGTTTAGGTTTAGGAAATCGGGTTCGGGTTCGGGATTGGGTTTAAGTTTGGGTTTTCAAGTTTAGGTTTAGGTTTAGTTTTAGGTTAGGGAATTGAGAATGGGTTAAGGTTTAGGTAAGAAATCGGGTTCGGGTTCGGGATTGGGTTTAAGTTTGGGTTTTCAAGTTTAGGTTTAGGTTTAAGTTAGGGAATTGAGATTAGGATTAGGTGTAGGTTTAGGTTTAGGGATTTGAGAATACATTTAGGATTTAGGTTTAGGTTTAGGTTATCGGTTTAGGTTTAGGTTTAGGGAATTGAGAATAGGTTAAGGTTTAGGTATAGGAAATCGGGTTCGGGTTCGGGATTGGGTTTAAGTTTGGGTTTTCAAGTTTAGGTTTAGGTTTAGGTTAGGGAATTGAGATTAGGATTAGGTGTAGGTTTAGGTTTAGGGCTTTGAGAATACATTTAGGATTTAGTTTTAGGTTTAAGGATTTGAGAATACATTTAGGTTTTAGGTTTAGGTTCAGGTTTCAGGTTTAGGATAAGGTTATAGGTTGAGGTTATAGGTTTAGGTTTAGGTTATAGGTTATAGCTTTAGGGAATTGAGAACAGGTTAAGGTTTAGGTTTAGGAAATCGGGTTCGGGTTCGGGATTGGGTTTGAGTTTGGGTTTTCAAGTTTAGGTTTAGGTTTAGGTTAGGGAGTTGAGATTAGGATTAGGTTTAGGTTTAGGTTTAGGGATTTGAGAATACATTTAGGATTTAGGATTTAGGTTTAGGTTTAGGTTATAGGTTTAGGTTTAGGTTATAGGTTATAGGTTAAAGCTTTAGGAATTGAGAATAGGTTAAGGTTTAGGTTTAGGAAATCCGGTTCGGGTTTGGGATTGGGTTTAAGTTTCAATTTTCAAGTTTAGGTTTAGGTTTAGGTTAGGGAGTTGAGATTAGGATTAACTTTAGGTCATAGGTTTAGGTTTAGGTTATAGGTTTAAGTTATAGGTTTAGGGAATTAGGTTCGGTTTCGGGTTCGGATCGGGTTTAGATATTCTCTAGTATTATCTACTATTGAACCTAGTATTATCTACTACATACTAGTAACATACAACTTATATTGGGGCACCATACCATAAGCTACAAGAATTTCATGTCCCCCTAAATAAGGTATCCTCCATTGATAACATATATATATATATATCATAAGTTGTTTATTTTCATTTACATTCACAAATATATTCATCATCCATCAAAGAAAATTGAAACCAGTACTGTCACTCTATGACTAATAATTAAAAAGGAAATTATGTTTGTCAGATTCTATCTTAATTATCCTGTTAGAAACTCAAATGCCTAGAAGTTACCTGCTTGCATTCCGTAAAATCCCAATTTGCTAGCGTATTTTCAATGCTTCTTGTAAAATCCTGATTCACCAACCTAATAAACCCAGATTGTTTTGATAATGAGCACTAACTAAAAGGGAAAGTTAAGGTTGCCTAAGAAGTGTGTCATTGACACCTTTCGCTTCGTAGTAGTTATTCCCCCATTTTGCAAACCCTAGTCAATCCTGCATGTCAATCCTGTTAGTTTTCTGAATTTTTTCTTATTTTTTTTATCAGCAGTTAAAATTTTATATAAAAAAATTGGTGCCTCTCTACACCTATGCTGGATAGCATCTTGATCGCCTACATAACACAACAACATTCCACTTTACGAACACCCATAAAACAATTGCAAGAGGAATTGCATACAAAGTATGGACCAGCCAGATCAAAGTGTAGCCACCTTGCATGCCATTCTCAGGTTGAACAGGGCTATGACCTTCATCAAATTCTTACCTAGAACTCATTGTAGGAAAGTCAACATTCAAGGGCAGTGCATATCAACAGTATTCAAGAGTTCTGAAATTAAGAAAAAAAAAACCCCACAATGCACAAAGGAAGCAAAAATGGGTACCTCAGGAAGTGCATATCATATGTAATTTCAGCGACATGGGAAGTGACAACAAAAGATTTTGATTCATGTGCTTGATGGGAGTAGTGGCAGGCTAACTATGGGCAAGTTAGGTAATCTTCTTTGAAAAAGCAAGAATCTATCTTCTAATAAAATAAAAGACTTCTACAACCTTGATTGACTGAAAGCTCTCAATTGTGTCCTTAGAAAACTTTACAAATAGTTTCTCTTGATTCTTAACCCAAGTCTAGACCGTTCATCTGATTGCTTAAAACTTGAAAACCTAACTCAGGTAAAGTAATTACTACAACTTTTTTTTTTTAAGGTTTCTAACTGAAATGTGATTTTCTCTGAGTTTAGATATAACCCGACTGAGTCAACTCCTCTGAGTCAGGTCAAGCTTTCGAACTACGATTCATCGAGTGGGTTCTGACTTCCAATAAACAAATTCAAATACAACACATCATTGTAAAAATGAAAAATCTATATCCACAGCCTGCAAATACTAGTAACTAATGATGCAGCAACCTAAATTTAAGTGGAAGAGATGATAAAGATTAGCAGGAAAGGGAGCGAACAAATTCCACTGTAAAACATCAACTCGAATGATGAAAAAAGCCCATCCTTGCACCTGATTTCTCCATGTAGCTAGGTACATAGTCTACACATAAATCAAGTATTAAAACCATTGCAAACAGAACAAAGAGTGGCTTGAAGACTATCAGCAAAATAGAAGTAACAATGAATGCAAGAAAAAAAGCACCTTTGCCTTCACCACCATATCAGGCTTGACATCTGCATGGGTGAAAACAGGCCCTTTGAATGCACTAGCCTGCATATGAAAAAAGATGTGCCTTAGGAATTTTGTTTTCAATTAGACCCTAGCACAAAATGCTTGTAAAAGTGGACTGTGTGTTAGGTAAACTAAAGCTAGTTGTAGGTCACCAGTTCCCTTTTCAATGACCAACTAAATAAAAGCAATCAATCATCATGAAAAAATAGAAAGAAAACCTAAATGGAATGATTACATTGGATTATGCAATTGGAATTAAAAACCTAAAAATCCAAAACAAACCCAAATCAATTTCCTAGTGATTTTGGTATATTCTGCTTGGATAAAGCTTTTGTAGTGGCAATAATCCATTTGCAACCTAAAAATCAAAAGACGAGTATGGACTCAAATCTACAGTATGAATTGATTCATCCTACAATGAATATCATCATACAGAAAAGTTATGCCCCAAAATTGAAGAACTAAAAATATAGAAAAGGACAAGGATGAGATGCCATAAAAAAAATAAAAATAGAGACAATACTTCAAGAGCACACGCTCATCTACTCAATTATAAACTCTAAAAAACTGTATTCTATTTTCTTATAAGAGTTGCACACCAATAAGAACATACTTGGATTCTGCATCGAAAACCATGTCTTGTAAAACCCAAAAATTTAACCATTCAAAGATACTCAATGTGAGTAAAGAGGATGGCATGAGCAGAATTTTATTTTCACCGAAGACTATTATACCTGAATGATGGCTTTGGCAGCGAGTGAAAGATGGGCAGTGGAGAAGAGGGCAAAGCCCATTGGTTGTTCACCCTTAAAGTTCAGCTGAGAAGCCTCATAGCCCAGCAACCATCTCACCTGGTTCTGGAGTTCTCTCTCTTTGAGATCCGTCGGAAGACCAAATATGAAGATCATACGGACCTACAAAGAAGGCATTTAAATAACATTTTTAAGGAAGAGAAGAAACAGCAAGAAGAAGATGATTTTGATGGTGGGAGAGAGACAGGGAGAGAGAGAATAAGAACTCTTCACCGGTGGGATTGGAAGCGGTGGCGTGGGTGTTACGGTCGATAATTGGAGGAGCGGTGGGTGGGGCCCACTACTGATGGTACGGATGATTGCTGGGAGTTGCCGAAACTCTTTAAAAAAAAATCATTGAAAATTTACAAAGATGAGACCGAATTTCCAGATTCTCACCTCATAAGAAGAAAGAAAGGAAAAACTGGAATTTCTTTAAGAAAGCATCTCCAAACCCTGTAAAAATAAGAGAAAATTAGAAAAAATAGAGCAAATCGCTCTTCAATCAAATCTAAGGTGGGTTTGGGCGAAAGGGGGTTTTTTAAACCCTAACGAGAGAGAGAGAGAGAGAGGTTGGGAAACAGAGGGGCGGCCGCGTGACAGAGAGAGGGTTTGGATTTTGGGAGAGGGGAGGCCGCGCGAGAGAGAGAGAGGGTTTGGGTTTTGCGAGAGGGGCAGCCGCGCTGGAGAGAGAGGGTTTGGGTTTTGCACGAGAGAGAGAGAGGGTTTCAGTTTTGGGAGGGGCGGGCGCACGAGAGAGACTGAGGGATTTCATTCCTATTTGGGTTTTGGGAGATGACGCGAACACGGGAGGAATAGCGCGGGATTGTGACGGACGACACTTTTCAGTGCTTAGTTTTAGGTCTTGTGGGGCCCACTGTGATGTATGTTATTCATCTACTCCGTCCATTCCTTTTAACAGATCATTTTAAGGGTTGATCTAAAAAAGGAGTCAGATCGAAGCTGCAAGCGGACCACATGAAATATTAACGATAGAAATTTATTTTTTATTATTTGTTATGGTGTGGTCCACTTAGACCTTCAATCTACTAACTTTTTGGGCTCATCCACTGAAATTATATATAAGAATTGATGGGCGGCTTAGATAAAACATATATATTCCAATGGGTCCCATGGAGCTCCTCAAACACAGTCAATCTCTAATAAGATTATGGTGGAATGTAGGCTTTAGCTACAGATTTAGTAGGCTTTAGCTACGGATTAAATTCGTAGTAAATTTGCTGCAGTTTAAATCCGTAGCCAAAAACTTCCATAGTCCATAGCCTTTACTTGATTTTTTGGTAGTTTACAGAGCTCCACCATGGGAGACAACGTTCGCTTGACTTGTGGGAAGAAAGAGGGTGTTGACAATCAGTAATTTGCAAAGAAGATCCCTTACCCTTCCTAACAAATGTATGTTTGCTTGTTTGCTTGAAAGATATGAGACTACTTTCTCAATGCTCTCCATACAAGCTAAGGTGAAATCGAATTCTGTTATGGACCTTTTGTGGTCTTGGCATTCAAGAGGGGTGGGAAAAGTGGGGAAAGCTTGGAGATTGCTTTTATATAGGAGATGTTTTTATAATAGGAGTTCTTCGCATGTTATGGCCGTTAGGGAAATTAAATGTATTTTTTAGGTTGGGCTTCTTATGTAAAGCCAGTTAATCTTGCTAATCTCTCATATGTTTTTCAATTATGTAGTTGCGTTGTTTTCTCAAGGATGAACCTACCCCAATCCTTTTTCTCATTTTACTTAGATCTTTGATAGATGTGTGGTTTCACTTCCCAAAAGGGACGAGGACAGGGACACCCTATTATTATATATATATATAAAAACCTTCCCAAAACCCGTCATGAGTTTGGGTGAATGGCTTTGGTGGTTGGTTTACTGCTCCCCATAGACATGAGTGTGATTTCCCTCCTCGTGGATTTGCCTATCTCGAGTTGGGGCGAATGACTTTGGTCGTGGGTTTGTTCCCCACGGACATGAGTTTGATTCCTTCCCCATGGATTACCTGTTATGAATTTGGGTGAACGACTTTGGTTGTGAGTTTGCTCCCCACAGACACGAGTTCGATTCCTCTCCCTATGGATTACTCGATGTACATGGTGTAATTGGGGAAGCTTTTTTTTTAATCTCCACATCTGGAGACCTACCACACCTTACCTGACTCGACTCGACTTGGTACCTGTGACCGGGTCAGACTTAATCTAGATTAGTCCAGGCCAGACCTAAACTCAGATCAGGTCAGGCATGCTGGACTTGGTACTGAGTTGGGCCGAGTTCAGGTTATGTCTATTTCAAAACCTGGTCGAGTCAGGTCAGCCCTAACTTGGTCGGACTTGACTCGTTGCTCTATTCAACACGCTGTGTATCAGGGTAAGTTTTTATTTTTCATCATCGCATCTCAATATTCCTAAAATTTTAACCCTCAATTTCAGTGTTTCACTAGTAAGCGTACGCCTATCCATTCCTTTCAAGCTTGATCTTGTTCCTATAGGCATATGCTCATGACGCTTAATGACCGAGTTCAATTTCCTCCATGTGGATTTTTTGATGCACGTGGTTTGCGTGCATCTGCAGGGAATGGTCTCGCCTTAAAGGGACAGGGACACCCTGTCATTATATATTTAAAAAACCTTCCCAAAACCCGTCACGAGTTTAGGTGAATGGCTTTGGTCGTGGGTTTGCTCCCCATAGACAAGAATGTGATTCCCCTCCCCGTGGATTACCTATCATGAGTTGGAGCGAACGACTTTTGTCCTGGGTTTGCTCCTCACAGACACGAGTTTGATTCCCCTCCCCGTGGATTACATGTTATGAGTTTGGGCGAATGACTTTGGTCGTGGGTTTGCTCCCCACAGATAGGAGTTCAATTTCCCTTCCCATGGATTACTTGATGCATGTGGTGTAACTGGGGAAGTTTATATATATATATATATATATATATATATATTTATTTATTTATTTATAATCCCCACATCTGGAGACCCGCTACACCCGACCTGACTCGGTGTTAACTCGACTTGACTCGGTACCTGTGACCGGGTTAGACTCAATATGGATTAGTCCAGGCTAGACCTGGACTCAGATCTGGTCAGGCATGCTGGACTTGGTACCGAGTTGGGCGAGTCAGGTCAGCCCTTCAGCCCTAACTTGGTCCGACTCGACTCGTTGCCCTGTTCTTCACCCTATGTATTAGGGAAAGTTTTTGTTTTTAATCCTCACATTTGGATATTCTTGAAATTTTAACCTTCAATTTTAGTGTTCAGTATTAAGTCTGTGCCTGTCCATTCCTTTTAAGCTTGATCCTACCCATATGGTCGTATGCTCATGACACTTAATAACTGACTTTGATTTCCTCCTCGTGGATTTTTCGATGCACGTGGTTGGCAGGTGATTGCATGCATCTATAGGGAATGGTCTCACCTTAAAGGGATGGGGACACCCTACCCTGTCTTAAAAAAAAAAAAAAAAATCTCAAAACCCATCACGAGTTTGGGCGAATGGCTTTGGTCTTGGGTATGCTCCCCATAGACACGAGTTCGTTTTCCCTCTTCGTGGGTTACCGGTCATGAGTTTGGGAGAACGACTTTGGTCATGGGTTTGCTCCCCACAGATACGAGCTCAGGAGAATGACTTTGGTCGTGGGTTTGCTCCCCACTGACACAAGTTTGATTCCCCTCCCTGTGGATTACTCGATGTACATGGTGTAACTGGGGAAGCTTTTTTTTTTTTTTTTAATCTCCACATCTGGAGACCTACCACGCCTGACCTGACTCGACTTGACTCAGTACCTGTGACCGGGTCGGACTTAGTCTAGATTAGTCCAGGCCAGACCTAAACTCAAATCGGGTCAGGCATGCTGGACTTGGTACCGAGTTGGGTCGAGTTCGGGTTAGGTCTATTTCAAAACCGGGTCGAGTCAGGTTAGCCCTAACTTGGTCCGACTCGACTCGTTGCTTTGTTCAACACACTGTGTATTAGGGTAAGTTTTTGTTTTTAATCATCGCATCTCAATATTCCTGAAATTTTAACCCTCAATTTCAGTGTTTCGCTAGTAAGCTTACGCCTGTCCATTCCTTTCAAGCTTGATCCTACTCCTATAGGTGTATGCTCATGACGCTTAACGACCGATTTCAATTCCCTCATGTGGATTTTTTGATGCATGTGGTTTGCGTGCATCTGCAGGGAATGGTCTCGCCTTAAAGGGATGGGGATACCCTGTCATTATTATTAAAAAAAAACCTTCCCAAAACACGTTACGAGTTTGGGTGAATGGCTTTGGTCGTGGGTTTTCTCCCCATAGACAAGAGTGTGATTCCCCTCCCCGTGGATTACCTATCACGAGTTGGGGCGAACGACTTTTGTTGTGGGTGTGCTCCTCATAGATATGAGTTTGATTCCCCTCCCTGTGGATTACATGTTATGAGTTTGGGCGAACGACTTTGGTCGTGGGTTTGCTCCCCACAGACAGGAGTTCGATTCCCCTTCCCGTGGATTACTAGATGCACATGGTGTAACTGGAGAAGTTTTTTTAAATATATTTTAATCCCCACATCTGGAGACCCGCTACACCCGACCTGACTCGGTGTTGACTCGACTCGACTCGGTACCTGTGACCAGGTCAGACTCAGTATGGATTAGTCTAGGCCAGACCTTGACTCAGATCTGGTCAGGCATGCTGGACTTGGTACCGAGTTGGGCGAGTCAGGTCAGCCATTCAGCCCTAACTTGGTCCGACTCGACTCGTTGCCCTATTCTTCACCCTATGTCTTAAGGAAAGTTTTTGTTTTTAATCCTCACATTTGGATATTCTTGAAAATTTAACCTTCAATTTCAATGTTCAGTATTAAGTCTGCACCTGTCCATTCCTTTCAAGCTTAATCCTACCCATATGGTCGTATGCTCATGACACTTAACGACTGACTTCGATTTCCTCCTCGTGGATTTTTCGATGCACGTGGTTGGCAGGTGATTGCGTGCACCTGTAAAGAATGGTCTCACCTTAAAGAGACGGGGGCACCCTACCCTGTCTGTCTTTAAAAAAAAAATTTACAAAATTCTCAAAACCCTTCACGAGTTTGGGCGAATGGCTTTGGTCTTGGGTTTGCTCCCCACAGACACGAGTTCGTTTCCCTTCTCCGTGGGTTACCGGTCATGAGTTTGGGAGAATGACTTTAGTCATGGGTTTGCTCCCCACAGACACGAGTTTAAGAGAATGGCTTTGGTCGTGGGTTTGCTCCCCACAGACACAAGTTCAATTCCCTTTCCCGTGGATTACCACCCATCATGAGTTTGGGCGAACGACTTTGGTCATGGGTTTGCTCCCCACAGATAGGAGTTCGATTCCCCTCCTCATGGATTACTCGATGCACGTGGTGTAATAGGAGAATTTTTTGTTTTTTCGTTTTAATCCTCACATCTGAAGACTCCTGAAACCCTCAATTCTGCATTCACTATTGAGCCTACGCTCGTCCATTCCTTTCAAAATTCATACTGCCCTTATAGGGGTAAGCTAGTGATGCTTAACGACTGAATGAGAGCTTCGTCTGTCGATTAATAACGGATTGACTCCATTGTTGGCATTAATTTGTTTTTCTCTCATTTCATATTAGTGAGTTCCGATGCACGTTGTTACTCTTAGGGGGACATCATATCTACTGAAAAACAGAGCCCCAATCTAGTAGGATGCACTATAGTGCACTCTGGGCGGCCTTGGCTTCTAGCTCTCTTGATTAGGTCATCGTATTTTGCGGTGGCGACTCCCAAAGCATGGGAGCTACTCCTAGACCAACAAAATTAGATGAATAACATGACGTTTCGAGTCAAAGCCTTCGGCCCGAACTTCAATATATAGATATCTTTTTTCTTCAAAGTGGATCTATTAGGGGCCAGGCTAGCCCAAACCCCCTAAGGGGCTTATCATTGGGTGTTGGTTGACTGATTTTGATTACCTACAAGTTGTTTGCTCGACCAAAAAGTCCATCTGCATCTCATATTCAAATTAGAAATCCTCCCTTGCCTCTTATCACTTCACTCCTTCCCCGTGATCATTTTCAGGTTTTGGTTTGTCCTAGATGATGGGGTAAGGTCCCATGAATGTGCACATGACTTACTTTTTTTATTGGACTACATTTAATAGGCAAAATCTCACACCACTTTACATAAGGGTTGATTAGCCGTGGAATCAAAGTAATAACTGTCGATCTTTAATTAGGATCAGGACAAATAAGAACAGTCAGACTCTTACCCGAAGATGAAGTTAGGGTTGGATAAGGACACTGCTTGGATTAGGAAGTTACTCATAACAAACTGTTTTTTTAGCTGAAAATACTGGGGCAACATTTAAAATAGACAAATTTTATTCATCATCTTCAAAAGGATTCTGTGCCAGAAGCAAACACTAGGAAAATTTTAATGATTAAGAAATAAATCGATAAGAAAACCAAAGGACGATCTACTCTAAAATAAATCAATACATGAAATCCTTTGATACATCAAAACCTTTAATGATTAAGAAATAAATTGATAAGACACACATGCAAAGCCCATGTGTGTCTTACTGTTGGTATATTCTAACAGGTACCTTAAGAGATACCTAAACTTGATTGGATTTGGTTCTGGGTATTCACAACTAGACTTGAACTCGGAAAGAACCCATTTGGGTTAGCTAGGCCTATTTACGGGGGTACTAGGAAACACGAACTCAACCCTTTCAACAAAGTTTTCTAAGAGTTCTGTGAAGCCCACTCATGTATATGGCATGATTTCTATAAGGCATTGGATGTGCAGACTAGTCAAATATGTAAGTTGTCCATCAAATAGGTAAGTTGGGGGATCATGTTGGTTGTACGTCTGGCCTGCGTTCTTTATATAAATGGCAAGTGTATAAGGTGGATTCAGCTGTCTCATGAGCAAATTCCTTTAGTTTTTAGGTAAGTCTTATGGTCATCATTTGGAGAAGTATTTTGGTATTTGGTTAATGATTCCTTACTAAAGCCTAATTAACCGAATGGATTACAACTATGAGAATTAAGGGTGGCATTAGGCCGAGTTTGGTCTAAGCCTATCTGGGCTCATCCTTGACCCAAAGTTTAGGACCAAAGGCCTTAACCCAATATGAGCCCAGCATGGGCATATCATATAGAACCAAGCCTAAGACAGAAACAAGTTCATTAGGGCCGACCTCACCCTATCCTAGACTAAAACTTGTATAACATCCTACAACTTGTTTAACAATTGCTTCTATATCGGTTATGCATGTGTATCGTTTCTGTTTGTTTGACCCAAATATCGAGAAGAACCAACACCGTTGGAGCCTTTGATTCTTATGGGGTGTTTTCAAATGATGGCCTTGACATAGAGCTTAGATAATATTTTACTTTTGAAACTATGGAATCCAATGGTTTGTTGGTATTGTTCACATCGTAATGATGTCTTTTTTTTTTCCGGCTAATTAACATGAGGGACGTTAGTTCTAATAGTAAGGGTACTTCTTTGAAATCTCATTTGAAAGTTATTCTCTATGTAAAGTCGAGCATTTGAAAGTAAGACCATGACCAATCTAACTTCGATAGTGTCACCTTTCTGCATAAACTGTTTATACAAATGGTTGACTCTTCTTAAGCAATAGCTTATTTTTTGAACAAGGGTAATTTTCTTTTCCACTCAAATTATTTTTTTCGGGCCCTTTTGTGCTCATAATGCCTGTGAAACTAACATCACGGATTCACGACCACAATCTCCCATATTGATCGTATGGTATCTTCAACAATTGCTCCTGCTACAACTTATCACTAAGTAATTAATCTGTATGGTCTTTGCTTGTCTGACACAAATCTAGAGAAGAAACAACATTGTTGGAGCTTCTGACACTTCTGGATTGTTTTCAAATGCTATAGTTTACATAGAGGCGAGAGCTTAACACTTAAGATAGCTTTTAGAGAATATCTTACTTTTGAAACTATGGAACTTGAATGGAGTTTTGGTTGTTTCACATATCGAATAATGATTGAATGTTATTTTTTTTCCATTAACCATGAGTGTCTAGTTAAGTAAAAGTGTACTATCATACTCATTTGGAAGTTTCTTAAATTGAAGTCCTTGAGCAAAATGCATAGATAAATTCATATAAAAGCTTTTTGTTGAGTCTTTATCCCATCAAGCATTGATGTGATAAAGTTACAAAAGAAATAATTACAAACACCACTAAAATATACATAATGTAAGGAAGTGTAATGTCTTCTAAAAATACCATAAAATACATACCTCTTCATAGAGACCACTTGTGTAGAGAGATTGACATGGAGAACTTTTTCATCATCATAGAAGTTTTGAGTCGTGCTTCCTTTATCATGGCATTGCCATCACTAGAAATATTTAAAAGGTTTTGTCATATTGGGTCCCATCTGGAGTTTCAATCCCTCTCAAAAAAGCATTTGGGTCATGTTATCAATTGAAGAAGTGGTAATTGATAAAACAATAAAATCATCGCAACACTCCTAACTACTCTTATTAATGTGAATGAATGTTGGCATGATGTATGCCCTCACCACACCCTCCCTCGTGCGACACCATCACGTTCGCGGCATGCTTTCATCCCTCGGTGCTCCACATCTTTCATCACATGCAATGTGATGAATGATTAAAAATTTATTGGTCCATTTCAAAAAAACTTATTTGTTAAACTAAGGTACCTCCCTTGTTTCATTCCCAAACATGATCCATTCAGGGATCGATCTTTAATCTCGAGTGACGATGGTGTGTTTTTCTAGCCAAAGCAACAATTATTTTTGTAGTTTTTTCTTTACGCACAAAGGATTACACCACTCCCCATCACCTCTTAAACGATTCATCACTATACGTAAATAGGCATAGATTCATACTAATACCGCTTGCTTGAACTTTTAGACCATTGACGTATAGAATGGATATACTCATGAGGTCACTGGGTCAGCCGGGTGCTTTCTTCGTTATACCACTCCCCCATCACCTGTCTCAATGTTAGATTTTTAATATAGTATTCCATGGAATAATCGGCTCACGATTTTGGTTGTCAACTTTGGTCGGCTATTCCATGGGAGGCACGTGCCCCGCGTAAAGGCTGACAGCAATGTCCACCCACATTCCAATACCACCATGCCCGAGACTTCATCAGTCTTAGCGGAAGTTGACACCATGTTACCATGGTTAAAGGGATTTCATTGTAGTTTGGTACCCTATGTTCTTCTTCTTCTAAACATGGTGAACATACATTAGACATTCGGGTTACTTGACGAGCTCGGCTAGCTCGAGCACACATGACATTGAATGATATGAAGCGCAAAAGCATTTCTTGTCCAAGTCAATAGAGAATGGAAAAAGGTTATGACTCGAGTTCATCGAACACATCTCACGTGGAAAATGAATCTCGATCCTACACTTCAATTTTTTGTTGTCTTTTCGGACTATAATCATAGCCCCAATCACATTGGATTACTTGACTATAGTTAAACTTTTGGTCAAGATTGAAATCATAGAATCAAAGTATGATATTATCCGTTTATGTGTGCCTCTTATGTTTCATTGAATCGTTACACACTCCCCCCATCACCCAATGATTGGATCATTACTTTACTAAACATTAATTTAAATATAGCATTATATAAATAAAATCATTAGTTGAGCATATTAACATGCATATCATACATGATATTATAAAGCATGTTATAAAGCACTACAAAATAGGAATACTGAAACACATTATTTTATAAGTTTAATAAACAACCTCATGGAAGAAATCATTGTTCCAAGGTAGTTGAGAATCCCATCTCAAATGTAGGGAGCGCTTCCATCATCATCTAAGAACTTTCACACAAGCATTTTCACAAACACTTAACATACAATTTCATACTTAATGTCATTTAAAAACATGCCTTTGGCGAGTCCTTTTATAAGTAAATATTTTACGCATATATAGTATATTTATATAACAAATAATCATAGTTAAATATCTATAAAATATATATGTATGATTTCAATAGTTTTTCTACACCTTGTGCTTTTCTTCATACATAAGTGTATATTTCAAGTTACAAGTTAGTGAAATATATTTGGCGAATCCTTTCGCCAAATAAGTATTTTATCCATATATCGTATATTCATACAACAATTAATCATGTCAAATACATTTCAAAAATTTATACGTATGCTAATCATTTTCTTTAATACCTAGAATATGTAAAATTCCATAATCTACATCTTTAATCGAAACAGAAAACTAGCCAAGCACTTTGTATTGTGTATTGCATATTATGATCTATCATTATCTGACATTGAAAGCGTTGAAAACCATAACCTATACACCTAAAGTCCGCACCTTTTATCGTAGAATCGTAATGAAGCCGATAGGTTTGCTAAGCTTCCTTATTCGGTAGTTTGACAACCTATAGAATGAAATAGATTAGCTATTTCATAACTTACAACTGTCTAAACCCCAAAACAGATTAGTGTTAGGGTTTCTTACCTAGAAATGACGCCGGAATCGCCGAAAAAACGATAAGAACGGAGTGGTTTAAGCTTGTCTCGGCGGGAAGAAGAACTTCTCACTTCTCCCTCACTTTCTCTCTCTTCTCTTTCTCAATCTCAAATTCGGATGGCAAATGAGAGAGGGTTTAAAGGAGGCAATCCTTATATAGCCTAAAACTTCATCGAAATAGACCTAAGGTCAAGGTATACTTATGTTATAACCAAAGTGACCCGGTTTCCTTCTCAGGGCCCACCAATGTTTCGGACTTGCTAGCGGCCCCTCGAGCCAAAGGTCGGACTTAAGCTCACTAGGCATTGGATCTACATTTAGTTAAGTTTTCATTTCGGTCAATTTCCCGAATCACGCGTGGTGGACATTTGATTTCGACACGGTCCAAAACATGGGTCTCATGTCGGAGATTCAGAGTACATGTAAATGTTTATGAAATTTTTCACTCATATCCTCTTATATTTGGATCGGTTCGGATGTAGTTTGGATTGTTTAATTGATCCATGCGACAGTCTCTCAATTACTATTCAAGATATTTATTTTGTAAAGAAACAAGTGTTCTCACATCTCTCTTCCGGACTTAAGCGAATGTCAGTCGTGGGACAAGGGCCGGATTTGATTTCCAAGATGGTTGTCAAGCCCAAATGAGAGCGGTCCTAAGTCCTTAACCTCGTATTATTCGAGACTCCCGATGTGCGGTCTAGAACTCGATCGGAGTTTCGAGATGCTCCGAGAGCAGCCAAGGGTAATGAATTGATCCTAGATTTTAGGGTAACCTAGCGTCAATGATTCTACAAGTTTTGGGTCTTGCAGATCGTATTTAAAGTGGATCAAGTGAATTTCGTAGCTAATCTAGTTTAGCACTTAGTTACTTTGTCAAATTTCTAAAGGATTTAATCCTAAGTGACTTACTGGTCGAGGTGGTACTCACTCCTTTGTAGTAATGTTTAGTTTAAGTATTGTTCTTCATCACCTAAACTTTAAGATAGTGTCTAATGTGAAAGTACTTAGAAGGATTTAAAGAACGAGGTGGTGAAGGGTGGGATTTGTGAAGGAAATGGGTCAAAGGCAATTGTAGACTTTGGGATTGAGTTCTGACAGGTTCATAAGGTGTTAGGATTGACCCATTGCCTAAGGATGTCTAATTCCAGGTTGGAAAAAATCCGGGCTGTTACAATCTTACTTTTGAAACTATGGAACTTGAATGGAGTTTTGGTTGTTTCACATCGTAATGTTGTTACTTTTTTTTTTCCAATTAACCATAAGGATGTCTAGTTGTAAAAGTGTACTTTTTCTAAACTCATTTGGAAGTTTCTCTATGAGAAGTCCTTAAGCAAAATGCACTCCATTCATTTTTGTTCGTGAATCTTTATCCCATCAAGCATTGATGAGTGGTAATCCACAAAAGAATTGATGTGTCTGAAACACCACTAACAAACGGTCTATTTGTGGGAAATGGTTAAGTGGGCATGAAAATATTAAAATGCATACCTTGGAATAGAGACCACTTGTGTTGTGTTGGACATGCACACACTTTGCAGGCTCAGTGTTTTGACGTGCTTCCTTTATCATGGCAATTGACTGAGCTAGAATATATTTAAGAAGGTTTTGTCGTATTGGGTCCCATCTTCGATTTCCCATCCCTCTCAAAAAACTTGATTTGGGCTCTTAATATGAAGAAGTGGTACTATTGAAACCTCTAACATATTTCTGTTCATCGCAATAGATTTTCTACACCTTATTAATGTGAAGAAGTGGTTTAAGGCTGGCCACACCTTTTCAAAGTTACCCATTATGATCATTCCTACTCATATGCATTCAATATATTTATACAAAAAGTAATAAGTTAAAAAGCTTTAAAAAAACTTATTTGTTATAGCTGCGGTATGCCTTTTTTCTCTTATTTAAAACTGTCATTCAGAGAATCTTCTTCTTTCCGAGTGAGAATTTACACTATCAAGCCAGAGCAACAATTATTTTCTGCAATTTTTTTCTTTCGGAAATTGATTAGAGTAGCATCCTATAATGAAGTTTGCTTCGATAATGGCAGAGGACATTGATATAGTAAGTACTGCTTGATTTTTTAGACCATTGACGTATAGAATGGATTATTTTCATGAGGTTGTAGTTGTTTCTTTGTGGCTCCCTTTTGATGTGTCTTTAGATTTTTAATGTTGGATCCATGGAAGGTACTGAAGTGTTGGAAAAGTGCAACTTTGGTCGGCTATTCCATGGGTGGTTTTGTTGCCAAAGCTGCAGTTGTCCACCCACATTTAAGGAAGTCAGCAGTTGAGACTTCTCAATCTTTCAAGTTGACACCATGTTAGCTTCTTTACTCTCTTCATTGTAGTTATAAATCGTATGCATCTTCTTCTTATTATTCCAGTCACTACATGCCTGACCAAATTGAGCAACTTATACAGGTCACCCCCTATGGCATTGTGGCTGTCTATGGTTCATTTCTTTTCACAAGTCAATAGAGAATGGAAAAAGGGTTATGAGGTCCAGAGAACTCATAGAGGCCACTGCGTGTTAGATCCTACACTCTTTTTGTTGTCATCTCCATTTCTGGTGGTATCCGTGATTATCAGGTTTCATCCTTGGACCTTGCACTATGATACTTTTAGTGGATTGAAACTACAACCTTGAACATGATTCATGTGTGCCTCTTATGTTTCATTCAATTTCTTTCTACAAATAGGAATTTATCTTAATATTGGTGAGTTACTTTACTAGTTAATTAATTAATTATAGTGAGTTTCTTTTATATAATTGTAATAAAATTACATTGTGTCAATTGATGCATGTACATGAGTTCGACATGGAGACAGACAAAAAGGGGAGGGGGGCTGATCCCATTGCAATTAGTTACAATAAAGACCGCGGGCAAAATTTTCGACTACGGGCAAAATGTAGGGAGCGCTTCCTGTCATCTAAGAATTTGTCTTCAGACAACAACACAATTAGAATGTCATATTAATGTCAATTTAAAAACGCCTTTGTTTTTACATTTTATACGTATTTTGTTTTTACATTTTATACGTACTAGTTAAATACCTATAACATATTTTTGTTGATTTCAATAGTTTTTCTACACCTTGTGCTTTTACTAATGTGAATAAGTTGTTTAAGGCTGGGTGCACTCATTTCAAGTTACACAGCTAGCACTTATTCCTACTCCAGTGTGCATTTCACTTCATTGGTGCTCCTTTCTACGAGGTATGCTAATCATGTTGTAATTTATGCTTTTCTTGCTCTACAGACTGCACTCCCAGACCTTTTGCTTGGAAAACTAGCCAACTAGCCAGGTTTGGTATTGTTATTATGATCTCATTAGACATTTCTTTTTCGTAGACATGTGTACCAATATTGCTGCATTACTATCATAACAATCTGTGGAATAGGATTCTAATAGCTAACATAAATAGAACATGATTCATCTAGCTGAACCCAAAATGTAAGGCTTAGAAGGGTTGTTTGTTTACCACTTAATATGTCACCGAACTCTTAAAATCATATTTCAGCTACTTAAGATGCTATTTTGGGTGTTATTTTGGGTGTTTGTTTAACACAATTAATAAAAGTCCTTAATGGAAATTAATCATGGAATTAATTCAGCGGCGGTGTATGTTCTGAAAGCGGTAAGTGATTTTAAGTTAAAACATTTTTTTCTAAATGACTACTCTGCCCTTTTCGAAGTAACTTTCTATGAAAGCGTTTAGGGGTAATTGCATAGTTGTTGTGTGGACATGGCAAAGTTCTTTGGGCCCATCATGATGTATGTGTTATATCCACCATGTCCATCCATTTTTCCACATCATTGCAAAGCATGAGCCAAAAAGGAGGCATACCCTAAGCTGAAGTAGACTGCAGTTTCCACACCACATAAAGCAGTGGGGACAATGACTCCCACGGTTGAAACCTTCCTAGGGCCCACCATGATGTTTTCTTGTCATCCAACCTGTTCATAAGGTCACACGGACTTGGATGAAGGGAAAACACAAATATCAGCTTGATCCATAACTTTTATGGCCCCCAAGAAGTTTTCAATTGTATGTGATCAATCTTCAATGATTTTCGTGGTGTGGTTTACTTTAACTTTGGGTCTCCACTTTTTTTTGGCTCATGACCTAAAAAAAATATGAACGGCATGGATCCAACACATACATTTTGGTGGGGCCCACAGAACTTTGTTAAATCAACACGGTACCCACAGAGGTGCCGTGTTAGGAAATCCGCCTTGCACACGGATTTCTTTCAAAAGCCTTTGCAGGAAGTTCCTGCAATGGGAAGCTAGATGGGGCCGAACATGATGTTTATGAGAAATCCACCATGTCCACTCATTTTTCCATATTTAGGACATGAGACAAAAAATGAGGCATATCCGAAACTCAAGTGGGCTGCACGAAATGAAATAGTGGGTAGGGAAATGCCTACTGCTGAAACCTCCCTGGGGTCCACCGCAATGTTTATATGCCATCCATACCCTTCATAAGGTCATTCCTGTTGGGATGAACTAAGAACACAAAAACATTAGCCTGATCTAAAACTTTAGTGGCCCTACAAATGTTTCAATGGTGTATGTTTAATTATCAATGTTTCCTGTCGTGTGGCCCACTTGAGTTTTGCATCTGCCTCATTTTTTTGTCCCATGTCCTAAAATGATATGGAAAAGTGTATGGACCTGGTGGATTTCTCACAAACATCACGTTGGCCCCACCCTCCTGTCACAGGAAGTTCCTGTGAGAGGCTTTCCCAAGAAATCTGCATCCTTCTACTTTGAGCAGGAGCTGATTAGTTGTTACCTGGGTTACATGATAGTGGGTGTCCCCCTATAATCTGGCTTTCTAGATTTCAGGCTAGGTAATATACTTAGGCCCCGTTTGTTAAATCTGAAGTCTAAAGCCTGAATCTGAAATCTGAAGCTGAATCTAAAATCAAGCCTGAATCTAAAATCTAAAGTCAAAAAACTTGTTTGGTAATTATAGTTGAAGTCTGAAAATTAAGTACTGAATTTGAAATAATTTGTTTGTTAACAAACATCTAAAATGTCTAAAATATGTTAATTTGACACATTTGCCCTTATCTCCTATTTCGAAATGTTTTACATTATAAAGAAATTATTTTTTATTAAATGAAAATACAATTATTCTATTTAATTCAAATAAACTATAAAATACTTAATAAAAAATTAAAATATCATTATTCACAAAAGTCAGGGTGGGCCCCATATAGGTTTTCGGCGCAGGAACTTCCTACGAAAGGCTTTCCCACGAAATCCATGTCCATGGGCTAGTGTACCACACGGAAAATGGATTGGCTACTCCCACTACCACATGAAACAATGGGGATAATGATTTCCACCGTCGAAACCTTTCTAGGCCCCACAGTGATGTTTATTTGTCATCCAACCTGTTCATTATATCATAAGGGCATGGATGAAGGGAAAACAAAAATATAGGCCCACTATAACGTTTCTGTACCACACACCAGCTATATAGCTGGTGTAAATATCTATCGTGCAAAAGACAAGCGCAGACGCTTCTCCATGTCCTAGTTGTATGAACGGTTCAAAGGAGATCAAAGTTACATGGCCCTACAATAATGTATTTATTATATCCACACTGTTCATTAATTTTTTTAGATCATTTTAGAGCATTATCCAAAAAATGAATCATATCTAAAACTCAAATGGACTGCACCAAAAATAGCAACGGGATAATGATTTTCACCGTTAAAAAATTCGTAGGCCCACTATAACGTTTATTTTCCATCTAATCTATTTATAAGGTCGAAAAATATCCGGATGAAGAGGAAAAACAAATTTCATATTAATCCGAAACTTCTGTGACCCCCAAAAGGGTTTCAATGATAGACGTTCAATCCCCCACTACTTTTTGCAGTGTGGTCCAGTTTATCTTTAAATCTGTCTTATTTTTCAGCTCATGCCTTACGACAAGCTCGCAAAATGGGTAGACGGTTTGGATATAACAAATACGTCATGATGGGACCCACAGAACTTGCTGACGTCAATACACCAGCCAATCTGCTTCCGGGATTGGGAAGGACGCGGATTGGCTACTCCCCCTGCCACCAGCCATTCGGTGCTCTGTGGCCCCAACATGATTTTTGTGTTTCATCCATTCCGTCCATCTATTTTTCCATATCATTTTATGATATGAGACCAAAACCGAGGTATATGTAAATCTCAATTGGACCACATTACAGGAAACATTGTCGAATGAGTGTCGACCATTAAAAACCTTTTGGGGCCATGAAAGTTTTGGATCCAGCTGATATTTGTTTTTTCCCTTCATTTGTGCCTGTATGACCTAATTAACAGATTGGATGTCAAATAAACAGTACAGTGGGCCTGAAGAGGATTTTAATGGTGGATATCCAATCACTATTGTTTTCCTGTGGTGTGGTCCACCTGAGATTTATATCCCTCACAATTTTGGTGTCACATCTAAAATGATCTTTAAAAATGGATGAATGGAATGGATGAAACACATACATCATGGTGGGGCCCATAGAACACCGACCACCAGCCGCTGGGCTGGTGGCAAGGGGAGTAGCCAATCCTTTTCCCCCAATCCCGTCCCCAACGGACGCAGATTTCCTACCAAAGCCTTTCGCAGGAAGATCCTGCGCTGAGAACTCAGATGGGCCCAACTGTGATGTTTGTGTGAAATCCTCCCCTTCCATCAGTTTTGTGAGTTCATTTCAATTTATGATAGCAAAAATGAACCGTATCCAAAGCTCAAGCGGGTCGTGCTAAAGGAAAATGTGGTTAGGGAAATTCCTACTGTTGAAACCTGTTTGGTTTGATAGTGATGTTTACATGCTATCCATACCGTTAATAACTTCATTCCTACTGGGATGAACTGAAATCACAAATATTAGCATGATTTAAAACTTCTGTAGTGGACATTCAATTATTACGTTCTCAGCCCACTTGAGATTTGGAAACAGTTTGTTTTTGGCAGGACGGGTAGGATTTCTCACAAACATCACAGTAGGTCCCACCTAGGTTCCCAGTGCAGGAAATCCGCGTCCGTCCGAGCCCATCCGCTTCGAACGCGGATTGCGTCCTACCCCCGGTCAGGGCTCTGTGGGGCCCACCGTGATGTAAGTGTTTTATCTAAGCCGTTCATCATTTTTCTTATATTATTTTAATATATGATATAAAAGATGAAGCAGGTCCACAGCTTCAGTGAGCCACACCAAAGGATGCTGCGGTGATAATGACAGTCATCGTTTTGCAGGAAGTTCTTGTGCTGTGAACTTAGGTGGGCCCATTGTGATGTTTGTCAGGAATCCACTCCGTCCATCCGTTTTGTGAGCTAATTTTAGTAGGTTACACCAAAATTGAACAGAATCCAAGACTCAAGTGGGCAGTACTAAAGGAAAAGGTAGTTAGGGAAATTCCTACCATTGAAACTTCCCTGGGTTCGACAGTGATGTTCACATGCTATCCATACCGTTAATAACTTCATTCCTACTGGGATGAACTGAAAATACAAACATTAGCATGATTCAAAACTTCCTTGGCCCACCTGTAGACGTTCAATTATCATGTTTTCAGCCCACTTGAGCATTGTATACGGTTCAGTATTGGCCTCATGTCCTAAAATGAACTCACGAAACGGATGGACAGTGAGGATTTATCACAAACATCCCAGTGGGCCCCACCTGCGTTCCAATTGGAAAGCTGATGGAAATGAGGTCATATATACATCAGGTTCTATGAATTCATGAATTCTAATTCAATGAACTGGTGATACTCAAATGATGTCATGGCACATGGACTGTAAAAGGGATGTTTTATCCGGCGCCGTCCATCCATGTTGAATGAACTTCGACCATTAAAAACAGTGTTGAATGAACTTCGACCATTAAAAACTTTTTTAGGGTCATAAAGGTTTTAGATCAAGCAGATATTTGTTTTTTTCCCTTCATTTGGGTCTGTATGACCTAATCAACAGATTGGATGTCAAATAAACAGTACAGTGGGCCTTAGGAGAATTTTAATGGTGGATATCCAATCACTATTGTTTTCCTGTGGTGTGATCCACTGAGATTTATATTTCTCTCGATTTTGCGTTAAAGCACTAAAACGATATGTAAAAATGAATGAACGGAATGGATGAAACACATACATCATGGTGGGGTCCACAGAGCACCGACCACCAGCCACGGGGCTGGTGGCAGGGGGAGTAGCCAATCCGTTCTCAAATATACATCTTGGTGGGCCCCACGTCGTCAGGTCACCGGGGATCTCCATCGAGATAGACACATATTGAGGCGCTCACCACCCTTTCTCTTAGATGTGGTTTGGCTAGTAACCCCCAAGCTAACTAGATGGTGTCAAAGCACTGTAGGCCCTATCATGATGTATTTGTTTTATCCATGCTGTTTATCTATTTTGCTAGCTAATTTTAGGGTGTGAGCCCAAAACTAAGGCAAATTCAAATCTTAGGTTGACCACACCACTCGACTACTGTTTCTATGTTGTGGTCCACCAAAGATTTTGAGATTCTAACATGCTTCAATTTTTATTTATTGGCATAAAATGAGATAACAAAATGAATGGACTGCATGGATAAAACACATACATCATGGTGGGCCTATAAAGCTTTGACATCGGCCCGCTAATTGGATGGTGTTGGCTCACTAGCCAAATGTCGACCCTTATCTTGGAGAGTAGTCGTGGAACCTTAGTTTCTAGGATTAACTTAGTCTATCTTTACCCCAAGTTGGACAGGCTTAGTGATAGCCAATAGTGGTAACCGGTAATTGTAATATTGAATATGAAGGAAGATCTTTGTCTTAGGAATTGTTCACATACACTCGTATGTTGGGTCAACAGTAGCGTGTAAGTCTTGACATTGTTTTTTCCTCGCTCATTAGTGCACTGTTCGACGAACCACCCTGTTGCTCTCAGGCAAGTCGATAATTTTGTTTTAGTGGTAAATTATTTATTTATTTATTTATTTTTGCATTCATCATTGACTTATTTTCGCTCAATCGTATAATTGATGCACCTTTGAAAGTCTTTAGTTTTAAGATTAAAAAAAAAAAAAAAACTCATCGGAGGAAGCACCCCAACCTCCGTAAATTGCTTGATTAGCACACTTGACAATTAGTAGAATAGACAGTTGGTCTCTTGACCATTTAATCAAGCACCGACTTTTCTTGACACCAAGAGTTAGTGACATTTAATTTGAATCGGACCGAAAATCAATTCCGACACACCTGAAAATTTCACAAGTGTACCATGCGTATGACTGATTATTAATGGAGAGGATCAAATGGAGGATCTGGATCTAACCCCCACATGAAGTCCTTTATGATGTATTGCTTTGTCTTGATTAAATAGGAAATGCATGTCTACTTGTGTCTGGTCCATCTTGTCATGTACATTTGTACGTACACCATATAGCTACCTCTGTTGGGGTCACCACACAATCCGCGACATCACTCACACATCACAGTGGGTCCTACACAACTAGAGCTGGGCATCGAGTTGAGTCAAACCGAGTTAGGGTTGACTATACTCGATCCGGTTTTGAAATAGGCCTGACTCGAACTTGATCCGACTCGATATTGAATCCAGCATGCCTGACTCGATCCGAGTTCGGTCTGGCCTGGACTGATCCAGACCGAGTCCGATCTGGTCAGAAGTATCGAGTTGGGTCGAGTTGGCACCGAGTCAGATTGAGAGATGAAGGAGGGAGTGGAGAGGAGAGAGAGGAGGAGGAGGTGGGTGATGGTGGTGGGGGGTTGCTGGGTTTGGAAGAGGAGGATGAGAGAGGGAGGGAAGAGGAGGAGAAGTAGGGGTGATGGTGGTGGGTGGTTGTCGGGCTTGGAAGAGGAGGAGGATGAGGGAGGGAGAGAGAGAGATTTGGGATCGGGTCGGGGTAGAGTGCAGCGGGTAGGTTTAGAAGTCGGGTTTCGAATCGAGTTTCGGGTCGAGTTACTGGGTAACTCGAACTCGACTCGGTTTGAGTTCGAATTGGGTGAAGCCTACTCGGTTCAGACCGACTCACCCATTCAGTTCAGGTCGAGTCGGACGAGTCGAGTTAGCCGGATCGAGTTTTCAAGTGCCCACCTCTATACACAACTAGAAGGTATGTAATTACTTGATGATTCCCTTAAATTGAATAAGGTGCATACCCATGCATGCATGTGTAAATTATATTACGAAAGGACCCAAATTTAGTGTCGTTAGAAGACTACTAGAGTTGTACACTAGTCAAACTGGCATGGCTCGGCTCGGCCAATAGCTAACCTCAGTTCGAACTCGGCTTGGCTCAATCTTCAAGACTGATTGGCTAGCTCGGCTAGGTTTGGTTAGCAGCTTGGGCCAGTTCGAGACGAATTCGAGTCTATTCAACATTTTCTCAAACACGCATCTTCAATTTTTCACAGAATGTAAAACAATAACAACGGTATACAAGTATTTCATCAAACACTTGAGGGTTTTTTTATAACGTGAAGTTTTTTTTAGTGAATTATTTTATATCCATTCCTTACTCGACATTTAGCCTGTCCCGTGGAGAATATATGCACCCAAAACAACACTTCATTGAGTCATTTCATCAAACACTTCACTTGACAAGCAGCATCAATATCAAAATAATGAGTCACCGAGCCGATTCGATCCGAGTCGATTCGAGTTGAGGTTCGATCCCAGTCGAATCAAGATCGAGCAAACTCAAACTCGGCTCAAAATTTTTTCGAGCTCAAAAAGTCAGCTTGATTCGGCTCGAAATCAGTTTCAAACTGAGTCAAATTGAGCTTTTAGGAGTCGAGTTGAATTTAGTTGAGAGTCGATCGATGATGGGTAGGAATCGAGCTTTTACCAGTCGAGTCGAACTCAATTGACACTCAGGTCAAACTCAGTTTCAAACCGAAACAACACTTCGGTGAGTCGAATTCGGCTCGAACTGGCCCAAGCTAACTCGGTTCGTGTACAACTCTTCCTCCCACTAACCTTGCTTCGATGAGTCGGATCCTAACTCCCATCATCCATGATCGACTGTCAATGTGTAAGTAAACCAACATGTGTATAGAAAAATAAGAGGTCGTTTTCCCATCTCTTTCCTTACCTGAGCATCATGAAGCATCACATACAAGACCCGAGTCTTCCAACGCGTCTATTCACGTCACGTGCACTGCACATGTCTTTATTGGACACAAAGCAGTTCTACTTTTCCGTGCTCAACCAGGATACCAGCCGTTGGATATTCCATTGTAAATGTGGGGTCCATGAATTGGCTGATCCAAACTGTTGTTATGGTAGGCCCCACTTTGGTTGTCGCATAAGAAAAACCAGATAGTAAGATCCTACCAATCGTTGAACGGGGACTATTGCTGTATTTTCTGTCTTAAATTGAAAGGTTACAATTTTCCCATCTTCAAGAAATTTGATGCGCAGATCATCCACGGTCTCAAAAAAGGAAATAGATCAATCAAAATCCCAGATCATGTGTACAATTTAATCTGAGTTGTAGAATTTAATATGCACCAATAATTGTTCATTTTCTTCCAACTCCATTTCTTTACATGTCCATCCCTATCAGATCATGTGGGGTTGTAAGGTGAACTAGCTTCTTGGCCTTCCATATTTTGCTGATGAACGGCATGGATCTCTCACTTGAATGCCATGTTGGCACTCTTGAAGTGACTGTGTATAGAATGCAAAAGTCTGGCTACAAACAGCACCGCCCAATACTTCAAACCTTTCACAGTTAGAAATTTAGAGCTGTACACGAACCGAGTTAGCTCGGTTAGCTCGCTTGACTAGACTCGGTTTGAAACTGAGTTGGAGTCGAGTTGAGCTGATTTTTTAGCTCGGAAAAATTTCAGGCCGAGTTCGAGCTTGAACGAGCTCGACTCGACTTGGATCGAACTTCAACTCGAATCAACTCCAATCGAATTGACTCGATGACTCGGTTATTTTAATATTGATGTTGCTCGCCAAGTGTTTGATGAAATGACTCACTGACGTGTTGTTTCATGTGCATACATTCTCCGCGGGATCAGCTAGTGGCGAGGAAGGAATGGATATGAAACAAATCACTACAAAAAAACAAACTTTACATTATAAAACTGCCCTTAAATCATGATTTTAATGTTGCCCACCTAGTGTTTGATGAAATACCTATATGCTTTGCATTCTGTGAAAAATTGAAGATACCGCTGTATTTGTTTGAGAAAATGCCGCATAGGCTTGAACTTGGCTCGAACTCGCCCGAGCTGCTGACCAAACCGAGCCGAGTTGGCCAGTCAAGCTCGAGGACTGAGCCGAGCCGAGTTCAAGCTGGGGTTAGCTACTGGCCAGACCGAGCCGAGCTGTGCCAAGCTCGACTCGGTTCGACTCGTATACAACTCTACTTTCACACACCTGCCAACGAGGTTTGCTAAGCCCACATGCCCAGACGGACCTCCCTCGTGAGATCCGGGGTTTAGTGTTGTTAGATAAAGTTGGTCTCGGGGCCATTAGATTGGTTGATCATGTTTAGTCTCCTTATGATAGGCTTTTCCAAAGGTGGCTTTTTGTGCCTTAGGATCTGCCCGAAGTAGAGTCTTTGTATTTGTTCCTATTTTTTGACATGAAGTGCCTTATGAAGTAAAGAGTTGTTTAAAAAAAAAAAAAAAAAGCCCACATGTGTGTCTAAGAATAAGTGGTGGCAATGGGCCCGGTGAGGATAGGCCTGACCCGGCCCTACACTTAACATCGTAAAGCCCGAGTCCGATCCATGCCTGGAACTGGCCTAGTAGATGGGTCCAAGCTGAAGCCAGAAAATTTTGTTTCGGAACCACCCTGGTCTGAAATTTGATAAAATCCCACATAATGTTCCTAATCTATCCATTGATAAAAGAAAAATCAACGGTCTACATTGAAGATGCATAGTTGATTAATCATGAATTATAGAATATAAGACATGTAGACATATGAGAATTGCCTAATCAAGATTAATTGGCATACTTGAAAGTTGGGCAGGCCAGGGCCGAATGGGCGGGTTTGGCTAAAATGACTTGAGCTCAAGCCTAACCCGAACATTTAAATTGGCCATGCATGCCAGGCCCAAGCCCCACCTAAAGCAAAACAAGTACATCAGAGCTCGTTCTAAAGCTTAGTCCGGCCCACAGCCTCCCTTAATTAAAGACAAACGCCACATGACCCTATAGACCATGTTATATCTATTTTGTCCATTCAATGTATCATCTAATAAGTTTTTGTATTTCATTTAAGGGGGTGTGTGTGGTGTACTTAAATTGCAGATGGACAGGATATCTCAATGGAATGAACCAGCATCCTCTCAGCTCTGAAATCGCAGATGCATGGGAATCTTGGGATTGCAATAACCAGAACCTAAGTTTTGGTTAAGGTTGGAACCTCTAAAAGTAGACTTGACAGCATAACTCCATAATCGACTTTTAAATTGGTCAAATTTAGACCACCCAAAAAGAGACCTGACCCACTTCTATATCATGGCATAAAATGAGAGAGCCCGCACTTCTATATCATGGAAAAAATGAGAGAGAGAGAGAGAGAGAGAGAGATTGGACAATACCACTATCTTGCATGAGAGAGAGATTGGACAATACCACTATCTTGCATACCCAAGGCGGCTAGGGTCAAGTTTGATCTGTTTCCTTGCAATATCACTCTTATTCAAAGCAAATGTCAGTTTCAGTGGCTCCTACCTCACGATTAGTTTTTTTTAAAGGCTTGTATGGAGTTCATAAATCTAAAAAGGATGAAGAAAATTGACCATGGCAATAACATTTCACTGGAATTTAGAAATAGGAAAGAGCAATATGGAAGGCCAAGAAGCTAGTTCACCTTACAACCCCACATGATCTGATAGGGATGGACATGTAGAGAAATGGAGTTGGAAGAAAATGAACAATTGTTGGTGCATATTAAATTGTACAACTCAGATTAGCAGTTCAATTGCCTCGATAGCCTTACATGATAGTAAATAGAAACTTATGATCCATTAAATAGGAGTCTTTAATACTTAAAAAGTCAGGTTGAAGTCGAAACCAAAATCAGCCATCCCATACATTTGATGGGTTGATACTGGCCCCATACCAAAATCTAACCCCACATTAGCTGAAAGATCTTCAAGCATATTAGGGTATTGGGTGACAACGAGTTGTTGATCATGGCCAATCGGCCAAAAGCATATAATGTAGCAAGCAAGTATAGGGTTGGATCAAAGACAACCACAAAAAACTCAAAACAGCCCACACAGTTCTCCATTAGAGGAAATGCCAGTGGTGAAGTAAAGATTTTGGGGCTGTGGAAGGGACTTCATGGGCTTGCTTCACTAAGAAGATCTATGTTCAAATAGCATATGAGATTGGAAGGCTACATAAAGGCCATAAAAACAAGTACGGAGGAAGCATGTCATATGTCAACCATTTCTATTGCCTGGACTTCTATGTAAGCTATCGAAAGCATTTTTTTAATTAAAAAATAAAATAAAATAAAAAAGAGAGAGAGAAATTGAAAGTTTTAGGCAGAACAATCATTATAAAGAAACTGGAGAGCATGTTAAAGATATTCAAGCTAATGAAACCTCAACCAAAATACATGTGATTAATCCCAAGCCAACCCGAATATGCTCAACCCCACACGTGCGGAATCTGTGAAACCTCAGCCCGACCCAATCAAACGTTAGGATTGGTCATGGAGCTAAAAATGCAAAAACCAACACAATAATTATCTCCTGTCAACATTGACAAGAAAATGAGAAAAGGCATGCATATTGGAGAAGAAGAAGACAGTTTTGAATAGAAGAAAAAAGGCATGCATATTGGAGTAGGAATGACTGCTAGCTGGGGTAACTTTAAAAAGGTGTGGCCAGCCTTAAACCACTTCTTCGCATAACTAAAAAACCCTAGCACCAACGTCACCATAGCCTTGTCCCTGCTATTTGCTGTCTGCCTATTTCATTGTTCAGCCCTCTGCTAAGGATTAAATACTTTAGTAAAAACATTCTTCCTATTTCATGGTTCAGCTTTCTGTTTAGGGATTAAATGCTTCAAAAATAAAAAAAAAAAAATCAAATTGCATTTTCTGTTTTCTAGCATAAATTATCTATATTATCGTCTCTCTTTTTTAAAATAAATTATCTATATTTTTACAATTCCTTTTTCTTTTCACTATATTTTTCCAAACAGATGAAAAGAAAATGAGATTTTATTACGTCAATGTTTTGCATCTTCAGGCAGGCATTCGTATTGTTTTGCATCTTCAAGCAGCAGAAATGTGGCATAGGATTCATTCAGGCTTGATGGAAACCATTGGATGATTCTTCAAGTTAAGAAGACGTCAACAAAAGCAGCAACGGAATCATAAATGTCTCTACAGTTCTACTTAAAATACCTACAGTAGTACCATAAATGACCTGGCCAAAACATCAGGCTTGGGAAAAAATTAAGAAAGATAACAGGTGGCAGTTGACAGGTGGCAATGTTTTGTACGTCTTTCACACTTGATGAGTCAACTAGTCCACCCGATGCACAACAGAGTTGTCACACATACATACAGTTTGGCACGTGTGGCATTGTAAGCTGAGTGTAGGGAGGGTTGGTTTACCAAAGCTTGCTGAGTGTAGGGAGGGGTTGGTTTACCAAAGCTCTTGGTGGCATGTACCCCAACAGGTAATGCTCTTAAACTCAGTTTCTAGGGACTTCAGATGGTTAAAAGTGTTCTCTGATGACCGTTAAACCATTGTCATGTAAACTTTAACAGTTAGAGATATTTTTCAAGATAATTGACATAACATAAATCTAAGAGGATTAGAGAAATTCTTGCATACCTGGTAGGTGTTAAGTCCTGGAACTGGTGCTAACTGTCCACCTTGTGTCTGATTAAATGAGCATTTCTCCCTAGTTTCTTTGATTTTACAACCCTTCATTAGTAAATTACCATCTAAGGTCACATAAATTTTGACGTATTCCTATTCCATGGTACAGGCTCATAATCACCATCTAAGGTCATACAACATAAAGGTTATCCAAGATAATCACCATCCAAGAGGAGTTCAGATTCATATCGTCATTCTTCCTGTGCAACATCTAGAAACAACAAGAAAATTATAAATGAGTTAGCAAGTTCCAATTTAGAAAGAAGCTTTATCACAGGCATGGTCTTTCAAGGTTAGCAGCTCAACTAGACTATTAAAGCATACCCATTCAACTCTGCAGTATATGGATCTCAACTGTCTTTCCTTGATAGATTTGCTCAACACCATTCAAGGCATCTAAACACATACTTGACCACTTGAATAAAAGATACCGTGAAATTAAAATATTGGATAACAATGCAATACTTCTTACTCAAAAAGACACCATTCATTGATAGCAAAAGTTGTGTTTTCATAAACATACTCCGACTATTATTTAAATTGCTAACATTGTTCTTCCACTTGAAAACAATTGGAGTGCGTCACATTTGATCATTTTCTTTTTTCAAACATTAAAAATCTCAAGACACACCAAAAGGGAGCCACAAAGAAACAACTACAACCTCATGAAAATAATCCATTCTACACGTCAATGATCTAAAAATCAAGCAGTACTTGCTATATCAATGTCCTCCGCCATTATCGAAGCAAACTTCATTATAGGATGTTGAGAATAACAAAGGTCTCTTACTCTAATCAATTTCCGGGAAAAAAAAAATTGCAGAAAATAATTGTTGCTCTGGCTTGATAGTGTAAATCCTCACTCGAAAACTAGTAGACTACCGCCATTACTTGTTTAAAAAAATGAGAGAGGACAATGCAGTGCTCTCTGATAAGAAAACTTTGGCTTTTTCTTTAAAAAAACACACACACACAGAGAAAGAGAGAGAGAGAGAGAGAGAGAGAGAGAGAGAGATTCTATGAATGACAGTTTTAAATAAGAGAAAAAAAGGCATACCGCAGCTATAACAAGTAAGTTTTTTTTAAAGCTTTTTAACTTATTACTTTTCTACAATGAAATGCATATTGGAGTAGGAATGACTGCTAGCTGGGTAACTTTAAAAAGGTGTGGCCAGCCTTAAACCACTTCTTCACATTAATAAGGTGTAGAAAATCTATTGCGATGAACAGAAATATGTTAGAGGTATCAATAGTACCACTTCTTCATATTAATAAGTGACGAACAGAAATATGTTAGAGGTATCAATAGCACGTACAAAATGGAAAAAATGAGGTTTTTAACTGGACATAAGATGACATTTTGATCGTGCTGTCTGAAGATGAATTCTTAGATGACGGGAAGCACTCACTACATTTTTCACCATTATTCTCAATGTAAAGTCTCAGTGCTGTCACTAAGAGAAGTTTTCTAGCAGAGCGTTACGGTAACTAAGGCAAAGGGATCAGTTCGATTAATATCTTGTAGTCCTTTTCTTGTGCCCATCTCCTTGTCAAGAGCTGTGCTGAGAAGAAAGACTTATCTCTAAGTAAATTCAGTCCCCGGCTTACAAATATAAATGGATAATTGACACGATAGAGCCTCTGGAAGTAGATATTGCAGAGTAGATAAAAATATGTAGGATGATGAATCCAAATAAGCTACAAGGAAGTTCATGACATATTGCAATGAGAAACAGTTTGGACAAATAAGATGAAGTAAAAGACTTTTTAATTAAATCATATGAGAGATGGAATCATAAACAAAGCTAGATATTCAACACAAAAACAAGAAACCGAAAATTGACTCTGAGATTAGACATGGACTGTTCTGTAATAACGTAACTTTTAATCCCTGAAAACCTCTTAAAACAGCAGCTCATCACCATGTCCCAGTCCAAAATAACCAGTATATGACAAAAATCAAGAAACTGAAACATACGAAATTACTTGAAAGAAACTCAAAATTGCATACAAAGTTAAATATAACTCGAATTTTGTATTTGGAGAATATTAATAGCTGACGAATGACTCCAGAGAACAACTCCAGCTTTGCGAGTTATCTGATCCACTACCAAAAATAGTTCTGCAACAGTATTGCACCAACCTCGAGGGGAGGTACATAGAATTTGCTAAAGATCTAACGATGGATCTTTGCTATGGGATGGCATAAGAGAGATCAAAGAAGTAAATCAGATGGGTCTGACCATGTAGTTAATCGCAAAAATCAAGCCTTTCCACTTCAAGTGGCCCACACTGCAAGAAACATGCACAGACAGCAAAACTTTGATAAGGCTCTACAGCCATCCTTTCTTTCATGAAATTTTGCTAACATGTGTAGCCAGGGGAATCTTCACAGTTGGACCCAACTTATGGACAGAGACCGGATCTCAAAAGTAATCATTACGATTCCCAGCACTTACAAATATGCCCTTATAGAGGGAAAAAAGGAAAAGAAAAGATGGTGTTTGTGTACCTTATGATACCACAACATAAAACAAACAACAATGCAATTTGATGAAGAGAGAGCACAAAACCCCCACAGAACAATGCAGTTCTACATGAGCCCAAATAAAATAATCAGGATGTAGAGATGATATTAGCATCTTACAAATATCAAGAAAAGAATAAGAAAACCTAAAGTTGGGTTGCAAAATCACAAATGGCAGTATCTGTTTCTTTGGGGAAAAAAATAATAAGAGCACAAATCAAGTTTTTTGAGAGGGATGGGAAATTGAAGATGGGACCCAATACGATAAAACCTTCTTAAACATATTCTAGCTAGGTCAATCGCCATGATAAACGAAACACGTCAAAACACAGAGCTTGAAAGGTGTGCATGTCCAACACAAGTGGTCTCTATTCCAAGGTATGCATTTTAATATTTTCATGCCCACTTAACCATTTCCCACAAACGGACAGTTTGTTAGTGGTGTTTGCAGATACACCAATTCTTTTGTGGATTACCACCACTCATCAATGCTTGACAGGATAAAGATTCACGAACAAAAATGAATGGAATGCACTTTGCTCAAGGACTTCTCATAGAGAAACTTCCAAAGGAGTTTATAAGAAGTACACTTTTACAACTAGACATCCGTATGGTTAATTGGAAAATAAAAATAACAACATTACGATGTGAAACAACCAAAACTCCATTCAAGTTCCATAGTTTCAAAAGTAAGATATTCTCTAAGCTATCTTGAGTGTTAAGCTCCAGCCTCTATGTAAACTATAGCATTTGAAAACAATCCAGAAGTGTCAGAGGCTCCAACAATGTTGTTTCTTCTCTAGATTTGTGTCAGACAAGCAAAGACCATACATATTAATTACTTAGTGATAAGTTGTAGTAGGAGCAATTGTTGAAGATACCATATGATCAATATGGGAGATTGTAGTTGTGGTGTTAGTTTCACTGGCATTATGAGCAAGAAAGGGCCCGAAAAAAATAATTTAAATGGAAAAGAAAATTACCCTTGTTCAAAAAATAAGCTATTGCTTAAGAAGAGTCAACCATTTGTATAAACAGTTTATGCAGCAAGGTGACACTATCGAAGTTAGATTGCTCATGGTCTTACTTTCAAATGCTCAACTTTACATAGAGAATAACTTTCAAATGAGATTTCAGAGAAGTACCCTTACTATTAGAACTAACGTCCATCATGTCAATTAGCCGGAAAAAAAAAATACATCATTACAATGTGAAAAATACCAACAAACCATTGGATTCCATAGTTTCAAAAGTAAAATATTATCTAAGCTCTATGTCAAGGCCAGCATTTGAAAACACCCCATAAGAATCAAAGGCTCCAACGGTGTTGGTTCTTCTCGATATTTGGGTCAAACAAACAGAAACGATACACATGCATAACCGATATAGAAGCAATTGCTCAGTGAAACAAGTTGTAGGATGTTATACAAGTTTTAGTCCATGACAGGGTGAGGTCAGCCCTAATGAACTTGTTTCTATCTTAGGCTTGTTGCTATATGATATGCCCATGCTGTGCTCATATTGGGTTAAGGCCTTCGGTCCTAAACTTTGGATCAAGGATGAGCCCAGATAGGCTTAGATCAAACTCGGCCCAATGCCACCCTTAATTCTCATAGTTGTAATCCATTCGGTTAATTAGGCTTTAGTAAGGAATCATTAACCAAATACCAAAATACTTCTCCAAATGATGACCATAAGACTTGCCTAAAAACTAAAGGAATTTGCTCATGAGACAGCTGAATCCACCTCATACACTTGCCATTTATATAAAGAACGCAGGCCAGACGGAAGACCAACATGATCCCCCAACTTACCTATTTGATGGACAACTTACATATTCGACAATTCTGCACATCCAATGCCTTATAGAAATCATGCCATACACATGAGTGGGCTTCACAGAACTCTTAGAGAACTTTGTTGAAAGGGTTGAGTTCGTGTTTCCTAGTACCCCCGTAAATAGTCCTACCTAACCCAGATGGGTTCTTTCCGAGTTTAAGTCTAGTTTTGAATACCCAAAACCAAATCCAATCAAGTTTAGGTATCTCTTAGGGTACCTATTAGAATATACTAACAATAAGACACACATGGACTTTGCATGTGTGTCTTATCAATTTATTTCTTAATTATTAAAGGCTTTGATGTATTGATTTTATTTTAGAGTAGATCGTCCTTTGGTATTCTTCTTATCAATTTATTTCTTAATCATTAAAATTTTCCTAGTGTTTGATTCTGGCTCAGAATCCTTTTGAAGATGATACATAAAATTTGTCTATTTTAAATGATGCACCAGTATTTTTAGCTAAAAAAATATTTTGTTATGAGTGACTTCCTAATCCAAGCAATGTCCTTATCCAACCCTAACTTCATCTTCGGGTAAGAGTCCGACTATTCTTATTTGTCTTGATCCTAATTAAAGATTGATGGTCATTACTTTGATTCCACAGCTAATCAACCCTTGTGTAAAGTGGTGTGAGATTTTGCCTATTACAGATAGTCCAATAAAAAGTAAGTAATGTGCACATTCATGAGACCTTACCCCATCGTCTAGGACAAACCAAAACCTGAAAATGATCACGGGGAAGGAGTGAAGTGATAAGAGGCAAGGCAGGATTTCTAATTTAAATAGGGGATGCAGATGGACTTTTTGGTCGAACGAACAACTTATAGGCAATCAGAGTCGGTCAACCAACACCCGATGATAAGCCCCTTCGGGGGTTCGGGCTAGCCTGGCCCCTAATAGATCCACTTTGAAGAAAAAAGAGATCTATATATTGAAGTTCGAGCCGAAGGCTTTGATTGGAAACGCCATGCCATTCATGTAATTTTGTTGGTCTAAGAGTAGCTCCCATGATTCGGGAGTCACCACCGCAAAATATGACGACCTAATCAAAAGAGCTAGAAGTGAGGGCCACCCGGAGTACGCTATAGTGCGCCCTACTAGATTGGGGCTCTGATTTTCAGCAGATATGATGTCCCCTTATTAGTGACAACGTGCATCAGAACTCGCTAATATGAAAGAAGAGAAAAACAAAGCAATGCCAACAACGGAGTCTATCCGTTATTCATCGACAGACGAAGCTCTCATTCAGTCATTAAGCATCACTAGCTTACCCCTATAAGGGTGGTATAAAGTTTGAAAGGAATGGACGGGCGTAGGCTTAATAGTAAACGCAGAATTGAGGGTTTCAGGAGTCTCCAGATGTAAGGATTAAAAAAAAAAAAAAAAAAAAAAAAAAAAAAAAAAAAAACCTTCCCCTATTACACCACATGCATCGAGTAATCCATAGGGAGGGGAATTGAACTCCTGTCTGTGGGGAGCAAACCCACGACCAAAGTTGTTCGCCCAAACTCAAGACGGGTAATCCACGGGAAAGGGAATCGAACAAGTGTCTGTGGGGAGCAAACCCATGACCAAGGCCATTCTCCTGAACTCATGTCCGTGGGGAGCAAACCCATGACCAAAGTCGTTCTCCCAAACTTGTGACCGGTAACCTACGGAGAGGGGAAACGAACTCGTGTCTGTGGGGAACAAACCCAAGACCAAAGCCATTCGCCCAAACTCGTGACTGGAAAGATGGTGTCCCCGTCCCTTTAAGGTGAGACCATTCCCTACAAATGCACGCAATCACCCGCCAACCACGTGCATTGGAAAATCCACGGGGAGGAAATCGAAGTCAGTCGTTAAGCGTCATGAGCATATGGCTATATGGGCAGGATCAAGCTTGAAAGGAATGGACAGGAGGAGGCTTAATATTGAACACTGAAATTGAAGGTTAAAACTTCAAGAATATCCAAATGTGAGGATTAAAAACAAAAACTTTCCCTGATACATAGGGTGAAGAACAAGGCAATGAGTTCAGTCGGACCAAGTTAGGGCTGAAGGGTTGACCCGACTCGCCCACCTCGGTACCAAGTCCAGCATGCCTGACCAGATCTGAGTCTAGGTCTGGCCTGGACTAATCCAGATTGAGTCTGACCCGGTCACAGGTATCGAGTCGAGTCGAGTCAGCACCGAGTCGGGTTGGGTGTAGCGGGTCTCCAGATGTGGGGATTATATATATATATATATAATTCCCCAGTTACACCACGTGCATCGAGTAATTCATGGGAAGGGGAATCAAACTCCTGTCTGTGGGGAGCAAACCCACGACCAAAGTCGTTTGCCCAAACTCATAACAGGTAATCCATGGGGAGGGGAATCAAACTTGTGTCTGTGAGGAGCAAACCCACGACCAAAGTCGTTCACCCCAACTCGTGATAGGTAATCCACGGGGAGGGGAATCACACTCATATCTTTTTTTTTTTAATAACGATAGGGTGTCCCCGCCCCTTTAAGGTGAGACCATTCCCTGCAGATGCACACAATCACCCGCAAACCACGTGCATCAGAAAATCCACATGGAGGGAAGTGAACTCAGTCGTTAAGCGTCATGAGCATACGCGTATAGGAGCAAGATCAAGCTTAAAAGGAATGGACAGGCATAAGCTTACTAGTGAACACTGAAATTGAGAGTTAAAATTTCAGGAATATCGAGATGCAAGGATTAAAAACAAAAATGATACACACCGTGTTGAACAAAGCAACGAGTCGAGTCGGACCAAGTTAGGGTTGACCTAACTCGACCCGGTTTTGAAATAGACCTGACTCAAACTCGACCCAACTCGGTACCAAGTCCAGCATGCCTGACCCGATCTAAGTTTGGGTCTGGCCTGGACTAATCCAGACTGAGTCCGACCCGGTCCCAGGTACCGAGTCGAGTCGAGTCAGCACCGAGTCAGGTCGGGTGTTGCAGGTCTCCAGATGTGGGGATTAGAAAAAAAAAAAATACTTCCCTAGTTACACCACATACATCGAGTAATCCACAGGGAGGGGAATCGAACTCATGTATGTGGGGAGCAAACCCACTACCAAAGTCGTTCGCCCAAACTCATAATAGGTAATTCAAGGGGAGAGAATCAAACTCTTGTCTGTGGGGAGCAAACCAACAACCAAAGTCGTTCGCCCCAACTCGTGATAGGTAATCCACGGGGAGGGGATCACATTCGTGTCTATGGGAAGCAAACCCACGACCAAAGCCATTCACCCAAACTCGTGACGGGTTTTGGGAAGTTTTGTTTTTTTATAACAACAGGGTGTCCCTGTCCCCGTCCCTTTTGGGAAGTGAAACCACACATCTATCGAAGATCTAAGTAAAATGAGAAAAAATGATTGAGGTAGGCTCATCCTTGAGTAAGTATTTGACTATCCTTCTATTGGAGGTGAATGATATTCAACATTTTGTAAAGTTGTGTATTGTGTACTTAGGGTGTAATTAGTTATATGTATAAACTGTCAAACCCTACTAAGATCAAGAGTATCCCAAAATAGGAAAGACACTTGGCATGAAGATTAGTTTGCCTCGAACAAAAATATCATTCATAAGTGGTATTTTCAAATAATCTATTTTTTAGAGATCAAGAAGTAAATCTGTATATGGAGTTTCATTTATTGATAAAAGGTCATTCCAACAACAAATTTGGGGCATTTAGTTTTCAACTACTAGGAAATCTTGCTCAAAAATCATCTTTAGTTTAGATTCTTCATACTTTTTTACTTTTTATTTTTATTTTTATTTTTTATTTTTACATTTCTTCTTTATTTATGTCTTTCCAACTTGTTTTTCGTTTTGTATTTTTTGTCTAAGTAAAACCAAAAACCAACAAAAGAATTTAGCTATGGCTCATTTCAAAATGCCTTTTTTCTTTTCTTTTTGAGAGAGCTTCATTAAAAGCCCACAAAATGTGCAAAAGAAAACAACCCACCTACACAATTAAAAAACATATGAGAGATTAGCAGGATTAACTAGCTTTACATAAGAAGCCCAACCCAAAAAATACATTTAATTTCCCTAACGGCCACAACATGCGAAGAACTCCTATTCTAAAAACATCTATATAAAAGCAATCTCCACAAAGCCTTCCCCACTTTTCCCACCCCTCCTGAATGCCAAGACCTCAAAAGGTCCACAACAGAATTCGGTTTCACCTAAGCTTGTATGGAGAACATTGAGAAAGTAGTCCCACATCTTTCAAGCAAACATGCAATGAATGAAGAGGTGATTAATTGACTCTACATCTCCCATACACATTATACATATGTTAAGAAGGGCAAGGGATCTTCTTTGTAAATTATTGATTGTCAACACCCTCTTTCTTCCCACAAGTCAAGCGAACGTTGTCAATCATGGTGGAGCTCTGTATGACCATAGTTTCTTTCCCATTAACAATTAAAGCGCATTATCATTGTACATACTGTATCACCTATTAGAATTTTTGGTAGACCTCATTAATATATTAATGTGTATCTTCATACATCTCGTTCATTGAAATTAACCGCCATTTAAAAACATCTATCACAATGAACAATTAAAAGGCACTATCATTGTATATAATGTATCACCGAAAACGACCTTAATGATATTTAGAGCATAGATCACTAAAAGCAACCCCAATCATATGAAGCGTTGGATTACTAAGTAAAAGCCAATCATATTAACGGTTCAAATCAATTGAAATGGCCCAAGCATGTCAAAGGTCTGCATCATTAGAAACCAGCATATCATATGAAGGGTTTGGATCAACCGTGGTAGGGTTTAGATAAATCCTACCATATTAACGATTTGGATCGTTGAATATAGGCTAGCTAGATGAACAATTAGTAAAGAAAAATAACTACACTCCACACTTAACTATAAAAGATAGAAATATTATATGTCAAGATGGCTCCACTAACAATTTTTGTCCTTACCACATCCAATGAGGGCTATTAATAATCAACGAAATTGAACAGAGGCCTCAGCATATATTGGTTCAGATCATTACAATGGCCACAATGATATAAAGGGTTTGGATCACTTACGATAGGCCCAATCAAATGAACGATTTGAATCACTTGGAATAGCACAACCATATCAAATATTCGTATGGGTGAAAATGTTCCTAATCAATATTAACCATTGGATCATTGAAAACAAGCCCTACCATATTAATTGGATCACTGAAAATAGGCCCTTCCTTAATTTGTTATAATGATAACAGGCACCCTACAATATTAACGATTTGAATCACAAAATGTAGGCTCAATCATTAAGAATGGCTTAGATAATTAAAATGAGTCCAATCATTTCAACAATTTGGACTATTAAAATTGGACCCAATCATATGATCAATTTGTAGCATTCATAGTGGGTTGGGAAACATTAACTTAGATAATTGAAAATGGTCCACCATTGATGATTTTCATGTATCGATCTCTTACATGTGAAAAATCACAATTCAACATCCACCATGGGACGTATCACATCAACCAATTAGATTACTAAAAACATGCCTTAACACATCAATCATTGGAAACAAACCAATCATAAGAATTGGACCATTAAAGCATGCCCCATTATATGAAAGGCTCAAAACACTGAACAAGGCCCCAATCATATATAGGATCTCTAAGATTTGAATCAATCATAGGCAAGGTTGACCCATGCACCAAGTATCACAAACAGGAAAAATCGCAGCTCACAAATAGATACTTAAGAAGTGGAATACGAATACCTAAACAATCTACATTCAATTGCAAAATGTTGACAAATTTTATGACTAGCTTCCTCCTCCCTAAAAGAACTTGGCTGTATATGGTATCCACCTAGGCTACAAAACATGAACTAACTGATTCAATTGCGGAAAACAACATACAACATATCAATTGGTTTGAAACTGAAAATGGCCCAATCACAAAAACAGTTTGGAAAACTAAATAAGGTCCCAACCATACCAACGGTTTCGATCACTAAAATTCTACACAATCATGGTAATAAAACAATCGTATAAATAGTTTGGATCATTGAAAATAGGCACAATCATTTGAACAAGCTTACAAATAGTCAATCATGTGAATGATACAAATCAACTTAGGAAATTAATAGGCTTGCGTCATTGAAAACAACCTCAATCATGTGACTAGTCAGATATTTGATTGTTGAACACATATATTATTATATCATTTGGTTCAGATCACTAGAAACAACCTAAATCATATGAAGAGTTTGGATAAAATGAAAATGGCCCCAATCGTATTAAGGAATTGGATCACTACAAACCAACCACATGAATGGATTGGATCAATTGAAATGATCCATGCATATTAAATTACAAGTTTGAGATAATGAAAACTAGCTATATCGTATGAATGGTTTAGATACCCAACACACACTACCATAATAACGATTTGTATCACCGAACAGAAGCCCATCATATGAATTTGGATCGTTGTAAAAAGTAAAATGACTATTTGAATTGTGTACCGAACTGAGGGTCATACAAAATTAACGACGTGGATCATTGAGAACCAACCTCAAATATTATGAATAGATGGATCAACTTAACATATCCATTGGGATGGGTCATGGAAAGAGCCTTTAATCATATGATGAGTTTAGATCACTAACAACATTACAATTCATATGATGAATTTGGATCGCTGAATGGGTCGAATCATATAAAAAGTTCAAATCCGTTGAAATGGCCCAAACACGTCAATGGTTTTGATCCATTGAGATGACCCATGCATGGCAAAGGTTTGAGCACTAGAAATGGGCCAACTCATATGAATAGTTTGGATCATTTGTAAAGCTGAAGAGGATCCTACAGAATTTAGGGAATGGATCAACTTCGCATATCCATTGCCATGGATCATGAATAGTAACTTCAATCATATGATGAGTTTGGATCATGAAAAGCAGCTTCAATCGTATGATGAGTTTGGATCGCTAAATGAGCCGAATCATATGAACAATTTGGATCCAGTAGATGGCCCAAGCATGTCAATGTTTTTTATCTATCGAAATGGCCCATGTCAAAGGTTTGGATCACTAGAAATGGGCTAGACCATATGAATTTGGATCCATGTAAAAAGAAACCTAACTGTTTGAATTGTGAATAGAATTGAAGATGGTCCTATAAAATTAACGATGTGGATCACTGAGAACCAACCTCAAATATTATGAATAGATGGATCAACTTAACATATCCATTGGGATGGGTCATGGAAAGAGGCTTCAATCATACGATGAGTTTACATTACCCATGGTTTTCCCTAGTGGACGAGTTATAGTCTCATGAGGGTTTTCATAAATGTTACCCACAAACATTGAAAACATAAAAAATAGTTCAACACTCAGAAATTTATACAATTATGCCTCTATTCATCATATGAATTCCAAAACAAAATAATACTTACCCTAAGTCTGAAGTTAGTTAGAATCTCAATTTCTTAATCCATTACATCCTTGAGTTCAGAGACCTAATCAAAATTTAAAATAGCTATGATCTGTGAATGCTGGGAGATCGGCGCCCATGCTCTTTTGGCGATCTTGGGTAAGGGTCTTTTTCTTGTGTGTATGTCATTGGTCAAATCATGTAAACAATTTGGATCATTTGTAAAGATGAAGAGGGTCCTACAAAATTTAGGGCATGGATCAACTTAACATATCCATTGATATGGATCAGTAAAAGCAGCTTCAGACATATGATGAGTTTGAATCGCCGAATGAGCCAAATCATATGAACAATGTGGATCCACTGAATGGCCCATACATGTCATTGTTTTTTATACAGCGAAATGGCCCATGTCAAAGGTTTGGATCACTAGAAATGGGCCAAGTAATATGAATTTGGATCGTTGTAAAAAGAAATCTGATTGTTTGAATTGTGTATAGAACGAAAAAGGATCCTACAAAATTAATTATGTGGATCACTAGGAACCAACCTCAAATATTATGAACAGATGGATCAACTTAATATATCCATTGGGATGGGTAATGGAAAGAGGCTTCAACCATATGATGAGTTTTGATCACTAACAACAACATGAATCATAAGATGCATTTGGATCACTAAATGGGCTGAATGGGCCAAATCATTTAAGAAGTTCAAATCCATTGAAATAGCCCAAGCACGTCAAAGCTTTTGATCCATTGAAAGGGCCCAAGCATGTCAAAGGTTTGGATCACTAAAAATGGGCCAATTCATACCAACAGTTTGAATCATTTGAAAAGCTGCAGAGGGTCCTATAAAATTTACGGCATGGATCAACTTAACATATCCATTGTCATGGATCATGAAAAGCAGCTTCAATCATAGGATGAGGCTGGATCATGAAAAGCAGCTTCAATCGTATGATGAGTTTCGATCGCCGAATGAGCTGAATCATATGAACAATTTGGATCATTGAATGGCCCAAGCATGTCGATGTTTTTTATCCAAGGAAATGGCCCATGTCAAAGGTTTGGATCACTAGAAATGGACCAAATCATATGAATTTGTATTGTTGTAAAAAGAAACCTGATTGTGTGAAGTGTGTATAGAATTGATGAGGGTCTTACAAAATTCACAAAATGGATCACTGACAACCAACCACAAATATCAAGAATAGATAGATCAACTTAACATATCCATTGGGATGGGTCACGCAAAGAGGCTTCAATCATATGATGAGTTTAGATCCCTAACAGCAGCACGAATCATATGATGCATTTGGATCGTTGAAAGGGCCAAATCATATAAGAAGTTCAAATCCGTTGAAATTGACCAAGCAAGTCAAAGGTTTTGATCCATTGAAATAGCACAAGCATGTCAATGGTTTGGATCACTGAAAATGGGCCAAATCATATTAACAGTTTGGATCATTTGTAAAGCTGCAGAGGGTCCTATAAAATTTGGGGCATGGAATAACTTAACATATCCATTCTCATGGATCATGAAAAGCAACTTTAATCATATGATGAGTTTGGATCATGAAAAGCAGCTTCAATCGTATGATGAGTTTAGATCGCCGAATGAGCTGAATTATATGAACAATTTGGATCCACTTAATGGCCCAAGCATGACAATGTTTTTTATCCATCGAAATGGCCCATGTCAAAGGTTTGGATCACTAGAAATGAGCCAAATAATATGAATTTGGATCGTTGTAAAAAGAAACATGATTGTTTGAATTGTCTATAGAACTGAAGAGGGTCCTACAAAATTAACGATGTGGATAACTGAGAACCAACCTCAGATATTATGAATAGATGGATTAACTTAACATATCCATTGGGATGGGTCATGGAAAGAGGCTTCAATCATATGATGAGTTTAGATCACACTAACAGCAGCACAAATCATATGATGCATTTGGATTGCTGAATGGGCCAAATAATATAAGAAGTTCAAATCCATTGAAATGGACAAAGCAAGTCAAAGGTTTTGATCCATTGAAATAGCCCAAGCATGTCAAACGTTTGGATCACTAAAAATGGGCCAAATCATATTAACAGTTTGGATCATTTGTAAAGCTACAGAGGGTCCTATAAAATTTAGGGCATGGAATAACTTAACATACCCATTATCATGGATCATGAAAAGCAGCTTCAATCATATGATGAGTTTGGATCATGAAAAGCAGCTTCAATCGTATGATGAGTTTAAATCACCAAATACGCCGAATCATATGAACAATTTGGATCCACTTAATGGCCCAAGCATGTCAATGTTTTTTATCCATCAAAATGGCCCATGTCAAAGGTTTGGATCACTAGAAATGGGCCAAATAGTATGATTTTGGATCGGTGTAAAAAGAAACATGATTGTTTGAATTGTCTATAGAACTGAAGAGGGTCCTACAAAATTAACGATGTGGATAACTGAGAACCACCTCAAAAATTATGAATAGATAGATTAACTTAACATATCCATTGGGATGGGTCATGGAAAGAGGCTTCAATCATATGATGAGTTTAAATCACACTAACAGCAGCATAAATCATTTGATGCATTTGGATTGCTGAATGGGCCGAATAATATAAGAAGTTCAAATCCATTGAAATGGACCAAGCAAGTCAAAAGTTTTGATCCATTGAAACAGCCCAAGCATGTCAAAGGTTTGGATCACAAAAAATGGGCCAAATCATATCAACAGTTTGGATCATTTGTAAATCTGAAGAGGGATCTATAAAATTTAGGCCATGGATGAACTTATCATATCCATTGCCATGGATCATGAAAAGCAGCTTTAATCATATGATGAGTTTAGATCATGAAAAGAAGCTTTAATCATATGATGAGTTTGGATCGCCAAATTAGCAGAATCATAAGAACAATTTGGATCCACTGAATGGCCCAAGCATGTCAATGTTTTTTATCCATCGAAATGGCCCATGTCAAAGCTTTGGATCACTATTAATGGGCCAAATCATATGAATTTGGATCGTTGTAAAAAGAAACCTGATTATTTGAATAGCATATCTAATTGAAAGGGGGTCCTACAAAATTAACGATGTGGATCACTAGGAACCAACCTCAAATATTATGAATAGACGGATCTAACTTAACACATCCATTGAGATGGGTCATGAAAAGAGGCTTCAATCATATGATGAGTTTAGATCACTAACAACAACAGAAATCATATGATGCATTTGGAAGGCAGAATGGGGACGAATCATATAAGAAGTTCAAATCCGCTGAAATGGCCCAAGCACGTCAAAGGTTTTGATCCATTGAAATGGCCCAAGCATGTCAAAGCTGTGGATCAGTAGAAATGGGCCATATCATATGAACAGTTTGGATCACTTGCAAAGCTGAAGAGGGTCCTACAAAATTTAGCAGATGGATCAACTTAACATATCCATTGTCATGTATCATGAAAAGCAGCTTTAATCATTTGATAAGTTTGGATCATGAAAAGGAGCTTTAATCGTATGATGAGTTTGGATCAACGAATGTGTCGGATCATATGAACAATTTGGATCCACTGAATAGCCCAAGCATGTCAATGTTTTTTATTCATCGAAATGGCCCATGTTAAAGGTTTGGATCACTAGAAATGGGCCAAATGATATGAATTTGGATCGTTGTAAAAAGAAACATGATTGTTTAAATTGTGAGTAGAACTGAAGAGGGTCCTACAAAATTAACAATGTGGATAACTAAGAACCAACCTAAGATATTATGAATAGATGGATCGACTTAACATATCCATTGGGATGGGTCATGGAAAGAGGCTTCAATCATATAATGAGTTAGGATCACGAAAAGAAGCTTCAATCATATGATGAGTTTGGATCGCCGAATGAGACGAATCATATGAACAATTTGGATTCACTTAATGGCCCAAGCATGTTGATGTTTTTTATCCATCGAAATGGCCCATGTTAAAGGTTTGGATCACTAGAAATTGGCCAAATCATATGAATTTGGATAGTTGTAAAAAGAAACATAATTGTTTGAATTGTTTATAGAACTGAAGAGGGTCCTACAAAATTAACAATGTGGATAACTAAGAACCAACCTCATTTATTATGAATAGATGGATCAACTTAACATATCCATTGGGATGGGTCATGTAAAGAGTCTTCAATTATATGATTAGTTTAGATCACTAACAGCAGCACTAATCATATGATGCATTTGGATCGCTGAATGGGCCGAATGGGCCAAATTATATAAGAAGTTCAAATCCGTTGAAATGACCCAAGCACATCAAAGGCTTTGATCCATTGAAATGGCCCAAGCATGTCAAAGGTTTGGATCACTAGAAATGGGTGAAATCGTATCAACAGTTTGGATCATTTGTGAAGCTGAAGAGGGTCTTACAAAATTTCGCGCATGGATCAAGTTAACATATCTCCATTACCATGTATCATGACAAGTAGCTTTAATCATATGATAAGTTTGGATCATGAAAAGGAGCTTCAATCGTATGATGAGCTTGGATCGCCGAATGAGCCAAATCATGTGAACAATTTGGATCCACTTAGTGGCCCAAGCATGGCAATGTTTTTTATTCATCGAAATGGCCCATGTTAAAGGTTTGAATCACTAGAAATGGGCCAAATCATATGAATTTGAATAGTTGTAAAAAGAAACATGATTATTTAAATTATGCATAGAACTGAAGAGGGTCCTACAAAATTAACGACATGGATAACTGAGAACCAACCTCATATATTATGAATAGATGGATCAACTTAACATATCCATTGGGATGGGTCATGGAAAGAGGCTTCAATCATATGATTAGTTTAGATCACTAACAGCAGCACTAATCATATAATGCACTTCCATCGCTGAATGGGACGAATCATATAAGAAGTTCAAATCTGTTGAAATGGCCCAAGCACGTCAAAGGTTTTGATCCATTGAAATGACCCAAGCACGTCAAAGGTTTGGATCGATAGAAATGGGCCAAATAATATAAACAATTTGGATTATTTGTAAAGCTGAAGAGGGTCCTACAAATTTTAGGGCATGGATCAACTTAACATATCCATTGCCATGGATCATGAAAAACAGCTTCAATCATATGATGAGTTAGGATCATGAAAAGCAGCTTCAATCGTATGATGAATTTGGATCGCCGAATCATATGAACGATTTGGATCCACTTAATGGCCCAAGCATGGCAATGTTTTTTATCCATCAAAATGGCCCATGTCAAAGGTTTGGATCACTAGAAATGTGCCAAATCATATGAATTTGGATCGTGGTAAAAAGAAACATGATTGTTTGAATTGTGTATAAAACTGAAGAGGGTCCTACAAAATTAACGATGTGGATAACTGAGAACCAACCTCATATATTATGAATAGATGGATCAACTTAACATATCCATTGGGATGGGTCATGGAAAGAGGCTTCAATCATATGATTAGTTTAGATCACCAACAGTAGCACAAATCATATGATGCATTTGGATCACGGAATGGCCCGAATCATATAAGAAGTTCCAATCCGCTGAAATGGCCCAAGCACGTCAAAGGTTTTGATCCATTGAAATGGCCAAGCATGTCAAAGGTTTGGATCACTAGAAATGGGCCAAATCATATGAAGAGTTTAGATCATTGAAAAAAGAAACCCAACCATATCAAGAATTTAGCTTACTAAATACGGTTCAAACATTTGAAACAGTTTGAATTTAATAAAATGAGCCCGCACATTGACAATTTCAAATTAGACCAAATTATAAAAATAGATTGGATTACTAGAAATGGTCCTACTGATACTTTATGTTTTAGACAACAAGAAAAAAACCACTGTAGCCAACTCTTGTACCAAAGTCTCTAAAAAGAGAAAAGTCGCCATTGTACCTCCCAAGGGCCAAATCAGTTCAACTAACTAGATTAATGAATATGGGCCTGAACATATTGATGGTTTGACATAAAAAAATTGAAATGCTATAATCCTCCAACCCAAAGGGTATGGGTCATTCAAAACAAGCCACACATATGAACGGCTAGGATCACTTAAAATGGCCCGAGAATATCAATGGCTTTTCTCACTAAAAGTGAAAATGAGCCCAACCATTAGTACTACTCGAATCACTAATGACTTTGGGGCATGCAATGCACTAATTGATTTGCTAAGCACATGCCTCATTATATCAATGGTTTGGATCATGGTAATGAAGCAATCTTGTCAATGGTTTGGATCATGGTAACGAAGCAATCTTATCAATGGTTTGGATAGTAGAAAATAGGTGCAATCATTTGAATGATTTATAAAATTGATACGGCTTTGAAATGTTAATAACATAGATCATTGAGAACTAACCTCGATCATATGAATAACATGGATCAACTTAGTCAATCGATTGGCTTGGTCACCAAAAATAGCCTTAATCATAAGATGAGCAGCCGGGATCACTAACTCATATGAACGGTTCATATTCACTAAAATGGTCCCCGTGAAACAGAATTTTGGATCACAAAAAAATGGACCCATTGTAGCCAACTCTTGTATCGATGTCTCTAAAAAGAAAAGAAAAGGAAAAAAAAAACTCACCATTGTACATCCCCCAAGGGTCAAATCACCTCTAACTAATTTGACCATTGAATACATACTTGAAGGGTTTGGATCACTAAATATAGGCCAAATCATATGAGTGGCTTCGAAAATCAAATAGGGCTGAATCAAATGAATGTTTTGGATCAATGAAAATCAGCCCAAACATATATGATTGACTTAGATCATTGAAAATCAACCCAAATATATCGTCAATTTTATTACTTGGCGTGAATCACCGAAATGGCCTGAATGTAACTTGGCGTGAATCACCAAAATGGCCTGAAGCATATAAAGGGTTTGGATCAGTAGGCATAGGCCAAATCATATGTATGGATTGGAAGATCAAATAGGGCTCAATCAAACGAATGGTTTGGATCAATGAAAATCAGCCCAAATATATATAATGATTGGTTTAGATCATTGAAAATCAACCCAAATATATCATCAATAGGATGGATCACTACATAGGGGGTGTTAACAAAGCAAGGTTAGATCAGCCTTCAAATATCACTTCGCTAGGACCGATGAAAAGTACCCAAATCATATGAAGAGTTTAAATCACTAACTATAGGCCCAATCATGTGAATGGCTTGAACCATCAAATAGAGGCCCGATCATATGAATGATACTGCATAAATGAAAATCAGCCCAATCTTACCAACTAGATATATCGCTACATATGACGCTAGTCACAACAAAAGATTTAGATCACAACAAAGGCCTAATATGGATGGCTCATGCCCCAAGTGTACCAAACAAAAGAAAATTCAAAAGATATAATATGCTTTTAACAAAGTGATAGTCAAGAACATAAAATATATGTGGGCCTTGATATTTACATTGATTTGGATCACTGAAAACGGCCTAAACAATACGACGGATTTGGATTATTAAAACAGCCCATATTGTTGAAACAAGCCTAATAATATGAACAATTTGAATCACTTAATATTACCCAACTATTTCAAAGGGTAAGCCCAATTGGTAAGACCACTACATAGGGGGTCGGTAACAAATCAGGTTTAGATCAACCTTCAAAAATCACTTGGTTTGGATCGATGAAAATGAACCAAACCATATGAAGGGATTAGATCACTAAACATATGCCCAATAATATGAATGGCTTGAAACATCAAATAGGGGCCCGATCATGTGAATGATTTGCACAAATGTCACGAGACGAGATTTAGATCACATCAAAGAGGCCTAATATGGATGAACCAAGCCCCAAGTAAATTCACGAATTTATACCAGGCTTCTAACAAACTGATGGTTCAGAACATAAAATACCTAAAACAATACACTTTGTGCGCACAAACAGTGAAGAATCCAACAGCTTGCTAGCACAAAATGTGAAGACTCTAACAGTTTATGTGCACAAACTGTGAAGACACCAACAACTTGCAAGTACAAACTGTGAAGACTCCAACAGTTTGTGCGCACAAACTGTGAAGAGACCAACAACTTGCGAACAGAAACTGTGAAGACTCCAACACTTTGTGTGCACAAACTGTGAAGACTCAAACAGCTTGTGAACAGAAACACTTTGTGCGCACAAACGGTGAGGACTCCAATACCTTGTGAGCACAAACTGTGAAGACTAAAAGTTTGTGCGCACATACTATGAAGACACCAACAACTTGCGAGCACAAACTGTGAAAACACCAACACTTTTTGCACAAACTGTGAAGACTCCAAAAGCTTACGAGCACAAACGGTGAAGACTCCAAAAGCTTACGAGCACAAACTGTGAAGACACCAACAGCTTGCGAGCAGAAACTGTGAAGACTCTAACACTTTGTGCGCACAAACTGTGAAGACTCCAACAACTTCTGAGCACAAACAGTGAAGACCACAACAGTTAGTACGCACAAACTGTGAAAACTACAACAGCCCGCTAGGACAAACGGTGAAGACACCACCTTGTGAGCACAATCTGTGAAGACTCTAATAATTTGCGCGCATAAAAGTGAAGACACCAACAGCTTGCGAGCACAAACTGTGAAGACTCCAACAGCTTGCGAGCATAAACTGTGAAGACTCCAATAGCTTGCGACCACAAACAATGAAGACTCTAACAGCTTACGAGCACAAACTGTGAAGACTCTAACAGCTTGAGAGTTCAAACTATGAAGACCCCAACAGCTTGCGAGCACAAACTGTGAAGACTCAAACACTTTATGTGCACAAACTATGATGAACCAATAGCATGAGAGTACAAACTGTGAAGACACCAACACTGCGCACAAACAGTGAAGAATCCAACAGCTTGCGAGCACAAACTGAGAAGACTATAACAACTTGCGAGCACAGACTGTGAAGACTCTAACAGCTTGCGAGCACAAACTGTGAAGGATTTAACAGCTTGCGAGCACAAACTGTGAAGAATCCTACAGCTTGCGAGCACAAAATGTGATGACACCAATGGCTTACGAGCACAAACTGTGAAGACTCTATCAGCTTACGAGCACAAACTGTATAGACTCCAACAGCTTGAGAGCACAAACTGTAAAGATTCCAACACTTTGTGCGTACAAACTATGAAGACACTAACAGCTTGAGAGTACAAACTGTGAAGACTCCAACAATTTATGCGCACAAATTCACGGTTTGTGCTCGCAAGCTATTGGAGTCTTCACAATTTGTACTCGCAAGTTGTTAGAGTCTTCACGTTTGTGCTCAAGTAGTCTTCACACTTGTGCTCGCAAGCATGTAGAGTCTTCACGATGCTCAAGCACGCTATTGGGGTCTTCACAGTTTGTGCACATAAAGTGTTGGTTTCTTCATAATTTGTGCTCGCAAGGTTTGGAGTCTTCACAATTTGTGCGCACAAAGTGTTTATGAAGACTCCAACAGCTTGCGACACAAACTGTGAAGATTCCAACACTTTGTGCGCATAAACTGTGAAGACATCAACAGTTTGCGAGCACAAACTGTGAAGACTCCAAATATTTGTGTACACAAACTGTGAAGACTCTAACAACTTGCGAGCAGAAACTGTGAATACTGCAACACTTTGTGCGCACAAACTGTGAAGACTCCAATTGTTTTTTAGCACAAACAGTGAAGACTCCAACAGTTAGTGCGCACAAACTGTGAAGACTCCAACAGCTCGCGAGCACAAACGGTGAACTCCAACACCTTGCGAGCAAAAACTATGAATACTCTAACAGCTTGTGAGAATAAACTGAAAGCTTGTGAGCACAAACTGTAAAGACACCAACAATTTGTGCGCACAAACTGTGAACAGTCCAACAGATTGCGAGCACAAAATGTGAATGCTGCAACAGTTTGTGTGGGTAAACTGTGAAGACACCAACAACTGGCGAGCACAAACTATGAGAACTCTAACAATTTGTGCGCACAAACTGTTAAGACTACAACAACAATTTGTGCGCAGAAACTGTGAAGACAACACCACCTTTTGCACACAAACTGTGAAGAGTCCAACACCTTGCGAGCACAAACTGTGTAAACTCCAACAGCTTGCGAGCACAAACTGTGATGGCTCTAACAGCTTGAAAGCACAAACTGGGAAGACTCCAACACTTCGTGCGCACAAAATGTGAAGTGTGAAGGCTCTAACAGCTTGCCAGCACAAACTGTGAAGACTCCAACATTTTATGCGTACAAACTGTGGAGACACCAACAGCTTGCGAGCATAAACTATGAAGACTCCATTAATTTGTGTGCATAAATTGTGAAGACACCAAAAGCTTGCGAGCACAAACTGTGAAGAATCAAACAGCTTGCGAGCACAAAATGTGAAGACTCCAACGTCTTGCGAGCACAAACAGTGAAGACTCTAACAACTTACGAGCACAAACTGTGAAAACTCTGACAACTTACGAGCACAAACTGTGAAGACACCAACACTTTGTACGCACAAACAGTGAAGAATTCAACAACTTGCGAGCACAAACTGTAAAGACTCTAACAACTTGCGAGCACAAACTGTGAAGACTCTAACAGCTTGCGAGCACATACTGTGAAGGCTTTAACAGCTTGCGAGCACAAACTGCGAAGAATCCAATAGCTTGCGAGCACAAACTGTGAAGAATCCAACGGCTTGCGAGCACAAACAGTGAAGACTCTGACAGCTTACGAGCACAAATCTGCGACATCAACAGGCTTTATGCTGCACAAATCGTGAAGTCTCCAACGGCTGAGAACACAAACTATGAAGACTCCTACACTTTGTGTGACAAAGTGTGAAAAGTCTTCACAGTTGTGAAGACTACAACAATTTGTGCCCACAAACTGAAGACTCCAACTCCTTGTGAGTACAAATTGTGTTAGTCTTCACAGTTTGTGCTCGCAAGCTGTTGGTGCCTTCATAGTTTATGCGCACAAAGTGTTGGAGTTTCACAGTTTGTGCTCGCAAGCTGTTGGTGTCTTCACAGTTTATGCGCACAAACTATTGGAGTCTTCACTGTTTTTGCTCGCAAGTTGTTGGAGTCTTCACAGCTTGTGCTCACAAAGTGTTGGAGTCTTCACAGTTTGTGCCCACAAACTGTTGGAGTCTTCACAGTTTGTGCTCGTAAGGTGTTGGAGTCTTCGCCGTTTGTTCTAGCGAGCTATTAAGTCTTCAAGTTTGTGCGCACTAACTATTGGAGTCTTCACTGTTTATACTCACAAGTTGTTAGAGTCTTCACAGTTTGTTCCCACAAAGTGTTGATGTCTTAACAGTTTCTGCTAGAAGGCAGTTGGAGTCTTCACAGTGTGTGCGGACAAAGTGTTGCAGTCTTCACAATCTATGCGCGTAAATTATTGGAGTCTTCACAGTTTCTGCTCAAAAGGTGTTGAAATCTTCACCGTTTGTGCTCGTGGGCTGTTGGAGTCTTCATTGTTTGTGCTCAGAAGTTGGAGTCTTAAGAGTTTGAGCACAGTTTGTCCTCGTAAGCTGTTGGACTGTTCACAGTTCGTGCGCACAAATTATTGTAGTCTTCATAGTTTGTGCTCGAAGCTGTTGGTGTCTTCACGGTTTGTGCTCGCAAGCTATTACAGTCTTCACAGTTTATGCGCACAAAGTGTTGGAGTCTTCACAGTTTGTGCTCGCAAGCTGTTGGAGTCTTCATAGTTTATGCTCGCAAGCCGTTAGAGACTTCACAGTTTGTGCTTGCAGGCTGTTTGTGTCTTCACAGTTTGTGCCCACAAACTGTTGGAATCTTCACAGTTTGTGTCGCAAGCTGTTGTAGTCTTCAGAGTTTATACGCACAAACTGTTGGAGTCTTCACAGATTTTGCTCGTAAGTTGTTAGTGTCTTCACAGTTTGTGCTCCAAAGTTGTTGGATTCTTCACTGTTTATGTGTACAAAGTGTTGGTGGCTTCACAGTTTCTACTCGCAAGGTGTTAGAGTCTTCACAGTTTGTGCGCATAAATATATGGAGTCTTCACCGTTTGTGCTCGAAAATTGTTAGTCTTCACAGTTTATGCGCACAAATTGTTTGAGTCTTCACTGTTTGTGCGCGCAAGTTGTTGGAGTCTTTACAGTTTGTGCACACAAGGTGTTGGATTCTTCACAGTTTGTGCTCACAAGCTGTTGGATTCTTCACTGTTTGTGTGCACAAGGTGTTGGAGTCTTCACAATTTGTGCGCACAATTGTTGGAGTCTTCACAGTTTGTGCGCACAAATTCTTGGTGTCTTCACAGTTTATGCGCATAAATTGTTGGAGTCTTCACAGTTTAAGCGCACAAATTGTTAGAGTCTTCACTGTTTATGCATAAGCTGTTGGAGTCTTCACTGTTTGCACGTAGAAAGTGTTGGAGTCTTCACAATTTATGCTCGCAAGGTGTTAGAGTCTTCATAATTTGTGCGCACAAATTGTTGGAGTCTTCACAGTTTGTGCTCGCAAGCTATTGGTGTCTTCACAGTTTGTGCTCACAAGTTGTTGGAGTCTACACAGTTTGTGCGCGCAAATTATTAGAGTCTTCACAGTTTGTGCTCGCAAGGTGTCAGAGTCTTCACCGTTTGTGCTCGTGAGCTGTTGGAGTCTTCCCAGTTTGTGCGCACTAACTGTCGGAGTCTTCACTGTTTGTGCTTAGAAGTTGTTGGAGGCTTCACAGTTATTGCGCACAAAGTGTTAGATTCTTCACAGTTTGTACTTGGAAGGTGTTGGAGTCTTCACAGTTTGTGCGCACAAAGTGTTGGAGTCTTCACAGTTTCTGCTTGTAAGTTGTTGGAGTCTTCACAGTTTATGCGCCCAAAGTGTTGGAGTCTTTACAGTTTATGCGCACAAATTGATGGAGTCTTCACCGTTTGTGCTCGCAGGCTGTTGGAGTCTTCACAGTTTGTGGGCACAAAGTGTTCTAGTCTTCACAGTTTGTGCGCACAAATTGATGGAGTCTTCACCGTTTCTGCTCGCAAGCTGTTGGAGTCTTCAAAGTTCATGAGCACAAATTGTTGGAGTCTTCACAGTTTGTGCTTGCAAGCTGTTGGAGTCTTCATAGTTTATGCTCGCAAAATGTTATAGACTTCACGGTTTGTGCTCGCAGGCTGTTTGTGTCTTCACAATTTGTGCACAGTTTGTGCGCACAAATTGTTGGAGTCTTCAGAGTTTGTGTTCGAGAGCTGTTAGAGTCTTCACAGTTTGTTCTCGCAATTTGTTAGAGTTTTCACAGTTTGTGCTCGCAAGATGTTGGATTCTTCACTGTTTGTGCGCACAAAGTGTTGGTGTCTTCACAGTTTGTACTCGCAAGATGTTGGAGTCTTCACAGTTTGTGCACACAAATTGATAGAGTCTTCACCGTTTGTGCTCGCAAATTGTTGGTGTCTTCACAGTTTATGCGCACAAATTGTTTAAGTCTTCACTATTTGTGCGCACAAGCTCTTGGAGTCTTCATAGTTTGTGCGCACAAATTGATGGAGTCTTCACAGTTTGTGCGGACAAATTGTTGGTGTCTTCACAGTTTATGCACATAAATTGTTATAGTCGTCATTGATTGTGCGCGCAAGCTGTTGGAGTCTTCACAGTTTGCGCACACAAAGTGTTGGAGTCTTCACAGTTTGCGCGCACAAAGTTTTGGAGTCTTCACAATTTCTGCTCACAAGTTGTCAGTCTTTACAGTTTGTGCGCACAAATTGTTGGAGTCTTCACAGTTTGTGCTCGCAAGCTGTTAGTGTCTATACAGTTTGTGCTCACAAGCTGTTAGTGTCTTCACAGTTTGTGCGCACTAGGTGGTGTACTCTTCACAGTTTGTGCTCGCAAGCTATTGGAGTCTTCACAGTTTGTGCTCGCAAGCTGTTAGAATCTTCACAATTTGTGCTCGTAACCTGCAAGCTATTGGAGTCTATACCGTTTGTGCTAGCAAGCTATGGGAGTCTTCACAATTTGCGCGTACAGAGTGTTGGAGTCTTCACAATTTATGCTCGCAAGGTGTTAGAGTCTTCATAGTTTGTGCGCAAAAATTGTTAGAGTCTTCACAATTTGTGCTCGCAAGCTGTTAGTCTTCACAATTTATGCTCGCAAGCTGTTGGACTCTTCACATTTTGTATGCGCAAATTATTGGAGTTCACAGTTTGTACTCGTGCTGGAGTCTTCACTGTTTGTACTCGTAAAGTGCTGGAGTCTTCACCGTTTGTGTTCGCGAGTTGTTGGAGTCTTCACAGTTTATGCACACTAATTGTTGGAGTCTTCACAATTTGTGCGCACAAAGTGTTGGAGTTTTAACAGTTTCTGCTCGTAAGCTGTTGTAGTCTTTACAGTTTGTGCGCATAGTGTTGGACTCTTCACAGTTTGTGCTGACAAGCAGTTAGTGTCTTCACAGTTTATGCTTACAAACTGTTGGAGTCTTCATAGTTTGTGCTCGCAAGCTATTGTTGTCTTCACAGTTTGTGCGCACAAAGTGTTGGAGTCTTCACAGTTTGTTCGCACGAATTGATGGTGTCTTCACCATTTGTGCTTGCAAGTTGTTGGAATCTTCAAAGTTTGTACGCACAAATTGATGGAGTCTTCACTGTTTGTGCTCGCAAGCTGTTGGAAGCTTCACAGTTTGTGCGCACAAAGTCTTCACAGTTTGTGCTCGCAAGCTGTTAGAGCCATCACGGTTTGTGGTCGCAAGCTGTTGGAGTATTCACAGTTTGTGGTCGCAAGCTGTTAGAGTCTTCACAGTTTGTGCTCGCAAGCTGTTGGAGTCTTCACTGTTTGTTGGCAACAAAGTGGTGGATTCTTCACAGTTTGTACTCGCAAGGTGTTGGATTCTTCACATTTTGTGCGCACAAATTGTTAGTCTTCACAGTTTGTGAGCAGAAATTGGAGTCTTCATAGTTTGTGCGCAGAAATTGTTAGAGTCTTCACGCACAGACTGTGAAGACTCCAACACTTTGTGCGCACAAACTGTGAAGACACCAACTGTCTTCGAGCAGAAACTGTGAAGACACCAACACTTTGTGCGCACAAACTGTGAAGACTCTAACAGCTTGTGAGCATAAACAGTGAAGACTCCAACAGTTAGTGCGCACAAACATGAAGACTCCAACAGCTCGCGAGCACAAACTGTGAACAGACTAACAGCTTGCGAGCAGAAAATGTGAACTCCGACACTTTGTGCGCACAAACTGTGAAGACTCCAACAGCTTGCGAGCAGAAATTGTGAAGACTTTAACATTTTGTGCCAAAAATTGTAAAGACTCCAACAGCTTGTGACCACAAACAGTGAAGACTAACAGTTAATGCGTACAAACTGTGAAGACTCCAATAGCTCGCGCGCACAAACGGTGAAGACTCCAACACCTTGCAAGGACAAACTGTGAAGAGTCTAACAGTTTGTGCACACAAATTGCGAAGACACAAACAACTTGTGAGCACAAACTGTGAAGCCTCCAACGCTTTGTGAGCACAAACTGTGAAGACTCCAACAAACAGTTTGTGTGCATAAACTGTGAAGACTTTAACCGCTTGCCAGCACAAACTACGAAGACTCCAACACTTTGTGTGCACAAACTGTGAAGACACCAACGGCTTGCGAGCACAAACTGTGAAGACTCCAACAATTTGTGCGCACAAACTGTGAAGACTGCAACAGCTTGCGAGCACAAACTGTGTAGACTCCAATAGTTTGAGCGGACAAACTGTGAAGACTCCAACATCTTACGAGCACAAACGGTAAACACTCCAACAACTTGCTAGCATAAACTGTGAAGACTATAACAGCTTGCGAGCACAAACTGTGAAGACTCCTCCACCTTGTGAACACAACCTGCGAAGACTCTAATAGTTAGTGCATACAAACTGTGAAGACTCCAACAGCTCGCGAGCACAAACGGTGAAGACACCAACAGCTTGCGAGCACAAAAAGTGAAGACTAACAATTTGTGCACAAACTGTGAAGATACCAATAGCTTGAGAGCACGCTTGTGAGCACAAACAGTGACGACTCCAACAGTTAGTGGCACAAACTGTGAAGACTCCAACAGCCCGCAAGCACAAACGGTGAAGACTCCCACACCTTGCAGCCACAAACTGTGAACACTAATAATTTGCGCGTAAAAACTGTGAAGACTCCAACAGCTTGCGAGCACAAACTGTGAAGACACCAACAGCTTGCGAGCACAAACTGTGAAGACTCCAACAATTTGTGCGCACAAACTATGAAGACTAACAGCTTGCGAGCTGAAATTGTGAAGACTCTTTGTTCGTACAAACTTTGAAGACTCCAACACATTGCGCGCAAAAACAGTGAAGACTAACAATTTGCGAGCACAAATTGTGAACTCCAACACTTTGTGCGCACAAATTGTGAATTCTCCAACAACTTATGTGCATAAACCGGGGAGACTCTAACAGCTTGGGAGGACAAACTGTGAAGACTCTAACAATTTGTGCTCACTAATTGTGAAGACTCCAACACCTTGCGAGTACAAACTTTGAAGACTCCACTTTATGCGCAATTACTATGAAGATACCAACAACTTTCGAGCATAAATTGGGAAGACTCCAACAGCTTGCGAGCACAAAATGTGAAGACTCCAATAGTTAGTGCGCACTAACTGTGAAGACACCAGCAGCTTGCGAGCACAAAATGTGAAGACTCCAACAGTTTGTGCGCACAAATTGTGAAGAAACAAGTTCCAAGCAGAAACTGTGAACTCCAACACTTTGTGCGCACAAACTCTGAAGACTCTAACAACTTGCGATCAGAAACTGTGATGTGCGCACAAACTATAAAGACTCCAACAGCTTGTGGCACAAACTGTGAAGATTCCAACACTTTGTGCGCACAAACTGTGAAGACACTAATAGCTAGCGAGCACAAACTGTGAAGACTTTAACAATTTGTGCGCACAAAAAGTGAAGACTCCAACAGCATGCGGCACAAACTGTGAAGACACCAATAGCTCGCGAGCACAAACTGTGAAGACTAACAATTTGTGCGCACAAACTATTAAGATTCCAACAGCTTTCGAGCACAAATTGTGTAGACTCCAACAGTTTGAGGGCACAACCGTGAAGATTCCAACATCTTGCGAGCACAAACGGTGAAGACTCCATCAATTTGTGCGCACGAACTGCGAAGACTCCAACAACTTGCGAACATAAACTGTGAAGACTCTAACAGCTTATGAGCACAAACTGAGAAGCTCCGACAGCTTGCGAGAACAAACTGTGAAGACTATAACAATTTATAAGCACGAACTGTGAACAGTGCAACAGCTTGCGAGCACAAAATGCGAAGACTCTAACACTTTGTGCGCGCAAACTGTGAAGACACCAGCAGCTTGCGAGCACAAACTCCGAAGACCCCAACAATTTGTGCGCACAAACTGTGAAGACACCAGCAGCTTGCGAGCACAAACTCTGAAGTCTCTAACAATTTATGCGCACAAACTATGAAGACTCCAATTGCTTGCGAGCACAAATTGTGAAGACTCCAACGCTTTGTGCGCACAAACTGTGAAGACTAACAATTTGTGCGCACAAACTGTGAAGACTCCAACACCTTGCGAGTACAAACTGTTAAGAATCCAACAATTTGTTTAGCACAAACAGGGAAGACTCCAACAACTTGCGAGCACAAACTGTGAAGATTCTAATAGCTTGCGAGCACAAACTACGAATACTCCAATAGCTTGCGACCACAAATCGTAAACGCTCTAATAGCTTGCGAGCACAAACTGTGAAGACTTTGTGCACACAAACTGTGAATCTTCCAACAGCTTCCAAGCACGAACAGTGAACTCCATCAATTTGTGCTCACAAACTGTGAAGACACCAGCAACTTGTCAGCACAAACTATGAAGACTCAAACACTTTGTGCGCACAAACTGTGAAGACTACAACAGCTTGCGAGGAGAAACTGTGAAGACACCAACAACTTGTCAGCACAAACTGTGAACTCTAACACTTTGTGCGCACAAACTGTGAAGACTACAACAGCTTGTAAGCAGAAACTGTGAAGACTCCATCACTTTGGGCGCACAAACTATGAAGACTCCAACAGTTTGTGAGCACAAACAATGAAGACTCCAATAGTTAGTGCGCACAAACTGTGAAAACTCTAACAGCTTGGGAGCACAAACGGTGAAGACTCCAACACTTTACGAGTACAAACTGTGATGACTCCAATAATTTGCGCGCACAAACTGTGAAGACTCAAACAACTTGCGAGCACAAATTGTGAAGACTCTAACAGCCTGCGAGCATAAACTGTGAAGACTCCAACAATTTGTGCGCACAAACTATGAAGACTCATAGCTTGCGAGCACAAATGGTATAGACTCCAACAGCTTGCGAGCACAAACTGTAAAGATGTGAACAATTTGCGCCCACAAACTGTGAAGACTCCAACAGCTTGCAAGCACAAACTGTAAAGACTCTAACAGCTTGCGAGCACAAACTGTGAATACTCCAACAGCTTGCGAGCACAAACTGTAAACACTCCAACAATTTATGCGCACGAACAGTGAACAGTCAAACAGCTTGTGAGTACAAAATGTGAAGACACTAGCTTGCAAGTACAAACTTTGAAGAGTACAACACTTTATGCGCACAAACCGTGAACGCTCCAACAGCTTGTGGGCAAGACACTAGCTTGCAAGTACAAACTTTGAAGAGTACAACACTTTATGCGCACAAACCGTGAACGCTCCAACAGCTTGTGGGCATAAGCTGTGAAGACTCCAATAGCTTGCAAGCACAAACTGTGAAGACTTCAATAGTTTGTGCATACAAATTGTGAAGAGTCCAACAACTTTCGATCACAAACTATGAAGACTCCAACAGTTTATGCGCACAAACTGTGAAAACTCCAACACCTTGCGAGCACAAACTATGAAGACTAACAATTTGTGCGCACAAACGGTGAAGACTCCAACAGCTTGAGCGCAAACTGCGAAGACTCTAACAACTTACGAGCACAACCTGTGAAGACTCCAACAATTTGTGCACACAAACTGTGAACAGTCCAATAGCTTGTGAGCATAAAAATTGATGAATCCAATAGTTTGTGCACACAAACTGTGAAGACACCAACAGCTTGCGAGAACAACCTGTGAAAACTCCAATAATTTTTGCGCACAACTATGAAGACTCCAACATCTTGCGAGCACAAACGGTGAAGACTCCATCAATTTGAGCGCACAAACTGTGAAGACTCCAACAAATTGCGAGCACAAACTATGTAGACTCCAACAGTTTCAGAGCACAAACCGTGAAGACTCCAACATCTTACGAGCATAAACTGTGAAGAGTCCAACAGCTTTCGAGCACAAACAGAGAAGACTTCAACAGTTTGTGTGCACAAAATGTGAAGACTCCAACAGTTTGTGCGCACAAACTGTGAAGACACCAACAACTTGTGAGCACAAACTGTGAAAACTCTAACAATTTGTGCACACAAACTGTTAAGACTCCAACAGCTTTCAAGCAGAAACAGTGAAGACTCCAACAATTTGTGCGCACGAACTGTGAAAATCCAACAGCTTGCGAGCATAAACTGAGAAGACTCCAACAGCTTGCGAACACAAAATGTAAAGACTCCAACAGTCTGTGCGCACTAAATGTGAAGACACCAACAGCTTGTGTAAGACCCGATGCCCCAGAAATCTGGTTTGTACACTGGATAGCTGTTGGCTGTAGGTCCATTGGCCCCGAGAATGTTTTGACTTGATCATAATGTTGTTCTATTATCGAGCTGCAAGCCGTATTTCAACCCGATGTCCGAATGTTAAGATACGGACTTAAAATTAAACAATCTGAGAAATGACCATTATGTCCTTATTTTAGGTGGGGCTCCGCCATCATCGAGTTTTCAAATCCGTTAGGTTGGAGAGCCTAACCGTTGTGGTCGTAGTCAAGTTACAGAGTTACTGGCGAAAACGGCATGTCAATAGGACACCCGGATTGTAAGTTACGCATCGATATGTACATGTATATTTTGAGAAAATATACTCAAATGAACTTGATGTTTTTCAAATCATTGGAATACGTTAGTTTAAATCACTTAAATAACCTTTTGTTTATTACTACCATAAGTTTAAATTTCTCAAAATTAACACAATACATCCCATAACCCTCCTTTTTAGCCAAAAGCCACTTTAATCCCATTTACAAACCCATAAATAGAAAAACCCACTTTCAAACATTTCATTTTCCAGCACTCTAGTTGGGGAGAAGAAGAAGAAGAGGAAAAGGAGAAGAAGAAGAAGAAGAAGAAGAAGAAGAAGAGGTTGAGATCCAATCATCTGCTCGTTACAGGTGAGTGCATAGATTATGAGCACTTATATGTGTACGTTGAGGTTTCCTTCAAAACCCTATTACTAAAATATCTGTTTTAAGGTTAAAGAATTGTTGGATTTCAGTTTTAAGGTTACAGAATTGCAGGATTTTCTATTTAAGGGTTAGGGTTTCGCTGGATTTCAGTTAGGGTTAGAAGATTGCTGAACTTGCTATTTTTAAGGTGAAATCAGTGTTGAATTTTCTGTTTGAGGGTTTGGTTATTGTTTTTTAAGGGTTAGGGTTTTGCTGGATTTTTAGTTAGGGTTAGACAATTGCTGAAATTGTTGTTTTAAGGTAAAATCAGTGCTAGATTTTCTGTTTGAGGGTTTGGTTATTGCCGAAATTGTTGTTTAAGGGTTAGGGTTTCGCTGGATTTTCAGTTAGGGTTAGACGATTGCTGAAATTGTTGTTTTAAGGTAAAATCAGTGCTAGATTTTCTGTTTGAGGGTTCGGGTATTGCTGGCATTAGGGATTGCTGGAATTAGGTATTGTTGGAATTAGGGATTGTTGGAATTATGTATTGCTGAATTAGGTATTGCTGGAATTAGGGATTACTGGAATTATGTATTGCAGAAATTAGGTATAATGATAGGGTTAAAAGATAAGATTGTTGTTTTGATAAATTGATAGATTTTCATTTACGGTTAGTCAATTTTCTTGAAAGCCAAGAAAGCCCTATAAAAGATAATTTGTTACTGAATTTTTCTTTTAAAGCCCTACGAAGCCCTAAGCAGACTAACTTTTTTTATTTCAATTCATTAGGTTATTGTTGGATTTTCTTATGGGTATGACTAGATTTGTTGAGTTAGTTGATTAGGTTATGAATGGAAGATTAGATGATAGATATTAGTTTTCTTACAAGTTATACGTCTTTCTAACGGTTTCTCTCTTACAATATCTGCCTGCTACCTGTTTGACAAATTGTTTCAAAGAAATATCCTTCATCCTTTTAATGTAGTTACTTCTTGAGAAAAAGCATGCTTGTAGCATGAAGTCTTATAGCAGCATAACTACCGGATTGGAGTTAGATTGGTTAAGTCATGTGCATATCATATGCATGATTCATAGTTGTTGTATCATTGTATGCTTGAGAGTGAATGATTCATCTCATGATATGGTGATCATAGTGGGTTGTGGTGCGACACACGATGTGTCTATGATGAGTATGTAAACCGTCTAGATACATGATGTGTTACATGAGATCCTTATGAGGAACTTAAATGTGGAACTTAAATGTATGAGGAGACCACATGAGGAAGTTCGTCCTATGCTTGCCTTGAAAACCATGACATATTGTGCTTGTATGTGGGCTTATGCATATGAACATACTTTCATATGAACATATTTTGTTATAACTTGAGTTGGACACCACACCGAAAATGTGTAATTCGACAGGACATGATTAGAGGGCCCGTGGGTGAAAGTCCCTAAACCCTGATTGGTACCATTGGGAGCGACCAATGCTTAGACCGAGTGGAAGAACAGAGTACTGAAATGCTGAAATACCAAAGTAAGCAGCGACTCCCACCGACATATGTCGATTAGTTGAAAGGTTTGGCCTGACCTGCTTATGGACAAGCAAAGATAGGTTGTGTGTGACGAGCTCGTAAATTGTCCGCTATCGTTTTGCCAGGCGACTTATGACTTCTCGCTGTTAGGCAGATAGTGAGGTGCAACACAAGTGGGTTAGACTAGTTCGGCCCGTGAACTATGTAGTCCCACCTCTGTAGTTGACCACGGTGGAAAAGTCTATACAAGTGGGTAGAAGTCCCACCTCTGTTTTAGACTTTGGTGATCCAATTGGGAAATATGGAAAGTTGTGGAACTGTTGAAAGAGTGTATATGTTACAAGTGGGTAGAAGTCTCACCTCTGTATATAATAAAAATAATAATTTGAAAGCCTGTGCATTTGTGTGCATTAAATGAGCATGACATGCAACATGCATTTTCACGGCACACACGCACTCACTGGGCATAGTAGCTCAAGCTTTCCTTTCTAATTTTTTTTCAGGTGAGAGTAGGGAGCTGCAGGAGTAGAGGTTACAGACTCCAGTTGTCCTTTTGTGTTGTACATATCAATGTGTATTTTTTTTGTAACACCCTGCATATGTACATCAGGTATAGTAAATATGACGTGGTTTATGTTTTGGTTTTGCCCTGAGGTGCTCAGTTGTACACAGTAATATATATTGCATATGATGAAATTTTGAGAAATGCAACGTGTTTGTTGGTTTTTCTTTCAAAAATCCTCCTTGTGGAGCCCCGCTTCCAGCATCACTATACAAGGAAAACATTTCAAAATAAATAAGTAGATAGCTAGATAGATATATATATATATATATATATATATATATATATATATATATATAGAGAGAGAGAGAGAGAGAGAGAGAGAGAGAGAGAGAGTTCCTGAATAATTCACGGTTTTCTTGATATGCAAATTATTTGCGAACAATGTGCAAATTGTTCACTAATTCATTAGTAAGAAACCCAAAAGAAAAATCTCTACTTCTGAAGTTCTCCCCGGAATTTTCTGAATCTGAACTTGTAGAAATCCACCCTTTGAAATTGTTCGGTGAGAAGTTTCTACAGTTTAAAAGAAAATACAGATTGGTAAAAATATAAATATATTTTCCCATCTCCATTCCCACCCCTCTAATACATAACTAGAGTTAACTGCAATGAGATGAACTCATTTTTAGGCATATACCAAACAGGGCCTAAGCTTATACTACAGTGGTTAAAGGAATCATCCATAGATTTACATAATACTTCAATTGTGCACTTGCATTAAGAACAAACAAAAAGCAATTAAACTTATATTACCTCAAAAGAGTATGAAAGTTCTCATTTCTTTTCTTTTTTTAAGGATTCTAAAAAATTTATTTAAAAATAAAAAAGGATACAAATGGATGACCAGCAATCATCCCAAATCATTAACAAAAATCCCTTAAAGACACCCCTTTAACCACCCCAAACAGATGACCAGCAGCCATCCAAAAACAATAAAGAAAATACCTTAAAGCTTCCCCCCTTTTTTTTTCCGAATCATTTCAACGTTTACTGTTTTTATTAAGGAATATTATTAAATAGCAAGGGGAAAAAAAATCAAATACAAAAAAACTTATCGTCATGGTAAAGCATTGTGAAACACACAAATCCTGCCGATTCCAGAAACTATGTTTATCTAATAGGACCTGGTATACTTATGAACATCTACTTCATGATATATAAGTAAAACTGTATCCACAAAGCAACTGGTACTTTCTGTGAACTATACTGCTCATTAACCCTACACTTGCACTTGCAGTTTCATATCCTCAAAAATGGAAATAATGAAGATACCTGACCAAGAACAACAGCTGTATCAGTGCTGTTCAAATCAGGGGTGAGATTGTTGTAGTCCGGGTGTCCATTGTACCACCAAATGAGTATATCCCCTTTAAATCCTAGAAAATACAATGAAAGAAGACATCATCAAGACAAACCATGCCTGCATTTCCCATTAAAGAACTAATCACGGAGTGATGAATAAACAACAATACTATCAGTTCTACTCAATGTTTCCAAACCTAGTGTAGACATTGACCCATTTCCACACTTTCCAAACTGAATTTGATGTTATAGCACAAAGAGAATCAAGCTCATAGACATACCTGGCCACTGACAAAAGGTAAGAGTGTTACTTCATTGACAGTAGCAAGAAGAACCTGCCCTCGTCTAATGACAGCATATAAGCCTCATACAAATGAAGCTTCTGCTGTCAAAAATATAGGATCTGGAGTAATTCGATTTCTGTAAACTGCAGTAGCCATCTCGAGGTCATACACAAATAAAAGCCCAAGCTTTGTGATCACATATATCAAATTGTACTTATTGGATATCAGCAAAAATTTACAAGTAGGTGGTTTAGTATTGATGCTACTGAACATGGTCCAAATGTTATGGCTACACATGAGTACCTGCATTGCCACTGGGAAGTCATCAGCAAAATCTGGAGGGAAGAAAAGATCTGCTTGTTTCTTTGTGAAACCAGGTTTACCTGGTAAAGAATTGAAAAGGATTAGTAAACAAAACATCAATGACTAGAAGGCTGTGTGTCCAAACAACTCAAAGAACGCATAAGATTTGAAATGTAAACTCCAACTGCATAGTAACAGCAATTATCTAGATGCCAACACAATTGCTTTTATTTGCCTCCATTAATAAAATTGATGGCTGCCCCAAGATACAGGAGCATTAAAAGGAAAAAGATAACCAATATCAATAACATAGAATAGAAAACCATTTGTGCCATTTGTAGTTTTAAAAGACACAGGAGCATTAAAAGGCAAAAGATAACCAATATCAAGAACATAGAATAGAAAACCATCTGTGCCATTTGTAGTTTTAAAAGAGAAAGACAGCCAATGCACAAAATATATAGATGCGATCAATACAAGGAGCAAACCTGGCTGAGCACCAAGCCCATCTCATCATTACCAGCCCAACAAGAGGCAAAACCCACAATAAAAACATCAACAAAAATAAAATTAGACAAAGGTAGAATGCAACAAATATAGACACCATTGAGTTTCATCGGGTGCACAGTGAAAAAGCCTTTCTTGTACATGTGGCACATGTGTACAATGATCAGGACAATTGCTTTGTGGTCACCAGGTGGACTACCCATACCCAAAATGCAAGGCAATCCAGATGGGTGGCCTGAAAAGGTGCAGTTAACTCAAAACACAAACATCCATCCACATTCAACAGGCGAAACTTGCCATAAATGGGTGATTAGAGCAGTCCAATCTTTGTGCAGATGAGTAACGTAAGAGCACATGGCAGGCAGCGAGGACCTGCGCTGAAACGAATGCGAAAGACGAGTTACATCTTTCAACAGAGTTATTTTCAAACTGAGCATACTTAAACGAGAGAAACTGAATTTTTAGAACTAAATTGAGAAATGACAAGATTTGATATGCTATATGAAGTTGCAGACACTTTCACATAGATGAATGCTCCAGAAACCGAAATTAGATAATTATCTAGGAATGTTGTTTTACAATATGGAACTTTTACATAGAGAAATCTAGGATCCATGAACCTGAATTGTTAACAGTCCAATCTAGGATCCAGGTCATCTACATAGACTGTAGATTATGGGAACTCTAGAAATCAGGGGAATAACAGTTAAGGAACCCAAAAGAAAAATCTCTACTCCTGAAGTTCTCCCCTAAATTTTCTAAAGATAACCAATATCAATAACATAGAATGGAAAACCATGTGTCATTTCTAGTTTTAAAAGACACGGGAGCATTAAAAGGCAAAAGATAACCAATATCAATAACATAGAATAGAAAACCATCTGTACCATTTGTAGTTTTAAAAGAGAGACAGCAACCTGGCTGAGCGCCAAGTTCAATCACATGTAACTTTGATGTAATCTGTCCTGCATTGGTGGTCTTTGAGGCAAAGGCAATAAGAATGGAAGAGTTTCCATTTCCAGCAACCTGTTTAAGCCATGAAGATCATCAAAAAAAGTATCAAACCAAGTCAAACAACAGCAAACTGAACAATATATGGGTAGGATATGTTGGTATGCAAGATGATAAACAAAATGAAGGAAAGGCCCACACCTTTAGTGAAGCAAATGATGCAGCATGTGCTTCAAGAGCTTGACTACGCTGCTGATCCACAGAAAAAAGCTGCATATTCCCCTTCACCAGCTGTGGCCTCTACAAGCAAAATTGGAAGACAAAACAGAAGAATTAGAAACATAAAAAATTTCAAGGTTATAACGTAAAGGGATAGAATTTATTTTCAACTACTACTGAATTCAAATCTAATCACTTCCATGATTGAAGGAAACAAAAGATGTTGAGGAAGTAGGCCATCTGTTCCAGGGTAATATGAAGCAGAAAGCGGCATCACATGATGCATCACATGATAAGATCAAGCTCCTGGTAAACGAGCTCAGTACTCTAACTAAGGTGCATGGAAACAAACACAAAAGAATCTCTCCGGCAATAAAACTATATGATCAATAAATTCATCAACTGTTATTTACAATGTTAAAATCAGCAATTAATTATTCATTGCTGATATTATTTCCAATAAATAGTTGCATAAAAATATGAAATTACCTGCAAAGGGGTTAGTACAAAATATGAACGGGCATCATTCTCTCCTCTTTGAGCACAAACACAAGAAAGGCCTCTTCCAAGCCATGCCGCCGATCTTGCCAAAACCTCAGCTATAGCAATACAAGGTTCCACAGATTTAGAACTTTTCGATGAGATCTTCACTGAAATCACATTTCCGAAGGTGTTATTTACAATCAACAAGTTTCCAAGGGGATGAAACTTTCTTTGAAACCAAAATTGACAAGAACTGCATGTAGAAAGAAAATACCCAGATATCGACGGGTATTCTCCGTAACCCTTTGTAGGAATTCCTCATCGATATCCTTGTACTGCAGGAAATCTAGAATTTAAATAGAAAACTCAAAGATGCAAAAGGAAAACAACAAATAAGCAAAGATGGAGGGGGATTTACATTCACTGCTTCCCGCTCAGCTGCATAAATAACACAAAACATGAGTGGCGTATAACACCATATAGAGTACAGGACATATTCCAGGAAGCTTGCAGAAGCCATAAATTGAGAACTTAGAAGAGGTCTATTCAGTCCCAGTGAACTTCAGAAATGGAATGGTCGAAGGAAATACCACATGAAATATTTCAGAAGTGAACAAGTCTGTTTAGCAATTTACAGCCTTCCTGACATGACTATGAAAGAAAGCCAATGAAAAGGTTTACACCCTTCAAAACATAACAGACTAAAATTTTCAGGATGGACTCAGAAATGCAAGCATCATCAACTGGAAGGTCAAGAATCAAGAGACAATCTTTATATGATCTTTGGACATGAAATCTAGGATAGACCATCATACCTTTCAAGTCAGGCTTCCTTTCGACTTTTGTCTTGTTCAACCTATTCACTATCTCATTCAGGCGCTTCTCTACTCTCACGGTGTGGACCTATACACAAGCATCACAACCAGTTAGAATTAGAAGGCCCTATCTCTTCACACAATGAATTTTTGCTCAGTATGCAGAAAGAAGCAAGCTGCACAATGCAAAATCATTCATGCTAATGGAATCTCAAAGGATTGATACGACGACTACTGATATGATCTAATTCATAAGTTTTTATATAATAGCTTATGTCGGATTACAGGTAGAGTCAGTAGGACCCATTGAGAAAATTTTCAAGAAAATGAAGAGTGTTGATTAGACAATTTTGACTGTGAAAACAATTCCCTGCAGGAAATTTTCAGAACAAATCCAACAGTTAGAGAAATAACATAATGCTAAAGGTAAGATCAATTCCTACAGATAGAAAAATAACATTTTAATGCTAAAGTAATATTCAGACAATGTAGGATTTGCATCTGTGAGATTCATTGCCACAACAGCGAGCCCCTAGGCACTGAGGTGGATTTGCATCTGTGATCCAAAATCATTACGGGTAAGAAAACGTCACCTGAAAAATGGCCAAACAAAGTAGAAATTTTAGAGGTAGATTCACTTAACAAAATCCAATTTGTTCATTCAAGCACATGAGTGGGCTTCACATAACTCTAAGAGAACTTTGTTGAAAAGGTTGTTAACGGGTTGAGTTCGTGTTTCCTAGTACCCCCGTTCCCAAGCCTAGGTAACCCGGATGGGTTCTTTCCAAGTTCAAGTCTAGTTTTGAATACCCAGAACCAAATCCAATCAAGTTTAGGTATCTCTTAGGGTACCTGTTAGAATATCCTAACAGTAAGAGACACATGGGCTTTGCTAACCTTGGGTCCCAATTTGAGGGAAACGATCAAATCATGTAACCATAACCACTTTCTCCAGTCAAATTGATGTGTTTCATTAGCATAAGCAGAAGCCATCGCTCTTTGCTCTTGCCTTATGCTCATTCCAAAAAACTTATCTTGCCTAAAGGATGTTTTGAAAAAACATGTTGCTACTTTTTTACATACTTCATTTGGCTTTTGTGGAGAGAACTAGAAACATTTTATTTGGGGTTATCTTTATGAACTATAGAGACAACATGCTTGGTAAATAACATCTAGATGGCATATTTTCTGCTTGCCAAGAAGGGGCATATTGCCCTCTATTGGTTGCGGGTTTCTTCATACTCTCTAAAGTGATTCCTCTTCTTTAATGAAGTCTGATTATTCATAGTAACAAATAAATAGAAACTATCGAACACAAGGATATGAATGACAAGTCTTCATAAGTGATGGTGAGAAATTGCTAAAAACCTCAAAAGTAAACATTGTAAAACACAATTGACATAATGATGCTACTAGCAAAGAGCATTGGCTTTGAAGTTCAAACCCAAGCATTCAAAATGAAAAATGAAAAATTTTAAAAATTTTAAAAAAATCCATGAGTGCATTTACTTACAGTTGAAGTCCCTTGGCCAATGACACCATGTTTGCAAGTTAGATCAAGAGGCCTTTCCAGCAATAGCAAATACTAGTGCAAAAACAAAAGAATGTATACAAAGAGATGGCATATAATGGTAAATACATAAAACCAAGAATGGTAAGGGTCAGAGACACCCATATCCACAACAGCACAATTGTTTTATATTCATCTATCAAATCACACACCTTGCATGTATAACTAGTATTTCTTACTCAATTTCGTTATATCACTATGAATAGTTATTGTATGCCATTAAAACAAATGATACGTGTCGTGTAATATGCAAATTCACAAGAATGTTTAAACCTATTTCAAAATAGCAAAAACGATAAAGCAAATTGATGCTTTGACTACTAAAACCCTACACACCCACATAGATTATTAATTTGTTGGGCCACATGTTCTACATATACCACATTTTGCTTGCTATGACTTTCACTTTACTTCTTTCATAATTTCAGAAATTGCTTTCAGTTTCATCACCCTTTAAGAAGGCCAACATCTACAGGTAGGCATATATAGGTTGCTACTATGTTTCGGTTACGATTTCGTTATGTTGTTTTTTGTTATATACATTTTGTATTTTTTTAGTTTTCTTATTGTGTCTCTATATAGGTGGCTACTATGTTTCGGTTACTTAATGGTGCCATCAACTTATCTATTTGATAGACAACTTACATATTCGACTAGTCTACACATCCAATGCCTTATAGACATCATGCCTTATACATGAGTGGGCTTCACATAACTCTTAGAGAAATTTATTGAAAGGGTTGTTAACGGGTTGAGTTCATGTTTCCTGGTCCCCCCGCACCTAGGCGAAGCTAACCCAGATGAGTTCTTTCCGAGTTCAAGTCTAGTTTTGAATACCTAAAACCAAATCCAATCAAGTTTAAGTATCTCTTAGGGTACCTATTTGAATATCCTAACAGTAAAACACACATGGGCTTTGCAAACCTATGGTCCCAATTTGAGGGAAATGATCAAATCATGTAACCATAACCACTTTCTCCAGTCTAGCTGATGTGTTTCATTTGCATAAGTAGAAGCCATCGCTCTTTGCTCTTGCCTTATGCTCATTCCAAAAAACTTATCTTGCCTAAAGGATGTTTTGAAAAACATGTTGCTACTTTTTTACATACTTCATTTGGCTTTTGAGGAGAGAACTAGAAACATGTTATTTGGGGTTATCTTTATGAACTAGAGACAACATGCTTGGTAAATAACATCTAGATGGCATAGACTTTTTGCTTGTCAAGAACGGGCATATTGCTCTCTATTGGTTGTGGGTTTCTTCATACTCTCTAAAGTGATTCCTCTTCTTCAATGAAGTCTAATTATTCATAGTAACAAATAAATTGAAACTATCGAATACAAGGATATGAATGACAAGCCTTCATAAGTGATGGTGAGAAATTGCTACAAACCTCAAAAGTAAACATTGTCGAGCAGTCTCAATTTCACTACAGGATTAGCGAATGAATGCTGGGCTGGGCCACCTCGAATGGCGTGAGCCGCATGCGGGGAGACCAGCACGTACGGTTTTTAGGGGGATCTGGCCGAAAGACCGGCCGTAAAACACAATTGACATAATGAGGCTACTAGCAAAGAGCATTGGCTTTGAAGTTCAAACCCAAGCATTCAAAAAGAATATATATATATATATATATATATATATATATATATATATAGCATTTACTTACAATTGAAGTCCCCTGGCCGATGACACCATGTTTGCAAGTTAGATCAAGAGGCCTTTCTAGCAATCGCAAATACTAGTGCAAAAATAAAAGAATGCATACGAAGAGATGGCATATAATGGTAAATACATAAAACCAAGCATGGTAAGGGTCAGAGACACCCATATCCACAACAGCACAATGTTTTATATTCATCGATCAAATCACACACCTTGCATGTATAACTAGTCTTTCTTACTCGATTTCTTTCTATCACTTTGAATAGTTATCGTCTGCCATACATGTCGTGTAATATGCAAATTCACATGATTCTTACCACACAAAAGAACCAACCGTGTAGTCTCCCAAGACATTTAACAAAGGCTTAGAACGCAACATATGGTATTTAAGTTGAAAACACTTTGACGCCATCTTCACTTGCGCCAACAAATGAATGTGAAAATACTTTTAACTAGCAAAACAAGCCCAATAAATGAAGGCATTCTACATATCTGGTACTGGGATCATAGTCATGCTCCTAATAACACAAGCAAGAGACATAAGGGAGCATAGACAAGAGAAATGGGAGCAATTACAATATAGCAATAGCAGGAGCATCGTCACCCTAGGTAGAAATTTTCTATGAAAGGATAGCCTAAACAATCTATATCAAAGATCAAACTTTTTCTATTAAAGGATCGCCCGAGTCAAGTTTTTTTTTTTTTTGGAGGGATGGAAAATTGAAGATTGGACCATATACGAGAAAACCTTCTTCTGATGTTTAAAGATATTCTAACTAGGTCAATCGCTACAATAAAGGAAGCACGTCATACCACAAAGCCTGAAATGTGTATGCACATCCAACACAAGTGGTCTCTATTCCAAGGTATGCATTTTAATATTTTCATGCCTAATTAACCATATCCCACAAACGGGGTGTTTGTTAGTGGAGTTTCAGATACACGAACAAAAATGGATGGAATGCCTTTTGCTTAAGGACTTCTAATACCATTGGATTCCATTGTTTCAGAAGTAAAATATTTTCTAAGCTCTCTTGAAAGTTAAGCTCTATGTAAAGTCTAGCATTTGAAAACACCCCATAAGAATCAAAGGCTCTAACAACGCTCGTTCTTCTCGATTTTGGGTCAAATAAAAAAAACGATACATATGCATAATCGAAATAGAAACAATTGCTCAGTGATACAAGTTGTAGGATGTTAGTTGTTTTCACAAACATCAAAAGCATGAGAGCGCATGAAAAAATAAAAATAAATAGAAAAGAAAACGACCTTAATTTAAAAAACTTACAATTGCGTAACAAGAGCAGGACTACCACCATGTGCACAAATAGTTTAGGAAGTAAGGTGACACCATCAAGGTTAGATTGGTCGCTGTCTTGATTTGACCTCGAAATCGAAAATATTTCTTGATGAGATTTTAACACACCATTAGTGATGAGTTCAGAAAAGTACCCTTACTATATAGAAGCAATTACTAAGTGATACAAGCTGTAGGATGATTTTAGCACACCAGTAGTGAAGAGCAGTGACGAAATGTCAAGATTTCGAGAGTCTTCAGCTGATAGGATAAACAACTTTCTGCGACACACTTAAGGTCACTATCAATGAGCCCTAAGGACTTCTCAAAGAGAACAATTTTCAAAGGAGTTCAAAAAAGCACCCTTACTATTAGAACTATACGTCCTTCAAGTTAATTGACCAAAAACAAACATCATTATGATATGAAATAACCAACAAACCATTGGATTGCTTATGTAAAGTTCAGCATAAAAAAACTTCCAGTTATGCTCTCTTCATTTTCTATGCTACTTCAAGTCATTTCTTTTCACTTTTTTGTACTCTTTCTTGCCATTCTAATTTTGCTATAGCAACGATGACAAACACCACACTTGTGAATTTGGAATTTTCTTTTGTTTTATAACGACATGGTGTCGCCCCCTTTAAGGCGAGACTACTCCCTGTGATACACAATCACCTGCCAACCACGTGCATCGGGTAATCCACGGGAACGGGAACCAAACCGAACTCGTGTTTTAGGGAAGCAAACCCACTATTACCTGCGAATGCACACAATCACCTGCCAACCACGTGCATTAGGTAATCCACGGGAAGGGGAACCTAACTCGTGTTTGTGAGGAGCAAACCCACTACCAAAGTCGTTCGCCCCAACTCGCGATAGGTAATCCACGGGGAGGGGAATCACACTTGTGTCTATGGGGAGCAAATCCATGACCAAAGTCATTCACCCAAACTCGCGACGGGTTTTGGGAAGGTTTTATATATATATATATATAACAACAGGGTGTCCCTGTCCCCGTCCCTTTTGGGAAGTGAAACCTCACAAGTATCGAAGATCCAAGAAAAATGAGAAAAAAGAATTGGGGTAGGATCATCCTTGAATATGTATTTGACTATCCTTCTATTGGAGGTGAAAGATATTCAGCATTTAGTGAAGTTGTATATTATGTGCTTAGGGTGTAATTAGTTGTATGTGTAAACTGTCAAACCCTACAAAGATCAAGAGTATCCCAAAATAGGAAAGACACTTAGCATGAAGATTAGTTTGCCTCGAACAAAAATATCATTCATAAGTGGTATTTTCAAATAATCTATTTTTTAGAGATCGAGAAGTCAATTTGTATATGGAGTTTCATTTATTGATAAAAGGTCATTCTAACAACAAATTTGGAGAATTAAGTTTTCACCTACTAGGAAATCTTGCTTAAAAATCATCTTTAGTTTAGATTCTTCTTACTTTTTTACTCTCTTTTTTTTATTATTATTATTATTATTTTTTACATTTCTTCTTTATTTATGTCCTTCCTATTTGTTTTTCGTTTTGTATTTTTTGTAGTAAAACCTAAAACCAACAAAAGAATTTAGCTATGGCTCATTTCAAATTGCCTTTTTTTTTTAAAAAAATTCTTTTTTGCTTTTTTTTTTCTTTTTGAGAGAGCTTCATTAAAAGGCCACAAAATGCGCAAAAGAAAACAACCCACCTACACAATTGAAAAACATATGATAGATTAGCAAGATTAACTGGCTTTACATAAGAAGCCCAACCCAAAAAATAAATTTAATTTCCCTAACGGCCACAACATGTGAAGAACTCCTATTCTAAAATCCATGACCAAAGTCATTCACCCAAACTCGTGACAGGTTTTGGGAAGGCTTTTTTTTATAACAACAGGGTGTCCCTGTCCCCGTCCCTTTTGGGAAGTGAAACCTCACATCTATCGAAGATCCAAGAAAAATGAGAAAAAAGAATTGGGGTAGGATCATCCTTGAATATGTATTTGACTATCCTTCTATTGGAGGTGAAAGATATTCAGCATTTAGTGAAGTTGTGTATTATGTGCTTAGGGTGTAATTAGTTATATGTGTAAACTGTCAAACCCTACTAAGATCAAGAGTATCCCAAAATAGGAAAGACACTTAGCATGAATATTAGTTTGCCTCGAACAAAAATATCATTCATAAGTGGTATTTTCAAATAATCTATTTTTTAGAGATCGAGAAGTCAATTTTTATATGGAGTTTCATTTATCGATAAAAGGTCATTCCAACAACAAATTTGGAGCATTTAGTTTTCACCTACTAGGAAATCTTGCTCAAAAATCATCTTTAGCTTAGATTCTTCGTACTTTTTTACTTTTTTTTTTTTACATTTCTTCTTTATTTATGTCCTTCCTATTTGTTTTTCGTTTTGTAATTTTTGTAGTAAAACCTAAAACCAACAAAAGAATTTAGCTATGGCTCATTTCAAATTGCCTTCACAGTTTGTGCTCGCAAGCTGTTTGAGCGTTCACAGTTTGTGCTTGTAAGTTGTTAGAGTCTTCACTGCTTGTGCTCGCAAACCGTTGGAGTCTTCACATTTTGTGTTCGTAAGCTATTGGATTCTTCGCAGTTTGTGCTCGCAAGCTGTTAACGCCTTCACAGTTTGTGTTCGGAAGCTGTTGGAGTCTTCACTGTTTGTGCTTGCAAGTTGTTAGAGTCTTCACAGTTTGTGCTCGCAAGTTGTTGGATTCTTCACTGTTTGTGCTCGCAAGGTGTTGGTGTCTTCACGGTTTGTGCCCACAAATTGTTGGAGTCATCACAGTTTGTTCTCGCAAGGTGTTACTCTTCGCAGTTTGTGCGAATAAACTATTGGAATCTTCACAACTTGTGCTTGAAAGCTGTTGGAATCTTCAGATTTTGTGCGCACAATCTGTTGGAGTCTTTAGAGGTTGTGCTCGCAAGTTGTTCGAGTCCGCACAACCTGTGCGCACATATTGTTGTAGTCTTCAGTGTTTGTGCTCGTAAGTTGTTAGAGTCTTCACAGTTTATGATCACAAGCTGCTGGAGTCTCCACAGTTTTTGTGCACAGAGTGTTGTCTTCACAGTTTGTGCGCACAAATTGTTAGAGTTTTCACAGTTTGTTCTCACAAGTTATTGGTTTCTTCACAGGTTGTGAGCACAAACTGTTGGAGTCTTGACATTTTGTGCTCGCAAGTTGTTGGACTATTCACTGTTTGTGCGCACTAAGTGTTGAAGTCTTCACAGTTTGTGCTCGCAAGCTGTTAGAGTCTTCACAGTTTGTTCTCGCAAGCTGTTGGAGTTTTCACAGTTTGTGCTCGAAGGTGTTTCACCGTTTGTGCTCACGAGCTGTTGTAGTCTTCATAGTTTGTGCGCACTAACGTTGGAGTCTTCACTGTTTGTGCTCAGAAGCTGTTGGAGTCTTCACAGTTTGTGCCCACAAAGTGTTGGAGTCTTCACACTTTCTGTTTGGAAGCTGTCTCTTCACAGTTTGTGCGCACAAACTGTTGGAGTCTTCACAGTTTGTGCTCGCAAGCTGTTGGTGTCTTCACAGTTTATGCGCACAAACTGTTCGAGTCTTCACATTTTGTGCTCACAAATTTTAGATTCTTCATAGTTTGTGCTCGCAAGCTGTTGGAGTCCTCACAGTTTGTGCTCGCAAGCTGTTTGAGTCCTCACAGTTTGAGCACACAAAGTGTTGGAGTCTTCACAATTTGTGCTCGCAAGCCATTGGAGTCTTCACAGTTTGAATGCTCAAATTGTTGGAGTCTTTAGAATTTGTGCTCGCAAGCTGCTGTTGTATTCACAGTTTGTGCGCACAAAGTGTTGGAGTCTTCACATTTTGTGCTCGCAAGCTGTTGGACTGTTCACAGTTCATGCATACAAATTGTTGGAATCTTTACAGTTTGTACTCGCAAGCTATTGGAGTCTTCATAGTTTGTGCTCGCAAGCCGTTAGTCTTCAAAGTTTGTGCTTGCAAGTTGTTGGAGTCTTCACAGTTTGTGCGCACAAATTGTTTGAGTCTTCACAATTTACGCTCGCAAGCTTTGGGTTTACTTTGACAAAGTGTTGGTCTTCACAGTTTGTGCTCGCAAGCTGTTGTTGTATTCGCAGTTTGTGCGTACAAACTGTTGAAGTCTTCACAATTTGTGCTCGCAAGCTGTTGAACTGTTCGAAGTTTGTGCGCACTAAGTGTTGAAGTCTTCACAGTTTGTACTCCTAAGCTGTTAGAGTCTTCACAGTTTGTTCACCATTTGTACTCGCAAGCTATTAGAGTCTTCACAATTTGTGCGCACAAAGTGGTGGAGTCTTCACAATTTGTGCTCGCAAGGTGTTGGAGTCTTCACTGTTTGTGCTCACAAATTGATAGAATCTTCACCGTTTGTGCTCGCAAATTGTTGGTGTCTTTACAGTTTATGCGCACAAATTGTGAGTCTTCACTGTTTGTGTGCGCAAGCTCTTGGAGTCTTCACAGTTTGTGCGCACAAATTGTTGGTGTCTTCACAGTTTATGCGCATAAATTGTTAGGGTCGTTACTGTTTGTGCGCGCAAGCTGTTGGAGTCTTCACAGAAGTTGATGGAGTCTTCATAGTTTATGCTCGCAAGTTGTTAGAGAGTTCACAGTTTGTGCTTGTATGCTAATTGTGTCTTCACAATTTGTGCGCACAAATTGTTGGAGTCTTCACAGTTTGTACTCGAGAGTTGTTAGAGTCTTCATATTTTGTGCTCGCAATTTGTTAGAGTTTTCACAGTTTGTGCTCGCAAAGATGTTGGATTCTTCACTGTTTGTGTGCACAAAGTGTAACAGCCCGGATTTTTCCCAACCTGGAATTAGACGTCCTTAGGTAATAGGTCGCTCCTGACACCTTATTAACCTGTCAGAACTAAATCTCAAAGTCTAAAACTGCTTTTGAACCCATTTCCTTCACAAATTCCACCCTTCACCACCTTGATCTTTCAATTTTTCCTAAGTACTTTCACCATAGACACTATCTTAAACTAGCTAAGCAGTATAACTTGGATCACACTATATACAAACTACAAAGGCCTGAGTACCACCTCGACCAGAAATCACTTAGGATTAAATCCTTTAGAAATGAGACAAAGTAACTAAGTGCTAAACTAGATTAGCTACGAAATCCGTTTGAATCGCTTTAAATACGATCTGCAAGACCCAAAACTTGTAGAATCATTGACGCTAGGTTATCCTAAAACCTAGGACCAAAGTCATTACCCGGCTGCTCTCGGGATCATCCCGAAACTCTGTATCTGATCTGGACCGCACGTCGGAAGTCTGAATAACTCGAAGTTAAGGAATTAGGACTGCCTCGCTGGGCTTGACAACCATCTCGGAAATCAAATCCAGATAGTGTCCCACGGCTGTTCGCTTGAGTCCAGAGCGAGAGAGTGTGAAAACACTTGTTTCTTTACAAAATAAATATCTTGAATAGTAATCTGAGACTCGTCGCTTGCGGATCAGTATTAAGCAACCAGACCGTCAGAATCTGACCAAATTACACCCTCGGATCAGGAAAAATTTCATAAACATTTACATGTACTCGGAATCTCCGATCGAGATCCACTAACCGTTGAACTGAAACTGGTCTGCCACGGGTGATCTGAGAACCCTACTGGAACGAAAACTTAATAGAACCTAGATCCATAGTTTGTGAGCTTAAGTCCGACCTTTGGCTCAAGGAGGCCCGCCAGAAGTCCTCCGTTGAGCTGGAAAAGGTCCGCTTTGGTTATAACCTAAGTAAACCTTGTCCAAAAGTCTGTTTTGGTGAGATTTGGGGTTATATAAGGACCTTAAACTCTCTCTCATTTCAGCCATCCGAATTTGAGGAAAACCATAGGAAAGGAGAGAGAAAAGAGAGAGAAAGTGAGGGTGAAGTGGGAGCATCTTCCTGCAATGCTTCCCTGTTGCTATACGTGTTTAACCGCCTAGTTCTAATCGCTTTCCCGGCGCTTCTAACTCCGTTTCTAGGTAAGAAACCCTAACCCTAATCTGATTTGGGGCTTGGGTGGTTGTAGGTTATGAAATTGCTAACCTATTTTGTTCTATAGGTTGTCAAACTGCCGTATTCAGAAGCTTAGCAATTCTATCGACTCCGTTACGATTCTACGACAAAAGGTGCGGACTTTAGGTGTATAGGTTATGGTTTTCAACGCTTTCAATGTCAGATAATGATAGATTCATGATCTGCATGCAATTGCACATGTAAGAAGTGCTTTCCGATTTCTGTTTCGATTAAAGTTGTAGAATATGGAATTTTACATATTCTAGGTATTCATAGAAAATACCGTATACATATATTTTTTGGAAATGTGTTTGACATGATTAATTGTTGTATGGATATACGATATATGGATAAAATACTTATTTGGCGAAAGGATTCGCCTGGATACATGTTTTACTAATATACACTATGTATGTAGAAATACTGTATTGTAAGAAATACCGTATACATGTATAATTTAGAGATGTGTTTGCCATGATTAATTGTTGTATAAATATATTATGTGTGCATAAAATATTTGCTTGGCGAAAGGAGTCGCCCTAATACATGTTTGCTAACATACACTAAGTATGTTGAAATAGTGTATGTTATGTGTTTGTGGAAATGCTTGTGTGAGCAAGTGTTTGGATGTTGATGCCTTAGGAGGGTGTTGAGATGGGATTCTCAACTACCCTAGAGACATGTATGATTACCTCCATGAGGTTGTCTACTTAAACCGCTTACTTGCAATATATGTGTTTGTATTCCTACTGATGTAATGCTTTGCAACATGCTTTATATCATGCTTTATAACATGCCTACTAGCATGCTTGAATTACTTTGTTTATCATGCTTTACTCCACATGCTATGGATGAGAATTGATTGAGTTTGGGACTATGTCTATAGTCCGCATGATCGGTACCAGTTTGAGATCGTGGTTGAGGTACATGTCGCCACGTGGGATGTGTTTGACGAACCCGAGTCGTACGTCAGTTGGCGACAGTGGTTAGGCCACGCGAAGTGCTTATGCACTTCATGTCGTCTAATTGATTGTGCGCTCGAGCTAGTCAGGCTCGTCAAGTAACCCGATGTGTCTAATGTATGTTCACCATGTTTGGTCGCTACTACTTGAACCTAGGGTACCAAACTTACCAGTGGAAATCCCGTTAACCATGGTACCTCGATCCGCTAAGACTCATGAGCCGGGCATGGTGGTATGGGACACCGTGGTCGAGCTGTCGGCCTACGCTGGGGCCACGTGCCTCCCCGTAGTGACCAGTGAGCAACCAGACTCGTGAGCCGATTATGGTGGTATGGGACACTATATTCGAGCTGTCGGCCTACACTACTTGATGGGTGATGGGGGAGTGGTGCAACGATTCCGTGTAACAGCCCTGGCAGCCCTGACCGTATCCGGTGTAGTGACCTCGAGCATACTCTAAACCTACGGTGAGGCGCCGAGCCTTCCCGTAGTAACAGAGTATAAACTAGGCCTGTATTGATAAGGTGATGGGGGAGTGGTGCAACGATTCCGCGTAACAGCCCTGGCAGCCCTTGCAGTCACCTAGAAACACACCATCGTATGAGATTATCTAGGACTGACGACCCTAGAATGGATCATGTTTGGGAATGATACAAGGGAGGTACCTTAGTTTCCCAATCTTGCTGTTTGAAATGGACTAATAACAAACTCGGTAATCATGCTCATCATACATTGCATGTGCCTGGAAGATGTGGAGCACTGAGGAAAGAAAGCATGCCGCGAACGAAGATGGTGTCACATGAGGGAGTATGTCGGTGAGGGCATACATCATAACTGCATTCATACTTGCATTAATAAGAGTAGTTAGGAGTGTTTGATTTTACTGCTTTATCATTACTGCTTGACTGAATTGATAACATGTTAACCTATGCTTTACTGTTCCACTGAGTTGATCACTCACTCCCACGTTACGGGACGGTGTTGTACACACCAACCAGATTTGTTGAGTTTTAGGTGATGGCGATGCTTATGAAGCAGAGCCGGACTACTTCTATGATGATGAGGAGGAGTTCTCCTATCTGTATCTCTCTGGCAGGTTTATGAAGACCTGGTATTGTATTGACGGGGCTATAGTACTTGGGATAGAAGACATTACACTTCCTCACATTAGGTATATTTTAGAATTGTACTGTAATTATTTAACCTGGTAACTTTATCACACTCTGGAGACTCATCACTGTTTTTATATTATATATATATATATATCACAGTCTTCTGCTTGCAATTTAATTGTCTCTGGAGTATGATATGCTGTTTTGGCTTAATCTCACTCATGTTCAATGCACAAATACAGTCAACATTCAATCATCATTCATTTTGTTGCAAAAGTGATGTTCTGGAACTCGGGAGTTAAGTTTATGCTCGACCCCCAATTTTCGGGATGTTACACAAAGTGTTCGTGTATTCACAGTTTGTACTCGCAAGGTGTTGGAGTCTTCACAGTTTGTGCGCACAAATTGATAGAGTCTTCACCATTTGTGCTCACAAATTGTTGGTGTCTTCACAGTTTATGCGCACAAATTGTGAGTCTTCACTGTCTGTGCTAGCAAGCTCATGGAGTCTTCACCACAAATTGATGTTGTCTTCACAGTTTATGCGCATAAATTGTTGGTGTCTTCACAGTTTATGTGCATAAAATCTTAGGGTCGTCACTGTTTGTGCACGCAAGCTGTTGGAGTCTTCAAACAGCCTGCGAGCACAAACTGTGAGGACTCCAACAACTCTCGAGCACAAACTGTGAAGACTCCAACAAGTTGTGCGCACAAATTGTGAAGACACAAACAGCCTGCGAGCACAAACTGTGAAGTCTCTAACAGCTTGTGAGCATAAAATATGAAGACACCAACAGCTTGCAAGCACAAACTGTGAAGACTCCAATAATTTGTGGTCATGAACTTTGAAGACTCCAACAGCTTGTGAGCACAAACGGTGAACACTCCATCAATTTGTGCGCACAAACTGTGAAGACTCCAACAGCTTGCGAGCACAAACGGTGAACACTCCAATTTGCGAGCACAAACTGTGAAGATTCCAACACTTTGTACACACAAACTGTGAAGACTCCAACAACTTCTGAGCACAAACAGTGAAGACTATAACAGTTAGTGCGCACAAACATTGAAGACTCTAACAGTTGTGAGTACAAACTGTGAAGACTCCAACAATTTATGCTAACAAATTCACGGTTTGTGCTCGCAAGCTGTTGGAGTCTTCATAGTTTGTACTCGCAAGCTGTTAAAGTCTTCACAGTTTGTGCTCGTTAGTTGTTAGAGTCTTCACTGTTTGTGCTCGCAAGCTATTAGAGTCTTCACAGTTTATGCTCGCAAGCTATTAGGGTCTTCCCAGTTTGTGCGCACAAAGTGTTGGAGTCTTCATAATTTGTGCTCGCAAGGTATTGGAGTCTTCACAGTTTGTGCGCACAAAGTGTTTATGAAAACTCCGACAACTTGCGGCACAAACTGTGAAGATTCCAACACTGTGCACACAAACTGCGAAGACACCAATAGTGTGCGAGCACAAACTGTGAAGACTCCAACAATTTGTGCTCACAAACTGTGAAGACTCCAACAATTTGTGCGCACAAACTGTGAAGACTCTAACAGCTTGTGAGCAGAAACTGTGAATACTGCAACACTTTGTGCGCACAAACTGTGAAGACTCCAACAGCTTTTGAGCACAAACAGTGAAGACTCCAGCAGTTAGTGCGCACAAACTGTGAAGACTCCAACAGCTCGCGAGCACAAACGGTGAAGACTTCAACACCTTGCGAGCACAAACTATGAATACTCCAACAGCTTACGAGAACAAAGTGAAAGCTTGCGAGCACAAACTTTGAAGACTCCAATAATTTGTGTGCACAAACTGTGAACAGTCCAACAGCTTACGAGCACAAAATGTGAAGAATGCAACAGTTTGTGCGGACAAACTGTGAAGTCACCAACAACTGGCGAGCACAAACTGTGAAAACTCTAACAATTGTGCGCACAAACTATTAAGACTACAACAACAATTTTTCTGCACAAACTGTGAAGACCACACCACCTTTTGCACACAAACTGTAAAGAGTCCAACAGCTTGCGAGCACAAACTGTGCAGACTCCAACAGCTTGCGAGCACAAACTGTGATGGCTTTAACAGCTTGCGACACAAACTGGGAAGACTCCAACACTTTGTGCGCACTAAATGTGAAGATTGTGGAGGCTCTAACAGCTTGCGAGCACAAACTGTGAAGACTCCAACACTTTATGCGCACAAACTGTGAAGACACCAACAGTTTGCGAGCACAAACTGTGAAGACTCCATTAATTTGTGCGCATAAATTGTAAAGACACCAAAAGCTTGCGAGCACAAACTGTGAAGAATCAAACAACTTGTGAGCACAAAATGTGAAGACTCTGACGTCTTGCGAGCACAAACAATGAAGACTCTGACAGCTTACAAGCATAAACTGTGAAGACTCTAACAGTTTGCGAGAACAAACTGTGAAGAGTTCAACAGCTTGCGAGCACAAATTGTGAAGACTCCACTTTGTGTGCACAAACTGTGAAGACTCTAACAGCTTGCGAGCACAAACGGTGAACAAACTGTGAAGACTCTAACAGCTTGCGAGTACAAACTGTGAAGACTTCAACACTTAGTGCGCACAAACTATGAACAGTTCAACAGCTTACGAGCACAAATTGTGAAGACTCCAACACTTTGTGAGCACAAACTTTAAATAAAACAGCAGCTTGCGAACACAAACTGTGAATACTCAAACACTTTGTGCGCACAAACTGTGAAGACCCCAACAGCTTGCGAGCACAAACTATGAAGACTCCACTAGCTTGCGAGCACAAACTGTGAAGATTCCAACAATTTGTGCGCACAAACTGTGAACAGTCCAACAACTTGCAAGCATAAAATGTGAAGACTCCAACACTTTGTGCGCACAAACTGTGAATAAAACAGCAGCTTGCGAGCACAAATTCTAAAGCCTCCAATAATTTGAGCGTTCAAACTGTGAAGACTCCAATGGCTTGCAAGCACAAATTGTGAAGAGTCCAACACTTTGTGTGCTCAAACTGTGAGGACTTCAATAGCTTACAAACACCAACAATGAAGACTCTAAATTTTGTGCGCACAAACTGTGAAGACTCCAACACCTCGCGAGTACAAACTGTGAAGATTCCAACACTTTGTGCGCAATACCTGCGAAGAGACCAACAACTTGCGAGCATAAACTGGGAAGACTCCAACAGCTTGCGAGCACAAATTGTGAAGACTCCAACAGTTTGTGCGCACAAACTGTGAAGACACTAACAGCGTGCGAGCACAAACTGTGAAGACTCCAACAGTTTGTGCGCACAGACTGTGAAGAGACAGCTTCTGAACAGAAAGTGTGGAGACTCCAACACTTTGTGGGCACAAACTGTGAAGACTCCAACAGCTTCTGAGGACAAACAGTGAAGACTCCAACAGTTAGTGCGCACAAACTGTGAAAACTCCAACAGCTCGTGAGCACGAACAGTGAAACACCTTGCCAGCACAAATTGTGAATACTCCAACAGCTTGGAGAATAAACTGTGAAGACACTAACAGCTTGCGAGCACAAACTGCGAAGACTTCAACACTTAGTGCACACAAATAGTGAACAGTACAATAGCGTGCAAGCACAAAATGTCAAGACTCCAACAGTTTGTGCGCACAACCTGTGAAGAAACCAACAACTTGTGAGAACAAACTGTGACAATTTGTGTGCACAAACTGTTAAAACTACAACAATTTTTGCACACAAACTGTGAAGGCAACAACACCTTGTGCACACAAACTGTGAAGACTCCAACAGCTTGCGAGGATAAACTGTGAAGACTCTAATAGCTTGCGAGCACAAACACTGAAGACCACAACAATTTGTGCGCACAGACTGTGCGGACTCGAACAACTTGCAAGCACAACCTCTGAAGACTCCAACATATTGTGCGCACAAAATCTGAAGATTCCAACAACTTTCGAGCACAAGTTGCGAAGATTCCAATAGTTTATTCGCACAAACTGTGAAGACTCCAACAATTTGTGGGCACAAACTGTGAAGACACCAACACTTTGTGCGCACAAACAGTGAAGAATCCAACAGCTTGCTAGCACAAAATGTGAAGACTCTAACAGTTTATGTGCAAAAACTGTGAAGACACCAACATCTTGCGAGTACAAACTATGAAGACTCCAACAGTTTGTGCGCACAAACTGTGAAGAGACCAACAACTTGCGAACAGAAACTGTGAAGACTCCAACACTTCGTGTGCACAAATTGTGAAGACTCAAACAGCTTGTGAGTAGAAACACTTTGTGCGCACAAACAGTGAGGACTCCAATACCTTGTGAGCACAAACCGTGAAGACTCTAAAAGTTTGTGCGCACATACTATGAAGACACCAACAACTTGCGAGCACAAACTGTGAAAACACCAACACTTTTTGCACATAAACTGTGAAGACTCCAAAAGCTTACGAGCACAAACGGTGAAGACTCCAAAAGCTTACGAGCACAAACTGTGAAGACACCAACAGCTTGCGAGCAGAAACTGTGAAGACTCTTTACACTTTGTGCGCACAAACTGTGAAGACTCCAACAACTTCTGAGCAGAAACAGTGAAGACCATAACAGTTAGTACGCACAAACTGTGAAAACTACAACAGCCAGCTAGGACAAACGGTGAAGACACCACCTTGTGAGCACAATCTGTGAAGACTCTAATAATTTGCGCGCATAAAAGTGAAGACACCAATAGCTTGCGAGCACAAACTGTGAAGACTCCAACAGCTTGCGAGCATAAACAATGAAAACCCACAAACAATGAAGACTAACATCTTACGAGCACAAACTATGAAGACTCTAACGGCTTGAGAGTTCAAACTATGAAGACCCCAACAGCTTGCGAGCACAAACTGTGAAGACTCAAACACTTTATGTGCACAAACTATGATGAACCAATAGCATGAGAGTACAAACTGTGAAGACACCAACACTGCGCACAAACAGTGAAGAATCCAACAGCTTGCGAGCGCAAACTGAGAAGACTATAACAACTTGCGAGCACAGACTGTGAAGACTCTAACAGCTTACGAGCACAAACTGTGAAGGATTTAACAGCTTGCGAGCACAAACTGTGAAGAATCCTACAGCTTGTGAGCACAAAATGTGATGACACCAACGGCTTACGAGCACAAACTGTGAAGACTCTAACAGCTTACGAGCACAAACTGTATAGACTCCAATAGCTTGAGAGCACAAACTGTAAAGACTCCAACACTTTGTGCATACAAACTATGAAGACACTAACAGCTTGCGAGTACAAACTGTGAAGACTCCAACAATTTATGCGCACAAATTCACGGTTTGTGCTCGCAAGCTGTTGGAGTCTTCACAATTTGTACTCGCAAGCTGTTAGAGTCTTCACAGTTTGTGCTCGTAAGCTGTTAGAGTCTTCACTGTTTGTGCTCGCAAGCTGTTAGAGTCTTCACAGTTTATGCTCGCACGCTATTGGGGTCTTCACAGTTTGTGCACACAAAGTGTTGGTGTCTTCATAATTTGTGCTCGCAAGGTGTTGGAGTCTTCATAGTTTGTGCGCACAAAGTGTTTATGAAGACTCCAATAGCTTACGACACAAATTGTGAAGATTCCAACACCTTATGCGCATAAACTGTGAAGACATCAACAGTTTGCGAGCACAAACTGTGAAGACTCCAAATATTTGTGTGCACAAACTGTGAAGACTCTAACAACTTGCGAGCAGAAACTGTGAATACTGCAACACTTTGTGCGCACAAACTGTGAAGACTCCAACTGCTTTTGAGCACAAACAGTGAAGACTCCAACAGTTAGTGCGCACAAACTATGAAGACTCCAACAGCTCGCGAGCACAAACGGTGACGACTCCAACACCTTGCGAGCAAAAACTATGAATACTCTAACAGCTTGTGAGAACAAACTGAAAGCTTGCGAGCACAAACTGTGAAGACTCCAACAATTTGTGCGCACAAACTGCGAACAGTCCAACAGCTTGCGAGCAGAAAATGTGAATACTACAACAGTTTGTGCGGGCAAACTGTGAAGACACCAACAACTGGCGAGCACAAATTATGAGAACTCTAACAATTTGTGCGCACAAACTGTTAAGACTACAACAACAATTTGTGCGCACAAACTGTGAAGACAACACCACCTTTTGCACACAAACTGTGAAGAGTCCAACACCTTGCGAGATCAAACTGTGTAAACTCCAACAGCTTGCGAGCACAAACTGTGATGGCTCTAACAGCTTGAAAGCACAAATTGGGAAGACTCCAACACTTTGTTAGCACAAAATGTGAAGAGTGTGAAGGCTCTAATAGCTTGCGAGCACAAACTGTGAAGACTCCAACACTTTATGCGTACAAACTGTGAAGACACCAACAGCTTGCGAGCACAAACTATGAAGACTCCATTAATTTGTGCGCATAAATTGTGAAGACACCAAAAGCTTGCAAGCACAAACTGTGAAGAATCAAAAAACTTGCGAGCACAAAATGTGAAGACTCCAACGTCTTGCGAGCATAAACAGTGAAGACTAACAACTTACGAGCACAAACTGTGAAAACTCTGACAACTTACGAGCACAAACTGTGAAGACACCAACACTTTGTGCGCACAAACAGTGAAGAATCCAATAACTTGCTAGCACAAACTGTGAAGGCTTTAACAGCTTGCGAGCACAAACTGTGAAGAATGCAATAGCTTGCGAGCACAAACTGTGAAGAATCCAACAACTTGCGAGCACAAAAAGTGAAGACTCTGACAACTTACGAGCACAAACTGCGAACACTGTAACAGCTTGCGAGCACAAACTGTGAAGTCTCCAACAGCTTGAGAGCACAAACTATGAAGACTCCTACACTTAGTGTGTACAAACTGTGAAAACAGCTTGCGAGTACAAAGTGTGAAGACTCCAACAATTTGTGCCCACTAACTGTGAAGACTCCAACTCCTTGTGAGTACAAATTGTGTTAGAGTCTTCACAGTTTGTACTCGCAAGCTGTTGGTGTCTTCATAGTTTATGCGCACAAAGTGTTGGAGTCTTCACAGTTTGTGCTTGCAAGCTGTTGGTGTCTTCACAGTTTATGCGCACAAACTATTGGAGTCTTCACTGTTTCTGCTCTCAAGTTGTTGGAGTCTTCACAGCTTATGCTCACAAAGTGTTGGAGTCTTCACAGTTTATGCTCGCAAGCTGTTGGTGTCTTCACAGTTTGTGCCCACAAACTGTTGGAGACTTCACAGTTTGTGCTCGCAAGGTGGTGGAGTCTTCGCTGTTTGTTCTAGTGAGCTATTGGAGTCTTCAAGTTTGTGCGCACTAACTGTTGGAGCCTTCACTGTTTATACTCACAAGTTGTTAGAGTCTTCACAGTTTGTTCGCACAAAGTGTTGGTGTCTTCACAGTTTCTGCTCGAAGGCAGTTGGAGTCTTCACAGTGTGTGCGCACAAAGTGTTGCAGTCTTCACAATCTGTGCACGTAAATTATTGGAGTCTTCACAGTTTCTGCTCGAAAGGTGTTGGAATCTTCACCGTTTGTGCTCGCGGACTGTTGGAGTCTTCATTGTTTGTGCTCAGAAGTTGTTGGAGTCTTAACAGTTTGAGCACAGTTTGTCCTCGCAAGCTGTTGGAATGTTCACAGTTCGTGCACACAAATTATTGTAGTCTTCATAGTTTGCGCTCGAAGCTGTTGGTGTCTTCACAGTTTGTGCTCGCAAGCTGTTAGAGTCTTCACAGTTTATGCTCGCAAGCCGTTAGAGTCTTCACAGTTTGTGCTCGCAAGCTGTTAGAGTCTTCACAGTTTATGCGCACAAAGTGTTAGAATCTTCACAGTTTGTGCTCCCAAGCTGTTGGAGTCTTCATAGTTTATGCTCGCAAGCCGTTAGAGACTTCACAGTTTGTGCTCGCAGGCTGTTTGTGTCTTCAGAGTTTGTGCCCACAAACTGTTAGAATCTTTACAGTTTGTGCCGCAAGCTGTTGTAGTCTTCAGAGTTTATACGCACGAACTGCTGGAGTCTTCACAGATTTTGCTCGTAAGTTGTTAGTGTCTTCACAGTTTGTGCTCCAAAGTTGTTGGATTCTTCACTGTTTATGCGCACAAAGTGTTGGTGGCTTTACAGTTTCTACTCGCAAGGTGTTAGAGTCTTCAAAGTTTGTGCGCACAAATATATGGAGCATTCATCGTTTGTGCTCGAAAATTGTTAGAGCCTTCACAGTTTATGCGCACAAATTGTTTGAGTCTTCACTGTTTGTGCGCGCAAGCTGTTGGAGTCTTTACAGTTTGTGCACACAAGGTGTTGGATTCTTCACAGTTTGTGCTCGCAAGCTGTTGGATTCTTCACTGTTTGTGCACACAAGGTATTGGAGTCTTCATAATTTGTGCGCACAAATTGTTGGAGTCTTCACAGTTTGTGCGCACAAATTCTTGGTGTCTTCACAGTTTATGCGCACAAATTGTTGGAGTCTTCACAGTTTAAGCGCACAAATTGTTAGAGTCTTCACTGTTTATGTGTAAAGCTGTTGGAGTCTTCACTGTTTGCGCGTAGAAAGTGTTGGAGTCTTCACAATTTATGCTCGCAAGGTGTTAGAGTCTTCATAATTTGTGCGCACAAATTGTTGGAGTCTTCACAGTTTGTGCTCGCAAGTTATTGGTGTCTTCACAGTTTGTGCTCACAAGTTGTTGGAGTCTTCACAATTTGTGCGCGCAAATTATTAGAGTCTTCACAGTTTGTGCTCACAAGGTGCTGGAGTCTTCACAGTTTGTGCACACAGTGTTGGACTCTTCACAATTTGTGCTGACAAGCAGTTGGTGTCTTCACAGTTTATGCTTACAAACTGTTGAAGTCTTCATAGTTTGTGCTCACAAGCTGTTGCTGTCTTCACAGTTTATGCGCACAAAGTGTTAGAGTCTTCACAGTTTGTTCGCACGAATTGATGGTGTCTTCACCATTTGTGATTGCAAGTTGTTGGAATCTTCAAAGTTTGTACGCACAAATTGATGGAGTCTTCACTGTTTGTGCTCGCAAGCTATTGGAAGCTTCACAATTTGTGCGCACAAAGTCTTCACAGTTTGTGCTCGCAAGCTGTTAGAGCCATCATGGTTTGTGGTCGCAAGCTGTTGGAGTATTCACAGTTTGTGCTCGGAAGCTGTTAGAGTCTTCACAGTTTGTGGTCGCAAGCTGTTGGAGTCTTCACTATTTGTTGGCAACAAAGTGGTGGATTCTTCACAGTTTGTACTCCCAAGGTGTTGGATTCTTCACATTTTGTGCGCACAAATTGTTAGTCTTCACAGTTTGTGAGCAGAAATTGGAGTCTTCATAGTTTGTGCACAGAAATTGTTAGTCTTCATGCACAGACTGTGAAGACTTCAACACTTTGTGCGCACAAACTGTGAAGACACCAACTGCCTTCGAGCAGAAACTGTGAAGACACCAACAATTTCTGCGCACAAACTGTGAAGACTCTAACAGCTTGTGAGCATAAACAGTGAAGACTCCAACAGTTAGTGCACAGAAACATGAAGACTCCAACACTTGCGGCACTGCAAATGAAGACTCAATGTTTAACAAACGGCTTGCGAGCGAGCAGAAAATGTGAAGACTCCGACACGTTGTGCGCACAAACTATGAAGACTTTAACACTTTGTGCCAAAAATTGTGAAGACTCCAATAGCTTGCGAGCACAAACAGTGAAGACTCTAACAGTTAATGCGTACAAACTATGAAGACTCCAACAGCTCGCGAGCACAAACGGTGAAGACTCCAACACCTTGCAAGGACAAACTGTGAAGAGTCTAACAATTTGAGCACACAAATTACGAAGACATAAACAGCGTGTGAGCACAAACTGTGAAGCCTCCAACGCTTTGTGAGCACAAACTGTGAAGACTCCAACAAACAGTTTGTGTGCATAAACTGTGAAGACTTTAACCACTTGCGAGCACAAACTATGAAGACTCAAACACTTTGTGTGCACAAACTGTGAAGACACCAACGGCTTGCGAACACAAACTGTGAAGACTCCAACAATTTGTGCGCACAAACTGTGAAGACTGCAACAGCTTGCGAGCACAAACTGTGTAGACTCCAATAGTTTGAGCGGACAAACTATGAAGACTCCAACATCTTGCGAGCACAAACGGTAAAGACTCCAACAACATGCGAGCATAAACTGTGAAGACTATAACAGCTTGCGAGCACAAACTGTGAAGACTCCACCTTGTGAACACAACCTGCGAAGACTCTAATAGTTAGTGCATACAAACTGTGAAGACTCCAACAGCTCGCAAGCACAAACAGTGACGACTCCAACAGTTAGTGCACACAAGCAGTGAAGACTCCAGCAGCACGCGAGCACAAACGGTGAAGACTCCATTAATTTGTGCGCATAAATTGTGAAGACACCAAAAGCTTGCGAGCACAAACTGTGAAGAATCAAACAACTTGCGAGCACAAAATGTGAAGACTCCGACGTCTTGCGAGCACAAACAGTGAAGACTCTGACAGCTTACAAGCATAAACTGTGAAGACTCTAATAGCTTGCGAGCACAAATTGTGAAGACTCCACCACTTTGTGTGCACAAACTGTGAAGACTCTAACAGCTTGCGAGCACAAACGGTGAACAAACTGTGAAGACTCTAACAGCTTGCAAGTACAAACTGTGAAGACTTCAACACTTAGTGCGCACAAACTATGAACAGTTCAATAGCGTAAGAGCACAAATTGTGAAGACTCCAACAGTTTGTGAGCACAAACTTTGAATACAACAGCAGCTTGCGAGCACAAACTGTGAATACTCAAACACTTTGTGCGCACAAACTGTGAAGACCCCAACAGCTTGCGAGCATGAACTGTGAAGACTCAAACATTTTGTGTGCACAAACTGTGAAGACTCCAACAGCTTGTAAGCACAAACTGTCAAGACTCTAACAGCTTGCGAGCACAAACTATGAAGACTCCACTAGCTTGCGAGCACAAACTGTGAAGATTCCAATAATTTGTGCGCACAAACTGTGAACAGTCCAACATCTTGCGAGCATAAAATGTGAAGACTCCAACACTTTGTGCACACAAACTGTGAATAAAACAACAGCTTGCGAGCACAAATTCTAAAGACTCCAATAATTTGAGCGTTCAAACTGTGAAGACTCCAATGGCTTGCAAGCACAAATTGTGAAGAGTCCAACACTTTGTGCGCTCAAACTGTGAGGACTTCAACAGCTTACGAGCACCAACTATGAAGACTCTAAATTTTGTGCGCACAAACTGTGAAGACTCCAACACCTCGTGAGTACAAACTGTGAAGAATCCAACACGTTGTGCGCAATACCTGTGAAGAGACCAACAACTTGCGAGCATAAACTGGGAAGACTCCAACAGCTTGCGAGCACAAATTGTGAAGACTCCAACAGTTTGTGCGCACAAACTGTGAAGACACCAACAGCTTGCGAGCATAAACTGTGAAGACTATAACAGTTTGTGCGCACAGACTGTGAAGAGAGCTTCCGAACAGAAAGTGTGAAGACTCCAACACTTTGTGGGCACAAACAGTGAAGACTCCAACAGTTAGTGCGCACAAACTGTGAAGACTCCAACAGCTCGTGAGCACGAACTGTAAAACACCTTGCGAGCACAAATTGTGAATACTCCAACAGCTTGTGAGAACAAACTATGAAGACTCTAATAGCTTGCGCGCACAAACTGTGAAGACTTCAACACTTAGTGCGCACAAATAGTGAACAGTACAACAGCTTGCGCACAAAATGTCAAGACTCCAACAGTTTGTGCGCAAAACCTGTGAAGAAACCTACAACTTGTGAGAACAAACTGTGACAATTTGTGTGCACAAACTGTTAAGACTATAACAATTTTTGCCCACAAACTGTGAAGGCAACAACACCTTGTGCACACAAACTGTGAAGACTCCAACAGCTTGCGAGGACAAACTATGAAGACTCTAATAGCTTGCGAGCACAAACACTGAAGACTACAACAATTTGTGCGCACAGACTATGCGGACTCGAACAACTTGCGAGCACAACCTCTGAAGACTCCAACATATTGTGCGCACAAAATCTGAAGATTCCAACAACTTTCGAGCACAAGTTGCGAAGATTCCAATAGTTTATTCGCACAAACTGTGAAGACTCCAACAATTTGTGGGCACAAACAGTGAAGAATCCAACAGCTTTCTAGCACAAAATGTGAAGACTCTAACAGTTTATGTGCACAAACTGTGAAGACACCAACATCTTGAGTACAAACTGTGAAGACTCCAACAGTTTGTGTGCACAAACTGTGAAGAGACCAACAACTTGCGAACAGAAACTGTAAAGACTCCAACACTTTGTGTGCACAAACTGTGAAGACTCAAACAGCTTGTGAGCAGAAACACTTTATGTGCACAAATGGTGAGGATTCCAATACCTTGTGAGCACAAACTGTGAAGACTCTAAAAGTTTGTGCGCACATACTATGAAGACACCAACAACTTGCGAGCACAAACAGTGAAAACTCCAACAGTTAGTGCGCACAAACTGTGAAGACTCCAACAGCTCGCGAGCACAAACGGTGAAGACTCCAAAAGCTTACGAGCACAAACTGTGAAGACACCAACAGCTTGCGAGCAGAAACTGTGAAGACTCTTTACACTTTGTGCGCACAAACTGTGAAGACTCCAACAACTTCTGAGCAGAAACAGTGAAGACCATAACAGTTAGTACGCACAAACTGTGAAAACTACAACAGCCAGCTAGGACAAACGGTGAAGACACCACCTTGTGAGCACAATCTGTGAAGACTCTAATAATTTGCGCGCATAAAAGTGAAGACACCAACAGCTTGCGAGCACAAACTGTGAAGACTCCAACGGCGTGCGAGCATAAACTGTGAAGACTCCAATAGCTTGCGACCACAAACAATGAAGACTAACATCTTACGAGCACAAACTATGAAGACTCTAACGGCTTGAGAGTTCAAACTATGAAGACCCCAACAGCTTGCGAGCACAAACTGTGAAGACTCAAACACTTTATGTGCACAAACTATGATGAACCAATAGCATGAGAGTACAAACTGTGAAGACACCAACACTGCGCACAAACAGTGAAGAATCCAACAGCTTGCGAGCGCAAACTGAGAAGACTATAACAACTTGCGAGCACAGACTGTGAAGACTCTAACAGCTTACGAGCACAAACTGTGAAGGATTTAACAGCTTGCGAGCACAAACTGTGAAGAATCCTACAGCTTGCGAGCACAAAATGTGATGACACCAATGGCTTACGAGCACAAACTGTGAAGACTCTAACAGCTTACGAGCACAAACTGTATAGACTCCAATAGCTTGAGAGCACAAACTGTAAAGACTCCAACACTTTGTGCATACAAACTATGAAGACACTAACAGCTTGCGAGTACAAACTGTGAAGACTCCAACAATTTATGCGCACAAATTCACGGTTTGTGCTCGCAAGCTGTTGGAGTCTTCACAATTTGTACTCGCAAGCTGTTAGAGTCTTCACAGTTTGTGCTCGTAAGCTGTTAGAGTCTTCACTGTTTGTGCTCGCAAGCTGTTAGAGTCTTCACTGTTTGTGCTCGCAAGCTATTAGTCTTCACAGTTTGTGCACACAAAGTGTTGGTGTCTTCATAATTTGTGCTCGCAAGGTGTTGGAGTCTTCACAGTTTGTGCGCACAAAGTGTTTATGAAGACTCCAACAGCTTGCGACACAAATTGTGAAGATTCCAACACTTTGTGCGTACAAACTGTGAAGACACCAACAGTTTGCGAGCACAAACTGTGAAGACTCCAAATATTTGTGCGCACAAACTGTGAAGACTCTAATAACTTGTGAGCAGAAACTGTGAATACTGCAACACTTTGTGCGCACAAACTGTGAAGACTCCAACAGCTTTTGAGCACAAACAGTGAAGACTCCAACAGTTAGTGCGCACAAACTGTGAAGACTCCAACAGCTCGCGAGCACAAACGGTGAAGACTCCAAAAGCTTACGAGCACAAACTGTGAAGACACCAACAGCTTGCGAGCAGAAACTGTGAAGACTCTTTACACTTTGTGCGCACAAACTGTGAAGACTCCAACAGCTTGCGAGCACAAAATGTGAATACTGCAACAGTTTGTGCGGGCAAACTGTGAAGACACCAACAACTGGTGAGCACAAACTATGAGAACTCTAACAATTTGTGCGCACAAACTGTTAAGACTACAACAACAATTTGTGCGCACAAACTGTGAAGACAACACCACCTTTTGCACACAAACTGTGAAGGGTCCAACACCTTGCGAGCACAAACTGTGTAAATTCCAACAGCTTGCGAGCACAAACTGTGATAGCTCTAACAGCTTGAAAGCACAAACTGGGAAGACTCCAACACTTTGCGTGCACAAAATGTGAAGAGTGTGAAGGCTCTAACAGCTTGCGAGCACAAACTATGAAGACTCTAACACTTTATGCGTACTAACTGTGAAGACACCAACAGCTTGCGAGCACAAACTATGAAGACTCCATTAATTTGTGAGCATAAATTATGAAGACACCAAAAACTTACGAGCACAAACTGTGAAGAATCAAACAGCTTGCGAGCACAAAATGTGAAGACTTCAACGTCTTGCGAGCACAAACAGTGAAGACTCTAACAACTTACGAGCACAAACTGTGAAAACTCTGACAACTTACGAGCACAAATTGTGAAAACTCTGACAACTTACGGGCACAAACTTTGAAGACACCAACACTTTGTGCGCACAAACAGTGAAGAATCCAACAACTTGCGAGCACAAACTGTGAAGGTTTTAACAGCTTGCGAGCACAAACTGTGAAGAATCCAACGGCTTGCGAGCACAAACAGTGAAGACTCTGACAACTTACGAGCACAAACTGCGAACACTGTAACAGCTTGCGAGCACAAACTGTGAAGTCTCCAACAGCTTGAGAGCACAAACTATGAAGACTCGTACACTTTCTGTGAACAAACTATGTAAACAGCTTGCGGTACAAAGTGTGAAGACTCCAACAATTTGTGCCCACAAACTATGAAGACTCCAACTCCTTGTGAGTACAAATTGTTTTAGAGTCTTCACAATTTGTGCTCGCAAGCTGTTGGTGTCTTCATAGTTTATGCGCACAAAGTATTGGAGTCTTCACAGTTTGTGCTCGCAAGCTATTGGTATCTTCACAGTTTATGCGTACAAACTATTGGAGTCTTCACTGTTTCTGCTCGCAAGTTGTTGGAGTCTTCACAGCTTGTGTGCACAAAGTGTTGAGTCTTCACAGTTTGTGCTCGCAAGCTGTTGGTGTCTTCACAGTTTGTGCCCACAAACTGTTGGAGTCTTCACAGTTTGTGCTCGCAAGGTGTTGGAGTCTTCGCCGTTTGTTCTAGCGAGCTATTGGAGTCTTCAAGTTTGTGCGCACTAACTGTTGGAGTCTTCACTGTTTATACTCACAAGTTGTTAGAGTCTTCACAGTTTGTTCGCACAAAGTGTTGGTGTCTTCACAGTTTCTACTCGAAGGCATTGGAGTCTTCACAGTGTGTGCGCACAAAGTGTTGCAGTCTTCACAGTCTGTGCACGTAAATTATTAGAGTCTTCATAGTTTCTGCTCGAAAGGTGTTGGAATCTTCACCGTTTGTGCTCGCGGGCAGTTGGAGTCTTCATTATTTGTGCTCAGAAGTTGTTGGAGTCTTAACAGTTTGAGCACAGTTTGTCCTCGCAAGCTGTTGGACTGTTCACAGTTCGTGCACACAAATTATTGTAGTCTTCATAGTTTGTGCTCGAAGTTGTTGGTGTATTCACAGTTTGTGCTCGCAAGCTGTTAGAGTCTTCACATTTTATGCGCACAAAGTGTTGGAGTCTTCACAGTTTGTGCTCGCAAGCTGTTGGAGTCTTCATAGTTTATGCTTGCAAGCCGTTAGAGACTTCACAGTTTGTGCTCGCAGGTTGTTTGTGTCTTCACAGTTTGTGCCCACAAACTGTTGGAATCTTCACAGTTTGTGCCGCAAGCTGTTGTAGTCTTCAGAGTTTATCCGCACAAACTGTTGGAGTCTTCACAGATTTTGCCACTAAGTTGTTAGTGTCTTCACAGTTGGTGCTCCAAAGTTGTTGGATTCTTCACTGTTTCTACGCACAAAGTGTTGGTGGCTTCACGGACTCTACTCGCAAGGTGTTAGAGTCTTCACAGTTTGTGTGCACAAATATATGGAGTCTTCACCGTTTGTGCTCGAAAATTGTTAGTGTCTTCACAGTATAAGCGCACAAATTGTTTGAGTCTTCACTGTTTGTGCGCGAAAGCTGTTGGAGTCTTTACAGTTCGTGCACACAAGGTGTTGGATTCTTCACAGTTTGTGCTCGCAAGCTGTTAGATTCTTCACTGTTTGTACGCACAAGGTGTTGAAGTCTTCATAGTTTGTGCGCACAAATTGTTGGAGTCTCCACAGTTTGTGCGCACAAATTCTTGGTGTCTTCACAGCTTATGCGCACAAATTATTGGAGTCTTCACAGCTTAAGCGCACAAATTGTTAGTCTTCATTGTTAGCGGGTACTAAGTGTTGGAGTCTTCACAATTTATGCTTGCAAGGTGTTAGAGTCTTCATAATTTGTGCGCACAAATTGTTGGAGTCTTAACAGTTTGTGCTCGCAAGTTGTTGGTGTCTTCACAGTTTGTGCTCACAAGTTGTTAGAGTCTTCACAGTTTATGCGCGCAAATTATTAGAGTCTTCACAGTTTGTGCTCGCAAGGTGTTGGAGTCTTCACCGTTTGTGCTCGCGGGCTGTTGGAGTCTTCACTGTTTGTGCTTAGAAGTTGTTGGAGGCTTCACAGTTATTGCGCACAAAGTGTTAGATTCTTTACAGTTTGTACTTGGAAGGTGTTGGAGTCTTCACAGTTTGTGCGCACAAAATGTTGGAGTCTTCACAGTTTCTGCTCGCAAGTTGTTGGAGTCTTCACAATTTATGCGCCCAAAGTGTTGGAATCTTTACAGTTTGTGAGCGCAAATTGATGGAGTCTTCACCGTTTGTGCTCGTAGGTTGTTAGAGTCTTCACAGTTTGTGGGCACAAAGTGTTCTAGTCTTAACAGTTTATGCGCACAAATTGATGGAGTCTTCACCATTTTCGCTCGCAAGCTGTTGGAGTCTTCAAAGTTTATGAGCACAAATTGTTGGAGTCTTCACAATTTGTGCTTGCAAGTTGTTGGAGTCTTCATAGTTTATGCTCGCAAAATGTTATAGACTTCACGGTTTGTGCTCGCAGGCTGTTTGTGTCTTCACAATTTGTGCGCACAAATTGTTGGAGTCTTCACAGTTTGTGTTCGAGAGCTGTTAGAGTCTTCAAAGTTTGTTCTCGCAATTTGTTAGAGTTTTCACAGTTTGTGCTCACAAGATGTTGGATTCTTCACTGTTTGCGCACACAAACTGTTGGTGTCTTCACAGTTTGTACTCGCAAGATGTTGGAGTCTTCACAGTTTGTGCACACAAATTGATAGTCTTCACCGTTTGTGCTCGCAAATTGTTGGTGTCTTCACAGTTTATGCGCACAAATTGTTTAAGTCTTCTCTATTTGTGCGCGCAAGCTCTTGGAGTCTTCATAGTTTGTGCGCACAAATCAATGGAGTCTTCACAGTTTGTGCGGACAAATTGTTGGTGTCTTCACAGTTTATGCACATAAATTGTTATAGTCGCCACTGATTGTGCGCGCAAGCTGTTGGAGTCTTCACAGTTTGCCCGCACAAAGTGTTGGAGTCTTCACAATTTCTGCTCACAAGTTGTCAGAGTCTTTACAGTTTGTGCGCACAAATTATTGGAATCTTCACAGTTTGTGCTCGCAAGCTGTTAATGTCTATACATTTTGTGCTCGCAAGCTGTTAGTGTCTTCACAGTTTGTGCGCACTAGGTGGTGTACTCTTCACAGTTTGTGCTCGCAAGCTATTGGAGTCTTCACAGTTTGTGCTCGCAAGCTGTTAGAATCTTCACAATTTGTGCTCGTAACCTGCAAGCTATTGGAGTCTATACCGTTTGTGCTAGCAAGCTATGGGAGTCTTCACAATTTGCGCGTACAAAGTGTTGGAGTCTTCACAATTTATGCTCGCAAGGTGTTAGAGTCTTCATAGTTTGTGCGCAAAAATTGTTGGAGTCTTCACAGTTTGTGCTTGCAAGCTGTTAGTCTTCACAATTTGTGCTCGCAAGCTGTTGGACTCTTCACATTTTGTGCGCGCAAATTATTGGAGTCTTCACAATTTGTACTCGTAAAGTGTTGAAGTCTTCACAGTTTGTACTCGTAAAGTGCTGGAGTCTTCACTGTTTGTGCTCGCGAGTTGTTGGAGTCTTCACAGTTTGTGCACACTAACTGTTGGAGTCTTCACAATTTGTGTGCACAAACTGTGAAGACACCAACACTTTGTGCGCACAAACTATGAAGACTCTAACAGCTTGTGAGCAAAACAATGAAGACTCCAACAGTTAGTGCGCACAAACATGAAGACTCCAACAGAAACTGTGAACAGACTAACAGCTTGCGAGCACAAACTGTGAACAGACTAACAACTTGCGAGCAGAAAATGTGAAGACTCCGACACGTTGTGCGCACAAACTGTGAAGACACTAACAGCTTGCAAGCAGAAACTGTGAAGACTTTAACACTTTATGCCAAAAATTGTGAAGACTCCAATAGCTTGTGAGCACAAACAGTGAAGACTCTAACAGTTAATGCGTACAAACTGTGAAGACTCCAACAGCTCGCGAGCACAAACGGTGAAGACTCCAACACCTTGTAAGGACAAACTGTGAAGAGTCTAACAGTTTGTGCACACAAACAGCTTGTGAGCACAAACTGTGAAGCCTCCAAAGCTTTGTGAGCACAAACTGTAAAGACTCCAACAAACAGTTTGTGTGCATAAACTGTGAAGACTTTAACCGCTTGCGAGAACAAACTATGAAGACTCCAACACTGTGTGCACAAACTGTGAAGACACCAAAGACTTGCGAGCACAAACTGTGAAGACTCTAACAATTTGTGCGCACAAACTGTGAAGACTGCAACAGCTTGCGAGCACAAATTGTGTAGACTCCAATAGTTTGGGCGGACAAACTGTGAAGATTCCAACATCTTGCGAGCACAAACGGTAAACACTCCAACAACTTGCGAGCATAAACTGTGAAGACTATAACAGCTTGCGAGCACAAACTGTGAAGACTCCTCCACCTTGTGAACACAACCTGCGAAGACTCTAATAGTTAGTGCATACAAACTGTGAAGACTCCAACAGCTCGCGAGCACAAACGGTGAAGACACCAACAGCTTGCGAGCACAAAAAGTGAAGACTAACAATTTGTGCACAAACTGTGAAGACACCAATAACTTGAGCACAAACAGTGACGACTCTAACAGTTAGTGCACACAAACAGTGAAGACTCCAACAGCCCGCGAGCACAAACGGCGAAGACTCCAACACCTTGCGGCCACAAACTGTGAACACTGTAATAATTTTCGCGCAAAAACTGTGAAGACTCCAATAGCTGCAACACAAACTGTGAAGACACCAACAGCTTGCGAGCACAAACTGTGAAGACTCCAACAATTTGTGCGCACAAACTATGAAGACTCTAACAGCTTGCGAGCTGAAATTGTGAAGACTCTTTGTTCGCACAAACTTTGAAGACTCCAACACCTTGCGCGCACAAACAGTGAAGACTAACAATTTGCGAGCACAAATTGTGAAGACTCTAACAGTTTATGCGTACAAATTGTTAGACTAACAATTTGCGAGCACAAACTGTTAGTCTCCAATAGCTTGCGAGCACAAATTATGACTCTAACACTTTGTGCGCACAAACTGTGAATTCTCCAACAACTCACGTGCATAAACTGGGGAGACTCTAACAGCTTGGGAGCACAAACTGTGAAGACTAACAATTTGTGCTCACAAATTGTGAAGACTCCAACACCTTGCGAGTACAAACTCTAAAGACTCCACTTTGTGCGCAATTACTGTGAAGATACCAACAGCTTTCGAGCATAAACTGGGAAGACTCCAACAGCTTGCGAGCACAAAATGTGAAGACTCCAACAGTTAGTGCGCACTAACTGTGAAGACACCAGCAACTTGCGAGCACAAAATGTGAAGACTCCAACAGTTTGTGCGCACAAATTGTGAAGAAACAACTTCCAAGTAGAAACTATGAAGACTCCAACACTTTGTGCGCACAAACTCTGAAGACTATAACAACTTGTGATCAGAAACTGTGATGTGCGCACAAACTGTGAAGACTCCAACAGCTTGCCGCACAAACTGTGAAGATTCCAACACTTTGTGCGCACAAACTGTGAAGACACCAATAGCTCGCGAGCACAAACTGTAAAGACTCCAACAATTTGTGCCCACAAACTGTGAAGACACCAATAGCTCGCAAGCACAAACTGTAAAGACTCCAATAATTTGTGCGCACAAACTGTGAAGACTCCAACAGTGTGCGGCACAAACTGTGAAGATTCCAACACTTTGTGCGCACAAACTGTGAAGACTAACAATTTGTGCGCACAAACTATTAAGATTCCAACAGCTTTCGAGCACAAACTGTGTAGACTTCAACAGTTTGAGGGCACAACCGTGAAGATTCCAACATCTTGCGAGCACAAATGGTGAAGACTCAATCAATTTGTGAGCACGAACTGCGAAGACTCCAACAACTTGCGAACATGAACTGTGAAGACTCTAACAGCTTACGAGCACAAACTGGGAAGCTCCAACAGCTTGTGAGAACAAACTGTGAAGATTACAACAATTTACAAACACGAACTGTGAACAGTGCAACAGCTTGCGAGCACAAAATGCGAAGACTCTAACACTTTATGCGCACAAACTGTGAAGACACCAGCAGCTTGGAGCACAAACTCCGTAGACCCCAACAATTTGTGCGCACAAACTGTGAAGACACCAGCAGCTTGTGAGCATAAACTCTAAAGTCTCCAACCATTTATGCGCACAAACTATGAAGACTCCAATTGCTTGCGAGCACAAATTGTGAAGACTCTAACGCTTTGTGCGCACAAACTGTGAAGACTCTAACAATTTGTGCGCACAAACTGTGAAGACTCTAACAATTTGTGCGCACAAACTGTGAAGACTCAAACACCTTGCAAGTATAAACTGTTAAGAATCTAACAATTTGTTGCGCACAAACAGGGAAGACTCCAACAGCTTGCGAGCACAAACTGTGAAGACTCTAACAGCTTGCGAGCACAAACTGTGAAGACTCTAACATCTTGCGAGCACAAACTGTGAATACTCCAACAGCTTGCGCCTACAAACCGTGAACGCTCTAACAGCTTGCGAGCACAAACTGTGAAGACTTTGTGTGCACAAACTGTGAATCTTCCAACAGCTTGCAAGCACGAACAGTGAAGACTCCATCAATTCGTGCGCACAAACTGTGAAGACACCAGCAACTTGTCAGCACAAACTGTGAAGACTCCAATACTTTGTGCGCACAAACTGTGAAGACTACAACAACTTCCGAGGAGAAACTGTGAAGACACCAATAACTTGTCAGCACAAACTGTGAAGACTCCAATACTTTGTGCGCACAAACTGTGAAGACTCCATCACTTTGTGCGCACAAACTATGAAGACTCCAACAGTTTGTGAGCACAAACAGTGAAGACTCCAATAGTTAGTGCGCACAAACTGTGAAGACTCTAACAGCTTGGGAGCACAAACGGTGAAGACTCTAACACTTTACGAGTAGAAACTGTGAAGACTCTAATAATTTGCGCGCACAAACTGTGAAGACTGAAACAACTTATGAGCACAAATTGTGAAGAGTCTAACAGCTTGCGAGCATAAACTGTGAAGACTCCAACAATTTGTGCGCACAAACTATGAAGACTCATAGCTTGCGAGCACAAACGGTATAGACTCCAACAGCTTGCAAGCACAAACTGTAAAGACCCGAACAATTTGCGCGCACAAACTGTGAAGACTCCAACAGCTTGCAAGCACAAACTGTGAATACTCCAACAGCTTGCGAGCACAAACTGTAAACACTCCAACAATTTATGCGCACGAACAGTGAACGGTCAAACAGCTTGTGAGCACAAAATGTGAAGACACTAGCTTGCAAGTACAAACTTTGAAGACTACAACACTTTATGCGCACAAACCGTGAACGCTCCAACAACTTGCGGGCATAAACTGCAAAGACTCCAACAGCTTGCAAGCACAAACTGTGAAGACTTCAATAGTTTGTGCGTACAAACTGTGAAGAGTCCAACAACTTTCGATCACAAACTATGAAGACTCCAACAGTTTGTGCGCATAAACTGTGAAGACTCCAACACCTTGTGAGCACAAACTATGAAGACTAACAATTTGTGTGCACAAACAGTGAAGACTCCAACAGCTTGAGAGCACAAACTACGAAGACTCTAATAACTTACGAGCACAACCTGTGAAGACTCCAACAATTTGTGCACACAAACTGTGAACAGTCCAATAGCTTGCGAGCATAAAAATTGATGAATCCAATAGTTTGTGCGCACAAACTGTGAAGACACCAACAGCTTGCGAGAACAACCTGTCAAAACTCCAATAATTTCTGCGCACAACTGTGAAGACTCCAACATCTTGCGAGCACAAACGGTGAAGACTCTATCAATTTGAGCGCACAAACTGTGAAGACTCCAACAAATTGCGAGCACAAACTGTGTAGACTCCAACAGTTTCAGCGCACATACCGTGAAGACTCCAACATCTTTCGAGCATAAATTGTGAAGAGTCCAATAGCTTTTGAGCACAAACAGTGAAGACTTCAACAGTTTGTGCGCACAAAATGTGAAGACTCCAACAGTTTGTGCGCACAAACTGTGAAGACACCAACAACTTGCGAGCACAAACGGTGAAAACTCTACAAATTTGTGCACACAAACTGTTAAGACTCCAACAGCTTTTAAGCAGAAATAGTGAAGACTCCAACAATTTGTACGCACGAACTGTGAAAATCCAACAGCTTGCAAGCATAAACTGAGAAGACTCCGACAACTTGCGAACACAAAATGTAAAGACTCCAACAGTCTGTGCGCACAAAATGTGAAGACACCAACAGCTTGCAAGCACAAACTGTCAAGACTCCATCAGTTTGTGCGCACAAACTGTGAAGAAACAACTTCTGAGCAGAAACTATGAAGCCCCAACACTTTGTGTGCACAAATTGCGAAGACTCTAACAGCTTGCGATCAGAAACTGTGAAGACTACAACACTTTGTGCACACAAACTTTGAAGACTCCAACAGCTTTTGAGCACAAACAGTGAAGACTTCAACAGTTAGTGCACACAAACTGTGAAGACTCACACAGCTCGTGAGCACAAACGGTGGAGCCTCCAACACTTTCCGAACACAAACTATGAATACTCCAACATTTTACGAGAACAAACTATGAAGTCTCTAACAGCTTGCGAGCACAAACTGTGAAGACTCCGACAATTTGTGTGCACAAATTGTGAATAGTCCAACAGCATGTGAGTAGAAAATGTGAAGACACCAACAACATGCGAGCACAAACTGTGAAAACTCTAACAATTTGTGTGCATAAACTGTTAAGCAACAACAGCTTCCGAGCAGAAACTGTGAAGACTACAAAAATTTGTGCGCACAAACTCTGAAGACAACAACACCATGTGCACACAAACTATGAAGACTCCAACACCTTGATAGCACAAACTGTGAAGACTTCAACAATTTGTGAGCACAAACCGTGAAGACTCCAACAGCTTTCGAGCATAAACTGTGAAGACTCCAACAATTTGTGCGCACAAACTGTGCAGACGCGAACAGCTTGCCAGCACAACCTGTGAAGACTCCAACAGATTTTGTGAACAAACTGTGAAGAGACCAACATCTTGCGAACAGAAACTGTGAAGACTCCAACACTTTGTTCCCACGAACTATGAAATCTCCAACAGCTTGTGAGCAGAAACTGTGAAGACTACAACACTTTGTGCGCACAAACAGTGAAGACTCCAACAGCTTGTGAGCACAAACAGTGATGACTCCAACAGTTAGTACGCACAAACTGTGAAGACTCTAACAGCTCGCGAGCACAAACGGTGAAAACTCCAACACCTTGCGAGCACAAACTGTGAAGACTCCAATAGTTTGTGCGCACAAACTGCAAAGGCACTAACAACTTGCAAGCAGAAACTGTGTAGACTCCAACAATTTGTGCGCACAAACTGTGAAGATCCGAACAGCTTACGAGCACAAACAGTGAAGACTCCAACAGCTTGCGGCACAAACTGTGAAGATTCCAATACTTTGTGCGAACAAATTGTGAAGACATCAATAACTCGCAAGCACAAACTGTGAAGACTCTAACAATTTGTGCGCACAAACTAAAAAGACTCCAACAACTTGCGAGCACAAACTATGTAGACTCCAACAGTTTGAGCGCACAAACCATGAAGACTCCAACATCTTGAGAGCACAAACGGTGAAGACTCCATCAGAAGACTCCAACAGCTTGAGAGCACAAACTGTGAAGACGAGCAATTTATGCGCACGAACTGTGAATAGTCCAACAGCTTGCGAGCACAAAATGTGAAGATTACAACACTTTGTGCGCACAAACTATGAAAACTCCAATAGCTTGCGAGCACAAATTGTGAAGACTCCAACAATTTGTGCTCACAAACTGTGAATGCTCCAACAGCTTGCAAGCATAAACTGGGAAGACTTCAACAGCTTGCCAGCACAAACTGTGAAGACTCCAAAATTTGTTCGCACAAACTGTGAATACTCTAACACCTTGCGAGTACAAACTATGAAGACTGCAACACTTTGTTCACAATAACTGTGAAGATACCAATAGCTTGCAAGCATAAACTGAGAAGACTCCAACAGCTTCTGAGCACAAAATGTGAAGACTCCAACAGTTTGGGTGTACTAACTGTGAAGACACCAACAGCTTGCGAGCACGATCTGCGAAGACTCCAATAGTTTGTGAGCACAAACTGTGAAGAAACAACTTCTGAGCAAAAACTATGAAGACTCCAACACTTTATGCGCACAAACTGCAAAGACTCTAAAAGCTTGCAATCAGAAACCGTGAAGACTCCAACAGCTTTTGAGCACAAACTGTGAAGACTTCAACAGCTCGCGAGCACAAACGGGGAAGACTCCAACACCTTGCGAGCACAAACTATGAATACTCTAACAGCTTGCGAGAAGAAACTGTAAACACTCTAATAGCTTGCGAGCACAAACTGTGAAGACTCCAACAATTTGCGCGCACAAACTGTGAACAGTCCAACAGCTTGCGAGCACAAAATGTGAACTCCATCAGTTTGTACGCACAAACTGTGAAGACACCAACAACTTGCGAACAGAAACTGTGAAGACAACAAAAATTTGTGCGCACAAACTGTGAAGACAACAACACCTTGTGCACACAAACTGTGAAGACTAACACCTTGCGAGCACAAACTGTGAAAACTCCAACAATTTGCGAGCACAAACTGTGAAGACTCCAACAGCTTTCGAGCACAAACTGTGAACTCCAACAATTTGTGCGCGCAAACAGTGCAGACTCGAACAGCTTGCGAGCACAACCTGTGAAGACTCCAACAGTTTGTGCGCACAAACTGTGAAGAGACAAACATCTTGCGAGCAGAAACTGTGAAGACTCCAACACTTTGTGCGCACAAACTGTGAAGTCTCCAACAGCTTGCGAGCAGAAACTGTGAAGACTACAACACTTTGTACGCACAAACAATGAAGACTCCAACAGCTTGTGAGCACAAACAGTGATGACTCCAACAGTTAGTGCACAAAAACTGTGAAGACTCTAACAGCTCGCGAGTATAAATGGGGAAAACTCCAACAGCTTGCGAGCACAAACTTTGAAGACTCCAACAATTTGTGCACACAAACGGCGAAGATACTAACAGCTTGCGAGCAGAAACTGTGTAGACTCCAACAGTTTGTGCGCACAAACCGTGAAAACTCGAACATCTTGTGAGCACAAACAGTGAAGACTCCAACAGCTTGTGGTACAAACTGTGAAGATTCCAACACTTTGTGTGCACAAATTGTGAAGACACCAATAGGTCGCGAGCACAAACTGTGAAGACTCCAACAATTTGTGCGCAACACAACTTACTACAAATATTGCTGCACCAACCATTTAAGTTATTATTCCAGGTCCCAGCCACTTGCGATTATGGATATCCGCTTTGAGAGAGGTATGGTTCTTGAGGGCACTTGACTTGGTTGTTGAGGCATTACTTTCACTCAGACCAATTAACGGAAGGAGAATGCACAACCCCAGTCACAAACACATTTCCCTCAATACTGTTAAGGAATAGAGAAATTAGTAGGCTGTGAAATCCATTGAAAACATTCTGTGTAAAAGAATATATGGGCTGTAGATACCTGAGAATTGGAATGGTTTCAAAATGCTTTGGGATGACACTGCTAAAGTGGTTGTTTTGGATGTTACTGACAAATAAAAGTAGTTGAATCAGAACTGGAATAAGATTACAAAAATAAAACATGTATAAAGACTTGCTAGGAACACACTTGAGTTTGAGACATACTTCAGACAGTGGGAGCTTAGCCAGGAAGATAACTGATCCAGTGAATTGGTTGTTCTGTAACTGACTGTTGGAGAAATTATAGAAGTAAGTATTAACAAAGGAGACGAATGCAGAACAATTACATTTATGATTAGAACACGTATGGGTCTATTGTCATGCTTACAGAATGTTAAGATTGGTCAAATTGCTGAATGAGACTGGCAAATCTCCACTGAAATTGTTGTAAGATAGATCCCTGAAAAGATATGTAAACAATGAAATTTGGGTCAAATTCAGTGGATAAATTCTGATTCTAAGAAAGACAAGTACTCAAAATTGAGACCAAACAAATTACATATAGATATCTAAATTCTCATCTACTTTTCTACATAGCAAAAGTATTGTTTCAAATCTTACAATTGTTTTAGATTTAGCGGATCTGTAAATATGTTTCCAATGGGCCCAGATAGGGAATTGTGGCTAAGATTCCTGCATTCAGATAAAATGTGATTCATGAAAATCTGTCCCATATTCATAAACCAAAACCTTTTTAAGTTCTTATTCAACAAGAAACTCACAGGGAGCAGAGATATTTCATAGAAGCCAAGGAGGATGGGATGTTCTGGCTGATTTGAGTGAATGCCAAATTTCTACATTGCAAAAGAAAATAAAAGAAAAAGTCAAAAAACAGAAAACAACTTGACTGGAGGAAAAAAACCAGTAAAAAGGTTCTTACATGTGGGTGGCATTGGGGGGTAAATTGAAAGGAATTTCACTGTGAATACTATTGAATCCAGCATCACTATACAAGGAAAACAGTTCAAAATAAATAAGTAGATAGCTAGATAGATAGACAGTATATATATATATATATATATATATATATATATATATATATATATATATATATATATATATATATATATATATACATATATATATATATCGAGAGAGAGAGAGAGAGAGAGAGAGAGAGAGAGAGTTCCTGAATAATTCACAGTTTTCTTGATACGCAAATTATTTGCGAACAATGTGCAAATTGTTCACTAATTCATTAGTAAGAAACCCAAAAGAAAAATCTCTACTTCTGAAGTTCTCCCCGGAATTTTCTGAATCTGAACTTGTAGAAATCCACCCTTTGAAATTGTTCGGTGAGAAGTTTCTGCAGTTTAAAAGAAAATACAGATTGGTAAAAATATAAATATATTTTCCCATCGCCATTCCCACCCCTCTAATACATAACTAGAGTTAACTACAATGAGATGAACTCATTTTTAGGCATCTACCAAACAGGTTAGGCATCTACCAAACAGGGCCTAAGCTTCTACTACAGTGGTTAAAGGAATCATCCATAGATTTACATAATACTTCAATTGTGCACTTGCATTGAGAACAAACAAAAAGCAATTAAACTTGTATTACCTCAAAAGCGTATGAAAGTTCTCATTTCTTTTTATTTCTTTTCTTTTTTTAAGGATTCTAAAAAATTTATTTAAAACTCAAAAAGGATACAAATGGATGACCAGCAATCATCCCAAATCATTAACAAAAATCCCTTATAGACACCCCTTTAACCACCCCAAACAGATGACCAGCACCCATCCAAAAACAACAAAGAAAATACCTTAAAGCTTCCCCCCCTTTTTTTTCGAATCATTTCAACATTTACTGTTTTTATTAAGGAATATTATTAAACAGCAAGGGGAAAAAAAAAACAAAAAAAAAAAAAAACCGAATACAAAAAAACTTATCGTCATGGTAAAGCATTGTGAAACACACTAAACAAACCATGCCCGCATTCCCTGTTAAAGAACTAATCACGGAGTGATGAAGAAACAACAATACTATCAGTTCTACTCAATGTTTCCAAACCTAGAGTAGACATTGACCCATTTCCACACTTTCCAAACTGAATTTGATGTTATAGCACAAAGAGAATCAAGCTCATAGACATACCTGGCCACTGACAAAAGGTACGAGTGTTACTTCATTGACAGTAGCAAGAAGAACCTGCCCTCGTCTAATGACAGCATATAAGCCTCCTACAAATGAAGCTTCTGCTGTCAAAAATATAGGATCTGGAGTAATTCGATTTCTGTAAACTGCAGTAGCCATCTCGAGGTCATACACAAATAAAAGCCCAAGCTTTGTGATCACATATATCAAATTGTACTTATTGGATATCGGCAAAAATTTACAAGTAGGTGGTTTAGTATTGATGCTACTGGACATGGTCCAAATGTTATGGGTGCACATGAGTACCTGCATTGCCACTGGGAAGTCATCAGCAAAATCTGGAGGGAAGAAAAGATCTGCTTGTTTCTTTGTGAAACCAGGTTTACCTGGTAAAGAATTGAAAAGGATTAGTAAACAAAACATCAATGACTAGAAGGCTGTGTGTCCAAACAACTCAAAGAACGCATAAGATTTGAAATGTAAACTCCAACTGCATAGTAACAGCAATTATCTAGATGCCAACACAATTGCGTTTATTTGCCTCCTTTAATAAAATCGATGGCTGCCCCAAGACACAGGAGCATTAAAAGGAAAAAGATAACCAATATCAATAACATAGAATAGAAAACCATTTGTGCCATTTGTAGTTTTAAAAGACACAGGAGCATTAAAAGGCAAAAGATAACCAATATCAATAACATAGAATAGAAAACCATCTGTGCCATTTGTAGTTTTAAAAGAGAAAGACAGCCAATGGCACAAAATATATAGATGCAATCAATACAAGGAGCAAACCTAGCTGAGCACCAAGCCCATCTCATCATTACCAGCCCAACAAGAGGCAAAACCCACAAAAAAAAAAAAACATCAACAAAAATAAAATTAGACAAAGGTAGAATGCAACAAATATAGACACCATTGAGTTTCATCAGGTGCACAGTGAAAAAGCCTTTCTTGTACATGTGGTACATGTGTACAATGATTAGGACAATTGCTTTGTGGTCACCAGGTGGAATACCCATACCCAAAATGCAAGGCAATCCAGATGGGTGGGCTGAAAAGGTGCAGTTAACTCATTAACACAAACATCCATCCACATTCAACAGGCGAAACTTGCCATAAATGGGTGATTAGAGCAGTCCAATCTTTGTGCAGATGAGTAACGTAAGAGCACATGGCAGGCAGCGAGGACCTGCGCTGAAACGAATGCGAAAGACGAGTTACATCTTTCAACAGAGTTATTTTCAAACTGAGCATACTTAAATGAGAGAAACTGAGTTTTTAGAACTAAATTGAGAAATGACAAGATTTGATATGCTATATGAAGTTGCAGACACTTTCACATAGATGAATGCTCCAGAAACCGAAATTAGATAATTATCTAGGAATGTTGTTTTACAATTTGGAACTTTTCTGCCTTCTTATCACCTTGGTCAATAGTCGAAGATTCCAAAAGGCTCACTTCATACTAGAGACAAAATAGCAACGGTAACGGCATTGGACACTAAAGCCCGCCCCAAATTGCTCTCATTTTCCCTTTTTCAAGTCTTTTCTTTTCTCTCTTTTGTACTCTTTCTTTTTATCATTCTTTTCACTTCATTTTGTTGCTCCCTTTTTCTTTTTATTCGATACACTTTGCAATAGCGGAAGATCCAAAAGGCTCACTTCACACTAAAGCATAAAATCGTAATGGTAACGACATGGGGTAATACCCCTGCCCCAGATTACGGTGAGCAAGCTCATCCTCTCTCTCTCTCTCTCTCTCTCTCTCTCTCTCTCTCTCTTCTCCATTTCTCCATTTCTTCTTCTCTCTACTTTTCTGCCTTCTTATCACCTTGGTCAATAGTCGAAGATTCCAAAAGGCTCACTTCATACTAGAGACAAAATAGCAACGGTAACGGCATTGGACACTAAAGCCCGCCCCAAATTGCTCTCATTTTCCCTTTTTCAAGTCTTTTCTCTTCTCTCTTTTGTACTCTTTCTTTTTATCATTCTTTTCACTTCATTTTGTTGCTCCCTTTTTCTTTTTATTCGATACACTTTGCAATAGCGGAAGATCCAAAAGGCTCACTTCACACTAAAGCATAAAATCGTAATGGTAACGACATGGGGAAATACCCCGCCCTGATTACGGTGAGCAAGCTCATCCTCTCTCTCTCTCTCTCTCTCTCTCTCTCTCTCTCTCTCTCTCTCTCTTTTCTCCATTTCTCCATTTCTTCTTCTCTCTTCTTTTCTCGCCTTCTTATCACCTTGGTCAATAGTCGAAGATTCCAAAAGGCTCACTTCATACTTAAGACAAAATAGCAAGTAACGGCATTGGACACTAAAGCCCGCCCCAAATTGCTCTCATTTTCCCTTTTTCAAGTCTTTTCTTTTCTCTCTCTTGTACTCTTTCTTTTTATCATTCTTTTCACTTCATTTTGTTTCTCCCTTTTTCTTTTTATTCGATACACTTTGCAATAGCGGAAGATCCAAAAGGCTCACTTCACACTAAAGCATAAAATCGTAATGGTAACGACATGGGGAAATATCCCCGCCCAGACTACGGTGAGCAAGCTCATCCTCTCTCTCTCTCTCTCTCTCTCTCTCTCTCTCTCTCTCTCTCTCTCTCTCTCTCTCTCTCTCTCTCTCTCTTTTCTCCATTTCTTCTTCTCTCTTCTTTTCTGCCTTCTTATCACCTTGGTCAATAGTCGAAGATTCCAAAAGGCTCACTTCATACTAGAGACAAAATAGCAACGGTAACGGCATTGGACACTAAAGCCCGCCCCAAATTGCTCTCATTTTCCCTTTTTCAAGTCTTTTCTTTTCTCTCTTTTGTACTCTTTCTTTTTATCATTCTTTTCACTTCATTTTGTTGCTCCCTTTTTCTTTTTATTCGATACACTTTGCAATAGCGGAAGATCCAAAAGGCTCACTTCACACTAAAGCATAAAATCGTAATGGTAACGACATGGGGAAATACCCCTGCCCCAGATTACGGTGAGCAAGCTCATCCTCTCTCTCTCTCTCTCTCTCTCTCTCTCTCTCTCTCTCTCTCTCTCTTCTCTTTTCTCCATTTCTCCATTTCTTCTTCTCTCTTCTTTTCTGCCTTCTTATCACCTTGGTCAATAGTCGAAGATTCCAAAAGGCTCACTTCATACTAGAGACAAAATAGCAACGGTAACGGCATTGGACACTAAAGCCCGCCCCAAATTGCTCTCATTTTCCCTTTTTCAAGTCTTTTCTTTTCTCTCTTTTGTACTCTTTCTTTTTATCATTCTTTTCACTTCATTTTGTTGCTCCCTTTTTCTTTTTATTCGATACACTTTGCAATAGCGGAAGATCCAAAAGGCTCACTTCACACCAAAGCATAAAATCGTAATGGTAACGACATGGGGAAATACCCCTGCCCCAGATTACGATGAGCATACTCATCCTCTCTCTCTCTCTCTCTCTCTCTCTCTCTCTCTCTCTCTCTCTCTCTCTCTCTCTTTCTCCATTTCTCCATTTCTTCTTCTCTCTTCTTTTCTGACTTCTTATCACCTTGGTCAATAGTCGAAGATTCCAAAAGGCTCACTTCATTTTAGAGACAAAACAGCAACGGTAACGGCATTGGACACTAAAGCCCGCCCCAAATTGCTCTCATTTTCCCTTTTTCAAGTCTCTTCTTTTCTCTCTTTTGTACTCTTTCTTTTTATCAAGTCTTTTCTTTTCTCTCTTTTGTACTCTTTCTTTTTATCATTCTTTTCACTTCATTTTGTTGCTCCCTTTTTTCTTTTTATTCGACACACTTTGCAATAGTGGAAGATCCAAAAGGCTCACTTCACACTAAAGCATAAAATCGTAATGGTAACGACATGGGGAAATATCCCTGCCCCAGATTACGGTGAGCAAGCACATCCTCTCTCTCTCTCTCTCTCTCTCTCTCTCTCTCTCTCTCTCTTTTGATTTCTCCATTTCTTCTTCTCTCTTCTTTTCTGCCTTCTTATCACGTTGGTCAATAGTCGAAGATTCCAAAAGGCTAACTTCATACTAGAGACAAAATAGCAACGGTAACGGCATTGGACACTAAAGCCCGCCCCAAATTGCTCTCATTTTCCCTTTTTCAAGTTTTTTCTTTTCTCTCTTTTGTACTCTTTCTTTTTATCATTCTTTTCACTTCATTTTGTTGCTCCCTTTTTCTTTTTATTCGATACACTTTGCAATAGCGGAAGATCCAAAAGGCTCACTTCACACTAAAGCATAAAATCGTAATGGTAACAACATGGGGAAATATCCACACCTGATTACGGTGAGCAAGCTCATCCTCTCTCTCTCTCTCTCTCTCTCTCTCTCTCTCTCTCTCTCTCTTCTCTCATTTCTCCATTTCTTCTTCTTCTTCTTTTACTTTTACCTTCTTATCAACTTGGTCAATAGTCGAAGATTCCAAAAGGCTCACTTCATACTAGAGACAAAATAGCAACAGTAACGGCATTGGACACTAAAGCCCGCCCCAAATTGCTCTCATTTTCCCTTTTTCAAGTCTTTTCTTTTCTCTCTTTTGTACTCTTTCTTTTTATCATTCTTTTCACTTCATTTTGTTGCTCCCTTTTTCTTTTTATTCGTTACACTTTGCAATAGCGGAAGATCCAAAAGGCTCACTTCACACTAAAGCATAAAATCATAATGGTAACGACATGGGGAAATACCCCAGCATTTACGGTGAGCAAGCTCATCCTCTCTCTCTCTCTCTCTCTCTCTCTCTCTCTCTCTCTCTCTCTCTCTCTCTCTCTCTCTCTCTCTTCTCCATTTCTCCATTTCTTCTTCTCTCTTCTTTTCTGCCTTCTTATCACCTTGGTCAATAGTCGAAGATTCCAAAAGGCTCACTTCATACTAGAGACAAAATAGCAACGGTAACGGCATTGGACACAAAAGCCTGCCCCAAATTGCTCTCATTTTCCCTTTTTCAAGTCTTTTCTTTTCTCTCTTTTGTACTTTTTCTTTTTTTCATTCTTTTCAATTCATTTTGTTGCTCCCTTTTTCCTTTTATTCCATACACTTTGCAATAGCGGAAGATCCAAAAGGCTCGCTTCACACTAAAGCATAAAATCGTAATGGTAACGACATGGGGAAATAGCCACACTTGATTACGGTGAGCAACCTCATCCTCTCTCTCTCTCTCTCTCTCTCTCTCTCTCTCTCTCTCTCTCTCTCCATTTCTCCATTTCTTCTTCTCTCTTCTTTTCTTCCTTCTTATCACCTTGGTCAATAGTCGAAAGATTCCAAAAGGCTCACTTCATATTAGAGACAAAATAGCAACAGTAACGGCATTGGACACTAAAGGACGCCCCAAATTGCTCTCATTTTCCATTTTTCAAGTCTTTTCTTTCCTCTCTTTTGTACTCTTTCTTTTATCATTCTTTTCACTACATTTTGTTGCTCCCTTTTTCTTTTTATTCGATACACTTTGCAATAGCGGAAGATCCAAAAGGCTCACTTCACACTAAAGCATAAAATCGTAATGGTAACGACATGGGGAAATACCCACGCTTGATTACGGTGAGCAAGCTCATCTCTCTCTCTATTAAATGATGCTCTCTCTCTCTCTCTCTCTCCATTTCTCCATTTCTTCTTCTCTCTTCTTTTCTGCCTTCTTATCACCTTGGTCAATAGTCGAAGATTCCAAAAGGCTCACTTCATACTAGAGACAAAATAGCAACGGTAACGGCATTGGACACTAAAGCCCGCCCCAAATTGCTCTCATTTTCCCTTTTTCAATTCTTTTCTTTTCTCTCACCTGTACTCTTTCTTTTTATCATTCTTTTCACTTCATTTTGTTGCACCCTTTTTCTTTTTATTCGATACACTTTGCAATAGCGGAAGATCCAAAAGGCTCACTTCACTAAAACAGCCCGCTAAGACAAACGGTGAAGACACCACCTTGTGAGCACAATCTATGAAGACTCTAATAATTTGCGCGCATAAAAGTGAAGACACCAACAGCTTGCGAGCACAAACTGTGAAGACTCCAACAACTTGCGAGCATAAACTGTGAAGACTCCAATAGCTTGCGACCACAAACAATGAAGACTCTAACAGCTTACAAGCACAAACTGTGAAGACTCTAACAGCTTGAGAGTTCAAACTATGAATACCCCAACAACTTGTGAGCACAAACTGTGAAGACTCAAACACTTTATGTGCACAAACTATGATAAACCAATAGCATGAGAGTATAAACTGTGAAGACACCAACACTGTGCACACAAACAGTGAAGAATCCAACAACTTGCGAGCACAAACTGAGAAGACTATAACTACTTGCGAGCACAGACTGTGGAGACTCTAACAGCTTACGAGCACAAACTGTGAAGGATTTAACAGCTTGCTAGCACAAAGTGTAAAGAATCCTACAGCTTGCGAGCACAAAATGTGATGACACCAATGGCTTACGAGCACAAACTGTATAGACTCCAATAGCTTGAGAGCACAAACTGTAAAGACTCCAACTGTTTGTGCGTACAAACTATGAAGACACTAACAGCTTGCGAGTGCAAACTGTGAAGACTCCAACAATTTATGCTCACAAATTCACGGTTTGTGCTCGCAAGCTGTTGGAGTCTTCACAATTTGTACTTTCATGCAAGCTTGAAGAGTCTTTACGATTTGTGCTCAAATCTACGTTAGAGTCTTCACTGTTTGTACTCGCAAGTTGTTAGAGTCTTCACAGTTTATGCTCGCACACTATTGGGGTCTTCACAGTTTGTGCACACAGAGTGTTGGTATCTTCATAATTTGTGCTCGCAAGGTGTTGGAGTCTTCACAGTTTGTGCGCACAAAGTGTTTATGAAGACTCCAACAGCTTGCGACACAAATTGTGAAGATTCCAACACTTTGTGCGCACAAACTGTGAAGACACCAACAGTTTGCGAGCACAAACTGTGAAGACTCCAAATATTTGTGCGCACAAACTGTGAAGACTCTAACAACTTATTAGTAGAAACTGTGAATACTGCAACACTTTGTGCACACAAACTATGAAGACTCCAACAGCTTTTAAGCACAAACAGTGAAGACTCCAACAGTTAGTGCGCGCAAACTGTGAAGACTCCAACAGCTCGCGAGCACAAACGGTGAAGACTCCAACACCTTGCGAGCAAAAACTATGAATACTCTAACAGCTTGTGAGAACAAACTGAAAGCTTGCGAGCACAAACTGTGAAGACTCCAACAATTTGTGCGCACAAACTTTGAACAGTCCAACAGCTTGCGAGCAAAAAATGTGAATACTGCAACAGTTTGTGCGGGCAAACTGTGAAGATACCAACAACTGGTGAGCACAAACTATGAGAACTCTAACAATTTGTGCGCACAAACTGTTAAGACTACAACAACAATTTGTGCGCACAAACTGTGAAGACAACACCACCTTTTGCACACAAACTGTGAAGAGTCCAACACCTTGCGAGCACAAATTGTGTAAACTCTAACAGCTTACGAGCACAAACTGTGATGGCTCTAACATCTTGAAAGCACAAACTGGGAAGACTCCAACACTTTGTGCGCATAAAATGTGAAGAGTGTGAAGGCTCTAACAGCTTGCCAGCACAAACTGTGAAGACTCCAACACTTTATGCTTACAAACTGTGAAGACACCAACAGCTTGCGAGCACAAACTATGAAGACTCCATTAATTTGTGCACATAAATTGTGAAGACACCAAAAGCTTGCGAGCACAAACTGTGAAGAATCAAACAACTTGCGAGCACAAAACGTGAAGACTCCAACGTCTTGCGAGCACAAACAGTGAAGACTCTGACAGCTTACGAGCACAAACTGCGAACACTGTAACAGCTTGCGAGCACAAACTGTGAAGTCTCCAACAGCTTGAGAGCACAAACTATGAAGACTCCTACACTTTGTGTGAACAAACTGTGAAAACAGCTTGCGAGTACAAAGTGTGAAGACTCCAACAATTTGTGCCCACAAACTGTGAAGACTCCAACTCCTTGTGAGTACAAATTGTGTTAGTCTTCACAGTTTGTGCTCGCAAGCTGTTGGTGTCTTCATAGTTTATGCGCACAAAGTGTTGGAGTCTTCACAGTTTGTGCTCGCAAGCTGTTGGTGTCTTCACAGTTTATGCGCACAAACTATTGGAGTCTTCACTGTTTCTGCTCGCAAGTTGTTGGAGTCTTCACAGCTTGTGCTCACAAAGTGTTGGAGTCTTCACAGTTTGTGCTCGCAAGCTGTTGGTGTCTTCACAGTTTGTGCCCACAAACTGTTGGAGTCTTCACAGTTTGTGCTCGCAAGGTGTTGGAGTCTTCGCCGTTTGTTCTAGCGAGCTATTGGAGTCTTCAAGTTTGTGCGCACTAACTGTTGGAGTCTTCACTGTTTATACTCACAAGTTGTTAGAGTCTTCACAGTTTGTTCGCACAAAGTGTTGATGTCTTCACAGTTTCTGCTCGAAGGCAGTTGGAGTCTTCACAGTGTGTGCGCACAAAGTGTTGCAGTCATCACAATCTGTGCGCTTAAATTATTGGAGTCTTCATAGTTTCTGCTTGAAAGGTATTGGAATCTTCACCGTTTGTGCTCGCAGGCTGTTGGAGTCTTCATTGTTTGTGCTCAGAAGTTGTTGGAGTCTTAAGAGTTTGAGCACAGTTTGTCCTCGCAAGCTGTTGGACTGTTCACAGTTCGTGCGCACAAATTATTGTAGTCTTCATAGTTTGTGCTCGAAGCTGTTGGTGTCTTCACAGTTTGTGCTCGCAAGCTATTAAAGTCCTCACAGTTTATGCGCACAAAGTGTTGGAGTCTTCACAGTTTGTGCTCGCAAGCTGTTAGAGTCTTCGTAGTTTATACTCGCAAGCCGTTAAAGACTTCACAGTTTGTGCCCACAGACTGTTGGAATCTTCACAGTTTGTGCCGCAAGTTGTAGTCTTCAGAGTTTATACGCACAAACTGTTGGAGTCTTCACAGATTTTGCTCGTAAGTTGTTAGTGTCTTCACAGTTTGTGCTCCAAAGTTGTTGGATTCTTCACTGTTTATGCGCACAAAGTGTTGGTGGCTTCACAATTTCTACTCGTAAGGTGTTAGAGTCTTCACAGTTTGTGTGCACAAATATATGAAGTCTTCACCATTTGTGCTCGAAAATTGTTAGTGTCTTCACAGTTTAAGTGCACAAATTGTTTGAGTCTTCACTGTTTGTGCGCGCAAGCTGTTGGAGTCTTTACAGTTTGTGCACACAAGGTGTTGGATTCTTCACAGTTTGTGCTCGCAAGCTGTTGGATTCTTCACTGTTTGTGCGCACAAGGTGTTGGAGTCTTCATAGTTTGTGCGCACAAATTGTTGGAGTCTTCACAGTTTGTGCGCACAAATTCTTGGTGTCTTCACAGTTTATGCGCATAAATTGTTAGTCTTCACAGCTTAAGCGCACAAATTGTTAGTCTTCACTGTTTATGCGTAAGCTGTTGGAGTCTTCACTGTTTGCGCGTACTAAGTGTTGGAGTCTTCACAATTTATGCTCGCAAAGTGTTAGAGTCTTCATAATTTTTGCGCACAAATTATTGGAGTCTTCACAGTTTGTGCCCACAAGTTGTTGGTGTCTTCACAGTTTGTGCTCACAAGTTATTGTAGTCTTCACAGTTTGTGTGCGCAAATTATTAGAGTCTTCACATTTTGTGCTCGTAAGGTGTTGGAGTCTTCACCGTTTGTGCTAGCGGGCTGTTGGAGTCTTCACTGTTTGTGCTTAGAAGTTGTTGGAGGCTTCACAGTTATTGCGCAAAAGTGTTAGATTCTTCACAGTTTGTACTTGGAAGGTGTTGGAGTCTTCACAGTTTGTGCGCACAAAGTGTTGGAGTCTTCACAGTTTCTGCTCGCAAGTTGTTGGAGTCTTCACAGTTTATGCGCCCAAAGTGTTGTAGTCTTTACAGTTTGTGCGCTCAAATTGATGGAGTCTTCACCGTTTGTGCTCGCAGGCTGTTAGAGTCTTCACAGTTTGTGGGCACAAAGTGCTCTAGTCTTCACAGTTTATGTGCACAAATTGATGGAGTCTTCACCGTTTCTGCTCGCAAGCTGTTGGAGTCTTCAAAGTTTATGAGCACAAATTGTTGGAGTCGTCATAGTTGGTGCTTGCAAGCTGTTGGAGTCTTCATAGTTTATGCTCGCAAAATGTTATAGACTTCACGGTTTGTGCTCCCAGGCTGTTTGTGTCTTCACAATTTGTGCACAGTTTGTGCGCACAAATTGTTGGAGTCTTCACAGTTTGTGTTCGAGAGCTGTTAGGGTCTTCACAGTTTGTTCTCGCAATTTGTTAGAGTTTTCACAGTTTGTGCTCACAAGATGTTGGATTCTTCACTGTTTGCGCACACAAAGTGTTGGTGTCTTCACAGTTTGTACTCGCAAAATGTTGGAGTCTTCACAGTTTGTTCACACAAATTGATAGAGTATTCACTATTTGTGCTCCCAAATTGTTGGTGTCTTCACAGTTTATGCGCACAAATTGTTTAAGTCTTCTCTATTTGTGCGCGCAAGCTCTTGGAGTCTTCATAGTTTGTGCGCACAAATCGATGGAGTCTTCACAGTTTGTGCGGACAAATTGTTGGTGTCTTCACAGTTTATGCGCATAAATTGTTATAGTCGCCACTGATTGTGCGTGCAAGCTGTTGGAGTCTTCATAGTTTGTGCGCACAAAGTGTTGGAGTCTTCACAATTTCTGCTCACAAGTTGTCAGAGTCTTTACAGTTTGTGCGCACAAATTGTTAGAGTCTTCACAATTTGTGCTCGCAAGCTATTAGTGTCTATACAGTTTGTGCTCGCAAGCTGTTAGTGTCTTCACAGTTTGTGCGCACTAGGTGGTGTACTCTTCACAGTTTGTGCTCGTAAGCTATTGGAGTCTTCACAGTTTGTGCTCGTAAGCTGTTAGAATCTTCACAATTTGTGCTCGTAACCTGCAAGTTGTTGGAGTCTATACCGTTTGTGCTAGCAAGCTATGGGAGTCTTCACAATTTGCGCGTACAAGGTGTTAGAGTCTTCACAATTTATGCTCGCAAGGTGTTAGAGTCTTCATAGTTTGTGCGCAAAAATTGTTGGAGTCTTCACAGTTTGTACTCGCAAGCTGTTAGTCTTCACAATTTGTGCTCGTAAGCTGTTGGACTCTTCACATTTTGTGCGCGCAAATTATTGGAGTCTTCACAATTTGTACTCGTAAAGTGTTGAAGTCTTCATAGTTTGTACTCGTAAAATGCTGGAGTCTTCACTGTTTGTGCTCCCGAGTTGTTGGAGTCTTCACAGTTTGTGCACACTAACTGTTGGAGTCTTCACAATTTGTGCGCACAAAGTGTTGGAGTTTTCACAGTTTCTGCTCGTAAGCTGTTGTAGTCTTCACAGTTTGTGCGCACAGTGTTGGACTCTTCACAATTTGTGCTGACAAGCAGTTGGTGTCTTTACAGTTTATGCTTACAAACTGTTGGAGTCTTCATAGTTTATGCTTGCAAGCTGTTGCTGTCTTCACAGTTTGTGCGCACAAAGTGTTGGAGTCTTTACAGTTTGTTCACACGAATTGATGGTGTCTTCACCATTTGTGCTTGCAAACTATTGGAATCTTCAAAGCTTGTACGCACAAATTGATGGAGTCTTCACTGTTTGTGCTCGCAAGCTGTTGGGAGCTTCACAATTTGTGAGCACAATGTCTTCACAGTTTGTGCTCGCAAGCTGTTAGAGCCATCACGGTTTGTGGTCGCAAGCTGTTGGAGTATTCACAGTTTGTGGTCGCAAGCTGTTAGAGTCTTCACAGTTTGTGCTCGCAAGCTGTTGGAGTCTTCACTGTTTGTTGGCAACAAAGTGGTGGATTCTTCACAGTTTGTACTCGCAAGGTGTTGGATTCTTCACATTTTGTGCGCACATATTGTTAGTCTTCACAGTTTGTAAGCAGAAATTGGAGTCTTCATAATTTGTGCGCAGAAATTGTTAGTCTTCATGCACAGACTATGAAGACTCCAACACTTTGTGCGCACAAACTGTGAAGACACCAACTGCCTTCGAGCAGAAACTGTGAAGACACCAACACTTTGTGCGCACAAACTGTGAAGACTCTCACAGCTTGTGAGCATAAACAATGAAGACTCCAATAGTTAGTGCGCACAAACATGAAGACTCCAACAGCTCGCGAGCACAAACTGTGAACAGACTAACAGCTTGCGAGCAGAAAATGTGAAGACTCCGACACGTTGTGCGCACAAACTGTGAAGACTCCAACAGCTTGCGAGCAGAAACTGTGAAGACTTTAGCACTTTGTGCCAAAATTTGTGAAGACTCCAACAGCTTGTGAGCACAAACAGTGAAGACTCTAACAGTTAATGCGTACAAACTGTGAAGACTCCAACAGCTCGCGAGCACAAACGGTGAAGACTCCAACACCTTGCAAGGACAAACTGTGAAGAGTCTAACAGTTTGTGCACACAAACTGCGAAGACACAAACAGCTTGTGAGCACAAACTGTGAAGCCTCCAACGCTTTTTCCAACAAACAGTTTGTGTGCACAAACTGTGAAGACTCCAACAAACAGTTTGTGTGCATAAACTGTGAAGACATTAACCACTTGCGAGCACAAACTATGAAGACTCCAACACTTTGTGTGCACAAACTGTGAAGACACCAATGGCTTGCGAGCACAAACTGTGAAGACTCCAACAATTTGTGCGCACAAACTGTGAAGACTGCAACAGCTTACGAGCACAAACTGTGTAGACTCCAATAGTTTGAGCGGGCAAACTGTGAAGACTCCAACATCTTGCGAGCACAAACGGTAAAGACTCCAACAACTTGCGATCATAAACTGTGAATACTATAATAGCTTGCGAGCACAAACTGTGAAGACTCCTCCACCTTGTGAACACAACCTGCGAAGACTCTAATAGTTAGTGCATACAAACTGTGAAGACTCCAACAGCTCGCGAGCACAAACGGTGAAGACACCAACAGCTTGCCAGCACAAAAAGTGAAGACTAACAATTTGTGCACAAACTGTGAAGACACCAACAGCTTGTGAGCACAAACAGTGACGACTCCAACAGTTAGTGCGCACAAACAGTGAAGACTCCAATAGCCCGCGAGCACAAACGGTGAAGACTCCAACACCTTGCAGCCACAAACTGTGAACACTGTAATAATTTTCGCGCAAAAACTGTGAAGACTCCAACAGCTTGCGAGCACAAACTGTGAAGACACCAACAGCTTGCGAGCACAAACCGTGAAGACTCCAACAATTTGTGCGCACAAACTATGAAGACTCCAACAGCTTGCGAGCTGAAATTGTGAAGACTCTTTGTTCGCACAAACTTTGAAGACTCCAACACCTTGCGCGCACAAACAGTGAAGACTAACAATTTGCGAGCACAAATTGTGAAGACTCTAGAAGTTTATGCGTACAAATTGTTAGACTCTAACAATTTGCGAGCACAAACTGTTAGTCTCCAATAGCTTGCGAGCACAAATTGTGACTCTAACACTTTGTGCGCACAAACTGTGAATTCTCCAACAACTTACGTGCATAAACCGGGGAGACTCTAACAGCTTGGGAGCACAAACTGTGAAGACTAACAATTTGTGCTCACAAATTGTGAAGACTCCAACACCTTGCGAGTACAAACTCTAAAGACCACTTTGTGCGCAATTACTGTGAAGATACCAACAACTTTCGAGCATAAACTGGGAAGACTCCAACAGCTTGCGAGCACAAAATGTGAAGACTCCAACAGTTAGTGCGCACTAACTGTGAAGACACCAGCAGCTTGCGAGCACAAAATGTGAAGACTCCAACAGTTTGTGCGCACAAATTGTGAAGAAACAACTTCCAAGTAGAAACTATGAAGACTCCAACACTTTGTGCGCACAAACTCTAAAGACTCCAACACTTTGTGCCCACGAACTATGAAATCTCCAACAGCTTGCGAGCAGAAACTGTGAAGACTACAACACTTTGTGCGCACAAATAGTGAAGACTCCAACAGCTTGTGAGCACAAACAGTGATGACTCCAACAGTTAGTACGCAAAAACTGTGAAGACTCTAACAGCTCGCGAGCACAAACGGTGAAAACTCCAACACCTTGCGAGCACAAACTGTGAAGACTCCAATAGTTTGTGCGCACAAACTGCGAAGGCACTAACAACTTGCAAGCAGAAACTGTGTAGACTCCAACAATTTGTGCGCACAAACTGTGAAGATCCGAACAGCTTGTGAGCACAAACAGTGAAGACTCCAACAGCTTGCGGCACAAACTGTGAAGATTCCAACACTTTATGCGAACAAATTGTGAAGACATCAATAACTCGCAAGCACAAACTGTGAAGACTCCAACAATTTGTGCGCACAAACTAAAAAGATTCTAACAACTTGCGAGCACAAACTACTTAGACTCCAACAGTTTGAGCGCACAAACCGTGAAGACTCCAACATCTTGCTAGCACAAACGGTGAAGACTCCATCAGAAGACTCCAACAGCTTGCGAGCACAAGCTATGAAGACTCCAACAGCTTGCGAGCACAAACTGTGAAGACGAGCAATTTATGCGCACAAACTGTGAATAGTCCAACAGCTTGCGAGCATAAAATGTGAAGATTACAACACTTTGTGCGCACAAACTGTGAAGACTCCAATAGCTTGAGAGCACAAATTGTGAAGACTCCAACACTTTGTGCTCACAAACTGTGAATGCTCCAACAGCTTGCAAGCATAAATTGGGAAGACTCCAACAGCTTGCCAGCACAAACTGTGAAGACTCCAACAATTTGTTCGCACAAACTGTGAATACTCTAACACCTTGCGAGTACAAACTAAGAAGACTGCAACACTTTGTGCACAATAACTGTGAAGATACCAATAGCTTGTAAGCATAAATTGAGAAGACTCCAACAGCTTGTGAGCATAAAATGTGAAGACTCCAACAGTTTGTGTGCACTAACTGTGAAGACACCAACAGCTTGCGAGCACGATCTGTGAAAACTCCAATAGTTTGTGCGCACAAACTGTGAAGAAACAACTTCTAAGCAGAAACTGTGAAGACTCCAACACTTTATGTGCACAAACTGCGAAGACTCTAAAAGCTTGCAATCAGAAACTGTGAAGACTCCAACAGCTTTTGAGCACAAACTGTGAAGACTCCAACAGTTAGTGCGCACAAACTGTGAAGACTCCAACAGCTCGCGAGAGCAAACGGGGAAGACTCCAACACCTTGCGAGCACAAACTATGAATACTCCAACAGCTTGCGAGAAGAAACTGTAAACACTCTAACAGCTTGTGAGCACAAACTGTGAAGACTCCAACAATTTGCGCGCACAAACTGTGAACAGTCTAACAGCTTGCGAGCACAAAATGTGAACTCCATCAGTTTGTACGCACAAACTGTGAAGACACCAACAACTTGCGAGCACAAACTGTGAATACTCAAACAATTTGTGCGCACAAGCTGTTAAGACTGCAACAACTTTCGAACAGAAACTGTGAAGACAACAAAAATTTGTGCGCACAAACTGTGAAGACAACAACACCTTGTGCACACAAACTGTGAAGACTCTAACACCATGCGAGCACAAACTGTGAAAACTCCAACAATTTGCGAGCACAAACTATGAAGACTCCAACAACTTCTGAGCACAAACTGTGAACTCCAACAATTTGCGCGCGCAAACAGTGCAGACTCGAACAGCTTGCGAGCACAACCTGTGAAGACTCCAACAGTTTGTACGCACAAACTGTGAAGAGACCAACATCTTGCGAGCAGAAACTGTGAAGACTCCAACAGTTTGTGCGCACAAACTGTGAAGAGACCAACATCTTGCGAGCAGAAACTGTGAAGACTCCAACACTTTGTGCTCACAAACTGTGAAGTCTCCAACAGCTTGCGAGCAGAAACTGTGAAGACTACAACACTTTGTACGCACAAACAATAAAGACTCCAACAACTTGTGAGCACAAACAGTGATGACTCCAACAGTTAGTGCGCAAAAACTGTGAAGACCCTAACAGCTCGCGAGTACAAATGGTGAAAACTCTAACAGCTTGGGGGCACAAACTGTGAAGACTCCAACACTTTGTGCGCACAAACGGCGAAGACACTAATAGCTTGCGAGCAGAAACTGTGTAGACTCCTACAGTTTGTGCGCACAAACCGTGAAAACTCGAACATCTTGTGAGCACAAACAGTGAAGACTCCAACAGCTTGTGGTACAAACTGTGAAGATTCCAACACTTTGTGCGCACAAATTGTGAAGACACCAATAGGTCGCGAGCACAAACTGTGAAGATTCCAACAATTTGTGTGCAACACAGCTTACTACAAATATTGCTGCACCAACCATTTAAGTTATTATTCCAGGTCCCAGCCACTTGCGATTATGGATATCCGCTTTGAGAGAGGTATGGTTCTTGAGGGCACTTGACTTCGTTGTTGAGGCATTACTTTCACTCGGACCAATTAACGGAAGGAGAATGCACAACCCCAGTCACAAACACATTTCCCTCAATACTGTTAAGGAATAGAGAAATTAGTAGGCTGTGAAATCCATTGAAAACATTCTGTGTAAAAGAATATATGGGTTGTAGATAAAAGTAGTTGAATCAGAACTGGAATGGTTTCAAAATGCTTTGGGATGACACTGCTAAAGTGGTTGTTTTGGATGTTACTGACAAATAAAAGTAGTTGAATCAGAACTAGAATAAGATTACAAAAATAAAACATGTATAAAGACTTGCTAGGAACACACTTGAGTTTGAGACATACTTGACAGTGGGAGCTTAGCCAGGAAGATAACTTGATCCAAAGTTGGTTGTTACATGTATCGATTGTTGGAGAAATTATAGAAGTAATTATTAACAAAGGAGATGAATGCAGAACAATTACATTTATGATTAGAACACGTATGGGTCTATTGTCATGCTTACAGAATGTTAAGATTGGTCAAATTGCTGAATGAGACTGGCAAATCTCCACTGAAATTGTTGTAAGATAGATCCCTGAAAAGATATGTAAACAATGAAATTTGGGTCAAATTCAGTGGATAAATTCTGATTCTAAGAAAGACAAGTACTCAAAATTGAGACCAAACAAATTACATATAGATATCTAAATTCTCATCTACTTTTCTACATAGCAAAAGTATTGTTTCAAATCTTACAATTGTTTTAGATTTAGCGGATCTGTAAATATGTTTCCAATGGGCCCAGATAGGGAATTGTGGCTAAGATTCCTGCATTCAGATAAAATGTGATTCATGAAAATCTGTCCCATATTCATAAACCAAAACCTTTTTGAGTTCTTATTCAACAAGAAACTCACGGGGAGCAGAGATATTTCATAGAAGCCAAGGAGGATGGGATGTTATGGCTGATTTGATTGAATGCCAAATTTCTACATTGCAAAAGAAAATAAAAGAAAAAGTCAAAAAACGAAGACAACTTGACTGGAGGAAAAAAACAAGAAAAAGGTTCTTACATGTGGGTGGCATTGGGGGGTAAATTGAAAGGAATTTCACTGTGAATACTATTGAATCCAGCATCACTATACAAGGAAAACAGTTCAAAATAAATAAGTAGATAGCTAGATAGATAGACAGAGATAGATAGATAGATAGATAGATATATATATATATATATATATATATATATATATATATATCGAGAGAGAGAGAGAGAGAGAGAGAGAGAGTTCCGGAATAATTCACGGTTTTCTTGATACGCAAATTATTTGCGAACAATGTGCAAATTGTTCACTAATTCATTAGTAAGAAACCCAAAAGAAAAATCTCTACTTAAAGTTTTCCCCGGAATTTTCTGAATCTGAACTTGTAGAAATCCACCCTTTGAAATTGTTCGGTGAGAAGTTTCTGCAGTTTAAAAGAAAATACAGATTGGTAAAAATATAAATATATTTTCCCATCTCCATTCCCACCCCTCTAATGCATAACTAGAGTTAACTACAATGAGATGAACTCATTTTTAGGCATCTACCAAACAGGGCCTAAGCTTCTACTACAGTGGTTAAAGGAATCATCCATAGATTTACATAATACTTCAATTGTGCACTTGCATTGAGAACAAACAAAAAGCAATTAAACTTGTATTACCTCAAAAGCGTATGAAAGTTCTCATTTCTTTTTATTTCTTTTCTTTTTTTAAGGATTCTAAAAAATTTATTTAAAACCCAACCTTATTCAATCTAATACTACAATTAATTTAATACTACAGTTAATTTGGAGGAGGCGGCCAAAGCCGAACTGAACCTTATTCAATCTAATGCTACAGTTAATTTGGAAAAGTTGAATGCAGCCATACAAAACTACAACCGGGCAGAGCTTCAACAAGAATTATTTTGGAAATAGAAGTCTAGAATTTCTTAGCTGAAAGAAGGAGATTGGAACTCTAAATTTTTTATGAGTCGGTTTTGGAGAAGCGCAGAAAACAGAGGATTCATAAAATCATCTCCTTTTCGGGAGAGACCCTGGAACAAAGCGAGGATATAGGGAGAGCGGCTGAGGACTACTTCAAGGATCTTTTCTCCTCTCAAGACAGGGACGTGAATGGGGCTATTTTATCGGCTATCCCTAACATTGTAACGTAGCAAATGAACTCGGATCTGATGAGCCCCATAACGGTTGAAGAAGTGAAGGCAGCAGCATTAGCCATCCCGGTTGATAGCGCCCCTGGTCCGGATGGGTTTGGTGGTGCTTTCTTCTCCGCATGTTGGGACATCATTGGAACAGACATTTTCGAAGCGGCAAAGGATTTTTTTGCAGGAGGCCCCATGCCAAGAGCTTTCCAATGTACCAACATCTGCCTCATTCCAAAGAAGTTAAATCCTAAATTCATTCGTGACTTTCGTCCAATAAGTCTATGCAATGGGATTATGAAGATTTTCTCCAAGATAGTAGCGTCTCGATTAGCCCTTATCCTTCCCTCCATCATATCAGAAGAACAGGGGGCTTTTCTCAAGGGCAGATACATAGCGAAGAACATTTCAATTGCAAGGGAGATGACTCATGAACTGGATCGCAAAGTGTTTGGAGGGAACATGATTCTTAAACTGGACATGGAAAAAGCGTATGACCGGGTTGAATGGCCTTTTCTCACCCTTGTGCTCCAGCGATTTGGCTTTCACCAGGGGTGGATACACCAGGCTCAGCGTTGTTGGATGGGTACCTGGTTCTCGGTTCTTATCAATGGCAGGGCCTTTGGCTTCTTCCCGTCATCCAGAGGCTTACAACAGGGTGACCCGCTCTCCCCATCCTTGTTCATCCTGGCAGCCGATGTCTTCAGTCGGGGAATTCGCAACTTGTTCCTATCTGGAGCTTGCAATCCATTCAAACTTCCACAGAACTGCTCTATGCTAACCCATTTGTTTTTTGCAGACGATGCGATTTTGTTCTCTAATGCCAGGCTAGCGACTATTCGTTCCCTGCTTTCCTTTATCAGGGAATACGAAGAGGAGTCAGGCCAAAAAGTGAATGCGAGCAAAACATCATTTATCCTTTCCAAGAAGGTGCCGCAATCTAAAGCCCGGAGAATCAATGCTATCACTGGATTCAAACAAGCCAATCTCCCTTGCACCTATCTCGGTATTCCCCTCTCGAAGGGCAAAGTCAGGGCACCGATGTTGGTTCCGTTAGTCCAGAAGGTCATGGGCAAGATCGAGGGTTGGAAAACAAGGTTTCTCAATCCTGCTGCCAGACTGACCCTTATAAAGCATGTTTTATCTAGCATTCCAATACACATTCTGTCGACAATTAATATCCCAAAAGCTACTTGCAGACTTCTTGAATCAGGTTTCGCAAATTTTTTTTGGAGAAGTGCTGAAGGAAGAAAGAAAAAACATTGGGTTTCCTAGGCAAAGATCTGCTACCTTATCTCAGAGGGCGGGTTGGGAATCAGAAGCATGATAGACATGATGGAAGCTTGCATAATTAAAATGAGAAGAAGCTTCTTAGAAGGTAGGTCTCTTTGGGCAAGACTTATGATGGCAAAATACTCTCTCAAGCTCATCTATTCTACTGGAAGGAATTCAACAATTAATTCTACTGTCTGGAAAGACATATCCAGAACTCTTCCTTTTGTGATCTCCCACTCGAAATGGCTTATTGGAAACGGGAGAGTCAACTTTTGGTATCAAAACTGGTCAGGTGATGGTTTTCTTGCTTCAACGGTGACTGCCCCTATCCCCCCTCAGCTTCGAGAGGTTAAACTCAATGATTTTCTTATTCAGGATGACAGCCCCGTATGGCGCCTCATTTAGGACTTTCTCCCTGAATCCACTATTCATTCGCTTTTGGAAAATCAGGTCTGACAGGGAAGATGTCTTCGCCTAGGACCTGACTTCATCAGGTAGATTCACTTTAAAGTCAGCCTGGAATGGCATTCAGCATCAGCAGCAGAAGGCCCTTTGGACGCGTTGGGCCTGGAACCATGTGCTCCCCCCCAAAATTGGCAATTTTATATGGAAGATTATGCATGCTACCATCCCTGTTGATAAGGCAGTGCAGATTTCTGGCGTCTATCTAGCGTCCAGGTGCGAATGCTGCTCAGGGGACAATGTGTCTAAGAATGTCAGCAGGCAGCACGTTATTGATCCACGGATCCACACCTCGCACTATCATCGAACCATACAGTAGCCGTTGCACAGGCCTGGATCCTACACTGCTTCTCTCAGCTCTGATGGTTTGCTCCACTCCCTCACCTCGCTGAATACTGCAGTCATGACTTCACTCGCTGGTGGCCATCCTTCGAATCTGTCTACGGAAACAAGTGCGCCAAGCAGGGACTCCCATCTCCCCCAATTCATTGTACCCCCTGTAGTTCATCTCCAATCCCCAACGCGCAATCAGCCCGCTGATCACCCGTCAGCGGGTGCTCAGTCAATCTTCCCTTCCCCTCCGATTTACGAAGTTGAGAGTTTGGACCACCTCCTCTGTTACGGGGTCATTGCTTCCAAGGCTTGGGCTCACTTCCACAGGATTTTCGATGTTCCAATAATCCATAACCAGACCATTCAGCAGAAGATCATTTTCTGGGCCTCTCGGGCTTCTTCTTCCTCTCGCCTCAAGTATCTTTGGCCTTGCTCCGACGCTTATCTCTTGGGAGTTGTGGCTTAGTCGCAACGAGTCGCGTTTTGAAGGAGTCAAAATGTCTAGCCGTGTGGTCATTGCTTGTGTGCTAAGATGGATGTGGGAACTTGGCAAGCTTCTGCCAGCCAGCAAATCTCGGTCATTCAAGTAGTCGGTTTCCATGCAGGCTTTGTTTTTGGACGATGGCGGGGGCCATTCTGAAGAAGCCCCTCAGATTGTTAAGTGGCTTAAGCCTTGCCAGTGTGTTAAGCTTAATGTCGATGGTTCCTCTCGTGGGAACCCGGGTGAGAGTGGAGGGGGTGGGGTGCTTAGGGACCCCCAAGGCAGGGTCATCTTCGCCTTTAACAGATACTACGGCGTTTCCACCAACACGAGCGCGGAGGCTCAGGCAATGCTGGATGGCATTACTTTATGTAGTAAATTGGGATTTTCCCGAATCATCGTTGAATCTGACTCGAAAGTTGTGGTGGATGCAGTTGATGCTCCTGCGTCTCACTGCCCTTGGAGTATTTGGTATAGGCTGGGAGCCATCCAGCGTCTTCGATGCAGCCTTAATCTTTCTTTTACGCACATTTTTCGTGAAGGGAATTCGGTGGCCGATGCGTTAGCCAGGATGGCGTCGGAAGGGTGTCCTAACTCCTTTTACCGCTCTCCGACTGATCTACCGAGGAGGATTAGAGGCCTTTTGGTTCTCGACAAGGCTGGTCTAGGAAATCTGAGAGTGTAGCACTGCCCGAGGTTTTTCTTTTCAGTCTTTCAGGTGGATTTGTGGGAGTCTGTTTCTGCAGCTCCTTGGTCCAGCCCTTTTTCTTCTGTCAGGTTTTGTGAGTGACTTGGTATATGATAGGTGTGGCTCCTTTTCTTTTAGTTGGAGGCAGCCCGAAGGTTGTAAAGCAGTCTTCTTTTTGAAATAAATTGCCTTTCTTTCAAAAAAAAAAAAAAAAAAAAAAGAACTAATCACGGAGTGATGAAGAAACAACAATACTATCAGTTCTACTCAATGTTTCCAAACCTAGAGTAGACATTGACCCATTTCTACACTTTCCAAACTGAATTTGATGTTATAGCACAAAGAGAATCAAGCTCATAGACATACCTGGCCACTGACAAAAGGTACGAGTGTTACTTCATTGACAGTAGCAAGAAGAACCTGCCGTCGTCTAATGACAGCATATAAGCCTCCTACAAATGAAGCTTCTGCTGTCAAAAATATAGGATCTGGAGTAATTCGATTTCTGTAAACTGCAGTAGCCATCTCGAGGTCATACACAAATAAAAGCCTGGCTAAGATTCCTGCATTCAGATAAAATGTGATTCATCAAAATCTGTCCCATATTCATAAACCAAAACCTTTTTGAGTTCTTATTCAACAAGAAACTCACAGGGAGCAGAGATATTTCATAGAAGCCAAGGAGGATGGGATGTTCTGGCTGATTTGATTGAATGCCAAATTTCTACATTGCAAAAGAAAATAAAAGAAAAAGTCAAAAAACAGAAGACAACTTGACTGGAGGAAAAAAACCAGTAAAAAGGTTCTTACATGTGGGTGGCATTGGGGGGTAAATTGAAAGGAATTTCACTGTGAATACTATTGAATCCAGCATCACTATACAAGGAAAACAGTTCAAAATAAATAAGTAGATAGCTAGATAGATAGACAGAGATATATATATATATATATATATATATATATATATATATATATATATATATATATATATATATATATATATATAGAGAGAGAGAGAGAGAGAGAGAGAGAGAGAGAGTTCCTGAATAATTCACGGTTTTCTTGATACGCAAATTATTTGCGAACAATGTGCAAATTGTTCACTAATTCATTAGTAAGAAACCCAAAAGAAAAATCTCTACTTCTGAAGTTCTCCCCGGAATTTTCTGAATCTGAACTTGTAGAAAACCACCCTTTGAAATCATTCGGTGAGAAGTTTCCGCAGTTTAAAAGAAAATACAGATTGGTAAAAATATAAATATATTTTCCCATCTCCATTCCCACCCCTCTAATGCATAACTAGAGTTAACTACAATGAGATGAACTCATTTTTAGGCATCTACCAAACAGGGCCTAAGCTTCTACTACAGTGGTTAAAGGAATCATCCATAGATTTACATAATACTTCAATTGTGCACTTGCATTGAGAACAAACAAAAAGCAATTAAACTTGTATTACCTCAAAAGCGTATGAAAGTTCTCATTTCTTTTTATTTCTTTTCTTTTTTTAAGGAGTCTAAAAAATTTATTTAAAACACAAAAAGGATACAAATGGATGTCCAGCAATCATCCCAAATCATTAACAAAAATCCCTTAAAGACACCCCTTTAACCACCCCAAACAGATGACCAGCAGCCATCCAAAAACAACAAAGAAAATACCTTAAAACTTCCCCCCCTTTTTTTTCGAATCATTTCAACATTTACTGTTTTTATTAAGGAATATTATTAAACAGCAAGGGGAAAAGAAAAACCGAATACAAAAAAACTTATCGTCATGGTAAAGCATTGTGAAACACACTAAACAAACCATGCCCGCATTCCCTGTTAAGGAACTAATCACGGAGTGATGAAGAAACAACAATACTATCAGTTCTACTCAATGTTTCCAAACCTAGAGTAGACATTGACCCATTTCCACACTTTCCAAACTGAATTTGATGTTATAGTACAAAGAGAATCAAGCTCATAGACATACCTGGCCACTGACAAAAGGTACGAGTGTTACTTCATTGACAGTAGCAAGAAGAACCTGCCGTCGTCTAATGACAGCATATAAGCCTCCTACAAATGAAGCTTCTGCTGTCAAAAATATAGGATCTGGAGTAATTCGATTTCTGTAAACTGCAGTAGCCATCTCGAGGTCATACACAAATAAAAGCCCAAGCTTTGTGATCACATATATCAAATTGTACTTATTGGATATCGGCAAAAATTTACAAGTAGGTGGTTTAGTATTGATGCTACTGAACATGGTCCAAATGTTATGGGTACACATGAGTACCTACATTGCCACTAGGAAGTCATCAGCAAAAATTGGAGGGAAGAAAAGATCTGCTTGTTTCTTTGTGAAACCAAGTTTACCTGGTAAAGAATTGAAAATGATTAGTAAACAAAACATCAATGACTAGAAGGTTGTGTGTCCAAACAACTCAAAGAACGCATAAGATTTGAAATGTAAACTCCAACTGTATAGTAACAGCAATTATCTAGATGCCAACACAATTGCGTTTATTTGCCTCCTTTAATAAAATCGATGGCTGCCCTAAGACACAGGAGCATTAAAAGGAAAAAGATAACCAATATCAATAACATAGAATAGAAAACCATTTGTGCCATTTGTAGTTTTAAAAGACACAGGAGCATTAAAAGGCAAAAGATAACTAATATCAATAACATAGAATAGAAAACCATCTGTGACATTTGTAGTTTTAAAAGAGAAAGACAGCCAATGGCACAAAATATATAGATGCAATCAATACAAGGAGCAAACCTAGCTGAGCACCAAGCCCATCTCATCATTACCAGCCCAACAAGAGGCAAAACCCACAATAAAAACATCAACAAAAATAAAATTAGACAAAGGTAGAATGCAACAAATATAGACACCATTGAGTTTCATCGGGTGCACAGTGAAAAAGCCTTTCTTGTACATGTGGTACATGTGTACAATGATCAGGACAATTGCTTTGTGGTCACCAGGTGGACTACCCATACCCAAAATGCAAGGCAATCCAGATGGGTGGCCTGAAAAGGTGCAGTTAACTCATTAACACAAACATCCATCCACATTCAACAGGCGAAACTTGCCATAAATGGGTGATTAGAGCAGTCCAATCTTTGTGCAGATGAGTAACGTAAGAGCACATGGCAGGCAGCGAGGACCTGCGCTGAAACGAATGCGAAAGACGAGTTACATCTTTCAACAGAGTTATTTTCAAACTGAGCATACTTAAACGAGAGAAACTGAATTTTTAGAACTAAATTGAGAAATGACAAGATTTGATATGCTATATGAAGTTGCAGACACTTTCACATAGATGAATGCTCCAGAAACCGAAATTAGATAATTATCTAGGAATGTTGTTTTACAATATGGAACTTTTACATAGAGAAATCTAGGATCCATGAACCTGAATTGTTAACAGTACAATCTAGGATCCAGGTCATCTACATAGACTGTAGATTATGGGAACTCTAGAAATCAGGGGAATAACAGTTAAGGAACCCAAAAGAAAAATCTCTACTCCTGAAGTTCTCCCCTAAATTTTCTAAAGTTAATATGTAGCAATGGAATGAAGTTAATTCTATGATTTTTCTATCAGAATCATACTTACATATTTTCAGTAAGAGGAGGCTTGATAGCTGGAGACTCAATGTTCCGTTGATCCCTAGCCCATCAATCTTTCTGCAAGAAGAGAACATGGCCTTAGACAGAATAAGCAGAAAAAGGAGAGTGTGCAATCCAAATGGCTCTTTGGATTAAAAAAGAAAGTAATAGTTACAATACATGGATTGAACTGAAGTTCTAGAGCATGATATTCCCTTCCAATCTTCCCCACAGGGGTCACCACCAAGCAAATATTCTAGCCACCTACTTAAGTGCCAATATGGAGTGGAATGCACAATGGCATCTCCCATCCACAGTGAGCCAACCAGATGAACACTAAGGATCCACAAAATGTGGGCCCCACGCCAGCGTGAAATGCTGATTAGAATGACTGGTAGTTTATGTTTTTCTCCCTGTCAACCTGTGTTTCTCTCTCTCTCTCTCTCTCTCTCTCTCTCTCTCTCTCTCTCTCTCTTCTCCATTTTTCTTCTTCTCTCTTCTTTTCGGCCTTCTTCTCACTTTGGTCAATAGTCGAAGATTCCAAAAGGCTCATTTCATACTAGAGACAAAATAGCAATGGTAACGGCATTGGACACTAAAGCCCGCCCCAAATTGCTCTCATTTTCCCTTTTTCAAGTCTTTTCTTTTCTCTCTTTTGCACTCTTTCTTTTTATCATTCTTTTCACTTCATTTTATTGCTCCCTTTTTGTTTTTATTCGATACACTTTGCAATAGCGGAAGATCCAAAAGGCTCACTTCACACTAAAGCATAAAATCGTAATGGTAACGACATGGGGAAATATCCCTGCCCCAGATTACGGTGAGCAAGCTCATCCTCTCTCTCTCTCTCTCTCTCTCTCTCTCTCTCTCTCTCTCTCTCTCTCTCTCTCTCTCTCTCTCTCTCTCTCTCTCTCTCTCTAGTCTTCTCACTTCTCCATTTCTCTTTCTTTTTCTTCTTCTTTTCTCTCTCTTTACTTTCTTCTTATCACCTTGGTCAATAGTCGAAGACTCCAAAAGGCTCACTTCATACTAGAGACAAAATAGCAACGGTAACGGCATTGGATACTAAAGCCCGCCCCAAATTGCTCTCATTTTCCCTTTTCAAGTCTTTTCTTTTCTCTCTTTTGTACTCTTTCTTTTTATCATTCTTTTCACTTCATTTTGTTACTCTCTTTTTCTTTTTATTCGATATACTTTGCAATAGTGGAAGATCCAAAAGGCTCACTTCACACTAAAGCATAAAATCGTAATGGTAACAACATGGGGAAATACCCCTGCCCCAGATTATGGTGAGCAAGCTCATCCTCTCTCTCTCTCTCTCTCTCTCTCTCTCTCTCTCTCTCTCTCTCTCTCCATTTCTCCATTTCTTCTTCTCTCTTCTTTTCTGCCTTCTTATCACCTTGGTCAATAGTCGAAGATTCCAAAAGGCTCACTTCATACTAGAGACAAAATAGCAACAGTAACGGCATTGGACACTAAAGCCCGCCCCAAATTGCTCTCATTTTCCCTTTTTCAAGTCTTTTCTTTTCTCTCTTTTGTACTTTTCTTTTTTATCATTCTTTTCAATTCATTTTGTTGCTCCCTTTTTCTTTTTATTCGATACACTTTGCAATAGCGGAAGATCCAAAAGGCTCACTTCACACTAAAGCATAAAATCGTAATGGTAACGACATGGGGAAATACCCCTGCCCCAGATTACGGTGAGCAAGCTCTCTCTCTCTCTCTCTCTCTCTCTCTCTCTCTCTCTCTCTCTCTCTCTCTCTCTCTTTCTCCATTTCTCCATTCTTCTCTCTTCTTTTCTGCCTTCTTATCACCTTGGTCAATAGCCGAAGATTCCAAAAGGCTCACTTCATATTAGAGACAAAATAGCAACAGTAACGGCATTGGACACTAAAGGACGCCCCAAATTGCTCTCATTTTCCATTTTTCAAGTCTTTTCTTTCCTCTCTTTTGTACTCTTTCTTTTTATCATTCTTTTCACTACATTTTGTTGCTCCCTTTTTCTTTTTATTCGATACACTTTGCAATAGCGGAAGATCCAAAAGGCTCACTTCACACTAAAGCATAAAATCGTAATGGTAACGACATGGGGAAATACCCCTGCCCCAGATTACGATGAGCAAGCTCATCCTCTCTCTCTCTCTCTCTCTCTCCTCTCTCTCTCTCTCTCTCTCTCTCTCTCTCTCTCTCTCTTCTCCATTTCTTCTTCTCTCTTGTTTTCTGCCTTCTTATCACCTTGGTCAATAGTCGAAGATTCCAAAAGGCTCACTTCATACTAGAGACAAAATTGCAATGGTAACGGCATTGGACACTAAAGCCCGCCCCAAATTGCTCTCATTTTCCCTTTTTCAAGTCTTTTCTTTTCTCCCTTTTGTACTCTTTCTTTTTATCATTCTTTTCAATTCATTTTATTGCTCCCTTTTTCCTTTTATTCAATACACTTTGCAATAGCGGAAGATCCAAAAGGCTCACTTCACACTAAAGCATAAAATCGTAATGGTAACGACATGGGGAAATACCCCTGCCCCAGATTACGGTGAGCAAGCTCATCCTCTCTCTCTCTCTCTCTCTCTCTCTCTCTCTCTCTCTCTCTCTCTCTCTCTCTCTCTCTCTCTTTCTCCATTTCTCCATTTCTTCTTCTCTCTTCTTTTCTGCCTTCTTATCACCTTGGTCAATAGCCGAAGATTCCAAAAGGCTCACTTCATACTAGAGACAGAATAGCAACAGTAACGGCATTGGACACTAAAGCCCGCCCAAATTGCTCTCATTTTCCCGTTTTCAAGTCTTTTCTTTCCTCTCTTTTGTACTCTTTCTTTTTTTCATTCTTTTCACTTCATTTTGTTGCTCCCTTTTTCTTTTTATTCGATACACTTTGCAATAGCGGAAGATGCAAAAGGCTCACTTCACACTAAAGCATAAAATCATAATGGTAACGACATGGGGAAATACCCCTGCCCCAGATTACGGTGAGCAAGCTCATTCTCTCTCTCTCTCTCTCTCTCTCTCTCTCTCTCTCTCTCTCTCTCTCTCTCTCTTTCTCCATTTCTCCATTTCTTCTTATCTCTTCTTTTCTTCCTTTTTATCACCTTGGTTAATAGTCAAAGATTCCAAAAGGCTCACTTCATACTAGAGACAAAATAGCAACAGTAACGGCATTGGACGCTAAAGCACATGAGTGATTCCTAAAGTGATTCCTCTTCTTTAATGAAGTCTAATTATTCATAGTAACAAATAAATAGAAACTATCGAATGCAAGGATATGAATGACAAGTCTTCATAATTGATGGTGAGAAATTGCTACAAACCTCAAAAGTAAACATTGTAAAACACAATTGACATAATGAGGCTACTAGCAAAGAGCATTGGCTTTGAAGTTCAAACCCAAGCATTCAAAATGAAAAAATTTAAAAATTTTAAAAAAATCCATGAGTGCATTTTCTGACAGTTGAAGTCCCTTGGCCAATGACACCATGTTTGCAAGTTAGATCAAGAGACCTTTCCGGTAATAGCAAATACTAGTGCAAAAACAAAGAATGTATACGAAGAGATGGCATATAATGGTAAATACATAAAACCAAGAATGGTAAGGGTCAGAGACACCCATATCCACAACAACACAATGTTTTATATTCATCCATCAAATCACACACCTTGCATGTATAACTAGTATTTCTTACTCAATTCCGTTATATCACTATGAATAGTTATCGTATGCCACTAAAACAAATGATACGGGTCGTGAAATATGCAAATTCACAAGAATGTTTAAACCTATTTCAAAATAGAAAAAACGATAAAGCAAATTGATGCTTTGACGGCAAAAACCCTACATGCCCACATAGATTATTAATTGGTTGGGCCACATGTTCTGCATATACCACCTTTTGCTTGCTATGACTTTCACTTTACTTCCTTCATAATTTCAGAAATTGCTTTCAGTTTCACCACCCTTTAAGAAGGGCAACATCTACAGGTAGGCATATATAGCTGGCTACTATGTTTCGGTTACGATTTCGTTATGTTGTTTTTTGTTATATACATTTTGTATTTTTTTAGTTTTCTTATTGTGTCTATATAGGTGGCTACTATGTTTCGGTTACTTAATGGTGCCATCAACTTATCTATTTGATGGTCAACTTACATATTCAACTAGTCTGCACATCCAATGCCTTATAGACATCATGCCTTATACATGAGTGGGCTTCACATAACTCTTAGAGAAATTTGTTGAAAGGGTTGTTAACGGGTTGAGTTCATGTTTCCTAGTACCCCCAAACCTAGGCGTAGCTAACCCAGATGGGTTCTTTCCGAGTTCAAGTCTAGTTTTGAATACCCAAAACCAAATCCAATCAAGTTTAGGTATCTCTTAGGGTACCTGTTCGAATATCCTAACAGTAAGACACACAAGGGCTTTACAAACCTCAGGTCCCAATTTGGGGGAAATGATCAAATCATGTAACCATAACCACTTTCTCCAGTCTAGCTGATGTGTTTCATTTGCACAAGTAGAAGCCATCGCTCTTTGCTCTTGCCTTATGCTCATTCCAAAAAACTTATCTTGCCTAAAGGATGTTTTGAAAAACATGTTGCTACTTTTTTACATACTTCATTTGGCTTTTGTGGAGAGAACTAGAAACATTCTATTTGGGGTTATCTTTATGAACTATAGAGACAACATGCTTGGTAAATAACATCTAGATGGCATAGACTTTTTGCTTGTCAAGAAGGGGCATATTGCCCTCTATTGGTTGTGGGTTTCTTCATACTCTCTAAAGTGATTCCTCTTCTTTAATGAAGTCTAATTATTCATAGTAACAAATAAATAGAAACTATCAAATACAAGGATATGAATGACAAGTCTTCATAAGTGATGGTGAGAAATTTCTACAAACCTCAAAAGTAAACATTGTAAAACACAATTGACATAATGAGGCTACAAGCAAAGAGCATTGGCTTTGAAGTTCAAACCCAAGCATTCAAAATGAATATATATATATATATATATATATATATATATATATATATATATATATATATATATATATATATATATATATATATATGCATTTACTTACAATTGAAGTCCCCTGGCCGATGACACCATGTTTGCAAGTTAGATCAAGAGGCCTTTTCAGCAATCGTAAATACTAGTGCAAAAACAAAAGAATGCATACGAAGAGATGGCATATAATGGTAAATACATAAAACCAAGCATGGTAAGGGTCAGAGACACCCATATCCACAACAGCACAATGTTTTATATTCATCCATCAAATCACACACCTTGCATATATAACTAGTATTTCTTACTCAATTTCTTTCTATCACTTTGAATAGTTATCGTATGCCATACATGTCGTGTAATATGCAAATTCACATGATTCTTACCACACAAAAGAACCAACCGTGTAGTCTCCCAAGACATTTAACAAAGGCTTAGAACGCAACATATGGTATTTAAGTTGAAAACACTTTGACACCATCTTCACTTGCGCCAACAAATGAATGTGAAAATATTTTTAACTAGCAAAACAAGCCCAATAAATGAAGGCATTCTACATATCTGTATTGGGATCATAGTCATGCTCCTAATAACACAAGCAAGAGACATAAGGGAGCATAGACAAGAGAAATGGGAACAATTACAATATAGCAATAGCAGGAGCATCGTCACCCTAGGTAGAAATTTTCTATGAAAGGATAGCCCAAACAATCTATATCAAAGATCAAACTTTTTCTATTAAAGGATCACCCGAATCAAGTTTTTTTTTTTTTTGGAGGGATGGAAAATTGAAGATTGGACCATATACGATAAAACCTTCTTCTGATGTTTAAAGATATTCTAACTAGGTCAATCGCTACAATAAAGGAAGCACGTCGTACCACAGAGCCTGAAATGTGTATGCACGTCCAACACAAGTGGTCTCTATTCCAAGGTATGCATTTTAATATTTTCATGCCTACTTAACCATATCCCACAAACGGGGTGTTTGTTAGTGGAGTTTCAGATACACGAACAAAAATGAATGGAATGCCTTTTGCTTAAGGACTTCTAATACCATTGGATTCCATTGTTTCAGAAGTAAAATATTTTCTAAGCTCTCTTGAAAGTTAAGCTCTATGTAAAGTCCAGCATTTGAAAACACCCCATAAGAATCAAAGGCTCCAACAACGCTCGTTCTTCTCGATATTTGGGTCAAACAAACAAAACGATACACATGCATAACCGAAATAGAAACAATTGCTCAGTGATACAAGTTGTAGGATGTTAGTTGTTTTCACAAACATCAAAAGCATGAGAGCGCATGAAATAAAATAAATAAACAGAAAAGAAAACGACCTTAATTCAAAAAAGTAACAATTGCGTAACAAGAGCAGGACTACCACCATGTGCACAAATAGTTTAGGAAGCAAAGTGACACCATCAAGGTTAGATTGGTCGCCGTCTTGATTCGACCTCAAAATCGAAAATATTTCTTGATGAGATTTTAACACACCATTAGTGATGAGTTCAAAAAAGTACCCTTACTATATAAAAGCAATTACTAAGTGATACAAGCTGTAGGATGGTTTTAGCACACCATTAGTGAAGAGCAGTGATGAAACGTCAAGATTTCGAGTCTTCAGCTGACAGGATAAACAACTTTCTGCGACACACTTAAGGTCACTATCAATGAGCCCTAAGGACTTCTCAAAGAGAATAATTTTCAAAGGAGTTCAAAAAAGCACCCTTACTATTAGAACTAGACGTCCTTCATGTTAATTGGCCAAAAGCAAACATCATTATGATATGAAATAACTAACAAACCATTGGATTGCTTATGTAAAGTTCAACATAAAAAAACTTCCAGTTATGCTCTCTTCATTTTCTAAGCTCCTTCAAGTCTTTTCTTTTCACTTTTTTGTACTCTTTCTTGCCATTCTAATTTTGCTATAGCAACGATGACAAACACCACACTTGTGAATTTGGAATTTTCTTTTGTTTTATAACGACATGGTGTCGCCCCCTTTAAGGCGAGACTACTCCCTGCGATACACGATCACCTGCCAACCACATGCATCAGGTAATCCACGGGAAGGGGAACCAAACCAAACTCGTGTTTTAGGGAGGCAAACCCACTATTACCTGGGAATGCACACAATCACCTGCCATACACGTGCATCATGTAATCCACGGGGAGGGGAATCTAACTCGTGTTTGTGAGGAGCAAACCCACGACCAAAGTCGTTCGCCCCAACTCGCGATAGGTAATCCACGGGGAAGGGAATCACACTTGCGTCTATGGGGAGCAAATCCATGACCAAAGTCATTCACCCAAACTCGCAACGGGTTTTGGGAAGGTTTTTTTTTTTATAACAACAGGGTATCCCTGTCCCCATCCTTTTTAGGAAGTGAGACCTCACATCTATCGAAGATCCAAGAAAAATGAGAAAAAAGGATTGGGGTAGGCTCATCCTTGAATATGTATTTGACTATCCTTCTATTGGAGGTGAAAAATATTCAGCATTTAGTGAAGTTGTGTATCATGTGCTTAGGGTGTAATTAGTTATATGTGTAAACTGTCAAACCCTACTAAGATCAAGAGTATCCCAAAATAGGAAAGACACTTAGCATGAATATTAGTTTGCCTCAAACAAAAATATCATTCATAAGTGGTATTTTCAAATAATCTATTTTTTAGAGATCAAAAAGTCAATCTGTATATGGAGTTTCATATATCGATAAAAGGTCACTCCAACAACAAATTTGGAGCATTTAGTTTTCACCTACTAGGAAATCTTGCTCAAAAATCATCTTTAGCTTAGATTCTTTGTACTTTTTTACTTTTTTTACATTTCTTCTTTATTTATGTCCTTCCTATTTGTTTTTCGTTTTGTATTTTTTGTAGTAAAACCTAAAACCAACAAAAGAATTTAGCTATGGCTCATTTCAAATTGCCTTTTTTTTTTTTTTTCTTTTTGAGAGAGCTTCATTAAAAGGCCACAAAATGCGTAAAAGAAAACAACCCACCTACACAATTGAAAAACATATGATAGATTAGCAAGATTAACTAGCTTTACATAAGAAGCCCAACACAAAAAATAAATTTAATTTCCCTAACGGCAACAACATGCGAAGAACTCCTATTCTAAAAACATCTCCTTTATAAAAGCAATCTCCGCAAAGCCTTCCCCACTTTTCCCACCCCTCCTGAATGCCAAACCACAGCAGGTCCACAACAGAATTCGGCTTCACCTAAGCTTGTATGGAGAGCATTGAGAAAGTAGTCCCACATCTTTCAAGCAAAGATGCAATGAATGAAGAGGTGATTAATTGACTCTGCATCTCCCATACACATTATACATATGTTAGGAAGGGTAAGGGATCTTCTTTGCAAATTATTGATTGTCAACACCCTCTTTCTTCCCACAAGTCAAGCGAACGTTGTCGCCCATGGTGGAGCTCTGTATGACCATACAAAAAAGACTAGACGTGGTAAACGATCATCTTTTCCCCATAGTTTCTTCCCCATTAACAATTAAAGGGCATTATCATTGTACATACTGTATCACCTATTGGAATTTTTGGTAGACCTCATTAATATATTCATGTATATCTTCATACATCTCGTTCATTGAAATTAACCACCATTTAAAAACATCCATCATAATGAACAATTAAAAGGCACTATCATTGTATATAATGTATCACCAAAAACGAACTTAATGATATTTAGAGCATAGATCACTAAAAGCAACCCCAATCATATGAAGCATTGGATCACTAAGTATAAGCCAATCATATTAATGGTTCAAATCAATTGAAATGGCCGGAGCATGTCAAAGGTCTACATCACCGGAAACCAGCATACCATATGAAGGATTTGGATCAACTGTGGTAGGGTTTGGATAAACCCTACCATGGGTTTGGATAAACCCTACCATATTAACAATTTGGATCATTGAATATAGGGTAGTTAGATGAACAATTAGTCAAGAAAAATAACTACACTCCACACTTAACTATAAAAGATTGAAATATTATATGTCAAGATTGCTCCACTAACAATTTTTGTCCTTACCACATCCAATGAGGGCTATTAATAATCAACGGAATTGATTGGTGAACATAGGCCTCGGCATATATTGGTTTAGATCATTAAAATGGCCACAATGATATAAAGGGTTTGGATCACTTTCAACAGGCCTAATCAAATGAACGATTTCAATCACTTGGAATGGCCCGACCATATCAAATATTCTTATGCGTGAAAATGTTCCTAATCAATATTAACCATTGGATCATTGAAAACAAGCCCTACCATATTAATTGGATCACTGAAAATAGGCCCTACCTTAATTTTTTATAATGATAGTGGGCACCCTACAATATTAACGATTTGAATCACAAAATGTAGAACCAATCATTAAGAATGGCTTAGATATTTAAAATGAGTCCAATCATTTCAACGATTTGGACTATTAAAAATGTACCCAATCATATGATCAATTTGTAGCATTCATAGTGGGTTAGGAAACATTAACTTACATAATTAAAAATGGCATGTGCGCACCTTTGCACACGTGTCATGGGCGTCTAATCTGAACGGTCCATGTGATGCAGAATCCCATGAAACCCCAAGGGAAAAAGTTTCACTCTAATCTAAAATTCTGGTGGGCCAACGCAAAGAGAAATGCAAGTCAAGGGAGGAAACTGTTTTCATTTTTCATGGCCCAAAAAAGTATTGGAGCAAAGTAAAACTTGGGCCCAGGGGGTTTCATGAGGTGATGTTTCGCGTTGACCGTTAAGATTGGGGAGTCACATCACATATGATGACTTCTCAAAAAAATCCGCACGTGCAAATTAGTGCGCAGCTGAGCATTCGGCATATAGAGCCATGCACACCTACGCACGTGCGGACCTTTGCACAGCGTCTAATATGAACGGTCCATGTGACGTGGAATCCCATGAAACCCCAAGGGAAAAATTTTCACCCTGATCTAAAATTCTGGTGGGCCATGGCAAAGAGAGATGCAAATCGAGGGAGGAAACTGTTTTCATTTTTCATTGCCCACGAAAGTTTTGAATCAAAGTAAAAAAATAGGCCCATGGGGTTTCATGAGGTGCTTCTTTGCGTGAACCATTCAGATTTTGGAGTCACATCACGTATGATGATTTCTTGAAAAAGTCCACATGAGTTTGGTCCAAACTGGTGTGCAGTTGAGCATTCAACATGTAGAGTAATGCTCAATTGTGCACATATGTATGTGTGCACCTTTACACACGTGTAATGGACGTCTAATCCGAACGGTCCATGTGATGCGAAGACCCATGAAACGCCAATGGAAAATTTTTCACCCTGATCTAAAATTCTGGTGGGACATAGCAAAGAGAAATGCAAATCAATGGAGGAAATTCTTTTTCATTTTTCATGGCCCACAAAAGTTTTGAATCAAAGTAAAAAAATTTGGGCCCAAGGGTTTCATCAGGTGCTGCTTCACGTGGACCATTCAGATTTTGGAGTAACATCATGTATGATGAGTTCTCATAAAAGTCCGCATGAGCTCCGTCCGAACTGGTGCCTAGCTGAGCATTCGGCATATAGAGTCATGCTCACCTACGCGCCTATGCACGTGCGCAACTTTGCACACGTGTCATGGGCGTCTAATCCGATCTGTCCATATTATGAGGAATCCCATGAAACCCTAAGGGAAAACTTTTAACCCTGATCTAAAATACGGGTGGGCAATAGCAAAGAGAAATGCAAATCAAGGGAGGATACTGTTTTCATTTTTCATTGCCCATCAAAATTTTGGATCAAAGTAAAAATTGGGCCCAGGGGGTTTCATGAGGTGCTGCATCATGTGGATGGTTCAGAATTTGGAGTCACATCACATATGATGAGTTCTAAAAAAAGTTTAAATGAGTTCCGTCTGAACTGGTGCCCAGTTGAGCATTTGACATATAGAGTCATGATCAACTACGCACCTATGCACGTGCACAACTTTGCACACGTGTCATGGCCGTCTAAATCTGAACGGTCCATGCGATGAGGAATCCCATGAAACCCCAAGGGAAAAATTTTCAGCATGATCTAAAATTTTGTTGGGCAATAACAAAGAGAAACGCAAATCAAGGGAGGAAACTGTTTTCGTTTTTCATTGCCCACCAAAGTTTTGCATCAAAGTAAAACTTGGGCCCAGGGGGTTTCATGAGGTGCTGCTTCACGTGGACCTGCTCAGATTTTGGAGTCACATCACGTATGATGAGTTCTCAAAAAAGTTCGCACGAATTCCGTGCGAACTGGTTCGCAGCTGAGCATTCGGCATATAGAGTCACGCTCACCCACGCACGTGCGCACCTTTGCACACGTGACAAGGGCGTATAATCCGAACTGTCCATGTGATGTGGTATCCCATAAAACCCGAAGGGAAAAATTTTAACCCTGATCTTAAATTATAGTGGGCCATTACAAAGAGAAATGCAAATCAAGGGAGGAAATAATTTTCATTTTTCATGGCCCACAATAGTTTGGGATCAAAGTAAAAATTAGGATCAGGGTGTTTCATGAGGTGGTGCTTCACGTAGATCGTTCAGATTTTGGAGTCACACCACGTATGATGAGTTCTCAAAAAAGTTCACACGTGCGAACTGGTGCGCAGCTGAGCATTCGGCATATAAAGTCATTCTCACCTGTGCACATACTCACGTGCGCACCTTTTCACACGTGTCATGGGCGTCTCATCCGAACCGTCCATGTGATGCAGAATCCCATGAAACCCCAAGGAAAAAATTTCCGCCTCGATCTAAAATTCTGGTGGGCTATAGCAAAGAGAAATGCAAATCAAAGGAGGAAACTCTTTTCATTTATCATTGCCCACCAAAGTTTTGGATCAAAGTATAAATTGGGCCCAGGGGGTTTCATGGGGTGCTGCTTCACGTGGACTGTACAGATTTTCGAGTCACATCACGTATGATGAGTTCTCAAAAAAGTTCGCACTAGTTTGGTACGAACTGGTGCGCAGCATAGCATTCGGCCTATAGAGTCATGCTCACCTGCGCACATATGCACATGCGCACCTTTGCGCACGTGTCATGGGCGTCTAATCCGAACGGTCAATGTGATGCAGAAACCCATGAAAGCACAAGGGAAAATTTTTCACCCTGATCTAAAATTATGATGGGCCATAGCAAAGAGAAATGCAAATCAACGGAGGAAATTTATTTCATTTTTCATGGCCCACCAAAGTTTTGGATCAATGTAAATATTGGGCCCATGGGGTTTCATGAGGTACTCCTTGACATGGACCGTTCAGATTTCGGAGTCACATCATGTAAGATGAGTTCTCAAAAAGTTCGCACGAGTTTCGTGCGGATTGGTGCACAGATGTGCATTCGGCATTTTGAGTCATGCTCACCAGCGCACCTACACACGTGTGCACCTTTGCACACGTGTCATGGGCATCTAAACCGAACGGTCCATGTGATGCGAAATCCGATGAAACCCAAGGGAAGAATTTTCACCGTGATCTAAAATTGTAGTGGGCCATAGCAAAGAGAAATGCAAATCGAGGGAAGAAACTGTTTTCATTTTTCATTGCCCACCAAAGTTTTGGATCAGGGTAAAAATTGGGCCCATGGGGTTTCATGAGGTGCCGCTTCACATGAACCGTTCAGATTTTGGAGTTGCATCACATATGATGATTTCTCAAAAAAGTTCGCACGAGTTCCGTGCAACCGGTTCGTAGCTGAGCATTCGACATATCAAGTCACGCTCACCAACGCGTGTGTGCAACTTTGCACGCTTGTCATGGGCTTCTAATCCGAACGGTCCATGTGATGCAGTATTCCATGAAATCCCAAGGGAAAAATTTTCACCTGGATCTTAAATTCTGGTGGGCCATAACAAAGATATGCAAATCAAGGGAGGAAAGTGTTTTCATTTTTCATGGCGCACCATAGTTTTGGATCAAAGTAAAAATTGGGCCCAGGGTGTTTCATGAGGTGGTGCTTCACGTGGACCATTTAGATTTTCTAGTCACCACTGTATGATGAGTCTCAAAAAAGGTCTCACATGCAAACTGGTGGGCAGCTGAGTATTCGGCATATAGAGTCATGCTCACCTATGCTCCTACACATGTGTAATGGGCGTCTCATCGAACCGTACATGTGATGGGGAATCCTATGAAACCCTAAGGGAAAATTTCCACCCCGATCTAAAATTTTGGTTGCCATAGCAAAGAGAAATGCAAATCAAGGGAGGAAATCGTTTTCATTTTTCATGGCCCACCAAAGTTTTGGATCAAAGTAAAATTTGGGCCCAACGGGTTTCATGAGTTGCTGCTTCACGTGGACCGTTCTAATTTTGGAGTCGCATCACGTATGATGAGTTCTCAAAAAAGTTCGCACGAGTTCCGTGCGAACTGGTGCGTAGCTGAGCATTTGGCCTATAAAGTCAAGCTCACTTGCGCACATACGCACGTGCGCACCTTTGCGCACATGTCAAGGGCGTCTAATCCGAACGGTTAATGTGATGCGGAAGCCCACGAAACCCTGAAAGAAAAACTTTCACCCTGATCTAAAATTATGTTGGGCCATAGCAAAGAGATATGTAAATCAAGGGAGGAAATTTATTTCATTTTTCATGGCCCACCAAAGTTTTGGATCGATGTAAAAATTGGGCCCATGGCGTTTCATGAGGTACTCCTTGACATGAACCATTCAAATTTTGGAGTTGCATCGCGTAAGATGAATCCTCAAAAAAGTTTGCATGAGTTTCGTGCAGATTGGTGCAAAGATGAGCATTCGACATACTGAGTCATGCTCACCAGTGCACCTACTCACGTGCGCACCTTTGCACACGTGTCATGGGCGTCTAATCCGTACCTTTGCGCACGTGTCATGGGCGTCTAATCCGAACAGTCCATCTGATGTGAAATCCCATGAAACCTTAAGGGAAAAATTTTCACCGTGATCTAAAATTCTAGTGGACCATAGCAAAGAGAAATGCAAATCGAGGGACAAAACTGTTTTCATTTCTCATGGCGCACCATAGTTTTGGATCAAAGTAAAAATTCGGCCTAGGGTGTTTCATGAGGTGTTGCTTCACGTGGACCGTTAAGATTTTGAAGTCACATCACGTATGATGAGTTCTCAAAAAAGTTCGCACATGCGAACTGGTGCACAGCTGAGCATTCGGCATATAAAGTCAGGTTCACCTACGCACCTACGCACGTGCGCACTTTTTCACTCATGCGCAGTGTTGTCATGTGCGATCGGATATGCGCATATATGTATAGAGAATGCTAGTGTATTGTATTGTGGGCTCTTTTTGTGTAAGTGCGTGTGCACACTTCCCTATTCTCCTGTAATGTATTATATGCTTTATCATAATAAAATAGTATGTGTTAGGGCAAGCAAGCCTAACACATCAACTCTCCCAAACTCTTCTTCTTCTTCTTCTCTCTCAATATTCTCATCCCTTCTTCACATTATCCTCACCAAATCCTTCTCTACTTGGTATCAGAGCAAAGATTCAGGCATTCCGCATCCAACAAAGTTGAGAGAGGCGACACATGTCACCTTGACGACGACAACAAATGTATGGTGACGTCACTTAATAAGCATACGGACATATGGCCTCCATTTGAGCTGAAAGTTTAGGGGTTTGATAGATCTTGATTTTAGAAGATTTGTCATGATTTTTCCAGAATTTATTAGACCTCTTTTCATGGTTTTTTGGGCGAAATAGAGAAATTCGAAAATCGGTTCCAGATTTCGTTTTTCTTCGATCTACGTCAAATCGGTAAGCTTTTCTTTGGTTTCTTTGCTTGAGATGGACCGAAATCTTCCTCCTAAGCTATCCATGGTGGATTTTTTACTCAAGATCAATGTTTGAGAGGTTTTAAACCTCAAATGGGCGTGCGGCTGGGCCGTTTTTCACTCGGACAGGCCTCTTTTGACTGCGTTTCTTGGTTTTTTGATGATTGATGTTTGTTTGAAGTTTATCTCTTGTTATCTTGAAGGATTGAGGGAGATAGAGTTGTTTGAATCAGTCCTTCTTGGCATAGGGGGTCTCTTGGCATAGTTTTCTTTCTCTTGGACTCTATTATGGCTGACAAAGGGCCCTCATCTCTTAGCATAGAGTCTCTTGAACCCAACCCCTTGTTGATTACCTCCATTAGGTTGAATGGTGACAACTATCTTCAATGGGCACAATCTGTAAAAGTATTTTTAGGACCCCGTGACAAGTTGTCGTATATTTTGGATGATCCCCCAAGCTCTACAGATGTTACTTACAAGTCTTGGACAAAGGAGAATTATCAAGTTATTGCATGGTTGTTGAATAGCATGGATTCCTCGATTAGTCACTCAGTGATGTTTTAATCCTCGGCTAAAGGCATTTGGGATTCGCTTCATGATATGTTCTCGGAATCTCAAAATTTTTCACGGGTATTCCAGCTTATTCAAGAAAATTGGTCGGTTTCAACAAAACTCCAGATCCTTAAAAGACTACTACTCGACGCTTCGGGGTATGTGGGATGAGTTGGATATGTATCAGCCTCTTCCTTCCAAATGTAAAGAGGATCATGACATTGCTCATAAGCAACAGGATGATACTCGTATCATGTAGCTCCTCGCTGGGTTGAGTTCTGATTATCTGCACGTTCGCGATCAGGTTGTTATGCAAGATCCTCTTCCCCCATTGACGACAGTTTATGCCATGTGTCAGCGTGCTATGGCCTCTACTCTTCCTTCTCATTCATTTGTGCCACCCGAGCGTTCGGCGCATCTTGCTGGCGATCAGTCCTCCCTTTGTCTACGGGTACCATCCTTGAGCTCAGGGCGCACTCCTGGTTTTGTTGGTCGTGGTAGAGGCCGCAAGGGAGATCGCGGTCGTGGCGCCCATAGTCTCCGTGGTCGTGGTGGACGTGGACGTGGACGTGATGGTTCCCGCATTTGTTCACATTGCGGTGTAACTAATCACACTGTTGATTATTGTTAGTAGCTATATGGTCGTCCTACGTATGCTGCTGCTTCTGTTGCTTCCACTGTTACTTCTGAGATACAGTCTTCCATCCCGACAGCTGAGCAGACTACTTCAGGGGAGTCTCTTATCATTTCTCGGGCGACATATGATGCCCTTATGCGGCTTCACATTCGGGATCTTCCTGAGCCTTCTCATGCAGCTTCGGCCCAGTCAGGTACCGCCCTTCTTGCGTCATCCTCTCCTACCTCCTGGGTCATTGACTCTGGAGCTTCCTCCCATATGACTGGTAAGTTGCAATCATTTTCTTCTTATTCACCTTCATCTACCACTCAGTATGTCACAGTCGCAGATGGAACCCAATCTCCCATCTCTGGGATTGGTTTCATCCCTCTCTTCTTCCTTGTCTTTGTCCTCCGTATTACATGTGCCTCGTTTTCCATTAAACTTATTGTCTGTTAGCTCTCTTACTAAATCACTCAATTGTTCCATCACCTTCTTTCCTTCTTATTGTTTGTTTCAGGACCTACAGACGAAGAGAGTGATTGGTGGGGGGCATGAGCGAGGAGGCGTTTATCTTCTCGATGATACACCTGTTGCCGCTTCTAGTACCCTTTCTCTAGATCGAGAGTCCATGACTCGGTGGCATTGCCGCTTAGGCCACCCATCCATTGCTAGATTGAGACTTTTGTTTCCCTCCTTATCTGTCACTAAACCATTATGTTGTGATATTTGTGAATTGTCTAAACATCATCGTGCTACGTTTCCTCCTAGCTCTTCTGGGAGGAAATCTCAACCTTTTCTTTTGGTTCACTCGGATGTTTGGGGACCGGCTCCGGTTACCTCGACTTTTGGATTTAAATATTTTGTTACCTTTATTGATGATTATTCCCGCATGACTTGGATTTATCTTTTGAAATCTAAAAGTGAAGTGTTTGATGCGTTTAAAGTGTTTTATCATGAAGTGCGCACTCAATTTCATTGTTCCATCAAATCCCCCCATTCTGATAATGGGGGAGAATACATGTCTCCTGCCTTTCTGTCCTTCTTGCAGGAACGTGGTATTTTGTCTAGGACGTCATGTGCTCGCACTCCACAACAAAATGGTATCGCAGAACGAAAGAATCGTCATCTTCTTGACGTTGCTCGCACTCTTCTACTTGGTATGCATCTACCAAAACATTTTTGGGGTGATGCTCTTTTAACTACTACTTTTCTTATTAATCGTATACTATCACGTATTCTATCTTACAAATCTTCATTTACTATATTGTATCCTCATGATAATCCATTTCCTCTACCACCTAAAGTTTTTGGCTGTACATGCTTTGTTCAAATTTTGGATGGGAGTAATGATAAACTTAGTCCACGAGCAATTAAATGTGTCTTTATAGGGTATACTCGGAGTCAGAAAGGGTATAAATGCTTTGACCCATTGACTCGCAAGAAATATGTCTCTGCTGATGTCACTTTTTTTTAGGATCTTTCTTTTTTCTCCTCTCCTGGCCGTTCCCTTTCTGATCCTCTTGCGAGTCAGGGGGAGTATGACTCTTATCCTCTTTCTACTAGTGATCATGGGAAAACTCATGTCCCCTCTATTCAGCATCCTGTTGGTGATATGGGTGAGCCTAAGCCTCTGCGGGTGTATCATCGTCAAGATAAATCTTCACAAGCTCAGCCATCCACCCTTCCGCTCACTTTGGATGTTGGTTCAGGTGATTCTCCTAACTCGAGTTTAGACCTTCCCATTGCCTTGCGCAAAGGGTCACGATCTTGTACTCCTCTCCCCTCTATTCAGCATCCTGTTGGTGATATGGGTGAGCCTAAGCCTCTGCGGGTGTATCATCGTCGAGATAAATCTTCACAAGCTCAGCCATCCACCCTTCCGCTCACTTTGGATGTTGGTTCAGGTGATTCTCCTAACTCGAGTTTAGACCTTCCCATTGCCTTGCGCAAAGGGTCACGATCTTGTACTCAACACCCCATTAGTAATTTCGTTTCATATGATCATCTTTCACCGTCTTTTCAGTCGTTTGCAGCTTCCCTTTCATCACAGACTATTCCTAGATCTCTCTCACATGCTCTTCAGAGTCCTGATTGGACAAAGGCGATGATGGAAGAAATGTCTGCTCTTGAGAAGAATCATACTTGGGATCTTGTGCCACTTCCTGTAGGCCATAAACCTGTTGGCTGTCGATGGGTTTATACAATCAAGTTTCTTCCAGATGGCTCAATTGATCGCTATAAAGCTCGTCTTGTTGCTAAAGGTTACACACAGACTCATGGTGTGGATTACTTCGAGACATTCTCTCCGGTGGCTAAGCTTAATTCCATTCGCGTTGTGCTCTCCTTGGCCGTTAATTTATCATGGCCCTTGTTTCAGCTTGATGTTAAGAATGCATTTCTCCATGGGGACCTTGCAGAGGAAGTTTACATGCATCAACCTCCTGGCTTTGTTGCTTCTCACAACCCTGCACTTGTATGTCGGTTGAAGAAGGCTCTTTATGGACTCAAGCAATCTCTACGTGCATGGTTCGAAAAATTTAGTCAGGCTCTCTTGGAGTTTGGCTTTGTTCGTAGTCATGCCGATCATTCTCTTTTTATATGTTGTCGATCGACGGGCATCATGGTTCTCATTGTCTATGTGGATGATATTGTTTTGCCTGGTAGTGATTCTACTGGAATGAGGGAGATCAAAGAATTTTTTAAGACCAAGTTTGAGATCAAGGATCTTGGTCATCTTCGCTACTTCCTCGGAATTGAAGTTGCTCGCTCATCATCCAAGTTGGTCTTGTCACAACGGAAATATGCACTTGATCTGCTCATGGAGACCGGCATGTTAGGGTGCAAGCCTGCTACCACTCCCATGGATATTTCACAGAAGCTTCGACCAGATGATGGTTCTCTTCTTACTGATCCCGAGATGTATCGACGACTTGTAGGCCGGCTTATTTACCTGACTATTACTCGCCCAGATCTCTCTTTTGCGGTGGGGGTTGTTAGCCAATTCATGCAAGCTCCCCGCACTTCTCATCTCACGGCTGTCTACCGCATACTTCGGTATTTAAAATCAGCCCCGGGTCTTGGTCTCCGCTTTCAGTTGCATGGTCATCTTCATCTTTCTGGTTATTCCGATGCTAATTGTGCAGGTAGTACTTTTGATCGCCGCTCTACATCCGGCTTCTGTACCTTCCTAGGTGGTAATCTTATAACCTGGAAGAGCAAAAAGCAGCCAGTTGTTGCCCGGTCCTCGGCTGAAGCAGAATATCGTGCTATGGCTCATGCGACGTGTGAACTCGTGTGGCTTCGCAATCTTCTTGAAGAACTTGGCTATCCTCCTTCGGATCCTATTCCTCTTCACTGTGACAATCAAGCGGCCATCCATATTGCTCGTAACCCAGTTTTCCACGAGCGAACCAAGCATATTGAAGTCGACTGTCACTTTATTCGGGAGAAAATCACTTCTAAGGAAATTGTCACTCCTTTTGTTCGATCTGGGGATCAACTTGCGGATGTTCTTACAAAATCTTTGAGTCGAGATGCCCTTCATCGTGTTCGTGACAAGTTGGGCATGATCAACATCTATGCTCCAACTTGAGGGGGAGTATAGAGAATGTTAGTGTATTGTATTGTGGGCTCTTTTTGTGTAAGTGCATGTGCACACTTCCCTATTCTCCTGTAATGTATTATATGCTTTATCATAATAAAATAGTATGTGTTAGGGCAAGCAAGCCTAACACATCAACTCTCCCAAACTCTTCTTCTTCTTCTTCTCTCTCAATATTCTCATCCCTTCTTCACATTATCCTCACCAAATCCTTCTCTACTATTTGTGCACTAATCGCATATGCGACAGTGGCATATGCGATCACTGCACATGCGATCGCATATGCCACATGTCCCATAATATGCGATCGCATACAGCATATGCGATCGCATATTTCAAATCTTACAATTGTTTTAGATTTAGCGGATCTGTAAATATATTTCCAATGGGCCCAGATAGGGAATTGTGGCTAAGATTCCTGCATTCAGATAAAATGTGATTCATGAAAATCTGTCCCATATTCATAAACAAAACCTTTTTGAGTTCTTATTCAACAAGAAACTCACAGGGAGCAGAGATATTTCATAGAAGCCAAGGAGGATGGGATGTTCTGGCTGATTTGATTGAATGCCAAATTTCTGCATTCCAAAAGAAAAGAAAGAAAAAGTCAAAAAACAGAAGACAATAACTTAACTGAAGGAAAAAAACCAGTAAAAAGGTTCTTACATGCGGGTGGCATTGGGGAGTAAATTGAAAGGAATTTCACTGTGAATACTATTGAATCCAGCATCACTATACAAGGAAAACAGTTCAAAATAAATAAGTAGATAGCTAGATAGATAGACAAAGAGAGAGAGAGAGAGAGAGAGAGAGAGAGAGAGAGTTCCTGAATAATTCACGGTTTTCTTGATACACAAATTATTTGTGAACAATGTGCAAATTGTTCACTAATTCATTAGTAAGAAACCCAAAAGATTGGTTCTTCTTCCTCAACGTAACAAACGTTGTGCAGAAACTTCTCACCTGTGGGTGCAGATGTCACTTGTCGTGGGTTCTCTGCATCAGATTGGTTCTTCTTCCCTTGCGTCTGATGTCATGGCCATAGCCACTGGAAAACTGAAGAGTGAACTAGCTCAAATTCAAGTACAAGTACACTGTTATCTCCATTAAGGTCTATCCAAAACAGAACAACAAAAGGCCAAAATATGAATTCATTCTCTTCCAACAAGGATACATCAACGGTAACCAGAATGGAACGGACAACCAAGATTGAAGTGATATTAACAATGTAAAACTCAAACAATAAACTCTTAATCCGTATCAAACTCATTTTAAGGGATAGACAGACCTTGGTTAACAAATGGACAATTGTTCACATTTTTCTCTATCATCTTTGTTTCTTCATTCACAACAGCGGAACCAATCAATTAATGTGATTCATAGGAATGTGAATTTCAAACACTGTTTTCCATCTCTTGAGGACTGGATGACCATTGCCTTTTCACACTGCTTGACAGTTGACCTATGCTTCTCTTTTGTGGTATCTCGAGTGTTTCAACAGAGGCTGATGCGAATCTAACCAGCCCTCCAAGACAACCATTACACTGTACAAAAGGGAAATGAATGAATTTGAGCCCCTCACAAACTGAAACTAATTGTCAGAACCATGTACAAAACACTGATTCACATGTTCATTCAAATTTTTAACTGTTAAGATTGAGACTAGGTTTCTCACTCAAAACTAAAAACCTTCTACAATACCTTTATCATTCTAAGGGAAAAGAAGAAGAAGAAGAAACACCTACCCCATACAAGCTAAAAAGTGCCTTTGGTAGATCTAACCACTGAATATGATCCAAACAACATTCTAAATGCACTTGCAGTGAAGAGATTTGAAGCATTTGTTTCAAACAATAGCATGATTGTCTTAATCAGAGGACAGTCATGACAACACTACATAGGAACTAGAGAAACAAGGACATTCCATTTTATGAGAAATTGAAATTCATTGAATACCATTTACAGTGTGCTTCATGTGAAAGCAAGAAATTCAGATAGTGCGGAACATCTAGGGTGTAGAAGATAATAATTACCCATCACCAATCAGCAATTTCTTATTCATTGTAAGTGCTTACTGAGAATCCAGTGCTAATGCTAATACAGAATATAGAGGTTCTTTAGGATCACTAGCCAATAAATTCATGGCCACAAGTTAGAATCGCCTATTAAAATGGAATGGGCCTGATGGCTATTAGAGATTGCTGCTGCTTCAGAAGGTTACCAGTGGTCTGGAACTTTAGGGTGAAGTTGGAAGTTAATCATGTTCACTGGACATCAAAATGATACATCAAATGAATGATAATTTACAGAAAATATGCAGGAGCCATATTTTGTTCGATAGCTATTTTGGGTGAAAAGAGCTTGTGAGCATGTTATAGAGAATGCTAGTGTATTGTATTGTGCCCTTTTTAGTGTAAGTGCATGTGCACACTTCCCTATTCTCCTACGGTGTACTATATGCTTTATCATAATAAAATCTTATGTGTTAGGGCAAGCAAGCCCAACACATCATCTCTCCCAAACTCTCCTCCTTCTTCTCTCTCAATATTCTCATCTCTTCTTCACATTATCCTCATCAAATCTTTCTCTACTCATGTTACCTACAAAATTCCCACTTCGTAGACAATTTTGTCAGTGCCATTTGCTGAACAATGTTTTTTTTTTTTTTTTTGGAGAGGTTTTCAATCCATTTGCTGAACATTAAATAGGTAAATGCGATTCTTTAGTTACATCCAAATTGGGCTTCGCATGACAAATACAAATATTCAACAAGTGTCATGATTCATGAGGGATAACCAAGGAGGAAAATGTAATTAAAGGCTGTTGTGTCTAGCAATCAGATAAGATTTAAGCCATTGTTCATTTGCGATGCCCTGTTGGATTTGTTCCATGAAATGGAGTGAAGGCATTAGCTTGCTCTAGGTAGTGCGGATAAGCTCAATCTGATCAATTGAAGTCAGTGAAGTGGCTGCCGGATTGACAGATACAATGGAGTCCCATTTCCAGTGGATGGAGGTGGCACAGAAATCGTTTGATGCCTTGAAGAAGAGGATTTGTCAAGGCGATAATGTGCAACTCCATATGTTAAATAGGAGTGTATTTTGGCAAAGTTCAGAAATTGCATTGAGCACTGCAACAACCCACCAAATTCAACTTGAATAGATCAAGGTTTGGGTAGCTTAAGGGGTTAAAGAAAACTGGATCCGAGCTCTTGCAAACTCAACAAATCAGACTAAACATTAGCTTTAAAAATTCAAAAGAAGTAGAGCAACCAACAATGTTTGAATCAACTTGGGTTTAGTCCCTTATCATTATCATAATCATCTAACCTTTATCCCAACTGATTTGTGTCTGCAACATGCTCTCTGTAGTGAGATAGTTAGGACCTTAAATGAGAAGAAGCATTATCCTAATCCAACCAGCATCAGCTTACTGATTTAGAGGCTGCATGTTTTACCGAAAAGACTTGCAGGTAACAATTCGACATAAAAATATGAATGATAGTTGAAAAGTGAAAAAACTAAAATGAAACATCCATCCTGTAGACCATTACCAGAATTTGAATCAGAAAAAGAAAACACAAACATCTACTTCACGATATATAAGTAAAACTGTATCTAAAAAGCAACTGGTACTTTCTGTGAACTATACGGCTCATTAACCCTACACTTGCCCTTGCAGTTTCATATCCTCACAAATGGAGATAATGAAGATACCTGACCAAGAACAACAGCTGTATCAGTGTTGTTCAAATCAGGGGTGAGATTGTTGTAGTCCGGGTGTCCCTTGTACCACTAAATGAACTCCCTAGCTCAGTATATCCCCTTTAAATCCTAGAAAATACAATGAAAGAAGACATCATCAAGACAAACCATGCCCGCATTCCCTGTTAAAGAACTAATCACAGAGCGATGAAGAAACAACAATACTATCAGTTCTACTCAATGTTTCCAAACCTAGAGTGGACATTGACCCATTTCCACACTTTCCAAACTGAATTTGATGTTATAGCACAGAGAATCAAGCTCATAGACATACCTGGCCACTGACAAAAGGCACGAGTGTTACTTCATTGACAGTAGCAAGAAGAACCTGCCCTCGTCTATTGACAGCATAAAAGCCTCCTACAGATGAAGCTTCTGCTGTCAAAAATATAGGATCTAGACTAATTCGATTTCTGTAAACTGCAGTAGCCATCTCGAGGTCATACACAAATAGAAGCCCAAGCTTTGTGATCACATATATCAAATTGTACTTATTGGATATCTGCAAAAATTACAAGTAGGTGGTTTAGTATTGATGCTACTGAACACGGTCCAAATGTTATGGGTACACATGAGTACCTGCATTGCCACTGGGAAGTCATCAGCAAAATCTGGAGGGAAGAAAAGATCTGCTTGTTTTGTGAAACCAGGTTTACCTGGTAAAGAATTGAAAACGATTAGTACACAAAACATCAATGACTAGAAGGCTGTGTGTCCAAACAACTCAAAGAACGCATAAGATTTGAAATGTAAACTCCAACTGCATAGTAACAGCAATTATCTAGATGCCAACACAATTGTGTTTATTTGCCTCCTTTAATAAAATTGATGGCTGCCCTTGATATAGGAGCATTAAAAGGAAAAAGATAACCAATATCAATAACATAGAATAGAAAGCCATTTGTGCCATTTGTAGTTTTAAAAGACACAGGAGCATTAAAAGGCAAAAGATAACCAATATCAATAATATAGAATAGAAAACCATCTGTGCCATTTGTAGTTTTAAAAGAGAAAGACAGCCAATGGCATAAAATATATAGATGCGATCAATACAAGGAGCAAACCTGGCTGAGCACCAAGTTCAATCACATGTAACTTTGATGTAATCTGTCCTGCATTGGTGGTCCTTGAGGCAAAGGCAATAAGAATGGAAGGGTTTTCATTTCCAGCAACCTGTTTAAGCCATGGAGATCATCAAAAAAAGTATCAAACCAACTCAAACAACAGCAAACTGAATCTCTTCACGCAATGAATTTTTGCTCAGTATGCAGAAAGAAGCAAGCTGCACAATGCAAAATCATTCATGCTAATGGAATCTCAAAGGATTGATACGATGACTACTGATATGATCTAATTCATAAGTTTTTATATAATAGCTTAAAGACACCCCTTTAACTGCCCCAAACAGATGACCAGCAGCCATCCAAAGCCAACAAATTTTTCCCATGGGTTTTCACGGGATTTCGCATTACATGGACCGTTCGGATTAGACGCCTATGACGCGTGTGTAAAGGTGTGCACGTGCGCAGGTGCGCAGCTGACATGAATCTATATGCTGAATGCTCAGATGTGCACCAGTTCGCACGAAACTCGGGCAATGTTTTTTGAGAAAACATCATACGTGATGTGACTCCAGAATCTGAACAGTCCACGTGAAGCATCACCTCATGAAACCCCCTGGGCCCAATTTTTACTTTGATCAAAAACTTTTGTGGGCCGTGAAAAATGAAAATAGTTTCCTCCCTTGATTTGCATTTCGATTTGCTATGGACAATCAGAATTTTAGATCAGGGTGAAAATTTTTCCCTTAGGGTTTTATAGGATTCCGCATCACATGGACCGTAAGGATTAGACACCCACGACACGTGTGCAAAGGTGCGTAGGTGAGCATGACTCTATATGCCGAATGCTCAGCTACGCACCAGTTCGAACGGAACTCGTGTGAACTTTTTTCAGCACTCATCATACGTGATGTGATTCCAAAATCTGAACGGTCCACGTGAAGCAGCACCTCATGAAACCAGCTATGCCCAATTTTTACTTTGATCCAAAACTTTGGCGGGCCACGAAAAATGAAAACAGTTTCTTCTCTTGATTGGCATTTCTCTTTGCTATGGCCCACCAGAATTTTAGATCAGTGTGAAAATTTTTCCCTTGGGGATTCATGGGATTCCGCATCACAAGGGGACCATTCGGATTAGACGCACATGACACGTTTGCAAAGGTGCGCTCGTGCGCAGGTGAGCATGTCTCAATATGCTGAATGCTCAGCTGCGCACTAGTTCGCACGGAACTCGTGCAATCTTTTTTGAGAAAATATCATACATGATGTGACTCTAGAATCTGAACGGTCCTCGAGAAGTAGCGACTCATAAAACGCCTTGGGCCCAATTTTTACTTTGACTCAAAACTTTAGTGGGCCATGAAAAATGATAACAATTTCCTCCCCTGATTTGCATCTCTTTGTTATGGCCCACCAGAATTTTAGATCAGGGTAAAAAATTTTCCCTTAGGGATTCATGGGATTCCGCATTACTTGGTCCGTTCTAATTAGACGCCCATGACACGTGTGCAAAGGTGTGCTCGTGCATAGGTGAGCATGACTCAATATGCCGAATGCTCAGCTGCACACTAGTTCGTACGGAACTCGTGCGAACTTTTTTCAGAAAACATCATATGTGATGTGACACTATAATCTGAACAGTCCTCGTGAAGTAGCGACTCATAAAACCCCTTGGGCACAATTTTTACTTTGATCCAAAACTTTGGCGGGCCATGAAAAATGAAAACAGTTTCCTCCCCTGATTTGCATTCTCTTTGCTATGGCAAGTGGACCGTTTGGATCAGGTTGAAATTTTTTCCCTTGGGTGGGATTCCGCATCACATGGACCGTTCGGATTAGACGCCCATGACAAGTGTACAAAGGTGTGCAAGTGCGTAGGTGCGCAGGCGAGCGTGACTCTATATGCCGAATGCTCATTGCGCACCAATTCGCACGGAACTCGTGCGAACTTTTTTGAGAACTAGTCATCATACGTGATGTGACTCCAAAATTTGAACGGTCCACGTGAAACCCCCTGGGCCCAATTTTTACTTTGATCCAAAACTCTGGTGAGCAATGCAAAATGAAAATAGTTTCCTTCCTTGATTTGCATTTCTCTTTGCTATGGCCCACCAGAATTTTAGACCATGGTGACAATTCTACACTTATGGTGAAAATTTTTCCCTTTAGGTTTCATGGGATTCCGCACCACATGGACCATTCAGATTAGACGCCCATGACACATGTACAAAGGTGCGCAAGTGCGTAGGTGAGCATGACTCTATATGCCAAATGCTCAGCTCCGCACCAATTCGCATGGAACTCGTGTGATTTTTTTTGAGAACTCATCATACGTGATGTGACTCCAAAATCTGAATGGTACACGTGAAGGAGTACCTCATGAAACCCACTGGGCCCAGTTTTTACGTTGATTCAAAACTTTGGTGGGACATGAAAAATAAAAACAGTTTCCTCCCTTGATTTGCATTTCTCTTTACTATGGCCCACCAGAATTTTAGATCAGCGTGACAAATTTTCACTTGGGGTTTCATGGGATTCCACATCACTTGGACAAAAAGGATTATACGCCCATGACACGTGTGCAAAGGTGCGCAGGTGAGCATGACCCTATATGCTGAATGCTCAGTTGTGCACCAGTTCGCACGAAACTCGTGCAAACTTTTTTGAGAACTCATCATATGTGGTGTGACTCCAAAATTTGAACGATCCACGTGAAGCACTACCTCATGAAACCCCCGAGGCCCAATTTTCACTTTGATCCAAAACTTTGGTGGGCCATGATAAATGAAAACAATTTCCTCCCTTGATTTACATTTTCTCTTTGTTATGGCCCACTCGAATTTTAGATCAGGTTGATTTTTTTACCCTTGGGGTTTCATGGGATTACGCATCGCATGGACCGTTCGGATTAGACGCCCATGGCACGTGTGCAAAAGGTGCGTATGTACATAGGTGCGCAAGTGAGCATGACTATATATGCCGATTGCTCAACTGCGCAGGTGAGCATGTGCAAACTTTTTTGAAAAATCATGTGATGTGACTCCAAAATCTAAACGGTCCACATGCACATGAAGCAACACATCATGAAACCCCTTGTTCCTAATTTTTATTTTGATCCAAAACTTTGGTGGGCCATGAAAAATGAAAACAGTTTCCTCCCTTGATTTGCATTTCTTAGACAAATAAAAAGACCAAAAATGATTTTTTTAGGTGAAAAGTAGAAATAACCACCTGTCTGGATCTCTCAACTTCACGCTTTCGCCCCTTGATTGCTTGATTTTCTTGAGAAAAATCTACTTTCTTTGCACCTATACTTCTAGGACACTTAATCAGATATCATGGAATAGTATATTACAAATATGCACATGAAAATTGTAATAAGGTGTTGCACAAATTAGACCACAAAAATAACTCCTCGCACTTGGTAGTTCTTGTTTTTCTCTCTGCCAACCTGTGTTTCTCTCTCTCTCTCTCTCTCTCTCTCTCTCTCTCTCTCTCTCTCTCTCTCTTCTCCATTTCTTCTTCTCTCATCTTTTCTTCCTTCTAATCACCTTGGTCAATAGTATGAAGTGAGCCTTTTGGAATCTTCGACTATTGACCAAGGTGATAAGAAGGAAGAAAAGAAGAGAGAAGAAGAAATGGAGAAAAGAGAGAGAGAGAGAGAGAGAGAGAGAGAGAGAGAGAGAATTGAGAAACACAGGTTGACAGAGAGAAAAACAAAATAGCAACGGTAACGGCATTGGACGCTAAAGCCCGCCCCAAATTGCTCTCAATTTCCCTTTTTCAAGTCTTTTCTTTTCTCTCTTTTGTACTCTTTCTTTTTATCATTCTTTTCACTTCATTTTGTTGCTCCCTTTTTCTTTTTATTCGATACACTTTGCAATAGCGGAAGATCCAAAAGGCTCACTTCACACTAAAGTATAAAATCGTAATGGTAAAGATACGGGGAAATACCCCTGCCCCAGATTACGATGAGCAAGCTCTCTCTCTCTCTCTCTCTCTCTCTCTCTCTCTCTCTCTCTCTCTCTCTCTCCATTTCTCCATTTCTTCTTCTCTCTTCTTTTCTTCCTTCTTATCACCTTGGTCAGTAGTCGAAGATTCCAAAAGGCTCACTTCATACTATAGACAAAATAGCAACGGTAACGGCATTGGACAATAAAGCCCGCTGCAAATTGCTCTCATTTTCCCTTTTTCAAGTCTTTTCTTTTCTCTCTTTTGTAATCTTTCTCTCTCATTCTTTTCACTTCATTTCGTTACTCCCTTTTTATTTTTATTCGATACACTTTGCAATAGCGGAAGATCCAAAACGCTCACTTCACACTAAAACATAAAATCGTAATGGTAATGACATGGGGAAATACCCCTGCCCCAGATTACGGCTCTCTCTCTCTCTCTCTCTCTCTCTCTCTCTCTCTCTCTCTCTCTCTCTCTCTCTTTTTTTTTTTCTCCATTTCTTCTTCTCTCTTCTTTTCTTCCTTCTTATCACCTTGGTCAATAGTCGAAGATTCCAAAAGGCTCACTTCATAGTAGAGACAAAATAGCAACGGTAACGGCATTGGACGCTAAAGCCCGCCCCAAATTGTTCTCTATTGGTTGCGGGTTTCTTCATACTCTCTAAAGTGATTCCTCTTCTTTAATGAAGTCTAATTATTCATAGTAACAAACCTCAAAAGTGATGAATTATTCATAGTAACAAACCTCAAAAGCCCACCCCATATTGCCCTCTATTGGTTGCGAGTTTTTTCATACTCTATAAAGTGATTCCTCTTCTTTAATGAAGTCAAATTATTCACAGTAAAAAATAAGTAGAAACTATCGAACACAAGGATATGAATGACAAGTCTTCATAAGTGATGGTGAGAAATTGCTACAAACCTCAAAAGTAAACATTGTAAAACACAATTGATATAATGAGGCTACTAGCAAAGAGCATTGGCTTTGAAGTTCAAACCCAAGCATTCAAAATGAAAAAATGAAAAAAAAACAAATATATATATATATATATATATATATATATATATATATCCATGACTGCATTTACTTACAATTAAGTCCCTTGGCCGACGACACCATGTTTGCAAGTTAGATCAAGAGGCCTTTCCAGCAATCGCAAATACCAGTGTAAAAAACAAAAGAATGCATACAAAGAGATGACATATAATGGTAAATACATAAAACCAAGAATGGTAAGGGTCAAAGACACCCATATCCACAACAACACAATGTTTTATATTCATCCATCAAATCACACAGCTTGCATGTATAACATTTCTTACTCAATTTCGTTATATCACTATGAATAGTTATTGTATGCCATTAAAACAAATGATATGTGTCGTGTACGATGCAAATTCACAAGAATGTTTAAACCTATTTCAAAATAGCAAAAATGATAAAGCAAATTAATGCTTTGACTGATAAAACCGTACACATTAATTTGATCTAAATTTGCTCATAGAATTCTAGAGTTTAACATTTAATCCACTATTGATAGATACCATAATCCTCTTACTCGAATTCTAAAAATTTTCCCCTAGCCACTTTGACAATAGAAAGTATAGATTGGCATATAAGGATCAAAGGCTTTGATGTATTGATTTTATTTTAGCGTAGATTGTCCTTTGGTATTCTTCTTATCAATTTATTTCTTAATCATTAAAATTTTCCTAGTGTTTGATTCTGGCGCAGAATCCTTTTGAAGATGATGCATAAAATTTGTCTATTCTAAATGATGCCCCAGTATTTTCAGCTAAAAAAACATTTTGCTATGAGTGACTTCCTAATCCAAGAAGTGTACTTATCCAAGCCTAACTTCATCTTCGGGTAAGAGTCTGACTGCTCTTATTTGTCTTGATCCTAATTAAAGATCGACGATTACTTTGATTCCATGGCTAATCAACCCTTGTGTAAAGCGGTGTGAGATTTTGCCTATTAAAGATAGTCCAATAAAAAGTAAGTCATGAGCACATTCATGGGACCTTACCCCATCGTCTAGGACAAACCAAAACCTGAAAATGATCACGGGGAAGGAGTGAAGTGATAAGAGGCAAGGCAAGATTTCTAATTTGAATAGGGGATGTAGATGGACTTTTTGGTCGAGCGAACAACTTATAGGCAATCAGAGTCGGTCAACCAACACCCGATGATAATCCCCTTCGGGGGTTCGGGCTAGCTTGGCCCCTGATAGATCCACTTTAAAGAAAAAAGATATCTATATATTGAAGTTTGGGCCGAAGGCTTTAACTGGAAACGCCATGTCGTTCATGTAATTTTGCTGGTCTAGGAATAGCTCCCATGCTTCGAGAGTAGCCACCGCACAATACGACGACCTTCTCAAGAGAGCTAGACGCTAGGGCCACCCAGAGTGCGTTATAGTGCGCCCTACTAGATTGGGGCTCTGTTTTTCAGCATATATGATGTCTCCCTATTAATGACAGCGTGCATCGGAACTCACTGATAGGAAATGAGAGAAAAACAAAGTAATGCCAACAACGGAGTCAATCCCTTATTCATCGACAGACGAAGCTCTCATTCAGTCGTTAAAAATCACTAGCTTATACCTATAAGGGCAGAATGAAGTTTGAAAGGAATGAACGTGCATAGGCTTAATAGTGAACGCAGAATTAAGGGTTTCAGGAGTCTCCGGATGTGAGGATTTAAATACTTAACAAAAAAAAAAAAAAACTTCCCTTATTACACCACGTACATCGAGTAATCCACGGGGAGGGGAATCGAACTCATGTCGATGGGGAGCAAACCCACGACCAAAGTCGTTCGCCCAAACTCATGACGGGTAATCCACGGGAAAGGGAATCGAACTCATGTCTGTGGGGAGCAAACCCACGACCAAAGCCATTCTCCCAAACTCATGTCTGTGGGGAGCAAACCCACGACCAAAGTCGTTCTCCCAAACTCGTGACCGGTAACCCACGGAGAGGGAAAACGAACTCGTGTCTGTGGGGAGCAAACCCAAGACCAAAGCCATTCACCCAAACTCGTGACGGGTTTTGGGAAGTTGTTTTTTTTTTTTTTTTTTTTTTGTTAAGACGGTGTCCCCGTCCCTTTAAGGTGAGACCATTCCTTACAAACGCACGCAATCACCGGCAAACCACGTGCATCGGAAAATCCATGGGGAGGAAATCGAACTCAATCGTTAAGCGTCATGAGCATACACCTAGATGGGTAGGATCAAGCTTAAACGTAATGGACAGACGTAGGCTTAATACTGAACACTGAAATTGAAGGTTAAAATTTCAGGAATATCCAAATGTGAGGATTAAAAACAAAAACTTTCCCTGATAAATAGGGCGAAGAACAGGGCAACGAGTCGAGTCGGACCAAGTTCGGGCTGAAGGGCTGACCCGACTCGCCCAACTCGGTAGCAACTCCAGCATGCCTGACCAGATCTGAGTCCAGGTCTGGCATGGACTAATCCAGACTGAGTCTGACCTAGTCACAGGTACCGAGTCGAGTCAAGTCAGCACCGCGTCGGGTCGGGTGTAGCGGGTCTCCAGATGTGGGGATTATAAATATATATATATATATAAAAGAAACCTTCCTAGTTACACCACGTGCATCGAGTAGTCCACGGGGAGGGGAATCGAACTCTTATCTGTGAGGAGCAAACCCACGACCAAAGTCGTTCGCCCAAACTCATAACAGGTAATCCACGGGGATAGGAATCTAACTCGTGTTCGTGAAGAGCAAACCCACGACCAAAGTCGTTCGCCCCAACTCACGATAGGTAACCCACGGGGAGGGGAATCACACTTGTGTCTATGGGGAGCAAACCCATGACCAAAGTCATTCACCCAAACTCGTGACAAGTTTTAGGAAGGCTTTTTTTTTATAACAACAGGGTGTCCTTGTCCCCATCCCTTTTGGGAAGTGAAACCTCACATCTATCGAAGATCCAAGTAAAATGAGAAAAAAGGATTGGGGTAGGCTCATCCTTGAATATGTAGTTGACTATCCTTCTATTGGAGGTGAAAGATATACAACATTTAGTGAAGTTGTGTATTATGTGCTTAGGGTGTAATTAGTTATATATGTTAACTGTCAAACCCTACAGAGATCAAGAGTATCCCAAAATAGGAAAGACACTTAGCATGAAGATTAGTTTGCCTCGAACAAAAATATCATTCATAAGTGGTATTTTCAAATAATCTATTTTTTAGAGATCAAGAAGTCAATCTGTATATGGAGTTTCATTTATTGATAAAAGGTCATTCCAACAACAAATTTGGAGCATTTAGTTTTCACCTACTAGGAAATCTTGCTCAAAAATCATCTTTAGTTTAGATTCTTCATACTTTTTTACTTCTTTTTTGTATTTACATTTCTTCTTTATTTATGTCCTTCTTATTTGTTTTTCGTTTTGTATTTTTTGTAGTAAAACCTAAAACCAACAAAAGAATTTAGCTATGGCTCATTTCAAATTGCCTTCTTTTTTTTTCTCTCTTTTTTTTTTTTTTTTTTTGTCTTTTTGAGAGAGCTACATTAAAAGGCCACAAAATGCGCAAAAGAAAACAACCCACCTACACAATTGAAAAACATATGATAGATTAGCAAGATTAACTGGCTTTACATAAGAAGCCCAACCCAAAAAATAAATTTAATTTCCCTAACGGCCACAACATGCGAAGAACTCCTATTCTAAAAACATCTCCTATATAAAAGCAATCTCCACAAAGCTTTCCCCACTTTTCTCACCCCTCCTGAATGTCAAACCGAATAGTTCCCATGCTTCGGGAGTAGCCACCGCAAAATACGATGACCTACTCAAGAGAGCTAGAAGCTAGGGCTGCCCAGAGTGCGCTATAGTTCGCCCTACTAGATTGGGGCTCTGTTTTTCAGCATATATGACGTCTCCCTGTTAATGACAGCGTGCATCGGAACTCACTAATAGGAAATGAGAGAAAAACGAAGTAATGCCAACAACGGAGTCAATCCGTTATTCATCAACAGACGAAGCTCTCATTCATTCTTTAAACATCACTAGCTTATACCTATAAGGTCGGTATGAAGTTTGAAAGGAATGGACGTGCATAGGCTTAATAGTGAACACAGAATTGAGGGTTTCAGGAGTCTCCAGATGTTAGGATTTAAATACTTTAAAAAAAAAAACAAAAAAAAAAAAAAAAAAAACTTCCCTTATTAACCACGTGCATCGACTAATCCATGGGGAGGGGAATCGAACTCATATCGGTGGGGAGCAAACCCACGACCAAAGTCGTTCGCCCAAACTCATGACGGGTAATCCACGGGAAAGGGAATCGAACTCGTGTCTGTGGGGAGCAAACCCATGACCAAAGCCATTCTCCCAAACTCGTGTCTGTGAGGAGCAAACGCACGACCAAAGTCGTTCTCCCAAACTTGTGACCAGTAACCCATGGAGAGGGGAAACGAACTCGTGTCTGTGGGGAACAAACCCAAGACCAAAGCCATTCACCCAAATCCATGACGGGTTTTGGGCCATCCCTTTAAGGTGAGACCGTTCCTTACAAACGCACGCAATTACCCGCCAACCATGTGCATCGGAAAATCCACGGGGAGGAAATCAAACTCAGTCGTTAAGCATCATGAGCATACGCCTAGAGGGGTAGAATAAATCCCAATCACTAAGTATAAGCCAATCAATTATTAAATTCTTTCTATAAATTTATGTTGCATTAGAATAAAGAAGTATGACTAAAGTTTATAGGTATTAGCTCTCAACAAAATAGTGATGGGAAAGACCTTAGTGAGATTCAAGCTAGCCATACATATTGGCTAATTTCAACGCTTCCTTTAAAACGGGCTTTCTGTGTCTTCTGAAATAGAACTTTGGTTTAGGCCTTTGTCAGGAACCTCATAATCAATAACATCCCCCACAAGTATTTCTCTTTCTGCTTGATGTTTTGATATTCGACCATCAAGTTATGAGGGTTTGTTATCCTCATTGTATTCATTGCCAACAACATAAATCTTACCTGCATTAAAGAAGTAAGAACATTTTATATAGGAACTCACTTTTTGTACAAGCGGCAAATGTAAATGAGATCTGTACCAACCATCAAGTAGGTCCTACCATGGATGGGCCATATCCCAAAATTCACCCACTACACCAAAATCTATATTTAGGAACGGTGGAAAACCCATCACAAGCTTCATAAATTGTAGTATGCTAAAACATAATCAAAGGATTGGGTAATGCTAGAACAAGAATTTCACCTAATCTTTTGTATGTTACTTTTATTAACTCCATCCTAGCACTGATGTTAGCGTTATTTACTCATCTTGAAGACAAGCAAAATGAACTTAAAGCATGTTTTATCATTGATAGTGTTATTTTATTTATAAGATCAAATTATCACGAAAAGAAAGACAAGAAGAAGAAGAAGATGAAGAAGCCGAGGAAAGAGAGAAAAAAATGATGATACTCAAATATCAATCCTACTAGTGGTCATTTTTCTCTCTTTTCTTTTTTTCAAGGAAAAACAAGTATATGTGGGCTGCACTGTCGAACTGTTGGTCATTTTCAGCAATACGATTGACTATGGGGTGCTACAAGTCAACTAAACCATTGATCCATTTTAAAACAAATGGTCAATTATGGTGGCATTCCATAAGGAAAAAAAAAAGTCAGTAGGTTCCCCTTTTACACTAGCACAAATGGTCTTAAAAAGCAGCCATTAAAATCACATTTATCTTTTATTGCTTCTCATATAAGAGATGATCTCCAAATTCACCAACAGTTGAAGTACAAAAGTCGAATAAAGATTAAAAAAATTATAATCAAACATTGGTCAATTACTAGCTATTAGTCACATTAATGTGAACAGTCATAGCAAAAATCAGTTCTGCATTCCAGACTAGGAACTTTCTTTTTCTTTTTTCTTTTCTTTTTTTCTTTTTTCCTTTTGCAAGAAGGTAAGAAACTGTTTCTTCTACTTAGCATCGGCAGTTCACAACTATCAACTTTGCCCTTTAAGCTTTAACATAGTCCACCCAAACTATAAAAGTAAACGTTTTTTTCCCTGAAATTTCTAATTTTAATTTATCATTTTATTTTTTTTTGAAGAAATAGGAACTCAACTAAATAAACAAAACTTTTGAAATATAAATAAAAAAATTAGTTATTGAGGTAGATGGTGCTGACCAAATCCAATCACTTGTAAGGCCATCATTGCGAACTCAAAGAAATCATAGCACGTTCCATAATTACTGGGAAATGAATGTTCCTATGTTTTGCAACTTCCCTCTTGGCTGCTTTGATGGCTTTGGCCTCCATCCCCATAGGAACCTTGAATTAAAGTATGTCGAAAGAATCACACAAGCAAGCAAGATTAAGTTTGCAGAGAAACATTGACATAGATCCCTTTGGTTGATACCAAAAGAACATATTTGTTAGAAGTAAACAAAATATAAAACCAGCACATGCAATGAACGTAACAAATGTTGTGCAGAAACTTCTCACCTGTGGGTGCAGACGTCACTGGTCGTGGGTTCTCTGCATCAGATTGGTTCTTCTTCCCTTGCGTCTGATGTCATGGCCATAGCCACTGGAAAACTGAAGAGTGAACTAGCTCAAATTCAAGTACAAGTACACTGTTATCGCCATTAAGGTCTGTCCAAAACAGAACAGCAAATGGCCAAAAGATGAATTCATTCTCTTCCAACAAGGATACATCAACAGTAACCAGAATGGAACGGACAACCAAGATTGAAGTGATATTAACAATGTAAAACCCAAACAATAAACTCTTAATGAACTAATGTAATCCGTATCAAACTCATTTTAAGGGAGAGACAGATCTTGGTTAACAAATGGACAATTGTTCACATTTTTCTCTATCATCTTTGTTTCTTCATTGACAACAGCGGAACCTATCAATTGATGTGATTCATAGGAATGTGAATTTCCAACACTGTTTTCCATCTCTTGAGGACTGGATGACCATTGCCTTTTCGCACTGCTTGACAGTTGACCTATGCTTCTCTTTTGTGGTATCTCGAGTGTTTCAACAGAGGCTGATGCGAATCTGACCAGCCTTCTCTTTTGTACTTATTGGATATCTGCAAAAATTACAAGTAGGTGGTTTAGTATTGATGCTACTGAACATGGTCCAAATGTTATGGGTACACATGAGTACCTGCATCGCCACTGGGAAGTCATCAGCAAAATCTGGAGGGAAGAAAAGATCTGCTCGTTTCTTTGTGAAACCAGGTTTACCTGGTAAAGAATTCAAAAGGATTAATACACAAAACATCAATGACTAGAAGACTGTGTCCAAACAACTCAAAGAACGCATAAGATATGAAATGTAAATTCCAAGCTGCATAGTAACAGCAATTATCTAGATGCCAACGCAATTGCGTTTATTTGCCTCCATTAATAAAATTGATGGCTGCCCTTGATATCGGAGCATTAAAAGGAAAAAAGATAACCAATATCAATAACATAGAATGGAAAACCATTTGTGCCATTTGTAGTTTTAAAAGACACGGGAGCATTAAAAGGCAAAAGATAACCAATATCAATAACATAGAATAGAAAACCATCTGTACCATTTGTAGTTTTAAAAGAGAAAGACAGCCAATAGCATAAAATATATAGATGCGATCAATACAAGGACCAAACCTGGCTGAGCGCCAAGTTCAATCACATGTAACTTTGATGTAATCTGTCCTGCATTGGTGGTCTTTGAGGCAAAGGCAATAAGAATGGAAGAGTTTTCATTTCCAGCAACCTGTTTAAGCCATGAAGATCACCAAAAAAAGTATCAAACCAAGTCAAACAACAGAAAACTGAACAATATATGGGTAGGATATGTTGGTATGCAAGATGATAAACAAAATGAAGGAAAGGCCCACAATTTTAGTGAAGCAAATGTTGCAGCATGTGCTTCAAGAGCTTGACTACGCTGCTGATCCACAGAAAAAAACTGCATATTTCCCTTCACCAGCTGTGGCCTCTACAAGCAAAATTGGAAGACAAAACAGAAGAATTAGAAACATAAAAAATTTCAAGGTGATAACGTAAAGGGATAGAATTTATTTTCAACTACTACTGAATTCAATTCTAATCACTTCCATGATTGAAGGAAACAAAAGATGTTGAGGAAGTAGGCCATCTGTTCCAGGGTAATATGAAGCAGAAAGTGGCATCACATGATAAGATCAAGCTCCTGGTAAACGAGCTCAGTACTCTAACTAAGGTGCATGGAAACAAACACAAAAGAATCTCTCCGGCAATAAAACTATATTATCAATAAATTCATCGACTGTTATTTACAATGTTAAAATCAGCAATTAATTATTCATTGCTGATATTATTTCCAATAAATAGTTGCATAAAAATATGAAATTACCTGCAAAGGGGTTAGTACAAAATATGAACGGGGCATCATTCTCTCCTCTTTGAGAACAAACACAAGAAAGGCCTCTTCCAAGCCATGCCGCCGATCTTGCTAAAACCTCAGCTATAGCAATACAAGGTTCCACAGATTTAGAACTTTTCGATGAGATCTTCACTGAAATCACATTTCCGAAGGTGTTATTTACAATCAACAAGTTTCCAAGGGCATGAAACTTTCTTTGAAACCAAAATTGACAAGAACTGCATGTACAAAAGAAAATACCCAAATATCGACGGGTATTCTCCGTAACCCTTTGTAGGAATTCCTCATCGATATCCTTGTACTGCAGGAAATCTAGAATTTAAATAGAAAACTCAAAGATGCAAAAGGAAAACAACAAATAAGCAGAGATGGAGGGGGATTTACATTCACTGCTTCCTGCTCAGCTGCATAAACAACGCAAAACATGAGTGGCGTATAACACCATATAGAGTACAGGACATATTCCAGGAAGCTTGCAGAAGCCATAAATTGAGAACTTAGAAGAGGTCTATTCAGTCCCAGTGAACTTCAGAAATGGAATGGTCGTAGGAAATACCACATGAAATATTTCAGAAGTGAACAAGTCTGTTTAGCAATTTACAGCCTTCCTGACATGACTATGAAAGAAAGCCAATGAAAAGGTTTACACCCTTCAAAACATAACAGACTAAAATTTTCAGGATGGACTCAGAAATGCAAGCATCATCAACTGGAAGGTCAAGAATCAAGAGACAATCTTTATATGATCTTTGTACATGAAATCTAGGATAGACCATCATACCTTTCAAGTCAGGCTTCCTTTCGACTTTTGTCTTGTTCAACCTATTCACTATCTCATTCAGGCGCTTCTCTACTCTCACGGTGTGGACCTATACACAAAGCATCACAACCAGTTAGAATTAGAAGGCCCTATCTCTTCACACATTGAATTTTTGCTCAATATGCAGAAAGAAGCAAGCTGCACAATGCAAAATCATTCATGCTAATGGAATCTCAAAGGATTGATACGATGACTACTGATATGATCTAATTCATAAGTTTTTATATAATAGCTTATGTCGGATTACAGGTAAAGTCAGTAGGACCCGTTGAGAAAATTTTCAAGAAAATGAAGAGTGTTGATTAGACAATTCTGACTGTGAAAACAATTCCCTGCAGGAAATTTTCAGAACAAATCCAACAGTTAGAGAAATAACATAATGCTAAAGGTAAGATCAATTCCTACAGATAGAAAAATAACATTTTAATGCTAAAGTAATATTCAGACAATGTAGGATTTGCATCTGTGAGATTCATTGCCACAACAGCGAGCCCCTAGGCACTGAGGTGGATTTGCATCTGTGATCCAAAATCATTACGGGTAAGAAAACGTGACCTGAAAAATGGCCAAACAAAGCAGAAATTTTAGAGGTAGATTCACTTAACAAAATCCAATTCGTTATTCAAGCACATGAGTGGGCTTCACATAACTCTAAGAGAACTTTGTTGAAAAGGTTGTTAATGGGTTGAGTTCGTGTTTCCTAGTACCCCCGTTCCCAAGCCTAGCTAACCCAGATGGGTTCTTTCCAAGTTCAAGTCTAGTTTTGAATACCCAGAACCAAATCCAATCAAGTTTAGGTATATCTCTTAGGGTACCTGTTAGAATATCCTAACAGTAAGAGACACATGGGCTTTGCTAACCTTGGGTCCCAATTTGAGGGAAACGATCAAATCATGTAACCATAACCACTTTCTCCAGTCAAATTGATGTGTTCCAATAGCATAAGCAGAAGCCATCGCTCTTTGCTCTTGCCTTATGCTCATTCCAAAAAACTTATCTTGCCTAAAGGATGTTTTGAAAAACATGTTGCTACTTTTTTACATACTTCATTTGGCTTTTGTAGAGAGAACTAGAAACATGTTATTTGGGGTTATCTTTATGAACTAGAGACAACATGCTTGGTAAATAACATCTAGATGGCATAGACTTTTTGCTTGTCAAGAAGGGGCATATTGCTCTCTATTGGTTGTGGGTTTCTTCATACTCTCTAAAGTGATTCCTCTTCTTTAATGAAGTCTAATTATTCATAGTAACAAATAAATTGAAACTATCGAATACAAGGATATGAATGACAAGCCTTCATAAGTGATGGTGAGAAATTGCTACAAACCTCAAAAGTAAACATTGTAAAACACAATTGACATAATGAGGCTACTAGCAAAGAGCATTGGCTTTGAAGTTCAAACCCAAGCATTCAAAATGAATATATATATATATATATATGCATTTACTTACAATTGAAGTCCCCTGGCCGATGACACCATGTTTGCAAGTTAGATCAAGAGGCATATTTTCTGGTATTTTGGGCGAAATAGAGAAATTCGAAAATCGGTCCCAGATTCCGTTTTTCTTCGATCTACCTCAAATCGGTAAGCTTTTCTTTGGTTTCTTTGCTCAAGATGGACCGAAATCTTCCTCCCAAGCTACCCATGGTGGATTTTTTACTTAAGATCAATGTTTGAGAGGTTTTTAACCTCAAACGGACGTGCGGCTGGGCCGTTTTTTCACTCGGTCAGGCCCTTTTTTACTGCGTTTCATGGTATTTTGGATGATTGATATTTGTTTGAGGTTTATCTCTTATTATCTTGAAGGATTGAGTGAGATAGAGTTGTTTGAATCAACCTTTCTTAGCGTAGGGGGTCTCTTGGCATAGGTTTTTCTCTCTTGGACTCTACTATGGTTGACAAAGGGCCCTCATCTCTTGGCATAGGGTCTCTTGAATCCAACCCCTTGCAGATTACCTCCATTAAGTTGAATGGTGACAACTATCTTCAATGGGCACAATCTGTAAAAGTATTTTTAGGAGCCCGTGACAAGTTGTCGTATATTTTGGATGATCCCCCAAGCTCTACAGATGTTACCTACAAGTCTTGGACAAAGGAGAATTATCAAGTTATTGCATGTTTGTTGAATAGCATGGATTCCTCGATTAGCCACTCAGTGATGTTTTTATCCTCGGCTAAAGGCATTTGGGATTCGCTTCATGATATGTTCTCGGAATCTCAGAATTTTTCACGGGTATTCCAGCTTATTCAAGAAATTGGTCGATTTCAACAAAATTCCAGATCCTTAAAAGACTATTATTCGACGCTTCGGGGTATGTGGGATGAGTTGGATATGTATCAGCCTCTTCCTTCCAACTGTAAAGAGGATCATGAACATGCTCATAAGCAACGGGATGATACTCGTATCATGCAGTTCCTCGCTGGGTTGAGTTCTGATTATCTTCACGTTCGCGATCAGGTTGTTATGCAGGATCCTCTTCCTCCATTAACGACAGTCTATGCCATGTGTCAGCGTGTTACGGTCTCTACTCTTCCTTCTCATTCATTTGTGCCACTCGAGCGTTCGGCACATCTTGCTGGCAATCAGCCCTCCCTTGGTCTTCGAGTACCATCCTTAAGCTAAGGGAGCATTTCTGTTTTTGATGGTCGTAGTAGAGGCCGCGAGGGAGATCGCAGTCATGGTGGCTGTAGTCTTCTTGGTCGTGGTGGACGTGTGATGAGGACATCGTGCACACGCACGGCCGCACACCACCACCCCTACGCACGTATGTACGCAGAAGGAGGATCCCATCATCGATCTGGCTCGATGACGACGTTCAGGGAGGGTCTCCTAGCTAGAAGACAAGTTTTGGTTCAGAAAAGTGGGCCCGATAGTTAAGAAAAGCCCATCATGGGATCTCATGATCGTGGCCCACTCGTCGGATTGATTTCATTTTTTAGGTTTTGCTTATTGTTATTATTTAGAACATTGTGAACGCTTTAGATTTCTATGTTTGGTTTTTATTTTAGTTTACTTCATCGCCAAGTAATAGGTGTCGCACATGGTGCGAGTTTTTGGGTATAGGGCTCTCCCTATAAATAGGCACTCATTGTAGTTCTTTTGATTCATTGAAGTTTAATAAAAATTCCTGCTTTAGTTTTCTGCTCTCTTCGTGAGTTGTGGAAGAACTCAAAAGTGGGTGCGAAGCCCTCCCTTTTCGAAGGGCTAACTACCGTGGTGCGAAGCCACATCGACCCCGATTCATCCCCATCCCCATCTTTTTTTCATCTTCCCCCACCATCCATACTTCGAATTGTCCTTCATTTTGCATCGGAGTTCATCATTACAAACAGGTTTCAGATTTCGGCCGTGGCGAGTTGAAACTTCGACGGAGCGCCCCAAGCCCGCTATCCATACGCGGGATCGTCTTTTGGTTCAGGTTTTTATCCTCTTTTATCCTCTTATAGCCCTTTTTTTTTTTTCATGAAACCTAGCCCTAGATTACGTTTTCCCTAACTTATATGCCCCTTTTCTTTCCCTAAGATTCCTTGATTTGAAACTGGTGAATCCCTTGGACTAGGGACTGATTACTATGTATGTGTGAAGGATTATTTCTTATCTTTGAGTATCGTTTGCTTCATAATTTTTATTGATCCAGCCCTATCATGTGTAGGCCTGGACCCGCATAAATTCCCCTTTAATTGAACGTTTGGATTTTCATGTGGGATGTGGAATTTATGTAATTGTTTCTGAATGGTATGATCTAAGCCTGAAATCTTGCATATCATATTTACATTTCATGTCCTGCATCAAATTTGGTATCGAGCCTAGGGTTCTTATAGGGAATTCACCACATATTTAGGGTTTAGTTTATTCGAGTCTGTCATGCATTCAGTCCATCATATATAGCTGAATTTTAGTAGCGGTGTGTTATCGCCTTCATATAGAGTCTCATAGGGTCATTTAGTTTTTTTTTTTATGCATATAGTTGCCATAGCAGGTCTTTAGGTTGAGTTAGCCTGTGTATGCCCACACGAACGGGTCGCGGTTTTGGTTTGCACCCTACTCTAAACATGGAGCAACTACAAGAATCAATGGCCAAGTTAACCCAGCAGTTTGAGTCTATGTCTAAGCGCTTGGAACAACGCATGGATCAACGCCTTAACCAATTTGATGATCGCGTTACTCAAATAGAGGCCTCCCTCAGGGCAAACCCCACCATTGGGGAAGATGCCCATTCTCAAGCAGGTGGTCAGGAGATTAGACAAAGGAATGGAGGTGGCCAAGGAGTTGGTCATGGGCGCGCACCTGTGCACCCGCCCCGTGAGGGATATCATGACCAATATGACCCAGATGCGCAACTCCTCAAGAGAGTTAGAGTAGATGCCCCTACTTTTGATGGCCACTTAGACCCTAAAGCTTTTTTAGATTGGTTGGCGGATATGGACCACTATTTTGAGTGGTATGATATGTCGGATGCTCGACGAGTCCGATTCGCCAAGATGAAGCTTGTGGGTCAAGCAAAGAGGTTTTGGGCGACGGTTGAGCGAAAGAAAGAAAGAACGAGGGAACTCCCAATAGTCCATTGGAGCGAAATGAAAGAAACACTTAAAGAGAAGTACCTCCCTTTTTCTTATCGCCTGCGGTTGATTGAGGAGTGGCAATCTCTTCGACAGGGTTCCATGAGTGTTGCTGACTATATTGAGAAATTCGAAGAGTACTTGACCCGTTGTGAGGTTGATGAGGACCCTGTACTCACCCTTGCTCGTTTTAAAACGGGCCTCCGTCCTGACATTAGGAGAGAATTGCTCGCCAAAGACATAGACACTATCGAACAGTTGTACCAAGTAGTGTTAGATGTTGAGCAATACCTTAAAGCATCTGTGGGAAGGCGGTTTGACTTTCGCGAATCCGGTACTAAGGCCAACCCCTCTGGGGCTAGACCTAACACGGGATTCCAAAACAAACCTTCCCCTAATGTTCAGCCCAGACCTAAGGATGATAAGGGTAAAGAGATTGTCGGGTCTAATTCACGTGGAAGTGGGGCCACTAGGTGTTTTAGGTGTCAGGGGTTTGGTCATTTTGCTCACCAGTGCGGCACCAGAGAGGGCACCAAAGTACTCCTTATTGATGGGCAAGTAGAAGTAGTGCCCCCAGAGAGTGATAGTGAGGAGGAGGAATATGAGCCAGTCGGAACCCCTAGTGATGAGGAAGAGGGAGCACAATTGTCCGTGACCCTCGCAATTGTGCGTTGCGCCCTGGCTCAAGCCAAGAACACTGATGACTGGCGCCGCAACACGATCTTCTACACTTATGCAAAATGTGGGGAAAAGAACTGTAAGATGATCGTGGATAGTGGTAGTTGTGCCAACGTGGCATCGACTAGCACTGTGAGTCGTTGGGCTTGAAGCCGAAGCCCATCCTCGCCCCTATAGAGTCTCCCCTGGGTTGATGAGACATCCATTCCGCCTCGCACCGCCGTCTTGTCCCTATTCAGTTCGGATCTTATAAGGACACAATTTAGTGTGATGTTGTTCCTATGGATGTGGGCCATATCATTCTGGGTAGGCCGTGGCTCTATGACAGGGATGTTACCATATTTGGTCGTTCAAATGTGTGTACATTCGGTTTTGAGGGCAAGAAGGTCAAGTTAAATCCTCTACCACCCAAGAATCTACAACTGAAAAGAGTTCACCACACAGAGTAGTGTGAGCGGCCCAAAAGAAGTGAAGGAGTCGAAGTCCAAGTCCAAACCGCTCCATATTTTGAATGCCAAAGACTTTGAGCGTGAAACGGAGGTGGACTCGATGATATACGCCCTTGTGGCTAGGGAGAGTGTACCAGAGACTAGCGTTGAGTTACCCACTGAGGCCATTCAGGTAGTACATGAGTTTCGTGATGTCTTTCCTGATGATTTACCGAATGACCTTCCCCCTATGAGGGATATACAACATGCCATTGATTTAATCCCTAGGGCAACTCTACCAAACCTCCCGCATTACAGAATGAACCCGAAGGAGCACGCCGAGTTGAAGAGGCAGATTGATGAACTCTGAGAAGGGTTTCATTCGAGAGAGCATGAGTCAGTGTGTGCGTGCCCGCCCTTCTTACACCTAAGAAGGATGGCACATGGAGGATGTGTGTTGATAGTAGGGCCATCAACAAAATCACAATCAAGTATCGATTTCCCATACCGCGTCTTGATGACATGCTAGATATGATGGCCAATGCTACTATCTTCTCAAAAATTGACCTCAAAAGTGGGTATCACCAAATCCGTATACGCCCTGGTGATGAGTGGAAGACGGCCTTCAAGACGAAGGATGGGCTATATGAGTGGCTAGTTATGCCTTTTGGGTTAACTAATGCCCCAAGCACTTTCATGCGTGTGATGACCCAAGTGTTGAGACCCTTCATGGGGAAGTTCCTAGTCGTATACTTTGATGATATCTTGATTTATAGCATGACTAAGGAGCAACACCTCAACCATTTGAGGCAAGTTTGTGGGATCCTTAGGGCCGAGAAGTTGTATGCCAACCTAAAGAAGTGCGCATTCTTGTCTAGTAGTGTGATCTTCTTAGGTTTTATTGTGTCAGCTGAGGGCGTATCGGCGGATCCCGAGAAGGTCAAGGCCATCGTTAATTGGCCTGAACCCCGCAATATTCATGAGGTGCGCAGCTTTCATGGCTTAGCCACTTTTTATAGGCGGTTCATTCGAGGCTTCAGTTCCATTGTGGCTCCCATCACGGACTGCATAAAAAAGGGAGAGTTTCAATGGACAAAGGCCGCCTCGAAGGCCTTCAAGGAGATAAAGGTCAAGATGACCGAAGCTCCAGTCACGCGACTTCCAGATTTTTCAAAAGCCTTTGAAGTCGCATGTGACGCGTCAGGAGTCGGCATAGGAGGAGTACTTAGCCAGGAAGGGCACCCTGTCGCCTTTTTTAGTGAAAAACTGAACGAGGCGAAGCAGAGATATTCCACCTATGACAAGGAATTCTATGCGGTAGTGCAATCACTGCGCCATTGGCGACATTACCTATTACCGCAAGAATTCGTCTTGTTCTCAGATCACGAGGCCTTAAAATACTTGAACTCTCAGAAGAAATTAAGCCCCAGGCACGCCAAGTGGGTTCAATTCCTTCAAGAGTACACTTTTGTGCTTAAGCACAAGGCCGGTGTAGAGAATAAGCCTGCTGACGCGTTGAGTCGTCGAGTCGTATTACTTAACTCCATGAGCGTCGAAGTTACGGGCCTTGAGCGCATCAAAGAAGAGTATTTTGAGTGTCCAGATTTTGGGGTTGTGTATACGTCTTTATTAGAGAGTCCGTCAGGAGCTAACAGTGAGTATTTGATTCTGGACGGATATTTATTTAGAAGTGACCGCTTGTGCATACCACGCACCTCCCTTCGCGATTTTCTTGTCTGGGAGTTACATTCAGGGGGGGTCGCGGGTCATTTCGGTCGTGACAAGACCATTGCCCTAGTGGAGGATAGATTTCATTGGCCAAGCCTCAAGCGGGATGTGGCCAAAATTATAGGGCAATGTCGTACTTGTCAACTGGCAAAGCAGAGGAAACAGAATACAGGATTATATACACCTTTGCCAGTCCCCTTCATCCCTTGGCAGGACATCAGTATGGACTTCGTGCTTGGACTTCCCAAGACTATTCGAAAGCATGACTCCATATTTGTTGTCGTGGACCGTTTCTCCAAAATGGCTCACTTCGTTCCTTGTTCTAAGACCTCCGACGCCTCTCATGTTGCCAAGCTGTTCTTTAGTGAGGTTGTCAAACTGCATGGGTTACCAAAAACCATAGTGTCTGACCGTGACGTAAGATTCATGAGTTACTTTTGGAAGACACTATGGCACATGATGAATACTAGGCTCCAATTTTCTTCTGCCTACCACCCTCAGACCGATGGCGGACCGAGGTGGTTAATAGCCTAGGGAGCTTACTTCGATGTTTAGTAGGGGAGCATACCAGGACGTGGGACGCCGTACTACCCATAGCCGAGTTTGCATACAATAGTTCTGTCAATAGGTCCACAGGTTTAAGTCCTTTTGAAGTCGTTACTGGTTACAAGCCTAGGAAGCCTATTGATCTTATCCCCATGTCATTATCACATAGGCCATCAGAGTCTGCAGAGTCTTTTGCATATCACATACATTCATTGCATCAAGAAATCAGGCGAAAGATCACTACTAGTAATGAGCAATACAAATTTTCTGCAGACCAACATAGACGTTTCAAAGAGTTCAATATTGGGGACTCTGTGATGGTCCGCATCAGGCCCGAGCGGTACCCTCCAGGGGCCGTTCGTAAGTTACACGCGCGTAGCGCTGGACCCTTCAAAATTATAAAGCGAAACGGTCTCAATGCGTATGAGGTAGATCTTCCACCCTCCATGGGAATTAGTTCCACATTCAATGTGGAGGATCTAGTTGCTTTTCAGGGACCCACTGATACTTTGTCCAGCCCTTCGCCCACCCGTCCTGATTCTCCAGACTTAACCTTTGATCCATGGCCTCTTCCCGACCTTTCATCCCAGCCTCTACCTCCCATACCTAGCCTTCACACCCCAAGAGAGGAAATAGAGGATATCCTGGACCATGAGATAATTTCTACATCGGATGGCGGGTTTCAGAAGTACCTTGTTAAATGGAAGTCACGTCCAGCTTCAGACAGCACATGGCTCACTGAGGCGGAGCTCCAGCGACTTGATCCTGACATCCTGAGCGGTTCGGAGTTTTATTTCGCCAGTGGCGAAATCTTCGCAGCCGAGGAGAGTTGATGAGGACATCGTGCACACGCACGGCCGCACACCACCACCCCTACGCACGTATGTACGCAGAAGGAGGATCCCATCATCGATCTGGCTCGATGACGACGTTCAGGGAGGGTCTCCTAGCTAGAAGACAAGTTTTGGTTCAGAAAAGTGGGCCCGATAGTTAAGAAAAGCCCATCATGGGATCTCATGATCGTGGCCCACTCGTCGGATTGATTTCATTTTTTAGGTTTTGCTTATTGTTATTATTTAGAACATTGTGAACGCTTTAGATTTCTATGTTTGGTTTTTATTTTAGTTTACTTCATCGCCAAGTAATAGGTGTCGCACATGGTGCGAGTTTTTGGGTATAGGGCTCTCCCTATAAATAGGCACTCATTGTAGTTCTTTTGATTCATTGAAGTTTAATAAAAATTCCTGCTTTAGTTTTCTGCTCTCTTCGTGAGTTGTGGAAGAACTCAAAAGTGGGTGCGAAGCCCTCCCTTTTCGAAGGGCTAACTACCGTGGTGCGAAGCCACATCGACCCCGATTCATCCCCATCCCCCATCTTTTTTTTCATCTTCCCCCACCATCCATACTTCGAATTCGTCCTTCTGTTGCATCGGAGTTCATCATTACAGCAGGTTTCCAGATTTCAGCCCGTAGGCGAGTTGAAACTTCGACGGAGCGCCCCAAGCCCGCTATCCATACGCGGGATCGTCTTTTGGTTCAGGTTTTTATCCTCTTTTATCCTCTTATAGCCCTTTTTTTTTTTCTTCATGAAACCTAGCCCTAGATTACGTTTTCCCTAACTTATATGCCCCTTTTCTTTCCCTAAGATTCCTTGATTTGAAACTGGTGAATCCCTTGGACTAGGGACTGATTACTATGTATGTGTGAAGGATTATTTCTTATCTTTGAGTATCGTTTGCTTCATAATTTTTATTGATCCAAATATCATGTGTAGGCCTGGACCCGCATAAATTCCCCTTTAATTGAACGTTTGGATTTTCATGTGGGATGTGGAATTTATGTAATTGTTTCTGAATGGTATGATCTAAGCCTGAAATCTTGCATATCATATTTACATTTCATGTCCTGCATCAACGTGGACAAGGAAGTGATGGTTCCCGCATTTGTTCACATTGCGGTGGAACTAATCACACTGTTGATTATTGCTGGCAGCTACATGGTCGTCCTACGTACGCTGCTGCTTCTGTTGCTTCCACTGTTGCTTCTGAGACACAGTCTTCCACCCCGATAGCAAAGCAGTCTACTTCAGGGGAGTCTCTTATCATTTCTCAGGCGGCATATGATGCCCTTATGCGGCTTCACATTCGGGATATTCCTGAGCCTTCTCATGCGGCTTCGGCCCAGTCAGGTACTGCTCTTCTTACGTCATCCTCTCCTACCTCCTAGGTCATCGACTCTGGAGCTTCCTCCCATATGACTGGTAAGTTGCAATTTTTTTCTTCTTATTCACCTTCTCCTCCCACTTAGTATGTCACAGTCGCAGATGGAACCCAACTCCCATCTCTGGGATTGGTTCCATCCCTCTCTCTTCTTCCTTGTCTTTGTCATCAGTCTTGCATGTGCCTCGTTTTCCATTAAACTTATTGTCTGTTAGCTCTCTTACTAAATCATTCAATTGTTCCATCACCTTCTTTCCTTCTTATTGTTTGTTTCAGGACCTACAAACGAAGAGAGTGATTGGTGGGGGCATGAGAGTGGAGGCGTTTATCTTCTTGATGATACACCTGTTGCCGCTTCTAGTACCCTTTCCCTAGATCGAGAGTCCATGACTCGGTGGCATTGCCGCTTAGGCCACTCATCCATTGCTAGATTGAGACTTTTGTTTCCCTCCTTATCTGTCACTAAACCATTATGTTGTGATATTTGTGAATTGTCTAAACATCATCGTGCTACGTTTCCTCCTAGCTTTTCTGAGAGGAAATCTCAACCTTTTCTTCTGGTTCACTCGGATGTCTAGGGACCAACTCCGGTTACCTCGACTTTTGGATTTAGATATTTTGTTACCTTTATTAATGATTATTCCCGCATGACTTGGATTTATCTTTTGAAATCTAAAAGTGAACTGTTTGATGCGTTTAAAGTGTTTTATCATGAAGTGTGCACACAATTTCATTGTTCCATCAAATCTCTCCATTCTGATAATGGGGGAGAATACATGTCTATTGCCTTTCTGTCCTTCTTGCAGGAACGTGGTATTTTGTCTAGGACGTCATGTGCTCGCACTCCTCAACAAAATGGTATTGCAGAATCAAAGAATCGTCATCTTCTTGACGTTGCTCGCAACCTTCTGCTTGGTATGCATCTACCCAAACATTCTTGGGGTGATGCTCTTTTAACTACTACTTTTCTTATTAATCATATACCCTCACGTATTCTGTCTTCCAAATCTTCATTTAGTATCTTGTATCCTCATAATAATCCATTTCCTCTACCACCTAAAGTTTTTGGTTGTACATGATTTGTTCAAATTTTGGATAGGAGTAATGATAAACCTAGCCCCAGGGCGATTAAATGTGTCTTTATAGGGTATACTCGGAGTATAAAAGGGTATAAATGCTTTGACCCATTGACTCACAAGAAATATGTTTCTGCCGATGTCACCTTCTTTGAGGATCTTTCTTTTTTCTCTTCTCCAGGCCGATCCCTCTGTAATCCTCTTGCGAGTCAGGGGGGAGTATGACTCTTATCCTCTTTCCACTAGTGATCATGGGAAAACTCATCTCCCCTCTATTCAACATCCTGTTAGTAATATGGGTGAGCCTAAGCCTCTGCGGGTGTATCATCGTCGAGATAAATCTTCACAAGCTCAGTCATCCACCCTTCCGCTCACTTTAGATGTTGGTTCAGGTGACTCTCCTAACTCGAGTTTAGATCTTCTCATTGCCTTGCGCAAAGGGTCACGATCTCGTACTCAACACCCCATTAGTAATTTCGTTTCATATGATCATCTTTCACCGTCTTTTCAGTCGTTTGCAGCTTCCCTTTCATCACAGACTATTCCTAGATCTCTCTCACATGCTCTTCAAAGTCCTGATTGGACAAAGGCGATGATAGAAGAAATATCTGCTCTTGAGAAGAATCATACTTGGGATTTTGTGCCAATTCCTGTAGGCCATAAATTTGTTGGTTGTCGATGGGTTTATACAATCAAGTTTCTTCCAGATGACTCAATTAATCGCTATAAAGCCTGTCTTGTTGCTAAAGGTTACACACAGACTCATGGTGTGGATTACTTCGAGACATTCTCTCCGGTGGCTAAGCTTAATTCCATTCGCGTTGTGCTCTCCTTGGCCGTTAATTTATCATGGCCCTTGTTTCAGCTGGATGTTAAGAATGCATTTCTCCATGGGGATCTTGCAGAGGAAGTTTACATGCATCAACCTTCTGGCTTTGTTGCTTCTCACAACCCTGCACTTGTATGTCGGTTGAAGAAGACTCTTTATGGACTCAAACAATCTCCACGTGCATGGTTCGAAAAATTTAGTCAGGCTCTCTTGGAGTTTGGCTTTGTTCGTAGTCATGCCGATCATTCTCTCTTTATATGACGTCGATCAACGGGCATCATGGTTCTTATTGTCTATGCGGATGATATTGTTTTGTCCGGTAGTGATTCTGCTGGAATGAGGGAGGTCAAAGATTTTTTGAAGACCAAGTTTGAGATCAAGGATCTTGGTCCTCTTCGCTACTTCCTCGGAATTGAAGTTGCTTGCTCATCATCCAAATTGGTCTTGTCACAACGAAAATATGCGCTTGATCTTCTCATGGAGACCGGCATGTTAGGGTGCAAGCCTGCTACTACTCCCATGGATACTTCACAGAAGCTTCAACCAGATGATGGTGCTCTCCTTACTGATCCCGAGATGTATCGACGACTTGTAGGCCGGCTTATTTACCTGACTATTTGTAACATCCCGGATTTTTGCCAACCTGGAATTAGACGTCCTTAGGCAATGGGTCGATCCTAACACCTTATTAACCTGTCTAAACTCAATCCCAAAGTCTAAAACTGCTGTTGAACCCACTTCCTTCACAAATCCAACCCTTCACCACCTTGTTCTTTCAATTTTCCTAAGCACTTTTCCCCTAGACACTATCTTAAACTAGTTTAAGTATTATAACTTGGCTCACCTTACATACAAACTACAAAGGCCTGAGTACCACCTCGACCAGAAATCACTTAGGATTAAATCCTTTAGAAATGAGACAAAGTAACTAAGTGCTAAAGTAAATTAGCTACGAAATCTGTTTGAATCGCTTTAAATACGATCTGCAAGACCTAAAACTTGTGGAATCATTGACGCTAGGTTACCCTAAAATCTAGGATCAATCTCATTACCCGGCTGCTCTCGGGAGCATCTCGAAACTCCGTATCGGATCTGGACCGCACGTCGGAAGCCCGATTAACACAAAGTTAAGGAATTAGGACCGCCTCGTTGGGCTTGACAACCATCTCGGAAATCAAATCCAGCCAGTGTCCCACGGCTGTTCGCTTGAGTCCGGAGCGAGGGAGTGTGAAAACACTTGTTTCTTTACAAAATAAATATCTTGAATAGTAATCTGAGACTCATCGCTTGCGGATCAGTATTAAGCAACCAGACCGTCAGAATCTGACCCAAATACACCCTCGGATCAGGAAAAATTTCATAAACATTTACATGTACTCGGAATCTCCGATCGAGATCCACTGACCGTCGAACTGAAACTGGTCCGCCACGCGTGATCTGAGAACCCTACTAGAACGAAAACTTAATAGAACCTAGATCCATAGTTTGTGAGCTTAAGTCCGACCTTTGGCTCAAGGAGGCCCGCCAGAAGTCCTCCGTTGAGCTGGAAAAGGTCCGCTTTGGTTATAACCTAAGTAAACCTTGTCTAGAAGTCTGTTTTGGTGAGATTTGGGGTTATATAAGGACCTTAAACTCTCTCTCATTTCAGCCATCCGAATTTGAGGAAAACCATAGGAAAAGAGAGAGAAAAGAGAGAGAGTGAGAGTGAAGTGGGAGCATCTTCCTGCAATGCTTCCTTATTACTATACGTGTTTAACCGCCTAGTTCTAATCGCTTTCCCGGCGCTTCCGGCTCCGTTTCTAGGTAAGAAACCCTAACCCTAATCTGATTTGGGGCTTGGGTGGTTGTAGGTTATGAAATTGCTAACCTATTTTGTTCTATAGGTTGCCAAACTGCCGTATTCAGAAGCTTAGCAATTCTATCGACTCCGTTACGATTCTACGACAAAAGGTGCGGACTTTAGGTGTATAGGTTATGGTTTTCAACGCTTTCAATGTCAGATAATGATAGATTCATGATCTGCATGCAATTGCACATGTACAAAGTGCTTTCCGTTTTCTGTTTTGATTAAAGTTGTAGAATATGGAATTTTACATATTCTAGGTATTCGTAGAAAATACCGTATACGTATATTTTTTGGAAATGTGTTTGACATGATTATTTGTTGTATGGATATACGATATATGGATAAAATACTTATTTGGCGAAAGGATTCGCCTAAATACATGTTTTACTAATATACACTATGTATGTAGAAATACTGTATTTTAAGAAGTACCGTATACATGTATATTTTAGTGATGTGTTTGCCATGATTAAATGTTGTATAAATATATTATGTGTGCATAAGATACTTGCTTGGCGGAAGGACTCGCCCTAATACAAGTTTGTTCACATACACTATGTATGTTGAAATAGTGTATGTTAAGTGTTTGTGGAAATGCTTGAGTGAGTAAGTGTTTGGATGTTGATGCCTTAGGGAGTGTTGAGATGGGATTCTCAACTACCCTAGAGACATGTATGATTACCTCCACGAGGTTGTTTACTTAAACCGCTTACTTGTAATATATGTGTTTGTATTCCTATTGATGTAGTGCTTTACAACATGCTTTATATCATGCTTTATAACATGCCTTATAACATGCCTACTAGCATGCTTAAATTACTTTGTTTATCATGCTTTACTCCACATGCTATGGATGAGAATTGATTGTGTTTGGGGCTATGATTATAGTCCAGGCAATCGGTAATGGGATTGAAAGCGTGGTTGTGATTCATATGCCACGTGAGATGTGTTTGACGAACCCGAGTCGTACTTCGGTTGGCAATAGTGGTTGGCCACACGAAGTGCTTATGCACTTCATGTCGTCCAATTGATTGTGCGCTCGAGCTAGTCAGGCTCATCAAGTAACCCGATCTGTCTAATGTATGTTCATCATGTTTGGACGCAACTGCTTGAACCTAGGGTACCAAACTTACCAGTGAAATCCCTTTTAACCATGGTACCTCGATCCGCAAAGACTCATGAGCCGAACATGGTGGTATGGGACACCGTGGCCGAGCTGTCGGCCTACGCTGGGGCCACGTGCCTCCCCATAGTGACCAGTGAGCAATTAGACTCGTGAGCTGATTATGGTGGTATGGGACACTATATTCGAGCTGTCGACACCTACGGCGAGAGCCGAGTACGGTGAGATCTGTACTCGTGCTGACAAGCGACGAGTCCTCCGTAGTGTCTTCGAGTATGCTCTAAAGTCTGTGATTGGTGATTGAGCCCTTCGCAGCAACTAGAGTATGAGTTGAGCTGAGTACGGTGAGACCTGTATTCGAGCTGACGGCCCGCGATTAAGCCGAGTACGGTGAGACCTGTACTCGAGCTGACGGCCAGCAATTGAGCCGCATATGGTGAGACCTGTATCCGTGCTGACGGGTGACGAGCCCTTTGCGATGCCTTCGCGATGCCTCTCGAACCATAATATCGTATGAGATTATCTAGGTTTGACGACCCTAAAATGGATCATGTTTGGGAATGATACAAGGGAGGTACCTTAGTTTCCCAATACTGCTGTTTGAAATGGACTAATAACTACTCGGTAATCATGCTCATCATCGCACCGCATGTGCCTGGTAGATGTGGAGCACTGAGGGATGGACGCATTCGCGAACGTAAGATGATGTCGCATGAGGGTGGTTTGACAAGGGCATACATCATGTCATTTCATACTTGCATTAAATAATAGTTAGAATTGTTTGATTGTACTGCTTTATCACTACAGCTTGACTGAATTGATAACATGTTAACCTATGCTTTACTGTTCCACTGAGTTGATCACTTACTCCCACATTACGGGACGGTGTTGTACACACCAACCAGATTTGTTGAGTTTCAGGTGATGGCGATGCTTATGAAGCAGAGCCAGACTACTTCTATGATGATGAGGAGGAGTTCTCCTATCTGTATCTCTTTGGCAGGTCTATGAAGACCTGATATAGTATTGACGGGGCTATGGTACTTGGTATAGAAGACATTACACTTCCCCACATTAGGTATATTTTAGAATTGTACTTGTAATTAATTAACCTGGTAACATCATCACACTCTGGAGACTCACCATAGTTTATATATTTTATATGTCTATCACAGTCTTCCGCTTGCAATTTAACTGTCTCTGGAGTATGATATGCTGTTTTGGCTTAATCTCACTCATGTTCAATGCACGAATACAGTCAACATTCAATCATCATTCATTTTGTTGCATAAGTGATGTTCTGGAACTCGGGAGTTGAGTTTATGCTCAACCCCCGATTTTCGGATGTTACACTATTACTCGCCCAAATCTCTCATTTGCGATGGGGGTTGTTAGCCAATTCATGCAAGCTCCCCGTACTTCTCATCTCACGGCTATCTACCGCATACTTCGGTATCTAAAATCAACCCCAGGTCTTGGCCTTCGCTTTCAGTTGCATGGTCATCTTCATCTTTCTGGCTATTCCGATGTTGATTGTGCAGGTAGTACTTTTGATCGCCGCTCTACATCCGACTTTTGTACCTTCCTAGGTGGCAATCTCATAACCTGGAAGAGCAAAAAGCAGCCAGTAGTTGCCCGGTCCTCGGCTGAAGCAGAATATCGTGATATGGCTCATGCGACGTGTGAACTCGTGTGGCTTTTCAATCTTCTTGAAGAACTTGGCTATCCTCCTTTGGATCCTATTCCTCTTTACTATGACAATCAAGCGGGCATCCATATTGCTCGTAACCCAGTTTTCCACGAGCGAACCAAGCATATTGAGGTCGGCTGTCACTTTATTCGGGAGAAAGTCGCTTCTAAGGAAATCGTCACTCCTTTTGTTCGATCTGGGGATCAACTTGCTGATGTTCTTACAAAGTCCTTGATTCGAGATGCTCTTCATCATGTTCGTGACAAGTTGGGCATGATCAACATCTATGCTCCAACTTGAGGGGAGTATAGAGAATGCTAGTGTATTGTATTGTGCCCTTTTTAGTGTAAGTGCATGTGCACACTTCCCTATTTCCTACGGTGTGCTATATGCTTTATCATAATAAAATATTATGTGTTAGGGCAAGCAAGCCCAACACATCATCTCTCCCAAACTCTCCTCCTTCTTCTTCTCTCTCAATATTCTCATCTCTTCTTCACATTATCATCAAATCTTTCTCTACTCATGTTACCTACAAAATTCCCACTTCGTAGACAATTTTGTCAGTGCCATTTGCTGAACAATGTTTTTTTTTTTTTTGGAGAGGTTTTCAATCCATTTGCTGAACACTAAATAGGTAAATGCGATTTTTTAGTTACATCCAAATTGGGCTTCGCATGACAAACACAAATATTCAATAAGTGTCATGATTCATGAGGGATAACCAAGGAGGAAAATGTAATTAAAGGCTGTTGTGTCTAGCAATCAGATAAGATTTAAGCCATTGTTCGTTTGCGATGCCCTGTTGGATTTGTTCCATGAAATGGGGTGAAGGCATTAGCTTGCTCTAGGTAGTGTGGATAAGCTCAATCTGATCAATTGAAGTCAGTGAAGTGACTGCCGGATTGACAGATTGTATGGAGTCCCATTTCCATTGGATGGAGGTGGCACAGAAATCGTTTGATGCCTTGAAGAAGAGGATTTGTCAAGGCGATAATGTGCAATTCCATATGTTAAATAGGAGTGTATTTTGGCAAAGTTCAGAAATTGCATTGAGCACTGCAACAACCCACCAAATTCAACTTGAATAGATCAAGGTTTGGGTAGCTTAAGGGGTTAAAGAAAACTGGATCCGAGCTCTTGCAAACTCAACAAATCAGACTAAGCATTAGCTTTAAAAATTCAAAAGAAGTAGAGCAACCAACAATGTTTGAATCGACTCAGGTTTAGTCCTTTATCACTATCATAATCATCTAACCTTTATCCCAACTGATTTATGTCTGGAACATGCTCTCTGTAGTGAGATAGTTAGGACCTTAAATGAGAAGAAGCATTATCCTAATCCAACCAGCATCAGCTTACCGATTTAGAGGCTGCATGTTTTACCGAAAAGACTTGCAGGTAACAATTCGACATAAAAATATGAATGATAGTTGAAAAGTGAAAAAACTAAAATGAAACATCCATACTGTAGACCATTACCAGAATTTGAATCAGAAAAAGAAAACACAAACATCTACTTCACGATATATAAGTAAAACTGTATCTAAAAAGCGACTGGTACTTTCTATGAACTATACGGCTCATTAACCCTACACTTGCCCTTGCAGTTTCATATCCTCACAAATGGAGATAATGAAGATACCTGACCAAGAACAACAGCTGTATCAGTGTTGTTCAAATCAGGGGTGAGATTGTTGTAGTCCAGGTGTCCCTTGTACCACCAAACGAACTCCCTAGCTGAGTATAACCCCTTTAAATCCTAGAAAATACAATGAAAGAAGACATCATCAAGACAAACCATGCCCGCATTCCCTGTTAAAGAACTAATCACAGAGCGATGAAGAAACAACAATACTATCAGTTCTACTCAATGTTTCCAAACCTAGAGTGGACATTGACCCATTTCCACACTTTCCAAACTGAATTTGATGTTATAGCACAAAGAGAATCAAGCTCATAGACATACCTGGCCACTGACAAAAGGTACGAGTGTTACTTCATTTACAGTAGCAAGAAGAACCTGCCCTCGTCTATTGACAGCATAAAAGCCTCCTACAGATGAAGCTTCTGCTGTCAAAAATATAGGATCTAGACTAATTCGATTTCTGTAAACTGCAGTAGCCATCTCGAGGTCATACACAAATAGAAGCCCAAGCTTTGTGATCATATATATCAAATTGTACTTATTGGATATCTACAAAAATTACAAGTAGGTGGTTTAGTATTGATGCTACTGAACATGGTCCAAATGTTATGGGTACACATGAGTACCTGCATTGCCACTGGGAAGTCATCAGCAAAATCTGGAGGGAAGAAAAGATCTGCTTGTTTCTTTGTGAAACCAGGTTTACCTGGTAAAGAATTCAAAAGGATTAGTACACAAAACATCAATGACTAGAAGGCTGTGTCCAAACAACTCAAAGAACGCATATGCATAGTAACATCAATTATCTAGATGCCAACACAATTGCGTTTATTTGCCTCCATTAATAAAATTGATGGCTGCCCTTGATATAGGAGCATTAAAAGGAAAACGATAACCAATATCAATAACATAGAATAGAAAGCCATTTGTGCCATTTGTAGTTTTAAAAGACACAGGAGCATTAAAAGGCAAAAGATAACCAATATCAATAACATAGAATAGAAAACCATCTGTGCCATTTGTAGTTTTAAAAGAGAAAGACAGCCAATGGCATAAAATATATAGATGCGATCAATACAAGGAGCAAACCTGGCTGAGCACCAAGTTCAATCACATGTAACTTTGATGTAATCTGTCCTGCATTGGTGGCCTTTGAGGCAAAGGCAATAAGAATGGAAGGGTTTTCATTTCCAGCAACCTGTTTAAGCCATGGAGATCATCAAAAAAAGTATCAAACCAACTCAAACAACAGCAAACTGAATCTCTTCACGCAATGAATTTTTGCTCAGTATGCAGAAAGAAGCAAGCTGCACAATGCAAAATCATTCATGCTAATGGAATCTCAAAGGATTGATACGATGACTACTGATATGATCTAATTCATAAGTTTTTATATAATAGCTTAAAGACACCCCTTTAACCGCCCCAAACAGATGACCAGCAGCCTTCCAAAGCCAACAAATACTAAAAAACTTATCGTCATGGTAGAGAATTGTGAAACACACAAATCCTGCCGATTCCAGAAACTATGTTTATCTAATAGGACCTGGTATACTTAGGAAAATATGCAAGTACCTAGCAACAAGATTCACAGACACTTAGATTAAGCTCAACTGTATGATCAAATGATGGATAAATGTAGTATAGAAACCATATACTGCAAAGTCCTTGAAAAGCTTACAAAAATTATAGTTGCTTAGCACAACATCTGTAATATAAAAACTAGTTTTGACTTTTACAAATATTTAATTAGAACATAAAAGAAAGGCTATTAAACTCCTAAAGATGAGAAAGATATAAATCGATCAACCAAAGGGAAAAGGTAGAAACTCAAATTGAAGGCATACTTTTCTCTTATGGTCTTCATAACCTTCGCATAATGAGATACTGCAACAGGATCGTCAGGGTCAATAGTGATCTTTTCCTTCCGAAGAACACCAATGGCAGTCTCAAATTTCTTCTTCACCTCAAAAAAGATGCTCTTCAACATCTCTTCCAGTTCACATAATATGCCATTGTCAGCAACAAAACAGAGACAGCAATGATATTGAGAAGTAGACCCCATCAGCATTGAGCAAAAGTAGTTCTATAAAAGCATAAATATCAATCAATAGCCAGTAAACATGGATCCTATAATCTGTTAAACATGCATATACAAGACCAAAAGCCAAAATCGACGCATATAGCAAAAACGACAGTTGACCGAAGAAAAAAAAAAAGGAAAGAAAAATCAAATGCCTGAAAAATAGCATGAAGGAGATATGTGGGCAAGTCCTAGAAACAATGGTTGACTGGAGACGTCAGCAAAGCTCTATAAGGCTTTTTCAAAATAATGTTAAAGCATCACTGGAAAGTGATTATTTCATGTCTGGATAGGGCTTGGTGGCAAGCAATGTCTCAGCAAGATACATCCACGATCTATTCAACAAGACAATGGTTTGTATCAATGAACCATGGCCCCATTGCTACAAATTGAAAATCTGAGTACACTAGGCATATCCATTAATATAAAATTTTCTATTAATCCTTTTAAAAAAAACGACAAGTCTTCATGACATAGCATCCTAAACAAATACAGTACAAATCAGTGAGGTAGTTCCAAGCATCCCAAGCTCAATAGCCCCAACCAACTAGCATATAGTACCAAAGGCATACTAATAATCGCGACTAAATAGACAATTTGATAAACTAGTAAGTAATTTTTGAACTGATAAAAAATAGCAGCAGATGAATTTTAAATAGATAAGCATTAGCAAGTAACAACGCTCTTAAACTAAAACCACGATAAAACTTGAAGAAAAGAAAATCTTGGGGGAAAATCTAAGGTTTGAAAATTGGGCATAATTGGAATTCGGGACTCTTTAGGGTTAGGGATTTGGATGATAAGGGTTTTTTTGACAATAAAAAGGAAGAAAATAGAAGGGAAGAGACCACCTAGGATGGGTTGCCCATGCTGGACAGCCAAGGGGCCTGGACGCATGTGCGTGACAGGACGCCCACATGTGTGTGGGGCCCACAAAATTGAGAAACGCCTTCTAGGCTCGGATCGGCCAGGGATGTACCGGTTTCATACCAAGTTTCACTTCGATCCGATGCGCGGTTTGGACGTAGTACTCCACTGAAGTTTCAACCCCTCAGATGGGCCAGAATCTGAAAATCTGCTTGTACACTGCTATAGGAGAAAACTTGGATGCGAAAAGAGGTGAATCTGATGATGGAAGGGGTGTTGAGGGTGATGGAAATGGGGCGTAAGAAGATGGAGATGGTTGCCCTCTAGATGGCAAAGACTTTTTGCTTGTCATGAAGAGGCATATTGCCCTCTATTGGTTGCAGATTTCCTCATACTTGGATCTCTAAGGTGATTCCTCTTCTTTAACGAAGTCTGATTATTCATGGTAACAAATAAATAGAAACTATCGAACGCATAAGGATATGAATGACAAGTCTTCATAAGTAATGGTGAGAAATTGCTACAAACATCAAAAGTAAACATTGTAAAACACAATTGACATAATGAGGCTACTTGCAAAGAGCATTGGTTTTGAAGTTCAAACCCAAGCATTCAAAATGAAAAAATGAAAAAAAAATAAAAATAAAAATAAAAAAATCCTTCATGCCAGTAGTCGCAAATACTAGTGCAAAAACAAAAGAATGCATGCAAAGAAATAGCATCTAATAGTAAATACGTAGAACCAAGCATTATAAGAGTCGGAGACACACCCATATCCACGACAGCACAATGTTTTATACATTATTCATCCATCAAATCATACACCTTGCCTGTATAACTAGTAGTTCTTCCCATCAATCTTAAACAATCTAAGACAATTAATGTTCTTGTTTAGGGTTAATCATTTCTTCATTCTAAATAACTTAGATCTATATTACTCAATTTTTACTCAATTTCTTTTTATCACTATGAATAGTTATCATATGCCATTAAAACAAATGATACACGTCGTGTAATATGCAAATTCACATGATTTTTACCACACAAAAGAATCAACCGTGTATGTCACGACCCTAAATCTAGTGTTGGTAATCCATGATTACTAGACACTAAATTTTGGTTGACAGCCTCCGTAGAACTCCGATTTTGGGACTTCCAACTATCACATACTAAGTCCCATAAGCGAGGCTCCACAAGGAGGATTTCTGAAAGTAAAGACGACAAACATGTATCATTTCTCAAAATTTCATCATATTCAACTTATATTACTGTGAACAACTGAGCACATCAAGGCAAAACCAAAACATAAACCATGTCATATTGAAATTTTTTCCCTTGGGGTTTCCTGGGATTCCGCATCACATGGACCGTTCGGATTAGACGCCCATGACACATGTACAAAGGTGTGCAAGTGCGTAGGTGCAGTGTTCGAAATATCGGTATCGCACAATGTATCGCACCCTTGGGATACAGATACGTATCGGTTATCGCACGGGATATATCGTTTGTATCGCATAGTTTATCGCACTTTTTGGGAAACATGGGGAAACATTGGGAAAATGGTTGAATTTTTTAATGAAACTTTGGGGTTTGTTAAAAAGGCCCTTAATACACACTTTTAAATCATAACATCTCAAAAAAAAAAGATGCACATAATAAATTTCCTTTGTATAGGGTCCTAAGTTATGCGATGTTTAACTGAACTAATGCAACTATATTTAAATTGAATGCATGATATTTATAAATATATCATAGTCATGTATGAAAACACAACCAATTCATTGAAAAACAAAATAAGAACTGAAGAAGTAAATTTTGATAAATATACATTTCTTTGATGAGGACTAGTTGTGGTCTAGACCCACATAGAGTTGCGTGGTGGCTCATAATCATCATCTCCATCTTGACGTGGCTGGGCATAGTACCGCTGCTCCACTAATCCACAATATTGTACCCAGGTAATAGAAGAGTGGTACCAGTTAAGATACTCCCTGACATAATGCTGGTACTCATCCTCTCCGAACTGAATTAATACGCCCATTCGTGGGTACTGCGTAATCATCACAGTCTGTAACTGATATGGATCTGGAAAGGGCAGATATGAAGCTCCTTGGTATCCATATTGTTGGCCATATCCAGACTGCTGCTCATATCCTTGCCCATATGCAGAAGTGAACTCTTGACCAGGGTTGAAAAATGATGTGCCGTAACTGCTGGAGTCACTCGTCGCATATCCATTAGGTCCATATCCATGCCCATGCTGTGGCATAGAACTCGAGCTACTCTCCAGTGTTTGTGATCCAGATTCATGTTGTGGCCTGTAGCTCGAGCTCCCCTCCCTCGTCCGTGATCCAAATCTAGAGCCACCTCGCCTACCACGAATGCTTGTGTCCCTCATGCATTTTGCCAGCAGCTCCTCAAAATCTAAAAGTTTATGAGTCTTCTTTTTCTGCAGTAGCTTTTGACGCGTGTATGTCTTATTGTAAACAAGACGAGGTCGTGGTTCTCCTGGACGAGAACCATGGTCAGTGTCCTGCGTGGAATGATCGAAATTCTCCTCCCCGGTAAAAGGGCTAAGAGGCCTCTTATCCTGACTCCCACCCGCATCACCACCATCATCATCATCACCATCATCATCATCATCATCATCATCATCCTTACTGTCATCAGAGTCATCGTCACCCTTATCGCCGCCATCATCATCACCGGACTCATTTCCCGCATCACTCTTTGACTGAGTCTCGGTGTCAGACAATGTTTCCCCACCACGTGTCCCTCGTGATAGTGACTGCCGCGGGCTGCCCTCCGGACTCCTCGTTAATGGGTCGAATGCCTTATTAGGAGACCTCTGTTGCTCCATATGTTTGTCAACATCAATCCCTTGTGTCTCTGCTTCTGCCGCAATATGTGGCTCTGGTCGCCCATCCGAGGTATCTAAGTCATCTGACCTAACCCACTGGTAAACTATGTCATCCTCCGCATCCTCAGCATATGCATGCTGTCCGACCGTCATCAGGTCTAGTGGGTCTTCCTATGCTTTTCTTCTTCCTTCCAAGCGGAGCAACCTCTCTCGTAACTTTATATTGTAGTGACAATATACTAGCTTCTGAAGCCTCTCATACCCTATTCTATTACGATTATTTATATGTATGAGGGAGAATGTACTCCAATTCCTTTTACAGGGTGACGAGGACACCGTCTGTGCAAGCACACGGACAGCCAGTCGTTGTAAAACCTCACAGTCAGTCCCATACATGGACCACCATTCGCCTGCATATCATAAGATTCTTTCATTATCCTAAATTTTCCAAAATAATATAAATGTTAAGTTTACTACAGTGACTCACATGGCATCATGGCATTCCTTGACTTCACCGCAGGGTGACACCCAAAAATCCCAACTGCGTCGCGGAATTTAACAATCTGTTGATAGCGTATAACAATTAGAATAAGTATTTAATAATCGAGATGAAGATAAGGATAATGTAAGTGCGGAACATATTTACCTCACTACCAAAGGTATCTTTCCCCGGACAGTCGGGGAATAAGTGATCGTACACCTCATGCACAGCCCTCTTTAATGAATTATCTTCGAAGAGGTTCCGGCTGTAGTGGTATTTGGGATTTAGGAAATATGCTGAAAACCAACATATACACATCAGTACAACCCTCGCTTATTATTGCATATGGAAAAAAAAAAAAAAAAATCCATTTAGGTACTTACCAGCCTGATGTAGTGGGTGAGAAAGCGTCCTTTCCCAACGGTCGTCTATTATTGCATACACCCACTTATATGCATTGGGAGCTTTAACCATGATGGCATCTTTCATTAGTTGTATAGACGGATACAACAACCCCATCGACGGATTTGTCTCATTGTCCACCATCCTCAACGCCACATAAATGGGCTCTAGAATATCCACAACACCACGCACTTTATCCCAAAATGTCTTTCCCAGCACCAGCTCCTCAATTCTATAGGTTACTTTCGTCAACCTCCTTTTCCATTCTACGTAATCATGAGAGGCGAAAAGCTCTCGTAACCCTTGTTTGTGTTTGAGAAGGCTACTTAAGGCGATATAATTTGTGGCGAATCGCGTCGCTCCGGGGCGCACTATATCCCCACCACACCTCTCGCGCATTGCGGCTAATAACCAGCCGTGGTTGTATACAAAGTTTGTGATGAGTCGTGCATCAGTAATTACAGTCTTAACCGACGGCCTATCCCCGATCCCCTCCAGCATGAGATCGATGCAATGGGCTGCGCAGGGGGTCCAATACATATGATACTTGCTCTGAATATCCTTCCCCGCCTTAACAAATGCACTCCCATTATCCGTAACAAACTGCACAATATTTTTCCTCCCAACATCTTGCATGATGTTGTGCATTAGTTTGTAAATGTAGTTATAATCTTTGATCTTACTACTCGCATCTATACTCTTTAGGAACACCGCCCGTCCCCTGGAATAAACCATAAAATTTATAATCGACATCTTCGTCGGTCCGGTCCAACCGTCACACATGACGGTGCATGTACCAGACATCTCCCATGACTGCCGATACGAATCAACGTATGTCTTCATTTTTGCATGTTCATCATCCAAGTATTTTTCCATGATCTGTGCGGGTGTAGGCGGCTGCACACCCTCCCCTACGCTGCACTTCACTTATCATATTTTTGAAGTGCGGGCTTGCTGCGGCATTTGCGGGGATTTGACCGTATATAAAAAATTTTGCTATAAATTTTTCAACTTTTTTCCTCACATCCCCTCCACTAAACATCTCCTTTATTTTCTTTTGTGTCCCTCCCGCCTCTTTGTACATCCTCTGATCCGAAGGTAGATCCGGCACCCACATGCTGCTACTCCTGCCCATGCCCCATATTCCTCCTCGCCTACTTCCCTCCCCTGATCCACCCTTAGCACTCTCCCCTGCTCCACTCCCCCCACCACGCTCATGGATAGACCCCTCAAATCGAGGCCTACTTGTATTCCACCTCCTATCTTGATCCCTCTCCCATCGATCCCGTATGGACTCTTGAATTGCGCACCTGTATTGGGGATCATCATCATCATCTTCGAGATCCACTACATCATCCTCACCTGCATATGGTGGTCGCCCCAACTCCTCCCTAATCTCTCTCTCCCGTGCATGTCGTTCATCTTTTGTCTTCACATTTTTTTTCAATATGCTCCTCATCTGTTCTCGCACATCTTGTGGACACTTTGGGCAATCCACAACATTGCGATACCCTCCCGCTAAATGCTCCTTTAAGCGGGTTACCCCACCACTCCTCGATACATGGCCGCATAAATTACAAATACTCCCGAATCGATTATCGGGAATGGGCTGACCGTACCTCCACCCTATATCAGGTTGCCTACCTCCTCTTCCTCCTGACATATTTTCTCTGTAAAATAATATTATATAAGTCTTTATCCAAAAAATGAAGCTTACTAAAAAATCATGTGGACCACACGAAGGCAAACGATGTGAATTGAATGTCTACCATGAAACCCTTATTATTGTGAAAAACATTGAACAAGGAGGGGATAGAAAGAGAGAGAGAGAGAGAGAGAGAGAGAGAGAGAGAGAGAGAGAGAGAGAGAGAGAGAGAGAGAGCAAGATGTGATAGAGGTAGAGTTCTCTACAACACTCAAGTCAATGTGGGCCACCATATTTTAAGTGTAAAACTCACTCCATTCATCATATTCTATATTCACTATCAGGTCTTGAGGTAAAAAATCAGTTACATTTACCACTCAAATGCACCATATCATATGGAATACTGTGAATGGAATGTAAACCATAAGTTCATGTGTGGGCCACCGTGACTTTATTTAAAATGTCTTTCCATATGGAGAAGGGTTAGAAAATTATCCTCCACTAAGTCGAGATTACTCAGGTACATTTTTCTAAGTGATGTTTTATCATTAATTGTTTCTCTCCATTTACTCAACCAAAACCAATTTGCAATTCAAAATCTGACTGATCCAATGGTAACTAGGGTTATTATAATCTCAGCTCCACAATTCAAGGCTCACGTTCCTTCTAATATTGGACCCACCAATAAATAGTTTAGCTAGAGTCTTTCCATTTCCAGTTTATATCACATACAGTCAATTTCCTACAGAACTTAGAGAACTTGCAGGGAGTCCATGTAACAAAAAGCTACATCAGTTGAGCTGGGTCCAACTGATCTTACACGAAGGCCAATTAAATTGTTTAACGGTGTTTCGCTGCCATCTGTGGTGTGGTCCAGCTGATATTTGGATATGATTCATTTGTTGGATAATGCTCTAATATGATCTCCAAAAATAGATGAACGGTGTAGATATAATAAATACATCACTTTGGGCCCACGTAACTTTGATCTCCTTTGAACCGTTCGTGCAACTGGAGCTCAAGGAGCATCAGTGCTCGTCTTTGCACGGACGCGGATTGCGTCCTACCCCTGCCCGTCTCTAGCCCAAAACGGGCAGTTCTGTGGGTTGGGCCCACCTTGAACGTATGTGATCTATCCACACCGTCCATTCGTTTTTCCATCTAATTTAAGGGGTTGAGCCAAAAATTGAATCATATCTAAAGATCAAGTGGACCATACCACAGGAAACAACAGGGATAATGATATCCACCGTTGAAACCTTGCTAGGCCCAACAATGATGTTTATTTGTCGTCCAACAGGAATTTATGTGATTTATCCACACCGTCCATCCATTTTTACAGATAATTTTAGGGGTTGATCCCAAAATTGAAGTAAATACAAAGCTCAAGTGGACCGTTACATAGGAAACAGTGTGGAATAATGATTTGTTGGGACGGCAGGATGACACCCAAAGGAACCTGCACTGATATGACACCCACCGTTGAAACATTTCTAAGGGCCCACGTGATGTTTTTTTTAACCATAAAACCTATTCATAAGGTCACGTAGACGTGGATGAACTTAAAACACAAATATCAGCTTGATCCGAAACTTCTGTGGCCCTAAAGAAGCTTTTAATGGTGGACGTTCAATCCCCACTTTGTGGTCCACTCAAGCCCTGAACCTGCCTCATTTTTTGGTTCACATATTAAAATTTTCTCGAAAAAAATCGTTGGACGGCAGGATGAAACGATACATCACGGTGGGCTCCACAGAGCCACTGCCACGGACGGATGCCGTCCCAAGGCGGGGCAAGACGCAATCCGCGTCCCCTGACACCAACCAATAGCTGGTGGTCGGTGCTATGTGGGTCACACCATGATGTATGTGTTTCATCCATGCCATCCATCTGTTTTTACAGATCATTTTACGGTATAAGTCCAAAAATGAGATATATCCAAATCTCAAGTGGACCACATTACAGGAAATAGTGTTAAATGAGGGTAAACCATTAAAAACATTTTGGGGGCATAAAAGTTTTGGATCAAGCTAATATTTGTTTTTTCTCTTCATCTGGGCCTATATGACCTAATCAACAGATTGGAAGTCAAATAAGCAGTATAGTGGGCCATAGGAGGATATAAATGGTATATCCAATCACTATTGTTTTCATGTGGTGTGGTCCACCTGAGATTTATATCCCTCTCATTTTTGGGTTCATTGCAATAAAATGATATTTAAAAATGGATGAACGGAATGGATGAAACACATACATCATGGTGGGGCCCACAGAGCACTGACCACCAACCCACGTCCCGCATACGCAATCCGCTTCCAACGGATTACTGAAGCTACGTTACCAAGTCACGTGGGTCCCACCATGATGTATTTTTTCTATCCACACCGTCCATCCATGTTAACAGATCATTTTAGGGCGTGAACCAAAAAATGAGTCAGATCCAGAGCTCGACTGGACCCCACCACAGAAAACAGTGGAGAGAGTGACGTTCACCATTAAAAATTTCTTGAGGGCCACACAACAGATGAATGGTCAAGATGATATTTATGTATTTTATCCGCTCCGTCCATACCTTTTAACAGATAATTTCAGGGCTTTAGGCCAAACATAAACCATATACAATGTTTAAATGGGCCACACCTTACAAAACAGTTGAATTGAACATCCACCGTTGAAATACCATTTTTGGCCACACCTTACAAAATGTTTTTGGATCGACCCTTAATTTATTTGGGAAAACATATGGACGGTGTGGATAGACCACATACATTGAAGGTGGGCCCCAACTGAGTTTACTGAGCACGATTGGCACGTGCTCAGCAAATCACACCCGCGCAAATTCCCCGTTAATCGGGATTCTGTACGCTGAGCGTACTGAGTAAACTCTGTGGGGTTCACCATGCCTATGTATTTTATCCAGTCCGTCCATCTATTTTATTAGATAATTTTATGATATGGGTCCAAAATTGAAGGATATCCAAAGCTCAAATGCACCACACCACATAAAACAGTGTGAATTGAACTTATCTCGTTGCAAAATTCTTGAGTGTCACAGAATTTTTGTATTAAGCTTATATTTTTTTTTTTCTTCATCCATGTCTTTGTGATATTATTAACAGCTTGGATGACAAATAGACATCATTGTAAGGCCTAGGAAGGTTTCAACGGTGGAAATCATTATTCCCACTATTTCCTGTCGTATGATCCACTTGAGAGTTGGATATGCTTCAACTTTGGGTTCAACCCCTTAAATGAACTGAAAAAACGTATGAACGGTGTGGATAAACCACTTATTTTCACGGTGGGCCCAACTGAGTTTACTCAATATGATAGGAGCGTATTGAGTTACTCAGTACACAATCCGGAGTCCCGAACCGACCTCTTTTCACCCCTCCCATGCCGGTCTTCTTCATTTTCTCCATTTCGACGAGCAATTTCTCTCCCCTTCACGCAGCGAAGGCTCCGGATGAGGTATCTCGTCGAATCCGGCCCGATTTCTCGCCGAATCTCCGAGAAATCCGCACCGGCACGCTCCAATCGGCGAAGAAAGAGAAAAAATGAAGAAAATAGCAAGAAATTTTGGAAGAAAGGGGATACAGGTACTTACCTGTCGAATGGCCCACCTCCGATCACCGCTCGACAGTATTCTCCGATCTCTCTCTCTCTCTCTCTCTCTCTCTCTCTCTCTCTTCAAAAAATTTTGATTTTCAGCAACCCACGGCATCGGCTTTTTATTGTTGTGGGTTGTTGGCTACAGTGGGACTCGTGAGTTCCCTGCAAACGCACCCGTGAGTGTCCGTGACTCTGTTTGTCGATTTCCGACAATAATGGAGGCGGAAATACCGCGATATCTAAATCGGGGTGGGTTGTATCGGCGATATCGACGATATCGTCGCTGTATCGTAAGATATCGACGATATATCGCACGATATCGACGATATATCGCACGATATCTGGAGTTAGGGTTTTTTTGTATCTTCTGGGTGTTATCGGCGAAGTATCGTCTCGCAGGAGTGCGATACCGATAATATCGGCCGATATATCGGCCGATAGTATCGATATTTCGAACACTGCGTAGGTGCGCAGGCGAGCATGACTCTATATGTTGAATGCTCATTGCGCACCAGTTCGCACGGAACTCGTGCGAACTTTTTTGAAAACTCGTCATCATACGTGTTGTGACTCCAAAATCTGAACGGTCCATGTGAAACCCCCTGGGCTCAATTTTTACTTTGATCCAAAACTCTGGTAAGCAATGCAAAATGAAATCAGTTTCCTCCCTTGATTTGCATTTCTCTTTGCTATGGCCCACCAGAATTTTAGACCATGGTGACAATTCTACACTTATGGTGAAAATTTTTCCCTTTGGGTTTCATGGGATTCCGCACCACATGGACCATTCGGATTAGACGCCCATGACACGTGTACAAAGGTGCGCAAGTGCGTAGGTGAGCATGACTCTATATGCCAAATGCTCAGCTCCGCACCAGTTCGCATGGAACTCGTGCGAATTTTTTTGAGAACTCGTCATACGTGATGTGACTCCAAAATCTGAATGGTACACGTGAAGGAGTACCTCATGAAACCCACTGGGCCCAGTTTTTACGTTGATTCAAAACTTTGGTGGGCCATGAAAAATGAAAACAGTTTCCTCCCTTGATTTGCATTTCTCTTTGCTATGGCCCACCAGAATTTTAGATCAAGGTGACAAATTTTCACTTGGGGTTTCATGGGATTCCACATCACTTGGACAAAAAGGATTATACGCCCAGGACACGTGTGCAAAGGTGCGCAGGTGAGCATGACCCTATATGCTGAATGCTCAGTTGTGCACCAGTTCGCACAAAACTCGTGCAAACTATTTTGAGAACTCATCATATGTGGTGTGACTCCAAAATTTGAACGGTCCACGTGAAGCACCACCTCACGAAACCCACGAGGCCAATTTTTACTTTGATCCAAAATTTGGTGGGCCATGATAAATGAAAACAATTTCCTCCCTTGATTTACATTTTCTCTTTGCTATGGCCCACTCGAATTTTAGATCAAGTTGATTTTTTTACCCTTGGGGTTTCATGGGATTACGCATCGCATGGACCGTTCGGATTAGACGCCCATGGCACTTGTGCAAAAGGTGCGTATGTACGTAGGTGCGCAGGTGAGCATGACTATATATGCCGATTGCTCAGCTGTGCAGGTGAGCATGTGCGAACTTTTTTGAGAAATTATCATATGTGATGTGACTCCAAAATCTGAACGGTCCACATGAACATGAAGCAACACATCATGAAACCCCTTGTTCCCAATTTTAATTTTGATCCAAAACTTTGGTGGGCCATGAAAAATGAAAATAGTTTCCTCCCTTGATTTGCATTTCTTAGACAAATAAAAGACCAAAAATGAATTTTTTTAGGTGAAAAGTAGAAATAACCACCCGTCTGGATCTCTCAACTTCACGCTTTCGCCCCTTGATTGCTTGATTTTCTTGAGAAAAATCTACTTTCTTTGCACCTATACTTCTAGGACACTTAATCAGATATAATGGAATAGTATATTACAAATATGCACATGAAAATTGTAATAAGGTGTTGCACAAATTAGACCACAAAAATAACTCCTCGCACTTGGTAGTTCTTGTTTTTCTCTCTGTCAACTTGTGTTTCTCACTTCTCTCTCTCTCTCTCTCTCTCTCTCTCTCTCTCTCTCTCTCTCTCTCTCTCTCTCTCTCTCTCTCTCTCTCTCTCTCTCTCTCTCTCTTCTTTTCTTCCTTCTTATCATCTTGGTCAATAGTATGAAGTGAGCCTTTTGGAATCTTCGACTATTGACCAAGGTGATAAGAAGGAAGAAAAGAAGAGAGTAGAAGAAATGGAGAAAAGAGAGAGAAAGGGAGGGAGAGAGAGAGAGAGAGAGAGAGAGAGTTGATAAACACAGGTTGACAGAGAGAAACAAAATAGCAACGGTAACGGCATTGGACGCTAAAGCCCGCCCCAAATTGCGCTCCCTTTTTCTTTTTATTCGATACACTTTGCAATAGCGGAAGATCCAAAAGGCTCACTTCACACTAAAGTATAATTATTCAGAGTAAAAAATAAGTAGAAGTCTAATTATTCATAGTAAAAAATAAGTAGAAGTCTAATCATTCATAGTAAAAAATAAGTAGAAACTTTCGAACACAAGGATATGAATGACAAGTCTTCATAAGTGATGATGAGAAATTGCTACAAACCTCAAAAGTAAACATTGTAAAACACAATTGATATAATGAGGCTACTAGCAAAGAGCATTGGCTTTGAAGTTCAAACCCAAGCATTCAAAATGAAAAATTGAAAAAAAAAAAAAACAATAAAAATATATATCCATGACTGCATTTACTTACAATTGAAGTCCCTTGGCCGATGACACCATGTTTGCAAGTTAGATCAAGAGGCCTTTCTAGCAATCGCAAATACTAGTGTAAAAACAAAAGAATGCATACAAAGAGATGACATATAATGGTAAATACATAAAACCAAGCATGGTAAGGGTCAAAGACACCCATATCCACAACAACACTATGTTTTATATTCATCCATCAAATCACACAGCTTGCATGTATAACTAGTATTTCTTACTCAATTTCGTTATATCACTATGAATAGTTATCGTATGCCATTAAAACAAATGATACGTGTCGTGTACTATGCAAATTCACAAGAATGTTTAAACCTATTTCAAAATAGCAAAAACGATAAAGCAAATTAACGCTTTAACTGATAAAACCCTACACATTAATTTGATCTAAATTTGCTCATAGAATTCTAGAGTTTAACATTTAATCCACTATTGATAGATACCATAATCCTCTTACTCGAATTCTAAAAATTTTCCCCTAGCCACTTTGACAATAGAAAGTATAGATTGGCATATAAGGATCAAAGGCTTTGATGTATTGATTTTATTTTAGCGTAGATTGTCCTTTGGTATTCTTCTTATCAATTTATTTCTTAATCATTAAAATTTTCCTAGTGTTTGATTCTGGCGCAGAATCCTTTTGAAGATGATGCATAAAATTTGTCTATTCTAAATGATGCCCCAGTATTTTCAGCTAAAAAAACATTTTGCTATGAGTGACTTCCTAATCCAAGAAGTGTACTTATCCAAGCCTAACTTCATCTTCGGGTAAGAGTCTGACTGCTCTTATTTGTCTTGATCCTAATTAAAGATCAACGGTTACTTTGATTCCATGGCTAATCAACCCTTGTGTAAAGCGATGTGAGATTTTGCCTATTAAAGATAGTCCAATAAAAAGTAAGTCATGAGCACATTCATGGGACCTTACCCCATCGTCTAGGACAAACCAAAACCTGAAAATGATCACGAGGAAGGAGTGAAGTGATAAGATGCAAGGCAAGATTTCTAATTTGAATAGAGGATGTAGATGGAATTTTTGATCGAGCGAACAACTTATAGGCAATCAGAGTCGGTCAACCAACACCCGATGATAATCCCCTTCGGGGGTTCGGGCTAGCCTGGCCCCTGATAGATCCACTTTAAAGAAAAAAGATATCTATATATTGAAGTTCGGGCCAAAGGCTTTAACTGGAAACGTCATGTCGTTCATATAATTTTGCTAGTCTAGGAATAGCTCCCATGCTTCGAGAGTAGCCACCGCACAATACGACGACCTACTCAAGAGAGCTAGACGCTAGGACCGCCCAGAGTGCGCTATAGTGCGCCCTACTAGATTGGGGCTCTGTTTTTCAGCATATATGAAGTCTCCCTATTAATTACAGCGTGCATCGGAACTCACTAATAGGAAATGAGAGAAAAACAAAGTAATACCAACAACGGAGTCAATCCCTTATTCATCGACAAACGAAGCTCTCATTCAATCGTTAAGCATCACTAGCTTATATCTATAAGGGCAAAATGAAGTTTGAAAGGAAATGAACGTGTATAGGCTTAATAGTGAACGCATAATTGAGGGTTTCAGGAGTCTCAGAATGTGAGGATTTAAATACTTTAATAAAAAAAAAAAAAAAAAAAAAAAAAAAACACTTCCCTTATTACACCACGTACATCTAGTAATCCACGGGGAGGGGAATCAAACTCATGTCAGTGGGGAGCAAACTCATGACGGGTAATCCACGGGAAAGGGAATCGAACTCATGTCTGTGGGGAGCAAACCCACGACCAAAGCCATTCTCCCAAACTCATGTCTGTGGGGAGCAAACCCACGACCAAAGTCGTTCTCCCAAACTCGTGACCGGTAACCCATGGAGAGGGAAAACGAACTCGTGTTTGTGGGGAGCAAACCCAAGACCAAAGCCATTCACCCAAACTCATGACGGGTTTTGGGAAGTTTTTTTTTTTTGTTTTGTTAAGACGGTATCCCCATCCCTTTAAGGAGAGACCATTCCTTACAAACGCACGCAATCACCGGCAAACCACGTTCATCGGAAAATCCATGGGGAGGAAATCGAACTCAGTCGTTAAGCGTCATGAGCATACACCTAGATGGGTAGGACCAAGCTTAAATGTAATGGACAGACGTATGCTTAATACTGAACATTGAAATTGAAGGTTAAAATTTCAAGTATATCCAAATGTGAGGATTAAAAACAAAAACTTTCCCTGATAAATAAGGCGAAGAACAGGGCAACGAGTCAAGTCGGACCAAGTTCAGGCTGAAGGGCTAACCCGACTCGCCCAACTCGGTACTAAGTCCAGCATGCCTGACTAGATCTGAGTCCAGGTCTGGCATGGACTATTCCAGACTGAGTCTGACCTAGTCACAGGTACCGAGTCGAGTCGAGTCAGCACCGCGTCGGGTCGGGTGTAGCGGGTCTCCAGATGTGGGGATTATAAAAAATTAAAAAAACCTTCCCAGTTACACCACGTGCATCGAGTAGTCCTCGGGGAGGGGAATCGAACTCTTATCTATGAGGAGCAAACCCACGACCAAAGTCGTTCGACCAAACTCATAACAGGTAATCCACGGGGAGGGGAATCTAACTTGTGTTTGTGAGGAGCAAACCCACGACCAAAGTTGTTTGCCCCATCTCGCGATAGGTAACCTATGGGGAGGGGAATCACACTTGTGTCTATAGGGAGCAAACCCATGACCAAAGCCATTCACCCAAACTCGTGACAGGTTTTGGGAAGGTTTTTTTTTATAACAACAGGGTGTCCCTGTCCCCGTCCCTTTTGGGAAGTGAAACCTCACATCTATCGAAGATCCAAGTAAAATGAGAAAAAATGATTGGGGTAGGCTCATCCTTGAATATGTATTTGACTATCCTTCTATTGGAGGTGAAAGATATACAGCATTTAGTGAAGTTGTGTATTGTGTGCTTAGGGTGTAATTAGTTATATGTGTAAACTGACAAACCCTACAAAGATCAAGAGTATCCCAAAATAGGAAAGACACTTAGCATGAAGATTAGTTTGCCTCGAACAAAAATATCATTCACAAGTGGTATTTTCAAATAATCTATTTTTTAGAGATCAAGAAGTCAATCTGTATATGGAGTTTCATTTATTGATAAAAGGTCATTCCAACAACAAATTTGGAGCATTTAGTTTTCACCTACTAGGAAATCTTGCTCAAAAATCATCATTAGTTTAGATTCTTCATACTTTTTTACTTTTTTTTTTACATTTCTTCTTTATTTATGTCCTTCCTATTTGTTTTTCGTTTTGTATTTTTTGTAGTAAAACCTAAAACCAACAAAAGAATTTAGCTATGGCTCATTTCAAATTGCCTTCTTCTTTTTTTTTTCTTTTTTTTTTTTTTGTCTTTTTGAGAGAGCTACATTAAAAGGCCACAAAATGAGCAAAAGAAAACAACCCACCTACACAATTGAAAAACATATGATAGATTAGCAGGATTAACTGGCTTTACATAAGAAGCCCAACCCAAAAAATAAATTTAATTTCCCTAACGGCCACAACATGCGAAGAACTCCTATTCTAAAAACATCTCCTATATAAAAGCAATCTCCACAAAGCTTTCCCCACTTTTCTCACCCCTCCTGAATGTCAAACCGAGTAGCTCCCATGCTTCGGGAGTAGCCACCGCAAAATACGATGACCTACTCAAGAGAGCTAGAAGCTAGGGCCGCCTAGAGTGCGCTATAGTTCGCCCTACTAGATTGGGGCTCTGTTTTTCAGCATATATGACGTCTCCCTGTTAATGACAGCGTGCATCGGAACTCACTAATAGGAAATGAGAGAAAAACAAAGTAATGCCAACAACGGAGTCAATCCATTATTCATCGACAAACGAAGCTCTCATTCAGTCGTTAAACATCACTAGCTTATACCTACAAGGGCGGTATAAAGTTTGAAAGGAATGGACGTGCATAAGCTTAATAGTGAACGCAGAATTGAGGGTTTCAGGAGTCTCCGGATGTGAGGATTTAAATACTTAAAAAAAAAAAAAAAAAAAAAAAAAAAAACTTCCCTTATTAACCACGTGCATCGAGTAATCCACGGGGAGGGGAATCGAACTCATGTCGGTGGGGAGCAAACCCATGACCAAAGTCGTTTGCCCAAACTCATGACGGGCAATCCACGGGAAAGGGAATCGAACTCGTGTCTGTGGAGAGCAAACCCATGACCAAAGCCATTCTCCCGAACTCGTGTTTGTGAGGAGCAAACGCACGACCAAAGTCGTTCTCCCAAACTTGTGACCGGTAACCCACGGAGAGGGGAAACGAACTCGTGTCTGTGGGGAACAAACCCAAGACCAAAGTCATTCACCCAAACTCGTGACGGGTTTTGGCCCATCCCTTTAAGGTGAGACCGTTCCTTACAAACGCACGTAATCACCCGCCAACCATGTGCATCAGAAAATCCACGGGGAGGAAATCAAACTCAGTCGTTAAGCATCATGAGCATACGCCTAGAGGGGTAGAATAAATCCCAATCACTAAGTATAAGCCAATCAATTATTAAATTCTTTCTATAAATTTATGTTGCATTAGAATAAAGAAGTATGACTAAAGTTTATAGGTATTAGCTCTCAACAAAATAGTGAAGGGAAAGACCTTAGTGAGATTCAAGCTAGCCACACGTATTGGCTAATTTCAACGCTTCCTTTAAAATGGGCTTTCCGTGTCTTCTGAAATAGAACTTTGGTTCAGGCCTTTGTCAGGAACCTCATAATCAATACCATCCCCCACAAGTATTTCTCTTTCTGCTTGATGTTTTGATATTTGACCATCAGGTTATGAGGGTTTGTTATCCTCATTGTATTCATTGCCAACAACATAAATCTTACCTGCATTAAAGAAGTAAGAACATTTTATATAGGAACTCACTTTTTGTACAAGTGGCAAATGTAAATGAGATCTGTACCAACCATCAAGTAGGTCCTACCATGGATGGGCCATATCCCAAAATTCACCCACTACACCAAAATCTATATTTAGGAACGGTGGAAAACCCATCACAAGCTTTATAAATTGTAGTATGCTAAAACATAATCAAAGGATTGGGTAATGCTAGAACAAGAATTTCACCTAATCTTTTGTATGTTACTTTTATTAACTCCATCCTAGCACTAATGTTAGCGTTATTTACTCATCTTGAAGACAAGCACAATGAACTTAAAGTATGTTTTCTCATTGATAGTGTTATTTTATTTATAAGATCAAATTATCACGAAAAGAAAGACAAGAAGAAGAAGAAGAAGATGAAGAAGCCGAGGAAAGAGAAAAAAAATGATGATACTCAAATATCAATCCTACTAGTGGTCATTTTTCTCTTTCTTTTCTTTTTTTCAAGAAAAAACAAGTCTATGTGGGCTGCACTGTCGAACTATTGGTCATTTTTAGCAATACGATTGACTATGGGTGCTACAAGTCAACTAAACCATTGATCCATTTTAAAACAAATGGTCAATTATGGTGACATTCCATAAGGAAAAAAAAAAAAAAGTCAGTAGGTTCCCCTTTTACACTAGCACAAATGGTCTTAAAAAGCAGCCATTAAAATCACATTTATCTTTTATTGCTTCTCATATAAGAGATGATCTCCAAATTCACCAACAGTTGAAGTACAAAAGTCGAATAAAGATTAAAAAAATAATAATCAAACATTGGTCAATTACTAGCTATTAGTCACATTAATGTGAACAGTCATAGCAAAAATCAGTCTTGCATTCCAGACTAGGAACTTTCTTTTTCTTTTTTCTTTTTTTTTTTTTTTTTCCTTTTGCAAGAAGGTAAGAAACTGTTTCTTCTACTTAGCATCGGCAGTTCACAACTATCAACTTTGCCCTTTAATTTTTGTCCTTACCAAATCCAATGAGGGCTATTAATAATCAACGGAATTGATTGGTGAACACAGGCCTCAGCATATATTGGTTTAGATCATTAAAATGGCCACAATGATATAAAGGGTTTGGATCACCTACAATAGGCCTAATCAAATGAACGATTTCAATCACTTGGAATGGCCCAACCATATCAAATATTCGTATGCGTGAAAATGTTCCTAATCAATATTAACCATTGGATCATTGAAAACAAGCCCTACCATATTAATTGAATCACTGAAAATAGGCCCTACCTTAATTTTTTATAATGATAAGTAGGCTCCCTACAATATTAACAATTTGAATCACAAAATGTAGAACCAATCATTAAGAATGGCTTAGATAATTAAAATGAGTCCAATCATTTCAACGATTTGGACTACTAAAAATGGACCCAATCATATGATCAATTTGTAGCATTCATAGTTGGTTAGGAAACATTAACTTATATAATTGAAAATGGCACGTGCGCACCTTTGCACACGTGTCATGGGCGTCTAATCCGAACGGTCCATGTGATGCGGAATCCCATGAAACCCCAAGGGAAAAAATTTCACCCTAATCTAAAATTCTGGTGGGCCAACGCAAAGAGAAATGCAAGTCAAGGGAGGAAACTGTTTTCATTTTTCATGGCCCAAAAAAGTATTGGAGCAAAGTAAAACTTGGGTCCAGGGGGTTTCATGAGGTGATGTTTCACATTGACCGTTAAGATTTGGGAGTCACATCACGAATGATGAGTTTAAAAAAAATTTCGCACGTGCAAACTAGTGCGCTGCTGAGCATTCGGCATATAGAGCCATGCACACCTGCGCACCTACGAACGTGCGGTTCTTTGCACAGCGTCTAATATGAACGGTCCATGTGATGCGGAATCCCATGAAACCCAAGGGAAAATTTTCACACTGATCTAAAATTCTGGTGGGCCATGGCAAAGAGAAATGCAAATTGAGGGAGGAAACTGTTTTCATTTTTCATTGCCCACGAAAGTTTTGAATCAAAGTAAAAAATTTGGCCCATGGGGTTTCATGAGGTGCTTCTTCACGTGAACCATTCAGATTTTGGAGTCACATCACGTATGATGATTTCTTGAAAAAGTCCACATGAGTTTGGTTCGAACTGGTGCACAGTTGAGCATTCGACATGTAGAGTCATGCTCAATTGTGCACATACGTACATGTGCACCTTTACACACGTGTAATGGACGTCTAATCCGAACAGTCCATGTGATGCGAAGACCCATGAAACGCCAAGAGAAAAATTTTCACCCTGATCTAAAATTCTGGTGGGACATAGCAAAGAGAAATGCAAATCAATGGAGGAAATTCTTTTCATTTTTCATGGCCCACCAAAGTTTTGAATCAAAGTAAAAAAATTGGGCCCAGGGGTTTCATTAGGTGCTGCTTCACGTGGACCATTCAAATTTTGGAGTCACATCATGTATGATGAGTTCTCAAAAAAGTCCGCATGAGCTCCGTCTGAACTGGTGTCCAGCCGAGCATTCGGCATATAGAGTAATGCTCACCTACGCGCCTATGCACGTGCGCAACTTTGCACACGTCTCATGGGCGTCTAATCCAATCTGTCCATATTATGAGGAATCCCATGAAACCCTAAAGGAAAACTTTTAACCCCGATCTAAAATACGGGTGGGCAATAGCAAAGAGAAATGCAAATCAAGGGAGGATACTATTTTCATTTTTCATTGCCCATCAAAGTTTTGGATCAAAGTAAAAATTGAGCATTCGGCATATAGAGTCATGCTCAACTACGCACCTATAAACGTGCAGACCTTTGCGTCATGGGCGTCTAAATCCGAACGGTCCATGTGATGAGGAATCCCATGAAACCCCAAGGGAAAAATTTTCAGCATGATCTAAAATTTTGTTGGGCAATAACAAAGAGAAACGCAAATAAAGGGAGGAAACTGTTTTCATTTTTCATTGCCAACCAAAGTTTTGGATCAAAGTAAAACTTGGGCCTAGGGGGTTTCATAAGGTGCTGCTTCACGTGGACCGGCTCAGATTTTGGAGTCACATCACGTATGATGAGTTCTCAAAAAAGTTCGCACGAATTCTGTGCGAACTAGTTCGCGGCTGAGCATTCGGCATATAGAGTCATGCTCACCTACGCACGTGCACACCTTTGCACACGTGTCAAGGGTGTATAATCCGAACCGTCCATGTGATGTGGTATCCCATGAAACTCGAATGGAAAAATTTTAACCCTGATCTTATATTATAGTGGCCCGTTACAAAGAGAAATGCAAATCAAGGGAGGAAACTGTTTTCATTTTTCATGGCCTACAATAGTTTGGGATCAAAGTAAAAATTAGGATCAAGGTGTTTCATGAGGTGGTGCTTCACGTGGATCGTTCAGATTTTGGAGTCACACCACGTATGATGAGTTCTCAAAAAAGTTCGCACGTGCGAACTGGTGCGCAGCTGAGCATTCGGCATATAGAGTCATTCTCACCTGCGCACCTTTTCACACGTGTCATGGGCGTCTCATCCGAACCGTCCATGTGATGAGGAATCCCATGAAACCCTAAGGAAAAAGTTTCCACCTCGATCTAAAATTCTGGTGGGCCATAGCAAAGAGATGCAAATCAAGGGAGGAAACTCTTTTCATTTATCATTGCCCACCAAAGTTTTGGATCAAAGTATAAATTGGGCCCAGGGGGTTTCATGGGGTGCTACTTCACGTGGACCGTATAGATTTTCGAGTCACATCATGTATGACGAGTTCTCAAAAAAGTTCGCACTAGTTCGGTGCGAACTGGTGCGCAGCAGAGCATTCAGCCTATAGAGTCATGCTCACCTGCGCATATACGCACATGCGCACCTTTGCGCACATGTCATGGACGTCTAATCCGAATGGTCAATGTGATGCGGAAACCCATGAAAGCACAAGGGAAAATTTTTCACCCTGATCTAAAATTGTGATGGGGCCATAACAAAGAGAAATGCAAATCAACGAAGGAAATTTATTTCATTTTTCATGGCCCACCAAAGTTTTGGATCAATGTAAATATTGGGCCCATGGGGTTTCATGAGGTACTCCTTGACATGGACCGTTCAGATTTCGGAGTCACATCAGGTAAGAAGAGTTCCCAAAAAGTTTGCACGAGTTTCGTGCGGATTGGTGCACAGATGTGCATTCGGCATTTTGAGTCATGCTCACCAGCACACCTACACACGTGCGCACCTTTGCACATGTGTCATGGGCGTCTAAACCGAATGGTCCATGTGATGCGAAATCCAATGAAACCCAAGGGAAGAATTTTTGCCGTGATCTAAAATTGTAGTGGGCCATAGCAAAGAGAAATGCAATTCGAGGGAAGAAACTGTTTTCATTTTTCATTACCCACCAAAGTTTTGGATCAAGGTAAAAATTGGGCCCATGGGGTTTCATGAGGTGCCTCTTCACGTGAACCGTTCAGATTTTGGAGTTACATCACGTATGATGATTTCTCAAAAAAGTTCGCACGAGTTCAGTGCGAACCAATTCGCAGCTGAGCATTCGGCATATAAAGTCACGCTCACCAACGCGTGCGCGCACCTTTGCACACGTGTCATGGGCGTCTAATCCGAACGATCCATGTGATGCGGTATTCCATGAAATCCCAAGGGAAAAATTTTCACCCGAATCTTAAATTCTGGTGGGCCATAACAAAGATATGCAAATCAAGGGAGGAAAGTCTTTTCATTTTTCATGGTGCACCATAGTTTTGTATCAAAGTAAAAATTGGGCCCAAGGTGTTTCATGAGGTGGTGCTTCACGTGGACCGTTCAGATTTTCTAGTCACATCACGTATGATGAGTCTCAAAAAAGGTCTCACATGCAAACTGGTGGGTAGCTGAGTATTCGGCATATAGAGTCATGCTCACCTACGCTCCTACACACGTGTGCACCATCCGAACCGTACATGTGATGCAGAATCCTATGAAACCCTAAGGGAAAATTTCCACCCCGATCTAAAACTTTAGTTGCCATAGCAAAGAGAAATGCAAATCAAGGGAGGAAATCATTTTCATTTTTCATGGCCCACCAAAGTTGTGGATCAAAGTAAAATTTGGGCCCAAGGGGTTTCATGAGGTGCTGCTTAACGTGGACCGTTCTAATTTTGGAGTCACATCAAGTATGATGAGTTCTCAAAAAAGTTCGCATGAGTTCCATGCAAACTGGTGCGCAGCTGAGCATTTGGCCTATAAAGTCAAGCTCACTTGCGCACATACGCACGTGTCATGGGCATCTAATCCAAACGGTTAATGTGATGCGGAAACCCACGAAACCCTGAAGGAAAAACTTTCACCCTGATCTAAAATTATGTTGGGCCATAACAAAGAGAGATGCAAATCAAGGGAGGAAATTTATTTCATTTTTCATGGCCCACAGATTGATGTAAAAATTGGGCCCATGGCATTTCATGAGGTACTCCTTGACATGAACCATTTAGATTTTGGAGTCGCATCGCGTAAGATGAATCCTCAAAAAAGTTTGCATGAGTTTCGTGCGGATTGGTGCATAGATGAGCATTCGGCATACTGAGTCATGCTCACCAGCACATCTACTCACATGCGCACCTTTGCACACGTGTCATGGGCATCTAATCCGAACAGTCCATCTGATGTGAAATCCCATGAAACCTCAAGGGAAAAATTTTCACCGTGATCTAAAATTCTAGTGGACCATAGCAAAGATACATGCAAATCGAGGGTCGAAACTGTTTCCAATTTTCATGGCGCACCATAGTTTTGGATCAAAGTAAAAATTGGGCCAAGGGTGTTTCATGAGGTGTTGCTTCACGTGGACCGTTAAGATTTTGGAGTCGCATCACGTATGATGAGTTCTCAAAAAAGTTCGCACATGCGAACTGGTGCGCAGCTGAGCATTCGGCATATAGAGTCAGGCTCACCTACGCACGTGCGCACTTTTTCACTCATGCGCAGTGTTGTCATGTGCGATCGCGTATGCGCATATATGTGCACTGATCGCATATGCGACAGTGGCATATGCGATCACTGCACATATGCGATCGCATATGCCACATGTGCCCTAATATGCTATCGCATACAGCATATGCGATCGCATATGCCACATGTGCCATAATATGCTATCGCATACAACATATACGATATCATATTGGCCAACGGTCAGAAATCTGACTGTTTTCTAACTGTTGCAATTTTTATTTTTTTAGAAATCCAGTTTTTTCCACTATAAAAAGGTATTTTAAGCACTCCTACATGCACTCAAAGCTCAGTCTCTCTCTTTGTCTCTATTTTGCTCTCTTACACTCTCTCTTACACAATTCCAAGCCTCAAGCTCCACTCCTCCATCCATATTTCTTTCAAGAATCAAGATTGAGATTGAAGTTTCAATCAAGGGACAAGTACATACATCCACAAGGATTCAAGAATCAAGACTCAAGAGACATTACAAGACAACCAAGTTCTCCATCCATTAAATTGAACTCTTTCTAGTTTCTAATTTTTCCATATTATAAATGTTCACACAACACACCCACCACTCTCTCTTTCTATCTCATTCTCTCTTAAAGTTCCATGATATCCAAGTTCTAAGTTTTCTAACAACTTCTAACATTTTTTTTTAGTTTGTTTGTTACTTTGTTACAAGTTACAAGTTAATGTTGTGTTAGTGACTTAGTGTTACAATTACAACTTACAACTTTACAAGTCTACATTCTACATTATTCTAGAATCAAGATCAAGACTCAAGTCAAGGGTCAAGGACTCAAGGCAAAGGTGAAGAGAAGACAACTTAGAGAAAAAGTGAAGATTGAAGAATTTGGAACCTCTTTTTAAATTTATAATTGTAATTTTGTTTGTGTGTAAATCTCTCTCCCCTCTCTTTTCTACAAGTCTACAAGTGTAACTCAACTCTCTCTCTCTCTTTCTCCTTTTCTTTTCCCTCTTCTTCTCCCTTTCTACAAGTGTAACTCAACTCTCTCTCTCTCTCTCTCTCTCTCTCTCTCTCTCTCTCTCTCTCTCTCTCTCTCTCTCTCTCTTTTTCTTTTCCCTCTCCCTTTCTAGTTTCTACTAGACTAATACTAGTCTACTACTAGTGTAAGTGTGTGTGTGTGTGTGTAACTCTCTCTCTCTCTCCCTCTCCCAAGTCCCATCTAGTCTCTCTCCCTCTCTCTCTCTCTCTCCTCTCCCAAGTCCCATCTAGTTTCTTCTCCCTCTCCCTTTCTAGTTTCTACTAGACTAATACTAGTCTACTACTAGTGTAAGTGTGTGTATGTGTCTCTCTCTCTGTCTCTAAGTGTCTCTCTCTCTCTCTCTCTCTCTCTCTCTCTCCCTCTCCCAAGTCCCATCTCTTTAGTCTCTTAACTCTTAGTCTCTTACTTTAATTTTTCCCTTTAGTTTACTTTCTAGTTACATTTTAGTACTAGGCTACTAGCAATCAATACACACACCACCAACATAATATCTTCTTACCAATCTTCCTCTTTGAAACCCAAGTCGAATGACCCAAGTTGGAATTATGGGCACTACCGTAGTGTTACGGAAAAGACTCACATAAGATGTGAGTTCCGGTGGCATTGCAAGGCACAAGCAACACCTTGCACATTTACCGAGGTCAAATGCAAAAGCAAGCGACGAAATTACTCCAGAAATCCGAAGGGAGATCATGGAGTATATGGAAAAACAATCAAAAAATAGATGCGATAGTGCCCTACATCAGGAGGAATATTTGGAACAATATGCATATGAAGATATAAACGTAGTTAATGTAAATGAAGCTAGTCTCACTCCCCCTACTTCGACAGGCCGGTCTAAACGACAAGTACAACCAACGGTCTCAAAAAGAGCCCGAGGGCATGGGCCCATGGATAGATGGTGTGGACCACACCCGAGGATGTGATCAACCAAAGGGGTAGATGGAAAGGGCCGGCTCAAACAACTTTAGAGAACCGGTATAAATAAAAAGATAGGAAAACCACTATTCAATATATTGCTAAGTGGTTTTACCAAACCGGCATTGCTTTCAACGTTGTTAAATCGAGAAGCTTCAAAGTAATGGTTGAGGCCATAGGTCAATTTGGACCTGGGCTTAAACCTCCTTCATATCATGAAATGAGAGAGACATGCCTAAAAACTGAAGTTGAATATACACGATCCTTCATAATTGAATATAAGGAATCGTGGAAAATATATAGGTGTTCACTAATGGCTGAAGGATGAACCGATAGATCCGGTCAGTCTCTCATTAACTTTTTAGTAAATTGTCCAGCTGGGACAATGTTCTTGAAGAACGTGGATGTATTGGGTCATTCACACAGGAGAATATTTGTTTAGCTTACTAGATAGTGTAGTTGAAGAAATAGGTGAGGAATATGTTATAAAAATAATTATAGACAACGCAACCTCGTATGTAATGGCCAGTCGTCTTCTTATGGAGAAGAGGCGACGTTTATTTTGGACCCCCTGTGCGGCCCATTGTGTTAATCTTATGTTAGAAGATATAGGTAGATTATTTATAAATGTGATTGCAAGGGCTAGAAGAATCACGGTCTTTATGTACAAACACGCCCTTCTTCTCAGTCGAATGAGAAACCACATTAGTGGTAACTTGCTACGTCCAGCAGTCACCCGTTTCGCTACAGCCTTTTTAAGGCTACAAAGATTACATGCAAAGAAATCAGAACTTAGAAGCTTTGTAGTGTCGGTCGATTTTACAAGTGGGCCTTGGTCAAAGAAGGCTGAAGGGAAATGGGGTTCAACAAACAATCCTTTCTCAAAGTTTTTGGACACAAGTGGTAAATGCGCTAAAAGCATCCGAGCCCTTAGTCACTGTGTTGCGGTTGATGGATGGGGATGAGAAGCTTGCAATGGGCTACATATATGATGCGATGGAGAGGGCAAAAAATAAGATCATAGACCATTTTAACTATAGAGACCGTGATTTGATTACAAGCTAATTTTAGATATTATAGATAAAAGATGGGGCAGTCAAATGTCATCTCCATTATATTCGGCTGCTTACATCCTTAACCCAGCCTGTTTATTCGCTTCTGCTGATCCAGCAAAAGCACTAACTATGCATATGGTTGGATTTATTGATGTATTGACAAGAATGATTCCAGATAGAGGAGAACAGGACAAGATCTCAACTTTGCTGGACTTCTACACAAAAAGTAAGGAGATATTCTCAAGGGATATCCAATGTTGTCAAATCACATATGCAATTGCATGCGATCAGCATATGCTGTTCGCGTATGCAATCGCACAATCACATATGCCATGGCATTTTATTTTTTTCAAAAAAAATAAAAAACTAAAAATTCTAAAAATTCTTTTTAAAAAAGAGGGAAAAACTCGTATAATTAGTACACACGATTAGATTGGGTTATTTTACTTATTTCATTATAGTTTGAGTGTTTCATTAAGTGATATATTTAATTACTTATATTATATTATATAAATTTTAACAAAACAATCAACAAGCTACATTAAAAGATAACTAATTATTATAAACTTCGAATAAAGAAATTTTAATAATAAATGGATAACTTGAAACAACTTACAGGTTATAACTTACAACTTAATTAACAAAAAGTAAGCACAACTTATAAAATACAAAAAATAAACATAATTGAAATAATTGTAGAGAGATTAGAGTAAGAAAGAAAGAGGTGTAAGAGAGAAAGAGTAAGAGATTTAGAGCTTTGGAGTCAAGAATAGTGAAAATGGAGGGGATATGAGTGCCTAATTATAGGCAAAAGTTCTCCAATTTGAAAAAATAAAAAATAAAAATAAAAATCTTCCGCCCTTGGCTATTGGGAAATATGCGATCACATACTCGCATATGCGATCGCATATTTATCGCATATAAAAGTATGTCATGGCATACTTACTAGGATCACATATGTCATCATGGCATAAGCGATTTGATCAACAGTATGCGCATATGCGATCGCATTTGATAACAATGGGGATATCGTAATAAGGCATCTGACAATGAAAATACCCAGTAAGTATTACTATAAATGTCAGTCATAGTGTCTTACAAATAGTTTTTCTGTAAAGTGTCTCTAACCTACTTAAACTGTTTTTCTCAGCTGACTGGTGAGCTGCCTATGGAGTGGACCCGAATAGGAAAGATCCAGCTCTAAAGAAGCTAGCTATGAGGATTCTTGGACTCACGTGTTTTGTCAGTGGTTGCGAGCGCAATTGGAGCACGTTCGAGGCGGTAAGTTTAAACTGTTTAGTAATTGTATAACTTTAATTTTTTTAGTGTAATGCCTAAGATAAATTAATTACCTAAATAGCTAATGCCAAATGCGCTTTCTTTCTTGCAAATTCATACTAAGAAAAGGAATCGCCTTGAGCAAAAAAAGCTCAACGACTCCAAACTAGGAAAGAAAAGCCCGATTTCTTTGACCCTATCTGCTTAGATAAGTTGGATGCAGATAACGAGTGGCTCGTAGAGACGGAGGACCCGGTATTTGCTGGAGAGAACCTGACATGGGCACAAGTTGAAGATGTTGCATACGGATCGACACCTGGTGAAGGTATTACCACTCGAAGGCGAAGGATGGGGGAGCCGGGGGGGGGGGCGAGTAGTAGTCGTTAACCCGTTGAAGAGATTGAGGAGATTGAAGAAGGAGATGGTGATAATGATGATCAAGCTGAAGATCATCCACCATTGGATGTTAATGAAGTATTAATACGTACAGATGATGAAGAAACGGAAGAAGAAGTGTATGTGGAAGAAGGAAATGACTCGAATGATGATATTGATGATGGTGGTGGTGGTGGTGGTGGACCTGGTGGAGATATGCCACAATGGCAACTAGATCAATGTATATGATTATTGATTAGATAAATAATAAATAAATAACTTCTTCATTTTGTTTACTAAGTGTGTTGATGTTGATTGTTGATGTATATGTAGTGTTGAATGTTGAATATTGATATTTCATATTTGTTAAATGTTAAGTTAACTATATTGTAGAATGTAAAATTGTTGATGAATAATGACTTAATATTTAATTCATTATGTAAAATTGTAAATGTAATTGGTTTTATTTTACTTAAATTAAATGTATTTCAAGGGCCAATGACATATAATAATTTTTTCTGATTTTTTCTGATTTTCTGTTTTTTATTTTATTTTTTGAAAAATGCACTAAAAAAAAAAAAAAAAAGTGTATGCGACCGCATATGCGATTGTGCGACCGCATATGCCCACAGGCATATGCAATCGCACACGATCGCATATGCTATTTAACAACATTGCTCGTGCGAACGTTTTTGAGAAAACATCATTCGCGATGTGACTCTAGAATCTGAACGGTCCTCAGGAAGCCCCCTGGGCCCATTTTTACTTTGATCCAAAACTTTGGTGGGCCATGAAAAATGAAAACAGTTTCCTCCCCTTATTTGCATTTTCTCTTTGCTATGGCCCACCAGAATTTTACATCATGGTGAAAAATTTTCCCTTGGGGTTTCATGGGATTCCGCATCACATGGACCGTTCGAATTAGACGTCCATGACACGTGTACAAAGGTGTGCACGTGTGTAGGTGAGCGTGTTTATATATAGATAGATAGATATAGATAGATAGATATATATATATATATATATATATATATATGGGAAATGGTACTATGAGGTCGACCTCATGGGAACTTCCCATGAGATCATGTTGTGTGGGCCCCACCATGATGTGTGTCGAACATCTACCCCATCAATCAGATGCACCACTCGAAGGTGGGCCATGGGTTTAAAAATCAAGTTAATCCATGACTTGGGTGGACCACACCACATACAGCAGTTGACAGGGGTTACCCTCCCATTAAAAAAATCATAATCATTTATTGGGCTCACCTAGATGTGGTAACAAATCTAGCCCATCTATTGTATGTGTCCCACTTGGATGAGGGGTCAGACCAAGTGTCAGCCGCATTGAAAACTCAGGTGGGCCCAAATCTGATCCATTTATCATGCGGGTCGCATTAAGGTCGGTAGGAATGTCAATGGGTACCCGAAGCCATAGGCACCATATGAACCCGACCCATGAACTCGACCCAATTTTAATGAGTTTAGGTTCAATACATTGGACTCAAGAAACCATGTTGAGTTCAAGTCTAGATATTTTGTTTTGGGTTGAGTAAAGTCGAGTCATCTAGCTCAACCCATTAATCACCTAACCTATGCAAGCAGGTAAGGTTCAACACAAGCCTGACCCATTTACTTAAACAGACATATTTCTAGCTTGAACCTGACCCACTACCCAATTAGTTTAGTCGAAACCCACCTCAAAATTAGGTTGAGTTAGCTAAACTGTAGACTGACCCAACCTACGCTTAAGGCCACCCATTTTAAATTAGGGCTACGCCCGTGAGTGGGTCTATATTAGGCTCAAGTCCAACCCATTTAGGTCAGGTCTCGAAACCATAGGTCAATCTGGCCTGTTTGTTGCATAATGCAAAGTACAATTCTTGTAAGGTAAATAGGTAGCAGGAAAAGTTCAAAAGTGAGATGGTGTCCTCTTACCATGACCATCAAGTGATGAAAAGACCTATTAAGAAGAATATCACATGTTGATTTAATGCAACTTCTTGGACCTGTAATAAGATCAAGAGAACTACAAAGATGTAAAATCAATTATTAAATTCTTTCTATAAATTTAGGCTGCATTAGAATAAAGAAGTATGGCTAAAGTTTATAGGTATTAGCTTTGAACAAAATAGTGATGAGAAAGACCTTAGTGAGATTCAAGCTAGCCACACGTATTGGCTAATTTCAGCGCTTCCTTTAAAACGGCTTTCCATGTCTTCTGAAATAGAACTTTAGTTCAGGCCTTTGCCAGGAACCTCATAATCAATACCATCCCCCACAAGTATTTCTCTTTCTGCTTGATGTTTTGATATTCGTCCATCAGGTTATGAGGGTTTGTTATCCTCATTGTATTCATTGCCAACAACAGAAATCTTACTTGCATTAAAGAAGTAAGGACATTTTATATAGGAACTCACTTTTCCTACATGTAGCAAATGTAATTGAGATCTGCACCAACCATCAAGTAGGTCCCACCACGGATGGGCCATATCCCAAAATTCACACCCCATTGGACAATCCTACTAGTTGGATTGGGGGATCATTCAACCTACCTTTTTTAATTATGGAAATGGTTACATCCATAGCAAGGCAGTGAGGCCCTCCTAATAAGCAGGATTTCCCAAACATGTCGTTCATCAAATCTTAAGATCAAATGGGAAACATATTTACAAAGGCTCGAAGTTGTGTTCATCTAAATCGCTTCTTTGTCAAGCTATGAATTCATGATATATACGCAGTAGCTTGAAAGGGAGTGTTGATGGCCCATAACTTGAAGCATGAGGTAGGGGCACGTGGAGGCTATTGTAGTAACCACTCTCTTCTCCTCTTCGTTTCACTAATTTTTCCTCTCCATTACATGTTTAAGAACAACAACCACTAGTTTTCCATCTAGCTCAATAAAACCAAATTAGTGGTTAAACAAAATATCCAATGATTAAAATGCTTCAGAAATTTATATCAAAACATCCAAAAGTGTGATCCCACGAAGATGAGCTTGATGGAACAGTGATGACCAAGATCTAAACCACTAATTAGTGTATGTGAAGACAGTGGATCATGAATTGGATAACAAATGGCTCAAGAAAGGGGAACATGTTATCCTTATTCTCATCAAAGGTACCAAAAATTTGACTTAGTTTCTCAAGTTTTTTTTTTTTTTTTGAATGATTCAAGCATCATAGAGTAAAGCAAGTGCAAATGTAGATGAGAGAAGCAACAAAAGTTGCATAGACAGCATAACTAATCATTATTGATTCATCCTCAATCCACTAACTGTTAATTTGAACATACATCAATTTGCACAAACTTGGCATCAACCAATGAGTACAAGATACAGAAAAGAGTACCTCGATCTTTAGAATTTCCTTTTCCAGTGCATGTCTAAGCTGCTCAGTTTCCTACAAATTTGGAAAACAAAGTCAATCATTGTGAATTCAGTGTGAGAATGTGGATTAGTCCAAAATGACTTGTAATAAGCTACTTGAATGATATTAACATTTGAGAGAATCTCAATTGAAACTTACTAGAAAAGAAGTTGCATTCTTTCCAACCAACTAAAATTACGGTAATTTTTAACAAGATCGAGTTTGTGCGTCAATTGCATTAGACCAAAAAATTATCATCAACTTCCAGTGTCTCCATGGACAAACATGTGACAGAACTGAAAAATGAAATTAGAAAAAGAAAATTCTCAATTGCTGGTTGATCGTGACCGCATATCTTATTCAGCCATAGACTGCAAATGCTATCCTCCATGAGAAACATGGTTTACCAGGACTGATATCCTTACAGTGAGAACTAGTAAAACTGATAGGCTTATCATGGAAGACACAACAAGCAGAGTCCCAAGATTAATCGGCCCATGTGGTGTCAAAATTAAATGGTAAAGGTTTAATAAATACCTCGTATGGCCAGCCATCAACAACAAAGACATCTAGTGAGAAGCCATCCACTGCAGAAAAAGCATGTGCTCTTGGATATTCAGACCAATTTCAGCAAGCAAAGCATTCAACTGAAAAAATAACAAAGATGAAACTTTTGCAATTCAATTGAAGGAGAAGATATTGCAATAAGGAGACCCACAATCTTATTTAGCTAAGTGCATATGAAAGAATATTTGGCTTACTCAACAATAAAAACCAGTAATTATGGGGAAAAAAAAAAGTAAATTACCTGACTGACGAGCTTTGGCTTTTCATCTGTTGAAAAGGTTATTTCATGCATGGACCTACACCTCCTCCTTAATCTGCAGGGGGTCAAATTCAGGTTGCAGTTCAAGTTAGTGAAGTTGTTTTATTGTGATTCGACATTAAAAGAACAGAATCACGCTCTGTAGGATTTGAACCTACGACATCGGGTTTTGGAGACCCACGTTCTACCGAACTGAACTAAGAGCGCTTTCTTATGACAGCAGATACGACTGTCAAGAAAAGGATTCTTTTTGTACCCCCAATACATTTTGCATGCATTGCATATAGTATCATAAAATAAAAGATTATGTCCAATTTTCATCGATCTCAATTGACCCCTCGTTACTGGCCATAGGAAAAATAATAGGTAGGGATGACAGGATTTGAACCCGTGACATTTTGTACCCAAAACAAACGCGCTACCAAGCTGCGCTACATCCCTTTTAATTGTTGTACAGTGTCATTGTAGAGAATCCCTGTCTTGTTTTCCACATCGTTATTTCCTCTATCTATATACAATTTCTCTTGCCATTTCTTCTTTTTGGTCTCATATCTCATATAATAAAAGAATTATTTACATATGAAACCTAACGTATAAAAGAATTAATATTTATCGGTAATGCTCAGGAAGAGGGGGTCATCTTTTTCTGTTTTAGGTACAAGTGGATCTCATCTACCGGATCATTGTACATATCCATTTTAGTTAGGGATTCCGCGTACAAATACAAGTGATCTTTAACTACATATGCATCTGATCATATATGTATTCCAATAAAGAAGGAGGATTTTCAATGCGAGATATAAAAACATATCTCTCCGTGGCACCTGTGCTAACTACTCTATGGTTTGGGTCTTTAGCAGGTCTATTGATAGAGATCAATCGTTTATTCCCAGATGCGTTGGTATTCCCCTTTTTTTCATTCTAGTTACTGATATGGGAATGGATGAATGAAGAAGATTAGAGATACAATAAATTCTCTGTGACCAACCCCCCCCCCTTTTTTTTTTCAGTTCTTTAGGATAGGAAGGAAAGAGTCAGTTCTTTAGGATAGGAAGGAAAGAGAAAGAATAAAAGTGATGAACTTCAGTCAACAACCAGTATAGAATTAGACATTGAAATAGAAAGTAAGTAAGTTGGATTGAACCTCAGTCAAACTCGGGTTCAGGATAGAATTAATAGAGGTAGAACAGAAATAGAAATGGGGGTCTAGGGCAGGCTGTTCGAGATCATATAAGATAGTAAATGAAATGCTGGGATTAGGAATAATGAATAGTTAGAAATAATTGTATTACTTATGATTTTATTACTTTATTGATTGCAACGAAATCTTTCATAATTGGATTTCGAGTTAGCAACCTATTTTCTATTTATTTTTCGTTCCTTTCTTCTTCTTCGGTTCGGATCGAAAATAGAAGAATTGAGTGAATCCAAAGGAGGTTCATGGCCAAGGGTAAAGATGTCAGAGGAATAGTTATTTTGCAATGTACCAGTTGTGTCCGAAATGATTTCAATAAAGAATCGCGAGGCACTTCCAGATATATTACTCAAAAGAATCGACACAATACACCTAGTCGATTGGAATTGAGAAAATTCTGTCCTTATTGTTACAAGCATACGATTCATGGGGAGATAAAGAAATAGATCGAACGGAACACGTGTACCATCCTTCCAAGGAACAGGAAGAAATTATATATATATAAACAAATCAAGTCCTATTTCGGTCGGATCCGAAATGAATGAAGAAATGGGATTTTAGAGATAAGGAATAAACCATGGATAAATCCAAGCGACTCTTTCGTAAATCCAAGCGATCTTTTCGTAGGCGTTTGCCCCCAATTGGATCGGGGGATCGAATTGATTATAGAAACATGAGTTTAATTAGTCAATTTATTAGTGAACAGGGAAAAATATTATCTAGACGAGTGAATAGATTGACCTTGAAACAACAACGATTAATTACTATTGCTATAAAACAAGCTCGTATTTTATCTTCGTTACCTTTTCTTAATAATGAGAAACAATTTGAGAAAACCGAGTCGATCCCTAGAACTACTGGTCCTAGAACCAGAAATAAATAGGCCTACTCCTCAATTGAATCAAAACAACTCTAATTGGAATTCAAAATCAGATTGATTGATGTTTTGTTCGAAAAAGCCGAGAGATTTGATTGTTGCGTCGTAATAGAATAAAAAAAAGAATGGGAGAAGAAGAAATCTGTTTTTTTTTGAAACGTGTTCGTTCATTCCTACTACTTATCTTATCATATTAATTTCTACTCTACCTTCCCGGAGGTCATTCTCCGGGGAACTCCGTTTAAATCATTCCGGTGAATTCCTTCCAATCTCCTTATTTGATGATCTCATTGGAAATCATGTAAAGACAATTCCTATTTGATATAGCTATTTGTGCAGGTATTTTACGATTAAGAAGCAACTGCCTCTTGTACAGATCATGTATTAATCGACTATAACTATAGGATACCCTATTCTCACGAGTTACTGCATTTATCCGAGTGATCCACAAACGACGAATAAGAGTCTTACAACTTACAAGTTACATACATCCACTCCTCTCCATCCAATTCCATTTCCAAGTTTCCATATTTCTTTTCTTTTCTTTTCTTTCAACAATCAACATTCAAGAATCAAGGAAGGGTTACAACTTACAACTTACAAGAATCAAGAATCAAGAATCCACCAATCCATATTCATTGTTCAAGAATCAAGATTCAAGACAAGAATCAAGAGACTCCTCACTCTAGTCTCCAATCTCCATCCACATTCCACAAGTTCTTCACTTTTTCTAAGTTCTAACTTCTAACTTCTATTCTAATTTCTAAGTTTCTAAATTCTAATTCTAATTAGTAATTTCTAATTTCTAAGTTTCTAACAACTTCTTTGATTTCTATCATTTTTTTTTTTTAATTATTTTGTTTGTTAAATGTTAATTGATTCATTTTACTTTGTTAGTTGTTAGCAAATAGCAACTTAAAAGTTTGACTTTGAACTTCGAAGTTTGAAGTTACAAGTTAGTAAGTTACAACTTACAAGTTACAACTTATAAGTACAAGACAAGTCACAACTCACAACAAGAATTCAAGAATCAAGAACAAATACAATACTCAAGTGAAGAGGCAAAAGTGAAGAGATTCAAGAGAAGACAAGTAGACAACTTAGACAAGAATTTGGAATTTTGGAAGTTGAAAGTTGTTATTTTAATTTTATTTGTGTAAATCTCTCTCTCTCTCTCTCTCTCTCTCTCTCTCTCTCTCTCTCTCCTTCTCTTTCTACAAGTGTAAGTAAGTGTGTAAACAACTCTCTTCTTCTCCCTTTCTTCAAGTGTAGGTGTGTAACTCAAACTCTCTCCCTCTCTCTCCCTCTTCTCTCCTTTCTTCAAGTGTAAGGTCAAGGTGTAACTCAAACTCTCTCTCTCTCTCTCCTCTCTCTCTTCTCCCTTCTAGTTTCTACAAGTGTAAGTGTGTAAGTGTAACTCTCTCTCTCTCTCTCTCTCTCTCTCTTTCTTCTCCTTTCTAGTTTCTACAAGTGTAAGTGTGTGTGTGTAAGTGTAAGTGTAAGTGTGTAACTCTCTCTCTCTCTCTCTCTCTCTCTCTCTCTCTCTCTCTCTCTCTCTCTCTCTCTCTCTCTCTCTCTCTCTCTCTCCTAACCCTAAGTCCCAACTCCCAACTTCAAGTTCTAGTTTTCTTTTTATTTATAGTTCACTTTATAGTTTCTAGTTAATACTTAATAGCTAGCTACTAGCTAGTTACTTTTTAGTGCTAATATAATACACACTACCATCCACCACCATCATAAATTCATAATGTCTTCTTCCCAATCTTCCTCTTTGAGGCCCAAGTCGAATGACCCGGGTTGGAAGTATGGGCACTACCGTAGTGCTACCGAAAAGACTCACATAGTATGTGATTTATGTGGATTTGTGAATTCCGGTGGCATTGCAAGGCACAAGCAACACCTTGCACATTTACCCGGGTCAAATGCAAAAGCATGTGACAAGATTACTCCAGAAATCCGAAGGGAGATCATGGAGTATATGGACAAACAATCAAGAAAGAAATACGATAGTGCCCTACGTCAAGAGAAATATATGGAACAAGATGCATATGAAGATATAAATATAGTAGATGTCGATGAAGCTCAAGCTAGTCCCACTCCCCCTTCTTCGACAGGCCGATCTAGACCACAAGTACAACCATCGAAAAGAGCCCGAAGGCATGGACCCTTAGATAGATGGTGTAGACCACACCCCGAGGATGTGGTCGACCAAAGGGGTAGAGGGAAAGGGTCGGCTCAAACAACTTTAGAGAACCGGTATAAACAAAAAGATAGGAAAACCACAATTCAATATATTGCTAAGTGGTTTTACCAAACCGGCGTTGCTTTCAATGTCGTTAAATCGAAAAGCTTCAAAGTAATGATTGAGGCTATAGGTCAATTTGGACCTGGGCTTAAATCTCCTTCATATCATGAAATGAGGGAGACATGCCTTAGAACTGAATTTGAATATACACAATCCTTCATAGCTGAATATAGGGAATCATGGAAAATATATGGTTGTACACTAATGGCCGATGGATGGACCGATAGATCTAGTCAATCTCTCATTAACTTCTTGGTAAATTGTCCAGCTGGGACGATGTTCTTGAAGTCAGTGGATGCGTCGGGTCATTCACACACAGGAGAATATTTGTTTAACTTACTAGGTAGTGTAGTTGAAGAAATAGGTGAGGACTACGTTGTACAAGTAATTACAGATAACGCAGCCTCGTATGTAATGGCCGGTCGTCTTCTTATGGAGAAGAGACGACGTTTATTTTGGACCCCTTGTGCGGCCCATTGTATTGATCTCATGTTAAAAGATATAGGTAGATTATTTATAATGTGATTGCAAGGGCTAAAAGAATCACGGTTTTTATGTACAAACATGCTCTTCTTCTCAGTCGAATAAGAAAACACATTGGGGGTAACTTGCTACGTCCAGCAGTCACCCGTTTCGCTACAACCTTTTTAACACTACAAAGGCTACATGTAAAGAAATCAGAACTTAGAAGCTTTGTAGTGTCGGCCGATTTTACAAGTGGGCCTTGGTTAAGGAAGGCTGATGGGAAACGGGTTCAACAAACAATTCTTTCTCAAAGTTTTTGGACTCAAGTGGTAAAGGCGCTAAAATCATCCGAGCCCTTAGTCACTGTGTTGCGATTGGTGGACGGGGATGAGAAGCCCGCAATGGGCTACATATATGATGCGATGGAGAGGGCGAAAAATAAGATCATGGACCATTTTAACTATAGAGACCGTGATTACAGGCCAATTTTAGAAATTATAGATAGAAGATGGGGCAGCCAAATGTCATCCCCATTGTATTCGGCTGCTTACATCCTTAACCCAGCCTGTTTATTCGCTTCTGCTGATCCAGCAGAAGCACTAACTGTGCATATGGTTGGATTTATTGATGTCTTGGAAAGAATGATTCCAGATAGAGGAGAACAGGACAAGATCTCAAGTTTGCTGGACTTCTACACAAAAAGTGAAGGGATATTCTCAAGGGATATCGTAATAAGACATCGGACAATGAAATTACCCAGTAAGTACTTATATGAATGAATGTTAGTGTATGTGGTATGTCAACTGTGTCTCTAAGAGACTAAGACTCTAACCTATACTTAAACTGTTTTTCTCAGCTGACTGGTGGGCTGCCTATGGAGTGGACCCGAATAAGAAGGATCCAACTCTAAAGAAGTCAAGCTATGAAGATTCTTGGACTCACTTGTTCTGCCAGTGGTTGCGAGCGTAATTGGAGCACGTTCGAGACGGTAAGTTTAGAGTCTTTAGACTGTTTAGTGTTTACTGTTTACTAATTGTTTTTTTTGTAAGCTAAATTCATTACCTAAATAGCTAATGCCAAATGCGTTTTCTTTCTTACAGATTCATTCCAAGAAAAGGAATCGCCTTAAGCCATAAAAGCTCAACGACTTGGTTTTCGTTCAATACAATAAAAAATTGCGAGAACGATTCCAAAGTAGGAAAGAAAAGCCCGGTTTCTTTGACCATATCTGTGTAGATGAGTTGGATGCAGATAACGAGTGGCTCGTAGAGACGGAGGACCCGGTATTTGCTGGAGAGGACCTGACATAGGCACAAGTTGAAGATGCCGCATATGGATCGATGCCTAGTGAAGGTAGTAGTACCACTCGAAGGCGAAGGACGGGGGGAGCCGGGGGGCGAGTAGTAGCCGTCAACCCGTTGATGAGATTGAGGAGATTGAAGAAGGAGAAGGTGATAATGATGATCAAGCTGAAGAAGATCATCCACCATTGGATGTTGATGAAGTATTAGTACGTACAAATGATGAAGAAACGGAAGAAGAAGAAGTGTATGTGGAAGAAGGAGATGACTCGACTGATGATGATGATGGTGGTGGTGGTGGCAGACCTGGTGATGATGTGCCACAATGGATGATAGATCAATGTATATGATTAATGAATAATGATTATTGATTAGATAAATAAAATAATAAATACACACATAACTTCTTAATTTTGTTTAATGCTTGTCTCATAAGTCATAACTCATAAGTCTAAGTGTTGAATTGTTGATGACTTGATGTTGATGTTGTTGATTGTTGATATTGATACTTGATACTTGATAACTTGATATCAAGTTATCAACAAAATGTTAGTTAAATTTAAATGTAAAATGTTTAATTGTTATTTGTTAAGATTTAAGAAGTTATCAAGTTAACTATATTATAATTTGTAAATTTATCAAATTATCATTGTTCATAAGTCATAACTCATAACTCATAACTTCATATGAATGTAATTGGTTGGTTTTATTTTTTATTTTTTACTTAAATTAAATAAATGCATTTCATGTCCCAATGACATATAATAATTTATTATGATTTTTCTGATTTTTTTCGAATTTTTTCTGATTTTTCTGAATTTTTTTGAAAAAGTGCAAAAAAATATATATATATATATATATGCGACAATGAATCTTGACGCATATAAAGACACGCATATGCAATCGCACGGGATCGCATATGTGATTTGACAACATTGTTCACAACTAATAAGAGTTTGAAGTTTAAAACTGATATAGAAAAAAAAATACCAAAAGAAAGATCTCTGGTTCTTCACAAATCAATATGAATGCTGCAACTTCCATAGAAAAAGAGAGCAAAGAAAATTGATGGTCTTTCATCAGGATAATATTCCAGTCAAGAAAATCAGGAAATAAACCAAATAGCATCAGTACGTACACATTGTAATGTTTTATAAACAGGAATTACAACTGCATGTTGTTTTGATAATTGATGGGAAATTACAGGTCATGTCAAAAAAATTCTCGGAATTTTGCAATTTCATAGCAATCAAAGTCTGTATTGGCAATGTTGGGGATCTTTTTTTCTAAAACCATGGGCATCATTTTTCACTTTTAACGTTTTGTGGTTCAACATGACCATGTAATAATATGGAGGCTCCACTAATCCTATAATTGAACTCAAGCCTCAAGTAAGAATTTCCAAACAACTTAGTTTTATAGAAATAACTTGCTGAAAATGTTACTTCGACCAAGTAGGCTGTGAGCATGCAAAATTAGTGAAATGGAAACATTGCGGTGAAGTATCATCCTATAGCAAGCAAGGATGCCAATCAAGTACTAAAATAAGCTGCCGATGTTGCTCTCCACTAACTTCTCATTACAGAGTTACAAAGGCAAAAGGATAAAGAGCAGATCACAAATTGATGAATTAAAAATATTTTCATGGACCAGAATGTAATTGCACTAACTACAAATCCACCATTCCATTCAGATAAATGAAAACGATACGTGCAAGTTTCTCGCTAGAGACAGCCAGCATAATTAAACTGAGGAGTTGTACCATAAAAAATTAACACCTTTTTCTTGTGACTTGCAAAAAAGCATCCCCTCAAGAAAGTTCCAAAAGAAAATAATGTTTTAAATGGAAAGCACCGCAGAAGAATTAAAACCATCAAGCATACAAAGTTCCGAGTATAAAAAAGTACTGAATGTTTACCTCTAGTACTTCATCAAACTCAAGAAAACTTCTTTTTATTCCAAAGAAGTACACTATATATGCATTAATTTGGAGGGCCAAAAGATGCAAAAATTTAAGTTGATAATTTGTCAAGGAGTTAAACACCTTGTGTAGTTTCAGAAAGTGCAAGATTTAACAACTGGGTGATGACAGCTAAAGGCTTGAACCATACCTGTTTTACAATTGTATCACCCTCAATGGGTACATCCTCATTATTATAATCTTTGATAATTAATTAATAAAGTGCTGTATGTAAATTCCCAATATTTATGGTGTTACTGCTTCCGTCAAAGGTCGCCAGGAGTTTCTCCAGGACTTTGAATTATTTCTTGAGTGCAACGCACATGCATTTTACTAGTAGTATCTAGTTACAAATATTAAATAATACTTCGAATGAAGGTTTTATTTCTCCAAAACTCTGGGATTGCATCTTATTCATCACATTTTGAAAAGAAGTGTTTAGGTCCTGCTGTATATTCTCTGCTATAGACAGCCATGGGCCGTGTGTGGAGTTTGAGGATGTTTCATTTACATCTGCAAAACCAAGACAACAATTACCCTCTTAACTGTATTTTTCTCTGTAAGAGTTAACCAAAAATGAAGAAATGTCTCCAAAGCTTCCAAGTAGAAATATAAGTCTAATGCATATTTGCATTAACTCAATACAACTCTAGAATTATTTCACCACTCAAAACTGAAAGCTTGTAGTAAAAATGACATGAAAAACGGTTATGACAACCAAATCACATCCCATGTTCATACAGCTAATGCATCAAAAATCCCCTGTTATAGATGCAATTTTGCAATCCAAGAGCGCTGCAAATTGATGGTCACAATTCTTTCTCGATGATTTGTGGTGTATATTCCTACCTCTTCTCGTTTGTACTCATACAGCTCATACAAGTGAAGACACGCACAAGGAAGACATACCATGTTCATACAGCTAATGCATCAAAAATCCCCTGTTATAGATGCAATCTTGCAATCCAAGAGCGCTGCAAATTGATGGTCACAATTCTTTCTCAATGATTTGTGGTGTATATTCCTACCTCTTCTCGTCTGTACTCATACAGCTCATACAAGTGAAGACACGCACAAGGAAGACATACCTGCACTATATGCACCTTGGACGATAGATCTCCACATTCTTCAATAAGTGCTCTTTCCATGGCAACTACCCCGGCAAGTTCTGAAATCACATGATCCACTCCTGCTGCCCGTGTTCATAGAAACGTCGAAATAGATATCCAAGACAACCCAAAATAGCTGGGACAAGGCTTCGGTGATGGGTTCAAAATAGATCCCCAACTGCCCAAATAGAAAAAGGTACCTGTTCCTTCTACCTATATATTCACAATTACTCTTTAGCCAAAATAGATACCCAAACCTCATAATAGCTCGGACAAGGCTATTATGAAGATGGTGATGAGTCAAAATTAATAATATGCTCAAACAGACAGTTATACGGTAGATTATGCATTCCTTTACACAAACTTTTACTTACAAATTTCCACAACTATGGTCCTTGCTGCAGGTAGCTGAGGTTTCATCGGAATTAAGATATTCCACGAGATGCTGCACTGCAACGTATGCACGTTTCCAATTCCCTGCAAGTTGCAAACAAATTACTATTCCAAGCTTTCTGCAGAATAGTTTTTTTTCCAAGGTATGTACATTAAGTAGAACATAATACCAGTTATAAACAAATTACTATTGCAAGCTTGCCTGCATAATAGCTTTTCCAAGATTCCTTAGAAAGAAAGAGATGGAGAACAGTTCACATGTATAGAGGAACTAACTGTTGTCTAGAATCAACCAGACTAGCATGTGCAATCTTAGAACAAGGTCAAGGTTGGGTTAAAATTTAATTCCTGTTTTGACTTAGAATGCAAGACAGCTTTGCATGTTGCAGACTCTAGAAATCAGAGATTTTTTTTAAGTCACAACATAAAAATTGTATCAAGGGCTTAGATGAAGTTATAGCCCTTGATAGAGTGGAATGGCGGAACATGATTCATGTAGCCAACACCAATTAATCGAGAGGCTTAGATGATGCTGATGATGATGAAAGGACAGGAAGTGCCACAATAAGTGAAATATCACGTTTGACAATTTGAGTATAAGTGAGGATCTTTTCTTTCAATGCCATCCAGATGGAAGCCAAGGCTGTAGGCAATGAATCAGAACTCCATAATCAATATATTTGAGAAGTGCCATGATTGCAAGTGGAAAGAAAAAAATTAAATGATTTGTTGGAAAAGTCCTGTTAGATACCAAGGGCAAGACAGCATCATGTTGGCCATCAAGACATTGGACAAACAGACTCCATATCTCATTAGAAAATCAAGAAGCCGCTCAAAGAATAACTAGAGATAGCCTCACAATTTATCGCAGACCAAATTGCTCATGCATCAAATCTATTTAGACAGTAACAAACCCTGGCCGCAAGATCCACATGCCTTTAGACATCGAATCTATTTAGAAGCAACTTAGCGAGCTACCCCCAAGATCATCAACCCCATTCTCCTGTATGTCCAGCTCAGTCAAATTCCTGTAACCCATATCAAATTTCAGGATCTTCGACAAACAGCGTAACTAGCAAAAATCTACTGTGGGACAATGTTAACCTTCCATTTGTGGCCTTTGGTAATGACAAATTTTTAAGTGAAAAATAATCCACAATCTATGTAAATCATCCCTTGTGCCTTTGGTAAATTTAGTAATGAATAGTGGTTTCCAGAGCCTCCCCTCCCCAATAACTTTATGGCAGACATATCATTACTAAGGAAGAACCAAATGATAACACAATCAATTCCAAATATATAACACAACCAAATGACTGAGGCTAAGCAAAAGTTCCCATTTCTTGTGGTCCAATTTTTAAGTGAAAAATAATCCCAACCATCCAAATTAAAAAGCCATCATTGAATTGCCAATAAACAAAATTATCACCATGGATAAATTAAGCCATAAAAGTTTGGATGACAAAACAGTCCAGACTCTCCAATTAATGCATGCTACATTCATGACGGATGAAATGCTAAAAGCAGAGAAGAAAAAATGGTAATGCAGGGTGACAACTTTCTGGAAATGAGGACCACAATTTGGATGGTCCAGCTGATGTGCATACATTCAATGCATCCAAAAGATGATTTACCAACAATGGAAAAAAGGAACTCAAAATATCCAGGAAGTGGATTGAAGAGTTGATTTGCTGCAAATTTGGGACACGATCTGGGTTCTCATTGAGTGAATCCCACCTGAGCATATGAAGGGTACAGAATTCAAGCAAGCATGCTAAAAAAAAAACAAAAAAAAAAAAAAAACAAAAAAAAAAAAAAAACAAAAAAAAAAAAAAAAAAAAACAAAACAAACAAACAAAGCTATGGACATAGGCTATTCAGTTTCCAAGGACTGGAGAAAGAAAGCCAAAGTTTCCAAGGATTCAAAAAACAGAAGAAAGTGACTTTAAAAATTATGCATCTTTTTTGTTGTTGTTGTTGTCGCAGATCAGATATTAAAAAACTGTGGACACTGCAATGTCATTATTTAGCAACCTGTTGATGCACTTCATTCAAACAACATAACAAAGTTGGGACTTCAATCATTGGATATAATCAAGCAGAGTGCATTTAATCAAGACCACTTAATGGAGTGGCCCTCCAACTTAGTCGCCTTTCTATGAAAAGCAAGAAGACAAATTGTACAGATTATAAACCAAGCGCCTCAACAACACATACTTTTCCTTTCTAATCTGTCTATGCATGCCTGTTGTTACAAGAATGTATTCCATCAGTCAGACCAAAAACCATTAAAAAAAAATGAATAAAACACTCAAAAGCACCTCTTCGGATCGATAAAATCCAAAATGTAGATATGGAAAACATTAGGAAATGAAAAACTGTGGAATCCAACAGTAATTCCATTGTCTGGTTTGGAGTGGTGTTCTCCATAGATATGTTTAAAAGTCCACAGTTAAATAGCAAGAGCAGCCTCTTTTTCTTTCTTTTTTTTTACATGGTTTTGCTCATTTTTTTAAGGAAAAGGTAGGACATGGGAAGAATATTTCTACTCTCCCAATATGAGCCAAGGTGTAAGATCCATGCATTTCATCACATGGGCCCCATCTTAGATGTGTGTGGCCTGAAATTAAGGGCAATTTGGCCAATGGGAGGGCCGCACTTGTACAAAAACTGGATGGTTGATATAACCAATAATCCATATTCAATGAGCGTCTGGCCCACCTGATGACTGGACCAGCCTGATTTTCTGGCCACTGAACATTCATGGTGGGGCTCACCATATGATCAGCTCGGACCCGGCACATGTGGGGATACTCGCAAGTAGCCTTTGCGGCTCATTGATGATTTGAAAATAAGTATACAAATAGATCATGTAATATCATTCAAGTGTCTGACAGATTTCAGCTGTAATATGTTTGTTTTATGAACTACCAAAGAAAGTTATGAACTACTGGAAAGGATGGGTCCTGAACAGCTATTGTGACATTGGATCCCAGAAGCATCTATGCTAGAAAAGAGAGAGAGAATGAGAAATAAAAATCAGGACCCAATCTTCAAATTGCAGTAAGTAGATACTAGTATATGCTAATTGAAACAGGGGAATTACAAGATTCTCTACTCAAGAACGTATAGTATTCTTCAATGCACACCACACCATGTCTGATCAATCTTGTAACTTTTGAATAAGTTTCCATGGTACGTCGCAAGGCATTCTGTCCAGTATATTATATGGAACTGTTATAGTTTTTATATGTAACAAAGGAATTAAGATTAAAAGGACTGAGAATGGGTACAGTCTACAAGTACCTGAGCATCTTCAGTCATTGAATCAGCCTCATTTAGGATAATGATCTTGAACAGCGGACAAGGGTAACCCCTGGTGTTGACAAGAGAAAGCATGCAAATGAAAACAAATAACTGTATGTAATCTAGAACAGGCAAATTTACTACACAAACCACAATTGGAGTATAAATTTGTAACAAACCCATGGCGGTTACCAGAACCTACAGCTACAGCTGCAAAATCCTTGATCGTATTTCGCACTACATTGATCCCACGATCATCGCTTGCATTTAGCTCCAGCACTCTTGACTTGTACAATTCAGGTCTTTAAAAACAAGTACAGAGATTAAACCTTCTATTGGGAAGCTATAACATATGGAATCACATCAGAAAACTTGGCAGTAATACAAACAAACATAACACCTTGCAGTCGCAGACAAAGGCAGGTACATATTCCTGTCAAGCGCAAGGTTCTTTTAGTTTTCCATTTCCTTCCAAGCCAAAGTAAATGAAATTCCTAGACTCCTGTAGACTACAAATGAATGGTCTCATACACCTCTTTTTTTCTTTTTCTTTTTTGAAAGATATTGATTTGAGGCTACAAGGGCAAAAGATATTTATTGGAAATGTATATTCCCCCAAATATCCATTTATTCTTTTCTGATAAGATTATCTTAGGCATTTGGCTTTTGTAAACGCATAATGTAGATGCTAGCACTTAACACAGAAATTCATGTATTTTTTGTACTTATATTAACGTTCTGATTCTTCCATAAAGTGATTTTTCTTGGCTTCATGGATAAAATGAAGCTGCAAGTTCTAAACTTTAATCTCAACATATCTTTGATCTTAACTTTTTTTTTCTTAACGTCCATTTATATTTTTCTGATAAGACTCCCTTGGGCATTTGAGTTATGATGAGATATGAAGAATTCACAATCCAGTTTGTTCCAATGAACCTCAAGTGGTCCCATTTTTGGTGATCCAACCATTCATTTGACAGGTCACATGTTGATTGACCATGCCCCAAATAATCTCCTAACTCTCAAGATCCAGATCATCCAATCTTGATCCAGATCATCCAATCTTGAATCATATGATGAGTTTGGATCATGAAAAGCACCTTCAATCATATGATGAGTGTCGATCGCCAAATGAGCCGAATCATATGAATGATTTGGATCCACTGAATGGCCCAAGCATCTCAATGTTTTTCATCCATAGAAATGGCCCATATCAAAGATTTTGATCACTAGAAATGGGCCAAATCATATGAATTTGGATCGTTGTAAAAAGAAACCTTATTGTTTGAATTGCGTATCGAACTGAAGAGGGTCCTACAAAATTAACAATGTTGATCACTGAGAACCAACCTCAAATATTACATGAATACAAAGTCTCTAATGATTGGCAAGATAGTTTGTGCCTTAGCATTGTAAGTTGGGAATTGGGAAAATCCATGTCCTAGAGGGATTTCAGGAACCTGCTATTATTAGGCTTAAAATCTGAGTTTTGAAATTTAGATTTGGATAATCTGAACAGGATTGCATTGAAATCAGGTCTAATAAATTTTGAATTCTTCGGAATCCTACAGAAAACAGATCGCCACAAACACAGCCAAGCATGTCCGAGGTTTGGATCACTAGAAATGGGACAATTCATATGAAAGGTATGGATCACTAAAAATGGGACAATTCATATGAAAGGTTTGGATTATTGTAAAGGGAAACAAAATGCATATCTTGTTTAGGACAATTTATATGAACAGTCCAGACCAGAAAAAGGTGAGACCACCTATCTCATTACTGACCAAACAAAATGCATATCTTGTTTAGGACAAGAACTTTAAAGGATCAGCTATGCCAAAACAGATCTCAACAAGGCAGTGACTACAATTGTCCTAAAAATGGATGTTTTAGCCGATGGTCCACATTCAACCATAAAAACCCATCAAGTATTCGGATAAGGTTTTCCAGCTGGAGAAAGTCCTGGGACATGACCGATATGCAATGGTGCCAATCCAGGCAATGATCCTAACCACTGAATTGATGGCCTGTAAATGGGCAATTTTAGCAGACAGTCCACTTTCAACGGTAAAACATTCATCAACCAAACAGCTAAGCTTTTCTGACAGGGAGTGTTCTGAGCCATGACCCATTCAGCCCAACCTATCACAGCTTAAGTGGGTCCCACTTGTACAGTTACTGGGCCAAACAGAAAAACCATCTTACTCAGCCAGATATTGCATATCAGAATTGTAGGGTCCCAATTCATCAGGATGCATATATTGTCCTGATGCACCCATGTTCCTACAAATCGCATCCATCCACGGTATGGCAATCTAAATCATCAGTTTCATGGGCTTCTGCCATGATTCAGGTCGGCATAAATAAATAAATGAATAAAAATCCCCCACTCCGAAAGACCAAACCATACAAAAAACATGGACAAAGATTGGACGATCATCCAATCCTCAAGGCTCTCCACAAATGCTCCATCCACAACAATGCCCATCATATCAACAGTCTGGATCACCAAAAATGGACCCCATACAACAACAACAACAACAACAAAAAAGGAATGCATATGAAAACATACACTAACCAGATTAAGATAAGGGAAAAAGTAAAATAAAACCCTAATTCATAAACCCTAGAAGTTACTAAATCTAATATAAAAAGGAAACATAGTTGCTTAGCAACTAAGCCAACTCTCACTTTCTATTTTATTTAGAGTCAAATCCCATCACTCTTGGGAAATCCCAGAGGCATCTTCCATTCATATCGATTTGGGTCTTTCCGCACCATATTTAGATCTGCCCCTTCTTCGATTCGGAATTCCCAGCAAATCCTTGACTCCTCGAATACGATGGGATTTCACACCTGGCGAATCTTTCACTCTACCTCCTCTGATTAACACCATAGGATGTTCCTGCAGATGCCCATGCTTTGATTCGAAACCCCTAGCCAGTGATGAATCCCAAGGAAGATCGGGAGGTGAAACGGGGGGAAATCGGAGTTGCGGACATTTCGAAATGACAGCATCGAAGATATACATATAAATAAATAAATAAAAAGAAAGATAAATATAAAGAAATCCAAAGAAATATAAAGATAGAGAGAGAGTAGCTATAGTAGTGAAATGCATAACTTCCATATGACAAAAGAAATCAGGAAAAAGACAAAATCGAAACGCAGATAAAGGATAATGAATGCGTGAACAAGGGCAGAAACCCTATTCCTTTTCGGGAAGCGGCATAAAAGAAGAGAAAAAACCCTAAAACGTGGGAAGAGTGCGATAGAGATGAGAAAATACTCGGATCTGTTGAAAGAGGAGAAATACTACCTCTGGATATTGATGAAGTCCCCGAGAAATCCTTCCTCAAACGCTCTCTTCTCTCTTCTCCAAACCTGAGAATGGAAAAACAAAACCCTCTCTCTCTCTCTCTCTGAAAATGGCGATTTGAAAGGAGCAGCACGTTGGAGGATAGAGGGTTTCACGGGGCGAGAGAAGACCGCTGAGAGAGGGGGAAGGAGTGCTGAGGGACTTTGGGGGGAGATGAGTGAGACGGGCGAGAAAATTATTTGAATTGAGGCGCTGTCTGATATTTGACTTGAGGCGTACGGAAACGGATTGGCTACTCCCCCTGCCAGAGCCCCGTGGCTGGTGGTCGGTGCTCGGTGGGCCCCACCAGGACGTATGTGTTTCATCCATTCCGTTCAGCCATTTTGGCAGATCAGATATAAATCTCAGGTGGACCACACCGTATGAAAACAATAGTGATGGGATATCCAGCATTAAAATCCTCCTGAGGCCCACTGCACTGTTTATTTGACTTCCAATATGTTGATTAGGTCATACAGTCCAGAAGAAGGGAAAAAACAAAAATCAGCAAGATGTGAAACTTTTATACCCCCAAAATATTTTTAATGGTCGACGTTCATTTAACACTGTTTCTTGTAATGTGGTCACTTGAAATTTTGATATACCTAATTTTTGGTCTCATACTGTAAAACTATCTTTAAAAATAGCTGGACGGCATGCTGGGTCCCAAAGAACACCGACCACCAGCCAGTGGCCGGTGTCAGGGGTGTAGCCAATCCGTTTCCGAGGGCACACGGATTTCATGCGAAAGGCGTTGTTTGACATCTGAAAGGCTTTCCTGCTCAAGGATGTTGGGTGGGGCACACTGATATGTTTGTGAGAAATCCACCCCGTCCGTCCATTTTTCGAGGTCATTTTAGGACGTGCGTCCAAAATTGAGGTGGATAAAAAACCCAAGTCGGTCACATGAAAGGGAAATTTAGGGAAAGAAATTCCCATAGTTGAAACCTTCTTGAGCTCCACCTTGATGTTTATATGCTATCCAGACAGTTTATAATGTCATTCCCAACTGGATGAAGTGAAAACACAAAAACGATAGTCTTTTATGGCCATAAGAATGCTTCAACGGTTCTCACTGAATTCCCTATGTTGCCACTCCTGTGGCCCATTTGAGTGTTTCATCCACCTCAATTTTGGACATACATCCTAGAATGAGCTCGCAAAATGGAATGACGGTGTGAATTTCTTACAAACATCTAGGTGGGCCCCACCCAGCATCCTTGCTCAGGAACTGCTTTCGCATGAAATCCGCGTGCAATTGAGGCGGTGTTTGCTGACGCGGATTGGCTACTAACAGGTTGAGTAGCGAGACTGCTACTCAAGTGACGTCACCAAGTTATGTGGATCTAACCATGATGTATGTTTTGTATCCACACCGTCCATCTATCTGGAGAGATAATTTTAGGTTAAGATCCAGAGAATGAGTCACATTCAAAAATCTAGTGGACCACGAGATAAAACGGGTTAAGGACTTAGGACTGCCTCGTTGGGCTTGACAACCATCTCAGAAATCAAATCCAACTGATGTCCCACGGCTGTTCGCTTGAGTCCGGAGCGAGAGAGTGTGAAAACACTTGTTTTCTTTAAAAATAAATATCTTGAATAGTAATCTGAGACTCGTCGGTTGCAGATCAGTTTTAAGCAACCAGACCGTCAGAATCTGACCAAATTACACCCTCGGATCAGGAAAAATTTCATATACATTTACATGTACTCGGAATCTCCGATCGAGATCCACTGACCGTTGAACTGAAACTGGTCCGCCACGCGTGATCTGGAATCCCGACCGAAACGAAAACTTAATAAAACGTAGATCCGGTATCGGTGAGCTTAAGTCTGACCTTTGGCTCAAGGAGGCCCGCCAGAAGTCCTCCGTTGAGCTGAAACCAGCCCCCTTTGGCTGTAACCCAAGTATACTTTGAACAGGAGTCTATTTCGGTGAGTTTTTAGGCTATATAAGGACCTTAAACCCTCTCTCATGGCAGCCATACGAATTTGGATTTGAGAGAGAGAAAAGAGAGAGAAAGTGTGGGAGATGGGGGAGGAACTCCCTGCTGCTTTTCCCTGCCGCTACTCGGGCTCCACCGCCTGATTCTCATCGCTTTCCTGGCGATTCCGGCGTCGTTTCTAGGTAAGAAACCCTAACCCTAACCTGTTTTAGGGTTGTATAGGTTGTAGGTTATGAAATAACTAACCTGTTTCGTTCTCTAGGTTGCCAAACTCCCGTATACGGAAGCTTAGCGAACCTATCGACTCCGTTACAATTCTACGACACAAGGTGAGGACTTTAGGTGTATAGGTTGCGGTTTTCAACGCTTTCAATGTCAGATAATGGTAGATTCATGATCTGCATGCAATTGCACATGTACAAAGTGCTTTCCGTTTTCTGTTTCGATTAAAATTGTAGAATTTGGAATTTCACATACTCTAGGTATTCGTATAAAATACCGTATACGTATTTTTTATGGAAATGTGTTTGACATGTTTATTTGTCGTATGGATATATGACGTATGGATAAAATACTTATTTGGCGAAAAGATTCGCCTAAATACATGTTTACTAATAAACACTATGTATGTAGAAATACGGTATTGTAAGAAGTACCGTATACATGTATATTTTAGCGAGGTGTTTGTCATGATTAATTGTTGTATAAATATATTATGTGCGCATAAAATAATTGCTTGGAGAAAGGAATCGCCGTAATACAAGTTCCCTTGTAAATGCTATTAATGTCGAAATTGGGTATCCTAGAAAATACCCCATGCGTATAAATTTTGCTGATATAATCATCATGATTATTTGCTGTATGAATATGATATATACGTATAAAATACTAGTTTGGTAAAGGGACAACCCTAATGCACTTTCCTCTAACATACGTTATGTATGTTGAATTAGTGCATTCCAAGTGTTGGTGAAATTGCTTGTGAGTATAAGTGCTTAAGTGTTAGTGCCTTAGGTAGGTGCTGAGATGGGGTTCTCAACTATCTTAGAGTCATGTATGATACCCTCCATGTGGTTGTTTACTCTAACCACTCACTTATGAAATGTATGTATTTGTATCCCTATTTGTATAGTGCTTTACAACATGCTTTTGAACATGCTTTGTAACTTGTTTATTAACATGATTTATGACATGCTTTATAACATGATTGCTAGTGTTCTTGAATTACCATGTTATCATGCTGTACTTCACATGCTATGGTTAGGAATTGATTGTGTTTGGGGTTATGATTATAGTCCAGACAATCGGTACCAGAATTGGATTTGTGGGTATGATCCATTTGCCACGTGAGATGTGTTCGACGAACCCGAGTCGTACTGCGGTTGACGATAGTGGTTGGTCACACGAAGTGCTTATGCGCTTCATATCGTTCAACTTGTTGTGCGCTCGAGCTAGCCGAGCTCGTCAAGCAACCCGATCTGTCTTATGTATGTTCACCATGTTTGGACGCTACCGCTTGAACCTAGGGTACCAAACTTACCAGTGAAATCCCGTTAACCATGATACCTCAATCCGCTAAGACTCATGAGCCGGGCATGGTGGTATGAGACACCGTGGTCGAGCTGTCGGCCTACGCTGGGGCCATGTGCCTCCCCGTAGTGACCAGTGAGCAACCAGACTCGTGAGCCGATTATGGTGGTATGGGACACTATATTCGAGCTGTCGACACCTACGGCGAGAGCCGAGTACAGTGAGACCTGTATTCGTGTTTGGGCGACGAGTCCTCCGTAGTGTCTTCGAGTATACTCTAAGGTCTGTGATTGGCGACGAGCCCTTCACAGCAACTAGAGCATGAGTTGAGCCGAGTACGGCGAGATCTGTATTCGAGCTGACGGCTAGCGATTGAGCCGAGTACGGTGAGACCTGTATTCGAGCTGACGGCCAGCAATTGAGCCACATATGGTGAGATCTATATCCGTGCTGACGGGTGACGAGCCCTTTGTGATGCCTTCGCTACGCCTCTCAAACCATAATATCGTATGAGATTAATTAGGACTGACGACCCTAGAATGGATCATGTTTGGGAATGAAACAAGGGAGGTACCTTAGTTTTCCAATACTGCTGTTTGAAATGAACTAATAATTACTCGGTAATCATGCTCATCATAGCACTGCATGTGCCTGGTAGATGTGGAGCACTGAGGGATGGACGCATTCGCGAACGTAAGATGATGTCGCATGAGGGTGGTTTGGCAAGGGCATACATCATGTCATTTCATACTTGCATTAAATAATAGTAGAATTGTTTGATTGTACTGCTTTATCATTACTGCTTGACTGAATTGATAACACGTTAACCTATGCTTTACTGTTCCACTGAGTTGATCACTCACTCCCACGATACGGGACGGTGTTCCGAACACCCACCAGACTTTGTCTGATTGCAGATGGCGACGCTACTTCTGAGGCGGAGCCGGACTTCTATGACGACGAGAATGCTTCCTTGTATATGCTGTTTTCTGGCGGCTTCGTGAGAGCCGTGCCTTGATTGTCGGGGTTACAGGGATGTTGACTAGATCACACTACACAACTTGGTATAATTTAAAATCATACTTGTAATTATTTAACCTGGTAACTTTATCACACTCTGGAGACTCACCACAGTTTATATATTTTATCTATCTATCACAGTCTTCTGCTTGCAAATTTAACTGTCTCTGGAGTATGATATGGTGTTTTGGCTTAATCTCACTCATGTTCATTGCACTAATACCGATCACATTCAATCATCATTCATTTTGTTGTATAAGTGATGCGTTGGAACTCGGGAGTTGAGTTTATGCTCGACCCCCGATTTTCAGGGTGTTACATTGGATTTCGAAAAAATATGATGGTGGGCCTTAGGAAGGTTTCAACCGGTGGGTATCAATCTTTCTGTTGTTTTCTGTGGTGAGGTCCACTAAAGCATTGGATCTGGCTCATTCTTTGGCTCATGCCTTACAATGATATCTCCAGATGAATAGACGGCGTGGATACAATACATACATCATGGTCGGGTTCACAGAACTTGGTGACATCACTTCAGTAGCGAGTAGAGGTGGGCAACTTAGGCTCGATCTGGTGGATCCGACCCGACCAGACCCGACTCGGTACCGTTCCGAACAGAACCGACAGTGTGATCGGACCTGATCGATTTTGATGGTCCAGATCTGAAAGTATTTCGAATCAGGTTCTGATAACACTATATCCGAACAGATCCGGTCCGAATACCCGAACCGAATGCGTCCGAACCGACCCGAACAAACCCGACCCGGTTTTGAAGTCGAGTATACAATAAATATCAACGTTCACTCAATATTGTTTCCTACAATGTGGTCCACTTGAGGTTTCTATGTACCTCATTTTTATTCTCATAACATAAAATTATCTATAAAAATAGATGTAGGGCATGGATAAAACACGTATATCATAGTGGGGCCCACAGAGCAGTGACCACGGGTCCATTAAAATCAAGTCGGGTCAGGTCCTCCTAACAAGAGAGCGTATTCACGTAACATAGAGGTAATTCGAGGTAAATGAGTAATAATTATTTACCGATTTCAAAGGTGATTTGACCGCTACTTTCATTTATAGCACTCCTCACGTCACCCGAGAAAAAAAAGTTAAATTGTGGGGCCCACCTTGATGTTTGTATATGTAACGCCCTGAAAATCGGGGGTCGAGCATAAACTCAACTCCCAAGTTCCAACGCATCACTTATGCAACAAAATGAATGATGATTGAATTGTTGTCTGAATTAGTGCATTGAACATAAGTGAGATTAAGCCAAAACAGCATATCATACTCCAGAGACAGTTAATTTGCAAGCGGAAGACTGTGATAGATATATATAATATAAAAACAGTTGTGAGTTTCTAGAGTGTAATAATGTTACTAGGTTAAATAATTACAAGTACAGTTCTAAAATATACCAAATGTGAGGAAGTGTAATGTCTCCTATCCCAAGTACCATAGCCCCGTCAATACAATACCCGGTCTTTATAGACTTGTCAGAGAGTTACATGTAGGAGAACTCCTCCTCAACATCATAGTAGTAGTCCGGCTCTGCTTCATAAGCATCGCCATCACCTAAAACTCGACAAATCTGGTTGGTGTGTACAACACCGTCCCGTAACGTGGGAGTGAGTGATCAACTCAGTGGAACAATAAAGCATAGGTTAACATATTATCAAAACAGTCAAGCAGTAATGATAAAGTAGTACAATCAAACAATTCTAAATACTCTTATTTAATGCAAGTATGAAATGACATGATATATGCCCTCACCGACATACTCTCTCATGCGACACCCTTTTCATTCACGGCATGCTTTCATCCCTTAGTGCTCCACATCTTCTAGGCACATGCAGTGCATGATGAGCATGATTATCGAGTTGTTATTATTCCATTTCAAACAGCAGGATTGAGAAACTAAGGTACCTTCCTTGTATCATTCCCAAACATGATCCATTCTAGGGTCGTTAGTCCTAGTTAATCTCATATGATGGTGTATTTTTAGGTTGCTGCAAGGGCTGCGAGGGCTGTTACACAGAATCGTTACACCACTCCCTCATCACCTTATCAATACAGGCCTAGTTTATACTCTGTTACTACGGAAAGGCTTGTCGCCTCACTGTTGAGGGTCAATTATTGCATACTAGACCCCTGTTATAGCCTGTAATTACATACACAACACTATTTAATGGCCTGATTTAAACATGTTTGTGATGCAGGGTACATTTACAAGCTTAGATTGAAAAGGGCCGATAAAAGCTGAGATTTAACACTCCGATGTCATCAAAGCAAGGGACGGACCCTACGGGACCAAGATCGACCTTTTTACACACAGAGACCCGAGAAAAATTGAGAAACTGAAGCTCAAGTGGCCTGAAAGGCAGTCAGAATGCAAGATCACAGGGTTTCCACCATCCGTTCGGCTCGAAACTGCATACATGACCTGGGGACCACAAATTAACCGTACATGTCAAAAATCAACCATTGGATCGTGGTGGAAGTAGCCCAACGAACAAATCAGTCCATAAGTCAGCTACTTGGGGCCCACCTGCTATGCCGATTGACCTCAATTTTGGTGTCAACCACTTAAATAAGGTAACAAAAGGATTGGATGGAGCGGATTTCTCAACCATGGAGGTGGGACCCACTTCAAATGATGAGGGTGTACACAGCACACGTGCACAGCAGCCGCACCGGACCCGAGCTCGGTCAACAAAACCGCTGACCCGTCTTCCTTCTCTGTTTCAAACAGCGAACGGCCAGCGTCCGCCGGTTTTGCGTTGTGGGCCCCACCCATCATGATTTTTGCAGATCTAGACCGTCCGTTCATCTCGTGGGACGGCAACACCCCTAGCCTAGGTGTCCTTTTGACCCAATGGAAGCTTATGTAAGTTTCCAGCCGTTAAATGTAAGATGGACGGCGGAGTAGATAATCGCATGGGCCACACCGAAACAGCTCCAAAACCGTCCATCCTCAACGGTTTTTCCCGAGGAATCAAATGGACGGCGTGGATTTCTCATTAAGACCCGATCAGGGACCCCACTAGGATCCAGCGCAAGAATTACGCAGGTCCCTGTCTCGCGAACATCCGGGAAAACCGGAATTTCACGGAAGTTATGGGCCCCACTCTCCACCCGTTTCGCTAATCTGGACCATTAAATTGTCTCAGAAGATGTCCAAAAATAATGCCTAGGTGACCTTTTGGTCCCATGCATCTAATCACAAGAAAGATCCGTTCAACTTCAAGATGGACGGCTGGGTGAAAATCCGGTGGGCCACTACAAATCTGATCTAAAACTAACCAGGTCTGACCGTTTTTGTGAGGAGAAGCTGATGGATGGAGTGGATTTCCTGCCTGGCAACTGAAATGGACCCCACCATTGATTCAGCGCAAGTTGGCTTTCAATAATACGTGGCTGATTTCCTTGCTGCGTACGGGAACTATTTTTTAAGCTCTATAAAAGGAATTGACGGAGGAGGATCTGGGGCAACTACGGCTGGAAGGAGAGAGAAAGACAGGGAGAGAAAGAAGAGTTTGTTTGTTTTTTATTTATTTATTTATTTATTTTTTATATATTTGTTTAAGAGTTAGCCCATTCATGTGTGGCTAAACCTCTTAGCTAGGGCTAAGAGGTGAAGCTTGTAGCGTGATGGGAGGCCTCTTTGCTTGTGCCTTTTGTTTAGACTGATCTGATTTTGATTTAATTTTATTAAGGGAATGTTTTCAGTCTTTAATGGTCTGTTGTGACTGAAATTACAATGGGTCTGCAATGGCTTTGAGCATGTTCTTTTCCTCTTTATGTTTATGACGTCAGGAAGCCCTGTTGTTCACCATCGTCTCCTCCAGGCATGGTTGGATGTCGGTACCCTTCCTAACCTTCATACATTGATTGGTTGGTAATTAGTTTAATTCATTTGTTTGCTTTGTCTCCTCGAGCATGGTTTGGTGATGGAATCCATTCTAATTCATATACCTTTCATCTTATCAAAATTACATTAAAGGCAGTTCAGTTAATTTCCCTAAATTGTAATACAGGCATAAGATCTCCCTGATCTCTACAAGTGGATCCTCTGAATCCCTAGTTTTCCTTCTCTGATTTTTTCTAAGTTTTAGATTAATATTTCATCATTATTCTTCAATTACAATCGATTTAGATTTCATCTCATTCTAGTTCTATTTCTACTTAGTTTCAGATAACGTACAAGTTCCAGTCCCTTGGGATTCGACCTCGGTCTTCACCGAGTTATTACTACATCACAAACTATACTTGGGAGTGAACAAGTTTTAGTAATTGTTTGGGACCGACTGCCACGATTTTCTCGAAATTAATTGGATTTAGAGTTAGTTTAAGATTAGGATTTTACTAATTTTAATTTTAGATTTTGTTTTCTATTTTTCATAGAACTAACATATTTCTTATTCTGTAGGTTGTTAAGATAGAACTTCTAATTTGGTAAACTCTTTCTGATTTGCTAGATTTCCTAACTCTTTAGATTTGATTTGCTCTAGAAATTTCTTCTATTTTTGAACTAACTTAATTTGTTTTATTTTGCAGGTCTTTAGCTTAGGGACTTTAAGTTGGTAATCTCCTTCCAACTTTCTCTTTCTTTCTAGATTTTCATTTTCTTTCTTAGGATTAGATTGAAATTAGGGTTTTACTATGCAAGAGTTGGATCGTATATATCTTTGAGATAGCTAAGGAATCTTGGGAAAAATTTTTGATGTATGATGATAATAATGGAAAACAAATTTCATGCCTCAAATATTTTACGAAAATTACTTCAACCAATCAAAACATGATGCTCCACCGATTAAGAAGTCCTTCTATGATTATCTACTGAGGAAAATAATTGCATTCCACGAGTTAAGGAAACAAGATGCGTGATTATTGGAATGATAACGTATGATCAACTCCCGACCGATGACCCGTATGACTATAACCATGGAACCATCAAACTGGGAAGATGAACCAACCACATGTAATGATTATTCTCTTGGATACCCTACCGTTGAGAACCTACCGAAACGATCCAAGAGGATGAAATTCAAGATATACCATGGAATGCCTTACGGAAATAAGAAAAACAATGGAAGCACCGAATTCGCGCCTTGAAAGGATAGAAGAAGCTCGTGCATCCCAACTACAATCCAATCCAAATACAATGCCAGAAAGTGATCCTCACTCGCTTTTGACGAAATCTGGAATTTGGAATGAGGAGTTGGATTCCATTAACGAGCACGTGGTTCAATTTCCCAATGAGCCGATCTCAATGATGTTCAAAAGAATGATGGAGATACATGGGTGTCTTTCAAATACGGTGATGATGACACACTTTCCTTACATGATACACAGATCTCAATGATGAGGTTGAGGTTAGTTTATTCGAACCTCAACCGAATTTAGAATGTAAGGAAAGCGACCTCATCTCAAGTGTGTACTGCACTGAATTGGAAGCTGAGAAGTATTGGGATGAGATTCATGAGAGCACAACCCAAATTCCCACGGAATCAATCTCTAGTATGGTCCAGTCAATGCTCAAGAAGCACACGAAGTGATCGGTCATCTTGAGCTACTCCACTCACCTAAGATATCGATTTAAAAGTGGAAGATGAGCTCATTAAAACCGACCCTTCCAACTTCGTGAGACATGTTTGGACCACTCTCTTGAATTGAATGATAATGTGATTCGGGAGAAGGACGAGTTTGCTTCGCTACGACTCTAGAATTTGAAACCACTCAATTAAGACCACCATCCGAGCAGTACACGTCGATAGCTCAACGCCTCGATTGAGTAGTTTCAATGAACAAAGTGATCCCATCGATGCGTCCCCTATTGATCTTCAATATGTTTGTGCGAGTATGGAGCAAGAGAACATATCTTCATATACTTTTAAGGGCGAGGAGTCCTTGAGCATCTCATTACTGATTTCCATGAGGAAAATAAGTCACTCTCAGCTGAAATTTCCGACTCTTTTGATAATTGCTGGGCACACTACTTTTCAAAGTCAAACGATCCCATGTCAAAAGACAAAGTGGATGCCTTGCAAGACAACATCTCGGTAGTTATCACTGACCGAGAGAACCCTTATTTTGAAGCCCCTTCTTCCCCTGATCCTAACCGTCCACCATTAAAGGAGGAGGAGCTGAAAATTGAACCGAAGTTTGACACTTCGAAATGTGTTGAGGCTACATCACTTTTTGCGAAGTTTTCTAAACTTTATCTACTTGTAGTCTCTGATTCACCATGGGATACTAACGTTGAAACTTCTTCTTCACAGTGAATCATACATACTCTGGTTACCTCAAGCAATGCGATGGAAAATTTTTTATGAGGTACATAAGTCTCTCTGGAAAGTCATGCTCCAGGGCACCCAAGCCTTTTGTAAAAAGGGCTTTTGGATGATCTTGTTGAAGAACTTACTGAGGAACTTATCAAGATACTGGCCAGAAGATGAACCTTGCAGCATGAGTAGTGAGTTCAATGTTTGTGGGTAACATTGCTGCAAACCCTCACGAGACTACAACTCGTCCACTAGGGGCAACCTAGGGGTTTAAAGGCTTGTTGCATACGCTAAATGCAATCGAAAGCACCTGCGAAAGTGGTATAGGTAGGATTTTATTTTTGTTATTTTTGTTCTACTTTCTCTCCTGTGTTGACCGGATTCCATGCTTCTATCTCTTGGGAAGTCTCTCTCGATTCATCATCCAGGTACTATCTTCCCATCACTTTGCATTTACTTTCGCTGTCCCATGTGCATTCCATGCTCATATCTTTTACATTGAGGACAATGTAGATTTTAGGTTGGGGGTGGGAGATTAGGTAACCTAATCAGTGTTTTCTTGGTCTTGAGCAAAAATTGTGAAAATTTTTAAATTTTTTCTGGGCTTTCTTGTGAATTCAAAGTGATTTTGACAGATATCCTGGATTTAGAATTTCAAGATACGTGATGTTGGAAATTCATGACTTTTGGATTCAGTTATTTGTAGATTTCACAGTTAAGTTTGAATTGTTAATCCATGATTAGAAGTTATAAACATTAATTGAGTCATGATTTCACATACCACATCTCACTTACACATTGAGATTTCAGTTTGATATTGAATGATTAACTTGGTAATCACCGAGCATGAAAGAAACCAGCCTAAAAGATTTGGCCATCAGGGTATAAAAAGAAAATTACACCATGGGTTTGCTCCCTATAGGTGTGGATTTGATTTTCTATGATTAATGATAGATTAGAAGTAGTTTGGCAACTATTTTCACCATAGGTTTGCTCCTATAAGTGAAAATTTGATTCCCATCTTGCAATAATAATAAAAAAAAAAAAAAAAAAAACTAGAAAAATGAAAGAATGATCTGTGAGGCAAGTTTTGGTTATCATGAATTCTCTTGTTGATTACCAACGAAATCTGAAATAAAGAATTGAATATTAATGTTGAAAGTCGGGATTACACTCTACACCCATGGAACTTAATGTTTAAAATTGTTCTAGTTTATGGATTAATATTTGAATTTGATTATGAAATTCACTTTGTGCATGAGAGGCCGGAGAAATTGATAATCACCATTCATGAATCTTAAGATTTCTCATATACCTGATTGTTTTTCAAAATATCACTCGGCATCATAAGAATTGTCTCGTAATTCTCAACTTACTTTTCGCATATTTTGCTCGGGACTAGCAAAATGCTTGGTTGGGGTTGTGTTGAGGGTCAATTATTGCATACTAGACCCCTGTTATAGCCTGTAATTATATACACAACACTATTTAATGGCCTGATTTAAACATGTTTGTGATGCAGGGTACATTTACAAGCTTAGATTGAAAAGGGCCGATAAAAGCTGAGATTTAACACTCCGATGTCATCAAAGCAAGGGACGGACCCTACGGGACCAAGATCGACCTTTTTACACACAGAGACCCGAGAAAAATTGAGAAACTGAAGCTCAAGTGGCCTGAAAGGCAGTCAGAATGCAAGATCACAGGGTTTCCACCATCCGTTCGGCTCGAAACTGCATACATGACCTGGGGACCACAAATTAACCGTACATGTCAAAAATCAACCATTGGATCGTGGTGGAAGTAGCCCAACGAACAAATCAGTCCATAAGTCAGCTACTTGGGGCCCACCTGCTATGCCGATTGACCTCAATTTTGGTGTCAACCACTTAAATAAGGTAACAAAAGGATTGGATGGAGCGGATTTCTCAACCATGGAGGTGGGACCCACTTCAAATGATGAGGGTGTACACAGCACACGTGCACAGCAGCCGCACCGGACCCGAGCTCGGTCAACAAAACCGCTGACCCGTCTTCCTTCTCTGTTTCAAACAGCGAACGGCCAGCGTCCGCCGGTTTTGCGTTGTGGGCCCCACCCATCATGATTTTTGCAGATCTAGACCGTCCGTTCATCTCGTGGGACGGCAACACCCCTAGCCTAGGTGTCCTTTTGACCCAATGGAAGCTTATGTAAGTTTCCAGCCGTTAAATGTAAGATGGACGGCGGAGTAGATAATCGCATGGGCCACACCGAAACAGCTCCAAAACCGTCCATCCTCAACGGTTTTTCCCGAGGAATCAAATGGACGGCGTGGATTTCTCATTAAGACCCGATCAGGGACCCCACTAGGATCCAGCGCAAGAATTACGCAGGTCCCTGTCTCGCGAACATCCAGAAAACCGAATTTCACGGAAGTTATGGGCCCCACTCTCCACCTCTTTCGCTAATCTGGACCATTAAATTGTCTCAGAAGATGTCCAAAAATAATGCCTAGGTGACCTTTTGGTCCCATGCATCTAATCACAAGAAAGATCCGTTCAACTTCAAGATGGACGGCTGGGTGAAAATCCGGTGGGCCACTACAAATCTGATCTAAAACTAACCAGGTCTGACCGTTTTTGTGAGGAGAAGCTGATGGATGGAGTGGATTTCCTGCCTGGCAACTGAAATGGACCCCACCATTGCTTCAGCGCAAGTTGGCTTTCAATAATACGTGGCTGATTTCCTTGCTGCGTACGGGAACTATTTTTTTAAGCTCTATAAAAGGAATTGACGGAGGAGGATCTGGGGCAACTACGGCTGGAAAGGAGAGAGAAAGACAGGGAGAGAAAGAAGAGTTTGTTTGTTTTTTATTTATTTATTTATTTATTTTTTATATATTTGTTTAAGAGTTAGCCCATTCATGTGTGGCTAAACCTCTTAGCTAGGGCTAAGAGGTGAAGCTTGTAGCGTGATGGGAGGCCTCTTTGCTTGTGCCTTTTGTTTAGACTGATCTGATTTTGATTTAATTTTATTAAGGGAATGTTTTCAGTCTTTAATGGTCTGTTGTGACTGAAATTACAATGGGTCTGCAATGGCTTTGAGCATGTTCTTTTCCTCTTTATGTTTATGACGTCAGGAAGCCCTGTTGTTCACCATCGTCTCCTGGGCATGGTTGGATGTCGGTACCCTTCCTAACCTTCATACATTGATTGGTTGGTAATTAGTTTAATTCTGTTGTTTGCTTTGTCTCCTGGGCATGGTTTGGTGATGGAATCCATTCTAATTCATATACCTTTCATCTTATCAAAATTACATTAAAGGCAGTTCAGTTAATTTCCCTAAATTGTAATACAGGCATAAGATCTCCCTGATCTCTACAAGTGGATCCTCTGAATCCCTAGTTTTCCTTCTCTGATTTTTTCTAAGTTTTAGATTAATATTTCATCATTATTCTTCAATTACAATCGATTTAGATTTCATCTCATTCTAGTTCTATTTCTACTTAGTTTCAGATAACGTACAAGTTCCAGTCCCTTGGGATTCGACCTCGGTCTTACCGAGTTATTACTACATCACAGCCCTATACTTGGGGAGTGAACACTCACGTAGATTTAGAGTATGCTCGAGGTCACTACACCGGGTACGGTCAGGGCTGCCAGGGCTGTTACACGGAATCGTTGCACCACTCCTCCATCACCCATCAAGTAGTGTAGGCCGACAGCACGAATATAGTATCCCATACCACCATAATCGGCTCACGAGTCTGGTTGCTCACTGGTCACTACGGGGAGGCACGTGGCCCCTGTGTAGGCCGACAGCTCGACCACGGTGTCCCATACCACCATGCCTGACTTATGAGTCTTAGTGGATCGAGGTATCATGGTTAAAAAGGATTTCACTGGTAAGTTTGGTACTCTAGGTTCAAGCAGAGGCGTCCAAACATGGTGAACATACATAAGACAGATCGGGTTACTTGACGAGCTCGGCTAGCTCGAGCGCACAACAAGTTGAACGATATGAAGCGCATAAGCACTTCGTGTGGCCAACCACTATCACCAACCGAAGTACGACTCGGGTTCGTCGAACACATCTCACGTGGCAAACGAATCTCAGCCACGAATTCATTTTCGTTTCCGATTGCCTGGACTATAATCATAGCCCCAATCACATTCAATTGTAGATAGGTAAAGCAGTAATGGATCAAGATTCAAATCATACAGTCAACTATCTAATATTATCCGCTTAGGGCTGCCAGGGCTGTTGCACGGAATCGTTACCCCACTCCCCCATCACCCTTCACGGATTTATAGAACACAACTTAAACATGTAAAGTAATCAGAGCAAAATTAAATAAACAAGTAATTCAAACATATTAACAAGCATATTATAAAATACAATGCAAACAGGAAATCCAAACACATACGTTTCATAAAGTAGTAAGTGATTAAACTAAACAACTTACATGAAGGAAATCATACACATCACAAAGGTAGTTGAGAATCCTATCTCAACACCCTTATACATTATAATTTACTAACTACTGCTCATTCAGACATTTCAACAAACACTTTAAACTACATACATCAACATACATGACGTATGTTGATCACATAGGTATAAGACCAAATCCTCTCACTAGGGAGCTGCCCCATTTGTAACACGCGTACACCCACGACAGATAGTCATGGCAAGCAGAAATCCAAGTTCCACATTCATTCAGTCATTTTCACAACCACTTGGGCTACACAATTCAACATATATAACGTATATCGGCCGTGGAGTGATTTAGGGCAAATTCTTTCGTCAAAGGGGTATCGCTAATACAACAATCATATATCCATGACAATTAGTCATGACGAGCACGAATGAGAATTCTATACTCATTCAGTCATTTTTACAAACACTTGGAATACACTATTCCAACATACATAGTGTATATTAACAAGACATGTATTAGGGTGAACCTTTCGCCAAGCAAGTATTTTACGCACATGTTATATACTCATACAACAAATAATCATTGCAAATACATCTCCAAAATATATACATATACGGTACTTTCTGCAATACACTATTTCTACATACATAGTGTATATTAGCATACCATGTATTAGGGCGAATCCTTTCGCCAAATAAGTATTTTATCCATATATCATATATTCATACAACAAATAATCATGTCAAACACATTTTCAAAATATATATGTATACAGTATTTTCTACGAATACCTAGAATATGTAAAATTCCATATTCTACGTCTTTAATCGAAACAGAAAACAGAAAACACTTTGTACATGTGCAATTGCATGCAGATCATGAATCTATCATTATCTGACATTGAAAACGTTGAAAACCGTAACCTATACACCTAAAGTCCGCACATTTTATCGTAGAATCGTAATGAAGCCGATAGGTTTGCCAAGCTTCTGTATATGGCAGTTTGGTAACCTATAGAATGAAATAGGTTAGCTATTTCATAACCTACAACCTTCATAACCCTAAATCAGTTTAGGGTTAGGGTTTCTTACCTAGAAACGTCGCTGAAATCGCCGGGAAAGCAATAAGAATGAGGTGATTAAGCACCTAAGGCAGCAAGGAAGAAAGGCAGGAAGGATCTCACACAACTCTCTCACTTTCTCTCTCTTTTCTCTCTTCTCTCTCCTAGGTTTTCTCCCAAATTCGTATGGCTGTGAGAGAGAGGGTTCTAAGGTCATTATATAGCCTAAAACTTCACCGAAATAGACTCCAGGTCAAGGTATACTTAGGTTATACCCAAATCGGACCTGTTTCAGCTTAACGGAGGACTTCCGGCGGGCCTCCTTGAGCCAAAGGTCAGACTTAAGCTCACAGACTATGGATCTAAGTTTCATTAAGTTTTCGTTCCAGTAGGGTTTTCAGATCACGCGTGGCGAACTAGTTTCAGTTCAACGGTCAACGGATCTCAATCGGATATTCTGAGTACATGGATATGTGTATGAAATTTCTCCTGATCCGAGCGTGTAATTTGGTTTGATTCTAACGGTCAGGTTGCTTAATACTGACCCACAAGCGACAAGTCTCAGATTACTATTTGAGATATTTATTTTTAAAGAAAATTAAGTATTTTCACACTCCTCGCTCCAGACCCAAGCGAACAGCCGTGGGACACTATCTGGATTTGATTTCCGAGATGGTTGTCAAGCCCAGCGAGGCAGTCCTAAGTCCTTAACCTCGTATTATTCGGACTCCCGATGTGCGGTCTAGAACTGATACGGAGTTTCGAGATGCTCCCGAGAGCAGCCGGGTAATGAGATTGATCCTAGATTTTAGGGTAACCTAGCGTCAATGATTCTACAAGTTTTGGGTCTTGCAGATCGTATTTAAAGCGATTCAAACAGATTTCGTAGCTAACTAGTTTAGCACTTAGTTACTTCATCTCATTTCTAAAGGATTTAATCCTAAGTGATTTCTGGTCGAGGTGGTACTCAGGCCTTTGTAGTTTGTATATAAGGTGATCCAAATTATAATACTTAACTAGTTTAAGATAGTGTCTAGGGTGAAAGTACTTAGAAAAATTGAAAGAACAAGGTGGTGAAGGGTTGGATTTGTGAAGGAAATGGGTTCAGAAGTGATTTTAGACTATGAGATTCAGTTCTGATAAGTTAATAAGGTGTTAGGAGTGGCCCATTGCCTAAGGATGTCTAATTCCAGGTTGGCAAAAATCTGGGTTGTTACAATCTACCTCCCTTAAAACAAAATTTCGTCCCCGAAATTGGCTAAGGGTAATAAAGAAAGATTTAATTATTTCTTTTGCCTATGTTTTATTGATTTCGAGTTTCTACGCGTGGTAGGGCATATACTAGTCTGGTTCATTTTAGTCTACCCCCCTTAAAACTTATTTCTTTATCCATTTCCCATATCCTGATGGTTTTCTACAATTTATTTCTTTACCTATTTGGAGTCTTGACGATAATTCCCAATTATTTAGAATAAGATAGCTATTTTCATCGTTTGACCAACACGGAGAGACGGTTATAGTGGGCTTGATCCCGATACATCGATCATCTACCTGACTAGGGTAGAAGGCTCGTCGTATCCCCTCATAGTCCTGGTGAATCCTGGTCTTCTGCTCAGTCAAAGCAGTGAGTCCATTGTCGCCTAGGATTGAGAATTGGGTCAAGCCGCGAATGCTTCGCAGTTGTATATTTCAGTAACTCCGTAGTCCGATCACTCTAAAAACTTAGGAATTGTCCATCAAAGAAAGGTTCAAATTTCCTAGTCATAAGGTTGCTCGTTGGGTCTTGGTCTAGGAGAGTCCTCATCTTAATTCATGTCTAGGGTAGCAGTTAAACTCGTACTCATTATTAGGCCCCTTTTTTAATACGGATTAGTTTAATACTTGGAACCTAATTGTTTTACATTCTAAAGAAGATTCAGGTCCTAGTTAGTGACCTATTTTTGCGTACAGTCTGGATCAATTCCATTCGACCCTAGGCCAGTGGGGTAAGGGTCCACCGCGTTTCCGCTGCGCCACCCAGGTGAATAGTTTCTACGTCAAACAAGCTTCCTGAGAGTTACTAAAGAAGCTTATAAGTATTAAGGGGATTCAACGAAAGGACAAGGCCTCGCTCCAACCTAATCAAGCCAACTAACGAAATTTATTATTATTATTATTATTTTTTCAATTATCTTAGCATAATAAAGCGTTTTCATTCCTTAGTCTAACCAGTAGCCTAGTCGCAACGTATAAGTAGCGGTAATTCCACTAGTTGTGATCCAAAGTCTATGCTTCTACACTAGATGATTTCACATCATTTCTAATACAGGAAGGGTTTTATCACTTAGGGTCGAAGGTGTTTAATTGGAACTGAGTTGTCTGTACGTGACGCTCGAGCATTCCACATGTGTTCATCCCAACTAAGAGGGTCCTAACGTTCACATTATAAATTTGTTGGATTTCCTACACAGGCAGGCCTGTCGAAATCTAGGAGCACCGCTCTAGGTCCAAAACTCTAAGGGCCCATTTGTCAAACCACCATTTACTCTAAAAGCTTAAGCTGTCGGAGTGTGGTGGGTTAAAGTATATCAAGGGACTTTATCACTTCAACACTATTTGGCTAGTGATCTTAAGTTGTAGTAAATGGGACTGCATTGTTAATCCCACCTCGGGATTGGGAGTGGCATGGTTGGTAGGAGGGTGGGTGGGGATTAATTTTTATAGGCCTTGGAAAATGAGTCTGGTGTTGAAAAAGTGTGAGATGGGATTTCCAAACCCCATGATGATGAATTTCTAAGTGTAATAGGACAACCCGAGATATACTTTTCATTGCATATATTCCAAACATGGCACTAGAAAACATGGGATACACCCAATCTAAGGACCATATCTTACACATACATTTATTATTACTTTTACAATTCCATTCACCTAATCTCACTTAATGTAGTTGATCGAACGGGCCCCAAATGTCCCATCATTTGGAGGTTGTGAAGGCTATGGAAAAGTGAAGAAAAAGGGAGAACAAGGGCTGATTTCTCTGGTTCCCCGCGGACTTGAGCCTCAACAAAGGTTGCAAAGGCCCCAGCTGACAGGGATTAAAGGAGGAAAATGAATAGATGGGATGGGTTGAGAGCTTACCCGAATTTGAGCTTCAAATGGGGCATGTAAGTGATCAAAGGAGAGAGAATGGAGAGGGTAGGGGGTAGGTTATGTTGTAAACGTTGGAGGAGGATGAGTTGGGCAGGAAATAATGAAATGAGTTATTAGAGGGAAGGTTTGAGAGAGAAAACAACAATTGAAAAGAGAAAAGGGGGCTTGGAGGGGCGTTAGAGAGAGAGGGGGGTAAAACGACATGAAATAAGGGTCCCCCCATAAAATCACATGCACCACATGTATGTAGAGGTTGGACCGACCATGACCAGGCCTGGCCCAACTTGATCGAACCAGCCTGACCGCGGCGCGCCGCGGTGACCGTGGTTCCGCCGCGGTCCGCCTTGCCCGGCGTCGCACTGCCGCGGTGGGGTGGTGCTCTCCACCATCCCAAGGTGCCAAATGCACCTTGGTTCGACCCTGGGTCCCTATATATTTAAGTGGGGAGGCCCACGACTCCATTCGAGTCGTTTCGGATCAAATAGGACATATCTTACAATCCGGAATGAGTTATCTGACGTATAATATATGATTTTGGGGTAGAACGAGCTAATGAAGCCAACCAACCTTGTTATGATGGGTTGCGTAGCCCAAAATTGCAAAAATCCCCCCAATCGATGGTCATTTCCCTGTTTCGATTTCGTTTTACTAAAAATAGTAGTTTTAGTTTGATTACTCTTCATCCGTTGGGCTGTAGGAGTTGCGCCCAATGCGAAAAGAGCTTAGAATAATTAGGAGAACGGTTTGGTGAAGCCAAATAGAACACTTACTATTTTTGGCCGAAAACTTTGCGCATTAGTGGACATCACGACCCTATAGTAAGTCGCGAATTCTAGGAGTTTTAGTTGTAGTTTGTTTCTTATTTCTTTCCCATTACTTGATATCCCTATTTAAAGGGTTATGAACTCATTTTTTTTTGTCATTCATTAATCAATTTCGAATTTATTAGAATTTATTTCTATTTTCTGCTTTCTTTCCTCATAGATTCGAGAAGTCTCTGTGAGGAGTCCAGAGAAGCTCCGAGGATTCAGAGTAGTTATCATCATCACACTTATCCCATATTCTACCTATTTTCAACGGTTGGGGTGAGGTGAATTGTAATCTAGAATCATTAATAGACGGCCTAGGAATGTTTTAAGGTCGACCCGTGCGACCATGGTTGAATACAGACTCGATTTCGGCGTTCGTTTTCAGTGAACTTCGCCAATTGGCGAAATCGGGATACCTATGACTGTTTCTACGTTCCGTCGCTCCCTCCTAAGTCAGAGTGCGTCCGAGTGCGTCGCATGACCATAACCCAGGTCCGGTTTAATCCAAATCATGCTCTGATACCAACTGTAATGCCCTAAAAATCGGGGGTCGAGCATAAACTCAACTCCCGAGTTCCAACACATCACTTATACAACAAAATGAATGATGATTGAATTGTTGTCTGAATTAGTGCATTGAACATAAGTGAGATTAAACCAAAACAGCATATCATACTCAAGAGACAGTTAATTTGCAAGCGGAAGACTGTGATAGATATATATAATATAAAAACAGTTGTGAGTCTCCAGAGTGTGATAATGTTACCAGGTTAAATAATTACAAGTACAGTTCTAAAATATACCAAATGTGAGGAAGTGTAATGTCTCCTATCCCAAGTACCATAGCCCCGTCAATACAATACCAGGTCTTCATAGACCTGTCAGAGAGTTACATGTAGGAGAACTCCTCCTCAACATCATAGTAGTAGTCCGGCTCTGCTTCATAAGCATCGCCATCACCTGAAACTCAACAAATCTGGTTGGTGTGTACAACACCGTCCCGTAACGTGGGAGTGAGTGATCAACTCAGTGGAATAATAAAGCATAGGTTAACATGTTATCAAAACAGTCAAGCAGTAATGACAAAGCAGTACAATCAAACAATTCTAAATACTCTTATTTAATGCAAGTATGAAATGACATGATGTATGCCCTCGCTGACATACTCCCTCATGCGACACCCTTTTCGTTCGTAGGATGCTTTCATCCCTCAGTGCTCCACATCTTTCAGGCACATGTAGTGCATGATGAGCATGATTACCGAGTTGTTATTATTCCATTTTAAACAGCAGGATTGAGAAACTAAGGTACCTTCCTTATATCATTCCCAAACATGATCCATTCTAGGGTCGTCAGTCCTAGTTAATCTCATACGATGGTGTATTTCTAGGTCGCTGCAAGGGCTGTCAGGGCTGTTACACGGAATCGTTGCACCACTCCCCCATCACCTTATCAATACAGGCCTAGTTTATACTCTGTTACTACGGAAAGGCTTGTCGCCTCACTATAGATTTAGGGTATGCTCGAGGTCACTACACCAGGTATGGTCAGGGCTGCCAGGGCTGTTACACGGAATCGTTGCACCACTCCCCCATCACCCATCAAGTAGTGTAGGCCGACAGCACGAATATAGTGTCACATACCACCATAAATGGCTCACGAGTCTGGTTGCTCACTGGTCACTACGGGGATGCACGTGGCCCCAGTGTAGGCTGACAGCTCGACCACGGTGTCCCATACCACCATGCCCGGCTTATGAGTCTTAGCGGATCGAGGTACCATGGTTAAAAGGGATTTCACTGGTAAGTTTGGTACCCTAGGTTCAAGCAGAGGCGTCCAAACATGGTGAACATACATAAGACAGATCGGGTTACTTGACGAGCTCGGCTAGCTCGAGCGCACAACAAGTTGAACGATATGAAGCGCATAAGCACTTCGTGTGGCCAACCACTATCGCCAACCGAAGTACGACTCGGGTTCGTCGAACACATCTCACGTGGCAAATGAATCTCAGCCACGAATCCATTTTCGTTTTCGGTTGTCTGGACTATAATCATAGCCCCAATCACATTCAATTGCAGATAGGTAAAGCAGTAATGGATCAAGATTCAAATCATACAGTCAACTATCCAATATTATTCGCTTAGGGCTGTCAGGGCTGTTGCACGGAATCGTTATCCCACTCCCCCATCACCCTTCACGGATTTATAGAACACAAGTTAAACATGTAAAGTAATCAGAGCAGAATTAAATAAACAAGTAATTCAAACATATTAACAAGCATGTTATAAAACACAATGCAAACAGAAAATCCAAACACATACGTTTCATAAAGCAGTAAGTGATTAAACTAAACAACTTACATGAAGGAAATCATACACATCACTAAGGTAGTTGAGAATCCTATCTCAACACCCTTATACATTACAATTTACTAACTACTGCTCATTCAGACATTTCAACAAACACTTTAAACTACATACATCAACATACATGACATATGTTGATCATATAGGTATAAGGCCAAATCCTCTCACTAGGGAGCTGCTCCATTTGTAACACGCGTACACCCACGACAGATAGTCATGGCAAGCAGGAATCCAAGTTCCACATTCATTCAGTCATTTTCACAACCACTTGGGCTACACAATTCAACATATATAACGTATATCGGCCGTGGTGTGATTTAGGGCAAATCCTTTCGTCAAAGGGGTATCGCTAATACAACAATCATATATCTATGACAATTAGTCATGGCGAGCACGAATGAGAATTCTATACTCATTCAGTCATTTTCACAAACACTTGGAATACACTATTCCAACATACATAGTGTATATTAACAAAACATGTATTAGGGTGAACCTTTCGCCAAGCAAGTATTTTATGCACATGTTATATACTCATACAGCAAATAATCATTGCAAATACATCTACAAAATATATACGTATATGGTACTTTCTGCAATACACTATTTCTACATACATAGTGTATATTAGCATACCATGTATTAGGGCGAATCCTTTCGCCAAATAAGTATTTTATCCATATATCATATATTCATACAACAAATAATCATGTCAAACACATTTTCAAAATATATACGTATACGGTATTTTCTACGAATACCTATAATATGTAAAATTCCATATTCTACGTCTTTAATCGAAACAGAAAACAGAATGCACTTTGTACATGTGCAATTGCATGCAGATCATGAATCTATCATTATCTGACATTGAAAGCGTTGAGAACTGTAACCTATACACCTAAAGTCTGCACCTTTTATCGTAGAATCGTAACGAAGCCGATAGGTTTGCCAAGCTTCCGTATATGGCAGTTTGGTAACCTATAGAATGAAATAGGTTAGCTATTTCATAACCTACAATCTTCATAACCCTAAATCAGTTTGGGGTTAGGGTTTCTTACCTAGAAACGTCGCTGAAATCGCCGGGAAAGCGATAAGAATGAGGTGGTTAAGCAGCTAAGGCAGCAAGGAAGAAAGGCAGGAAGGATCTCCCACAACTCTCTCACTTTCTCTCTCTTTTCTTTCTTCTCACTCCTAGGTTTTCTCCCAAATTCGTATGGCTATGAGAGAGAGGGTTCTAAGGTCCTTATATAGCCTAAAACTTCACCGAAATAGACTCCAGGTCAAGGTATACTTAGGTTATACCCAAATCGGACCTATTTCAGCTTAATGGAGGACTTCTGGCGGGCCTCCTTGAGCCAAAGGTCGGACTTAAGCTCACAGACTATGGATCTTGGTTCCATTAAGTTTTCATTCCAGTAGGGTTCTCAGATCACGCGTGGCGAACCAGTTTCAGTTCAACGGTCAGCGGATCTCAATCGGATATTCCGAGTACATGGATATGTGTATAAAATTTCTCCTGATCCAAGGGTGTAATTTGGTCTGATTCTGACGGTCAGGTTGCTTAATATTGAACCGCAAGCAACAAGTCTCAGATTACTATTTGAGATATTTATTTTTAAAGAAAATCAAGTATTTTCATACTTCTCGCTCTAGACTCAAGCGAACAGCTGTGGGACACTATTTGGATTTGATTTCCGAGATGGTTGTTAAGCCCAGCGAGGCAGTCCTAAGTCCTTAACCTCGTATTATTCGGACTCCCGATGTGCGGTCTAGAACTGATACGGAATTTCGAGATGCTCCCGAGAGCAGCCGGGTAATGAGAATGATCCTAGATTTTAGGGTAACCTAGCGTCAATGATTCTACAAGTTTTGGGTCTTGCAGATCGTATTTAAAGCGATTCAAACGGATTTTGTAGCTAATCTAGTTTAACACTTAGTTACTTCGTCTCATTTCTAAAGGATTTAATCCTAAGTGATTTCTGGTCGAGGTGGTACTTAGGCCTTTGTAGTTTGTATATAAGGTGATCCAAGTTATAATACTTAACTAGTTTAAGATAGTGTCTAGGGTGAAAGTACTTAGGAAAATTGAAAGAACAAGGTGGTGAAGGGTTGGATTTGTGAAGGAAATGGGTTCAGAAGCGATTTTAGACTATGAGATTCAGTTCTGACAAGTTAATAAGGTGTTAGGAGCGGCCCATGCCTAAGGACGTCTAATTCCAGGTTGGCAAAAATCTGGGCTGTTACAGTATATTATCCACACCGTCGATCCCTTTAACCAACTCATTTTAGGGCATGAGCCAAAAAAAGAGGCAGATCCGAAGATCAAGTGGACCACACTACTGGAAACAATGGCAATTGAACTCCTACCATTGAAAGCTTCTTGAAGACCCTAGAAGTTTTGTATGAAACTGATATTTTTATTTCCACTTTATCCATGACTATGTGACCTTATTAATGGGTTGGATGATAAATAAACATCAATGTGGGCCTTAGGGAGAAAACAACTTTCAACCATTGACGTTTTAATGATCATTGTTTCATAAGGTGTGGTCCACTTGAGCTTTTGATTTTCCTCATTTTTGGGCTCGTGCCTTAAAATGTATTTTTTAAAAGGATGGATGGTGTGGATAACTCATATATATCATGGTGAGGCCCGTATATTTAAATCAGTAATAACAACGTTTGTATGGACTGATTTCACTCAACACTATTTCCTCGATCTACGGGCATTCCTTGAGCTCCGAGTTGTACAAACGGTTCAAAGGAGATTAAAGTTATATGGCCCCCACAGTGATGTATTTATTATATCTACACCGTTCATATACTTTTGAAAATCATTATAGGACATTATCCCAAAAATGAATAATATCAAAAGATCATCTCGACCACACCACAAATAGCAGCAGAGAATGATTTTCGCCGTTAAACCATTCGTGTGGACCGTGTGGTCTACTTGATTGTTAGATCTGTCTTATTTTTCGTCTCAAACCTTAATACGAGGTCACCAAATGGATGGACGGTTTGGATATAACACATACCCCATGATTAAACCCCCACAGCTCGCTAATATAGATAGAAAATCAAAACAGTCATGTTTTCAAGTATTGAACTTTCTTGCCATGCACGTCAAGTAACTAATGTTTAGTGAAAACATGAGGATGAAGGTAAAAAGCTATTTCAAAGCCATGTGGGGGCCACCTTGATGTATATGTTTTATCTAAGCCGTTCATCCATTTTAACATATTAATTTAGGCCTTGTTCAAAAAAATGGCATATATTAATGGCGTACCCAACTGGATCCGACTTCCTTTTTCTGACCGAGTTGGACCCGGTTCGGGTAAAGCAAATCATGTATCGGATTTGTTCGATTCAGGTGACCCGGATTTGATTTCGGTTCTAATCGAGTTCGGGTCCAACCATTTCCATTTCGGATCTGATCGGGTTAAACCCAATCCGTTCCGATCAAGACCGATGCCCACCTCTAGTAGCGAGTCTCCCTGCTCAACCTCTCATAAAATACTAGGCTGAGAATGATGGTTGATACGCAGGCACCTATTATTACACACGTGGCATAGATTGACTCAAATCAAAACTGACTAAATTGTCCATCCCACTGTTTCCGGTTTACAATACAAATATGAGATTATTTGAACGAACCTAAACTCTGATTTGTGGATGCTTGTCTGTCGGCCTAGGCGGGGCCACCGTCCAGCCTGAGTTTTCGTTCGTGCAGCCTTCTCGAGTTTTAATCTGCCTTCATTTTTGGCTCATTGCCTAACATAATCTAGAAAAAAAAAGATGGACGGGGTGGATTTCTCACAAAAATTATCATGGGCCCACTTTGCTTTGTTCTTATGACAGGTCGTGGGTGGCAACGGATTGACTACTCCCCTACCACCAGCCCGGTAGCGTGCTCTGTGGGCTTCACCATGATGTATGTGTTTCATCCATTTTTACAGATCATTTTAGGGCTTGATCCAAAAAATGAGAGAGATATAAATCTCAGGTGGACCACACTAGAGGAAAACTATAGTGATTGGATATCCACAATTAAAATCCTCCTAAGGCCCATTGCACTGTTTATTTGACATCCAATTTGTTGATTTGGTCACAAAGACCTAGATGAAGGGCAAAAATAAAGATCAGCTTGATCCAAAACTTTTATGGCCCCCAAAAAAGTTTTAATGGTCAACGTTGTTTCCTATAATGTTGTCCACTTGAGACTGGGATATACCTCATTTTTGGTCTCATTCCATAAAATGAACTAGAAAAATAGATAGGTGGCATGGATGAAACGCATAAATAATGGTGGGCCCACAGAGCACCAACCACCAACCATTGGTTGGTGCAGGGGGAGTGGCTAATCTGATTTCGTGGAAAGGAAAGGTGGTACGCATCTTGCTCTTGCTTGCATATTAAGCGAAAAATCCATTTGCACAAGAAAATCTCTACAGAGCAGATACCGTCGGGCCGTGACCACGATAAACAACCTACGCCCAACGTGATGTTTATTAGCCATCCAATCAATTGATAAAGTCACGCAGACTTGAAATAAGAAAAAACACATGCATCAGCTTCATCAAAAACTTTTATAGCACAATTGAAGTTTCTGAATGTCGGCATTAAGTCACCATTTTTTACCGGCATGGGCTTGATGAAATTTAGATATGCTTCATTTTTAGGTCCATTCCCTAAGAGCTTCCGAGATGAATGAATGGATATTTAATACATACATCAAAGTGGGCCTCACAGTCACGCCTTGACTGAAATCGGTATGACCTTGGCCTGACCGAATCCTCTCCCATGCTGCAACTTAATACTTGGGTTTCGTATGATGCTTGATATGCAGGTGCTCAGAAATTATACAATGTTTTATAGTGTGATTGGTGGAAGTTTTTACCGGGTTGGATGCCATATATGGGCTTTAAGAAAGTTTCAATGGTGGTGTTTCCGTCCTCATTGTTTCTTATTGTGTTGACTGCTTGAGTCGTTGATCCACCTCATTTTTTGTCTCATTTCCTAATATAAGATATAAAAAATTGATGGACGGAGTGGATCTCAGAAGGACATCAAGGTAGGCCCTACTGAGGTGTTCTTTTTGGAACTCCCTCGATACGATTCACAATCTCACCCATAACAAATTGGGTTTTGGATGGGAAATGTACCCATTACCTTTTTTTTACAAGGTTAGTAGAGCACTTAAGTGTACATACTCATTGGACAAAAGACGAACGTGGGTCATGCTAACAGGAATATGATAGCATTGCTCTTACTCTTAAAAGTCTCTGAGTTCACACATTGTGGCCCACTTTAGTTTTAGATAAGTCTCTTTTTTCTTCTTTTTTTTTTTAAGAAAAAAAACTTTATCTTAGTGAGTTATGCTTGATCAGCGGGCTTGATGATACGCGTGTGCGCACGCGTCAGTCCTTTGCTTTAAGCTTTGAAGCCAGCAATCAACGGCTCCTTCAAAGCCGTTGCGTGCTAGCACGGCTGAATTGATAGTCGTTTTTCAGCTGGGCACCTTCGCTCCACTCGCCTTAATGCGCTTTCAGAAAGTCCCGACATTTTCGATCATTCAAAAAAGCCAAAGTTGGATCGCCTTGAGGTACAAGAGCCGAGTTAACTGAGCTAACAGAGTGAACTGCCCTAGCTGCTATAGCTCCCTTAGCAACAGGAATAACAGCAGCAAGCCGAGTTGCACTAGCTGCTAGAGTTAGGAAGCCGAAGGCAACATCAAGCAAGGCATAAGCGACTAGCTCCAGAGCTGCTAGAGATGCACATCATAATATCCCTACATGCAAACTTATGGCATCTCATCCCCATTGTTCTATGTGATATGGCCCATGGTCTCGTGGATCTTCATAGACTAATTCAGCTTAGGAGAATAAGGGAAGCATAGGAATTTGGATTTTTGTAAAAAGAAACCTGATTGTTTGAATCGTGTATAGAACTGGAGAGGGTCCTACAAATTTAACAATGCGGATCACCGAGAACCAACCTCAAATATTACGAATAGATGGATCAACTTCACATATCCATTGGGATAGGTCATGGAAAGCGGCTTCAATCATATGATGAGTTTAGATAACTAACTGCAGCATGAATCATATGACGCATTTTGATCGCTGAATGGGACGAATCATATAAGAGGTTCAAATCTGCTTAAATGGCCTAAGCACGTCAAAGGTTTTAATCCATTGAAATGTCCCAAGCATGTCGAAGGTTTGGATCATTAGAAATGTCCCAAATCATATGAGCAGCTTGGATCATTTGAAAAGCTGAAGAGGGTCCTACAAAAATTAGGGCATGGATCAACTTAACATATTCATTGCCATGAATCATGATAAGCAGCTTCAATCATATGATGAGTTTGGATCATGAAAAGCATCATGTTAATGTTTTTTTTATCCATCAAAATGGCTCATGTCAAAGGTTTAGATCATTATAAATGGGCCAAATCATAAGATTTTGGATCATTCTAAAAAGAAACCTAATTGTTTAAATCGTGTATAGAACTGAAGAGGGTCCTACAAAATTGATGATGTGGATCACTGAGAACTAACCTCAAATATTACGAATAGTGGATCAACTAAACATATACATTGGGATGGGTCTTGGAAAGAGGCTTTAATGATATGATGAGTTTCAATCACTCACACCAGCATGAACCATATCATTTGGATCGATGAATGGGCCGAAAAATATAACAAGTTTAAATCCTCTGAAATGGCCTAAGCACGTCACAGGTTTTCAGCAATTGAAATGGCCCAAGCATATCAAAGGTTTGGATCACTATAAATGGGTCAAATCATATGAACAATTTCAATCATTTGTAAAGCTGAAGAGGGGTCCTACAAACTTCAGGGCCTGGATCAACTTAACATACCCATTGCCATGGATCATGAAAAGCAGCTTTAGTCATGTGATGAGTTTGGATCATGAAAAGCAGCTTCAATCGTATGATGAGTTTGGATCGCCGAATGAGTCGAATCACAAGAACAATTTGGATCCACCGAATGGCCCAAGCATGTCAAGCCGTAATCATATAGATTTCACTATCATATGGTAAGGGAATTCATTCGTACACTGTAAACACACGAATTTGGAGAATATTTTTCTATCTTTCTTCAGCCCAAAGGTGGGTTTAAATAACCACATTACAAGGCTATACAAGGAAGGTTATTGAAGAGCTTCTCTATACATGATACTTTACACCTAACAACCCATATATACAATATTCTATTCACATCCGCCCTCAAACTGATGTGGGATAATGAACCAACATTAGTTTGCCATGAAGAACCTCTATATTCTGTATTAGCACTGGATTCTCAGTAAGCACTTACAATGAATAAGAAATTACTAATTGGTGATGGGTAATTATTATCTTGTACACACTAGATGTTCCGCACTATCTGAATTTCTTGCTTGCGCATGAAGCACACTGTAAATGGTATTCAATGAATTTCAATTTCTCATAAAATGGAATGTCCTTGTTTCTCTAGTTCTTATGTAGTGTTGTCATGACTGTCCTCTGATTAAGACAATCACGCTATTGTCTGAAACAAATGCTTCAAATCTCTTCACTGTAAGTGCATTTAGAATGTTGTTTGGATCATATTTGGTGGTTAGATCTACCAAAGGCATTTTTTAGCTTGTATGGGGTAGGTGTTTCTTCTTCTTCTTCTTTTCCCTTAGAATGATAAAGGTATTGTAGAAGGTTTTTAGTTTTGAGTGAGAAACTTAGTCTCAATCTTAACAGTTAAAAATTTGAATGAACATGTGAATCAGTGTTTTGTACATGGTTCTGACAATTAGTTTCAGTTTGTGAGGGGCTAAATTCATTCATTTCCCTTTTGTACAGTGTAGTGGTTGTCTTGGAGGGCTGGTTAGATTCGCATCACCCTCTGTTGAAACACTCGAGATACCACAAAAGAGAAGCATAGGTCAACTGTTAAGCAGTGCGAAAAGATAATGGTCATCCAGTCCTCAAGAGATGGAAAACAGTGTTTGAAATTCACATTCCTATGAATCACATTAATTGATTGGTTCCGCTGTTGTGAATGAAGAAACAAAGATGATAGAGAAAAATGTGAACAATTGTCCATTTGTTAACCAAGGTCTGTCTGTCCCTTAAAATGAGTTTGATACAGATTAAGAGTTTATTGTTTGAGTTTTACATTGTTAATATCACTTCAAACTTGGTTGTCCGTTCCATTCTAGTTACCGTTGATGTATCCTTGTTGGAAGAGAATGAATTCATATTTTGGCCTTTTGTTGTTCTGTTTTGGATAGACCTTAATGGAGATAACAGTGTACTTGTACTTGAATTTGAACTAGTTCACTCTTCAGTTTTCCAGTGGCTATGGCCATGACATCAGACGCAAGGGAAGAAGAACCAATCTGATGCAGAGAACCCACGACAAGTGACATCTGCACCCACAGGTGAGAAGTTTCTGCACAACATTTGTTACGTTCAAGAAGAAGAACCAATCTTTTGGGTTTCTTACTAATGAATTAGTGAACAATTTGCATATTGTTGACAAATAATTTGTGTATCAAGAAAAGCATGAATTATTCAGGAACTCTCTCTCTCTCTCTCCATCTATCTATGTCTATCTATCTAGCTATCTACTTATTAACACAGAGAGTCTTATCAACACACCCCATCTGAAAATTATGACTCAGTAAAAGCTTAGTCAGTTTTTCGTACCATGCTCTGGGAGCTTGTTTCAGACCATAGAGAGCCTTCTTAAGATGATACACATGATCAGTAAATTTAGGATCTTCAAACCCTGTAGGTTGTTCAACATATACCTCTTCATGTAAATCACCATTCATAAAGGCACTCTTTACATCCATTTGGTAAATTTTAATCTTCCTAAAACATGCAATGGAGATAAAAAGTCTGATTGATTCAAGACGAGCTACAGGAGCAAATGTTTCATTATAGTCAATACCTTCAATTTGTGTATACCCCTGTACAACTAGCCTTGCTTTGTTTCGTATAATATTTCCAAGTTCATCAGATTTGTTTTTGAAAATCCATTTTGTTCCAATAATATGTTTATCTTTAGGTCTAGGAACAAGGTACCAGACGTCATTTCGATGAATATCGATTAAGTTCTTCTTGCATCGCAAGAATCCAGTTTTCATCCGAAAGTGCTTCTTTTACGTCAACTGGTTCAATCTGGGAAGTAAAGCATACGTAGTTACATATGTCCTCTAATTGTCTACGAGTGCGCACACCAGTGAGAGGGTTTCCAAGTATTTGAGAAGTTGGATGATCTTTAACAGTCCTTAATTCAGGATTAGTTTCACTTGATGAAATTTCTTGTTTTTCAAATATAAGAACTTCATCATTATCTGAACTAGGGACAGGTGTATTCAAAAGATCATCAATCACAACATTTATTGACTCTTGAATCACACCGGTCCTGTTGTTCAGAACACGACATGCACGACTGTTTAAAGAATATCCTAAAAAGATCCCTTCATCACTTTTAGTATCGAATTTTCCCAAATTTTCACGGTCACCCAAAATATAGCACTTTTCCAAAAACTCGAAAGTATTTGACAGAAGGCTTTTTCTCAAACCACATTTCATAAGCCGTTTTATTATTAGATTTATAAATATAAACACGGTTAATAATGTAGTAGGCTGTATTCACTGCTTCAGCCCAGAGATTCCTAGGGAGCTTCATGCCATTTAACATAACATTTCCCATTTCTTGAAGCACTCTATTCTTCCTCTCGACAATTCCATTTTGTTGAGGAGTTTTAGGTGCAGAGAATTCATGCGATATTCCCTGATCGCTACAAAATTTCTCAAACCGCATTTTAATTCGGATCCATGATCACTACGGATCTTGCTGACTTGAGAACATTTTTCAGTTTGAATCCGTTTTATAATCTTTTTCACTTCATCAAGGGTTTCTGATTTATCTCTCAAGAATGAAACCCAAGTGTATCTTGTGTAATCATCTACAATAACTAAGATGTACTTTTTGCCACCTTGACTTTCCGTTCTTGTTGGTCCTATAAGATCCATGTGGAGAAGCTCGAGTGGTCTTGTGGTGATATTGGAGTTCACCTTTTTGTGAGAGCTCCTAGTTTGTTTACCATACTGGCATTCACCACAAATCTTGTCTACTTTTTGCATCTTAGGTAGACCTCTAATTAGTTCACTTTTGCTCAATCTGTATAAATTTCGGTAGTGTACATGTCCAAGGCGTTTATGCCATAATTCTGTCTCATCGGTATGGACCATGTAGCACGTTTGTTTAGATGAGCTACCATTGCTTACTATATAGCATTTTCGAAGTTCTCACACCAGCTTAATATTACAGAACCCTTTTCATTTATAATTTCACAACCTTGATTAGAAAATTTAACATTATAGTTGTTATCGCATATTTGAGATATGCTCAACAGTGTTGTGTTTTAAACCCTCAACATATAAAACTTTTTAAATAAGGGAAGGTTATAGAGTTGGACCGTACCTTTGCCAATTATCTTGCGAGTGCTACCATCACCAAATGTGACTGACCCATCACCATATCTTTAAGATCGGTGAATAGTGCTTTGTCGCATATGTCCGAAGCATCCACTGTCTAGGTACCATTTCGAATGGCTTGTAGCTTTGAAAGCAAGTGTGAGCAACCAAACAAGTAACCTTAGGAACCCATTTCAAGATCTTTTTTGGGTTTAGGAGAATAATTGGTCTTCTTTTGTTTATAGTTGTAAGAGTGACCTACTTGAGTTAGATTTTAATAGCTCCTTCAAAAATCAACAATTTTTTCACTAGTGGGTTTCGAATCTGATTTTTGAAATTTATATAGTCGCTTTTTGTTTTTGAAAAGTTTTTGTATTTTTAGAAAAAACTTGACTAGTGCCTTTTCCTTTTGAGTTAGAAGTCTCTCCTTTCACAAAATTGGAACGAGTATTCTTCTCAGGAGATGTGTTTTTATCATAGCCCAACCCGATCGATCGCCACATTTTCTTGATCCTGGATAATAATTTTTCTAATTTTGGATCACCTTGGGCATATCTCCATGTGTCCTTCAAACTCAGAAGAGAAGATACTTCATTTTTAAGTTTCTCATTTTCAGATTTCAAATTTTCAATTAGGGAGGTTTTGAATTCTAGATCACACTTTGATTTTTCAAAACAATCTCAAATTTGAGATTTTTCTAAAACAAGGGTTTCAAAACATTCTTTAAGTTTAAAAACTTTTCTTTTTGAAGTTTAAGTTTGACAAAGAATTTTACAACTTTCCTTATATAAGGCATTGTAAGCATCTTGAAGATCTTCATCATTTTCATGATCACTATCCAAATTTTCTTCACTTGTTGAATCATCGTGATCTGAAAAAGTAAACTTGGCTAGAGTCATAAGGGCCTTAAGTTCACTGCCCGACTTGGTTTCTGAATTTTCTGATTCAGAAGAGGCTTCAGAATCAGACGATTCATCCCAAGTAGCCAACATACCCTTCCTTTTGGATCTGTCCTTTTTAGGACATTTGTTTGCTAAATGCCCATATTCTTGACAGTTGTAACATTGACTATCTTTCAATGACTTCCAAGTTTTAAACTTAGGTTTAGAACGTTTCTTTTCATTTGCCTTTTGAAAGTCGACTCTTTTCTTACTTTTGAAAATCTTATAAAACTTTTTCGCCAAAAGGGCCATATCATCTTCAGACTTTTCTGAATCTGAATTTTCTTGAGTAATACTTCTAGATGACTTCAAAGCAATAGATTTACCTTTAGGAGCTTTAAAACTTAACTCATAGGTTTGTAAAGAACTAACTAATTCTTCTACCTTCATATTATCCGTATCACGAAGTTCCTGGATTGCGGTTACCTTAGAATTGAACCGTTCAGGAAGAGAGAGTAGTATTTTTGCACACACTTTACTTTCTGGGATCTTATCGCCAAGACCCCACATTGAGTTTACAATGTCATTCAATCTAGTGTAAAAGTCCATAAACATTTCATTTTTCTCCATATGAATTTCTTCAAATTTAGTTGTGAGGAGTTGAACTTTAGATTTCTTGACAATTGATGTACCTTCGTGTGTCATTTCTAAAATATCCCAGGCTTGCTTTGCAGTATCACAGGATATGATTCTTTTGAACTCATCCTAGATAGTGCTAAGTGATTGCATTTAGTGCTTTAGCATTAGACTACTCTCATTTTTCTAAGTGTGGTCCATTGGTAATATAGTGTAATTTTCATAGATTTTGAACCATCAACACCGACTTCCATGATAGAGGTTTCCATTCGAAATGTGGGCTTGCCACACACTTTCATCCATTGATTTGAGGAAGATCCTCATTCTCGCTTTCTAATAGGCATAGTTGGAACCATCAAAGGGTGGAGGCCTAGAATCGAAAGGCTATCAAAATTTGACATCTTTTATATAGCTTAGATCGTTAGCTCGAAATAAATCCAAATAAAAAGCAACAAAAATGAGCTATTAGGCTCGATACCACTTGAAAAGACCAAGCTATATGTCCTGAGGGGGGTGAATAGGACTATGCTAAATTTAAAATAAAATCACCTTAAATAAAGTAAACCAATATCCTTACAATTATGAATCAATTCACAATGCTAAATTTAAATCACCTTGATAAATAAGTATTGAGAGATTGATACAAATTCAGTTCTAAGGACAACCTTACACCATAAGAAACAAGGGCTTATGGTAGGACAACCTTATTTCTAGAACCTCTTTTGGATCAAGGACTCAATTTTAATATAAGTAAATGAAATAGCAAGGAATTGAAATTAAATGCAGAAGTATAGATCTAAATTATTACAACAATCCCCACACTTGCTTGAAATGTAAATAGTTATAACATTCACATCCACTTGTACATTCCACACAATCGAATGATAAAAGATATGAAAATTAAGCAAGCATTCAATCTACAAGGCAAAGAGTTATAGTGGTTCGCCTGTGTGTACACCAACTGTTTTCCAACACCACACAAAGCTAGTTCCTAATATCCTCACACAGGGATATTAGCGTCACTATCAAATAGGTTTTCTCGTGTTCACCAAAAACCTTTACAATTGTGTCTTTTTCACTTGGGCTTACACAATTCAAAAACCCCTCTTTTTCTCGAGTTTTCTCGTTTTCCTCACAACCAATAAAATGAGATTTTTCCGCTCAACCTCAAACAAAACCTAAGACAAAGAGATTTTTCTCGCTTAACCTCAAACAAAACCAAAAGTAAATAAATTTTACGTTGTAAAATACCCGGATTTCTCCTTTTCTTAGCAAACAGAGAACCAATCGGAGTAGATGATTGAATGTCAAAGTTCAATTTCTAATACTCACATTCATAAGGTTCTAAATTCTAATAGATTTTAGATTTAACTTGTTGGCGTAGCTATATTTGATTTTGATTCCAAGAAGAAGGAATAAGATAATTCCTCTTATCAAATAAGATTGGAATATAGAAACAAAATCAAATTAAATAAGCTAGCAAAAAGGAATATTAAATAAGCATAATGTAGCTTAAAATAAACACGATTTAACTCGAGTGATCACTTGAAAATTCTTGAATAGAATAGAGTTGAAGTGTGAAAACTCAATTTCGTGTTCAATTTATAGAAGCAAAAATCGTTAAGTACGGGGAAAACCTTCGACTGGGTCGTAGCTCTAACGATTTTTGAAATATTGAGCGCGATCTTTGAAAGTCGTTCCACGATCAAAGTAGTAGCCTACGACCTCGTGGTCACCTACGATGGGTCGTAGATCCTTGACCGGTCGTAGGACCATAGATTATGTCATGACTTTGAGTCGTAGCTCCATGATTGGTCGTGGAAGAGTCGAAGCCACACCTACGACCGGTCAAGGACCTCCAGATCGGTCGTGGGCGTACTAAAAATTCGAAAAATCTTCAACTACTTAGACCGGTCGTGGAATTTCTTGACCGGTCGAACCAATGCCAGGATCGGTCGAACAAGAGCTAGACTCAGAAATAGACCAAACTTATGTAAAATAAATATTTGATTTATGTATCCAAAGTGACCTACTTAAAGGGTCAACCTAAGGTCATTCAAACCCGAATCATGTCGTATGGACATTGAACTTCAACCATTCAACGAATGTAGATTGTTTGAACCATATCTAGATCTTGAACTTGTTGTAGCTTCAAACTTGAGATCTTCATCAAGATAACAACTACTTCATGCATTGCTTATTAGTCTTGAAGTCATGAGTTGTTTCTTAAGATTTGAACATCAACATTGTAGCTTCATGAGACTTCAACATGTAGCTTCTTGAACTTCAATATGTAACTTCTTGAAAAGTTCAACTTGTAGCTTCTTGAAGTGTTTATGCGTGTCTTCAATTCATATAAATCATCATACAAGCACAAGACACGATAGATGTTTTGACACATCAAAATTTGACAATCAAAGGAGTATGAGACCATAACACTTACAATCTCCCCCTTTGTCAAATTTGTGACAAAACACCCAAGTAATAATACTTCCAATAGACATAAGAGAACAAACACAACAGTTCACAATGAGAAGCATGCACGCTATATATAGATATGATAAGTAATAACTAGCATCATTCTCCCATAACTACCCCAAGCTTAACTCCCCCGAGTATGCCCGAGTAATAGAGCACATCATAAAGATTAAATTCAAATAAATCAAAAGCTCCTCCAAAACTTCTCCCCCTTTTTGGCACAAAATGACAAAGGAAGAAGATCATCAATAATAAAGAAAATAGGAGTTGATTCAAGAGAGCATAGAGCATAAATCAAAAAGTCAAGGCACGAAAAGTTCAAGAAAAAAATATTACAGACACATCAAAAATTTAGTCAGAACCAGAAGAGGGTCCAGGATTAGATGGATCAATTTTATGTAAACCCTTAGCAATCCGCCTCATATATTTGCGTAAATATGAAAATTACGTGTCTTGGGTAACACGAATTTGAGCCACCTGCTCTTGAAGGGAATTCAATCTCTCATCAAAATCGAAGGTGAAAATCAGATCATTAGCCGAGTCCGATTCAAGTTCTTCAAATAAATCATTCATATTCACGTCTTGGGAAGATCACTAGCTTGAGCATTTCACACACTTCAAAGACCACCTTACACATCCACTGTCCATCGGGCCAATTCTAAATTCATCTTGTTAATATTGGAATTATTAAAAGGAGATGATGGATGGGTTTTTCTCTAGTAGAATAGCTACGAGCATATGATTTGCCAAAGATAGTCAATAAATAACCAAAGGGTATATCACTATGTCCCATGAGATAAAATAATGGAATGACAAATTAAAGAAGGTAGACATATGTTTGCACAGACTACGAGAATGCGAAACACGAACCATGAAAGTTTCGGTTTTATTACCGTAACGTGGATAAAGATTTGAGATGAATATCTTATGAAGTACTATGTGGGTAACAAATACCTTGAGGGAAGTACATGACCTTTATGAGTCCAATGAACATCCAAATTACATAAATCTCTAGTAAGCATTTTTCGTTCGATTCGAGAGACTCATGTAAAATATGAATTGGAATGCTCTCATCATTGATGATTTCCATAATGTCAAAAAAATGTCGATCTACTAAAAACAATCCTTCTTGAGTATCAACTTTGGTTAGTGTGCAGCATTCGACATATTGAGTCCTGCTCACCTATGCACGAGCACACCTTTGTACACGTGTCATGGGCGTCTAATCAGAATGGACCATGCGATGCGGAATCCCATGACTCGTCATGGAAATTTTTTTTACCTCGATCTAAAATTCTGGTGGGCCATAACAAAGAGAAATGCAAATCAGGGGAGGAAATTGTTTTCATTTTTCATGGCCCACCAAAGTTTTGAGTCAAAGTAAAAATTGGGCCCAAGGCATTTTATGAGTCACTACTTCACGAGGACCGTTCAGATTCGAGAGTCACATCACGTATGATGTTTTCTCAAAAAAGATTGCACGAGTTCCGTGCGAACTAGTGCGCAGTTGAGCATTCAACATATTGAGACATGCTCACCTACGCACGTGCGCACCTTTGCACACGTGTCATGGGCGTCTAATTCGAATGGTCCCCATGTGATGCGGAATCCCATGAATCTCCAAGGGAAAAATTTTCACCCTGATTTAAAATTCTGGTGGGCCATAGCAAAGAGAAATGTTAATTAAGAGAAGAAAATGTTTTCATTTTTCGTGGCCCGTGAAAGTTTTGGATCAAACTAAAAATTGGGCGTAGTTGGTTTCATGAGGTTCTGCTTCATGTGGACCGTTTAGATTTTAGAATCATATCATGTATGATGAGTGCTCAAAAAAGTTGGCACGAGTTCCGTTCGAACTAGTGCGTAGCTGAACATTCGGCATATAGAGTCATTCTCACCTATAGAGTTGGGCATTTCTGACCTGATCTGGTGGATCTGACCCAATCTGAACAGAACCGAAGGCCTGGATCGGTGCGATTCGAGTAGGACCAATCAGATCCGATCATTCATCGGATCGAGTTCGGATCGTTGTCAATCTGGACCGATCCGATCCGAAATCCGATCCGATTGGATTTGATCCGATCTGGTCATGTAGTATGAAGTTAAAATAGAGCCGTTGGATTATTTTTGGAGTAGTTCTGTTAGACTGTAGGTGATTATTTCTGGAATAAATACGGGAGTTATTTGAAACTCTGGCTGCGTATGGAGCTTGATATGCAGGCACTTGGAAATAAAATACCTATCACATGATAACTCAAACTGGACCGACTAAACTGTGACACCTTCTGTTGAAGAGTTAAAAACTAAAAATCAGATTTTTAGGACAAATGAAATATTTGATTCGTGGATACTTTTTTTTTTTTTTATGAAATAAGACCGTTGGATAGTTTCATTTTTAACTACCTAATAAATATTCCCAAATCTAATAGTCAGATAATAAACTAAGCGTAATTTTTGGTTAGTGTTACAAATAGGCTTATGACCAAAATTTGGACGGTTTAATTTGAATTATTTGCATTCCACATGCAATTCCTAAGTAAATTCTAAGTGCCTGTGTATTTGTCTACCAGAGTATCATTCTCTGCCAGAGTATCAAAGTTTATCTGCAATAAATATTGGTAAGATCTAGCGAACACTGATTTTTGGTCCCATGTCGTGAAATGAGCTCGCAAAACAGATGGACGGAGTGATTCCTTAGAAACATAGCAGTGGGTCCCACCCAACATCCTTGCACAGGAACTTCCTGTGAAAGGCTTTCGCAGGAAATCCGCGAAGGAGACATGATGACGAAGACCAGCACCTACGCTCCTCGAGCTCCGAGTTGTACAAACGGCTCAAATGAGATCAAAGTTACATGAGCCCCACCATAACGTTTATTTTTCATCTAATCTGTTAATAATGTTAAAAATACATGGATGAAGTGGAAAAACAAATTTCATATTGATCCAAAACTTTTGAGATCTCAAAAAGGGTTTTAATGGTAAATGTTCAATCCCCCACAGTTTTTTGCAGTGTGGTCCAACTGATCTTTAGATCTGTCTTATTTTTCTGGTCAATCCTTAAGACAAGCTCTCTAAATGGATGGACGGTTTGGATGTAACACATACCTCATTGTAATGCCCTGAAAATCGAGGGTCGAGCATAAACTCCACTCCCGAGTTCCAATGCATCACTTATACAACATAGATAATGATGATTGAATGTTGTTTATATTAGTGCGATAAACATGAGTGAGATTATACCAAAGCAACATATCATACTTCAGAGACAGTTAAATTACGCAAGCGGAAGACTGTGATAGATATATAAAATATATAAACTGTTGTATGTCTCCAGAGTATGAACATGTTACTAGGTTAAATATAGACATGTATTAACCAGAAATGAACAAAAGGAATATACATGGGTGTTCCAAAAGTGCAAACTAAAGTAATTCCTGTACTCCCGTCAATCAGAAGATGGTCTACATAAATCCGCCTGATAGCCGTATAAGGAGAAACCCTCCTCATCATCATAAAAATCCGGCTCCACTTCGCAAGCATCGCCATCATCTGAAAATTAAACAGTGTCTGGTTGGTGTGTACAATACTGTCACGTAACGTGGGAGTGAGTGATCAACTCAGTGGAACAATAAAGCAAAGGTTAACATGTTATCAATTCAATCAAGCAGTAATGATAAAGCAATAAATCACACATCCCTAAGTACTCTTGTTAATGCAAGAATGGTATGAATGTATGATGCATGCCCTCACCTATGCTCCCTCAGCGACTTCATCTCACGTTCGCGCATGAACAATACTGCCTCAATGCTTGACCTGCTACGCCTGAACGCACGCGTAATGCAATGCATGCATATGATTACCAAGTTCTTATTAGTCTTTTTCATACAGTACGGTTGGGAAACTAAGGTACCTCACTTATATCATTTCCTAAACATTGATCCATTCTAGGGTCATCAGTCCTAGTTAGTCTCGTACGATGTTACGGTTCTAGGTCACTACAAAGGGTTCATCGCCAATCAGTGCAGGCCTAGTTTATACTCTTGTTGCTACGGAAGGGTCGTCGCCTCCACATAGACTGAGAGTACTCTCGAGGTCACTACAAAGGGCACGTCTAGGGCTGTCAGGGCTGTTGCATGAAATCGTTACACCACTCCCCCATCACCCATCACGGCTTTGTCATCAAAACGGTGTAGGCTGACAACTCGAATACAGTGTCTCATACCACCATAATCGGCTCATGAGTCTGGGTTGCTCACTGGTCACTACGGGGAGGCTCGTCGCCCCAGCGCAGGCCAACAGCTCAACCATAGTGTCCCATACCACCATGTCCAGCTCATGAGTCTTAGCGGATCGAGGTACTAAGGTTAACGGGGTTTCACTGGTAAGTTTGGTACCTTAGGTTCAAGCAGTAGCGTCCAAACATGGTGAACATACAATGGCCAATCGGGTTATTAGACAAGTTCGACTGGTACGAGCGTACGCTGAAGTAACCGACAAGGTACCACTGTCGACAACCATCGTACGACTCGGATTCATCGAACGTGTCTTTTGTGGCGAAATGACCTCAGCCACAAAATCAAGGCCTGTTACCGATTGCCTGGACTATACAATAGTCCCAATCACATTCAATTACAACAAAATATCCTAGAAGATAGTTAAAGCAGTTATGAATCAAGATTGCAAATCATATAATCAAAGGTCCAATAATGTTCGCTTTAGGGTTGTCAAGGTTGTTGCATGGAATAGTTACACCACTCCCCCATCACCCTTCACGGCTTTGTTTCTGTATTTTATGGACTACAACTTAAATATAAATCTACACATATGCATTCCATAGATAAAACAGACGCTATAATATACGGTACATGAAGGAAATCATACACATAGTTAAGGGAGTTGGGAATCATAGCTTAACACCTATATAAATTATAATTTACTAACCACTTACTCATTTAATCATTTTAACAAACACTTAGACTACACATACATCAACATACATGACGTATGTTGATCACACAGGTAGTAGGCCAAATCCTTTCACTAGAGAGTTGCCCCGTATACCACACGCATATACCCACGATGGATAATCATGGCATGCATGAATCCGGGTTCTATACTCATTCAATCATTTTCACAAACACATGGGCTACACACTTAGACATATATACGTGCATTGGCCGTGGCGTGATTTATGGCAAATCCTTTCGCTAAGGGTTATCGCCTATACAACCATCATATATCCATGACAGTTGGTCATGGTGAGCACGAATGCAAATTCTATGCTCATTCAGTCATTTTCACAAACACATAGGCTACACAATTTAACATACGCAACGTATGTTGATATAACATGCATTAAGGCAAATCCGTTCACCCAGCAGTTAATACTAGTAAGTCTAGCATACATATACAGTAGTTAATCATGGCCAACACAATTTCAAATTTTATATGTATACGGTATTTTCTATAAATATATGGAATACAGTATATTCAACATAGTTAATGTATAACTGAAAAATGAAACAGACATCACTTTGTACAAGTGCAATAGCATCCACATCAGTAATATATCATTAACTGACATTGAAAGCCTTGAAAATTATAACCTATACGTTTAAAGTCCGCACCTTACGCCGTAAAAGCATAACGAAATCTCTAGAAACTCTAAGGCTTCGTCAACGAGGGTATATCAACCTATAGCATGAGTTGGGTTAGTTATTCCATAACCTACATGACCTGAAACCCGAAAACAGATTAGGGTTAGGTTTTCTTACCTAAGAACAGAATCGGTATCATCGGTAGAGCGGTACGAAAGAGCTGATTTAGCCCGTGGAAGGATGGGATTGAATCCCAGGGATGAACTTGAAAAGGCCAAGCTATATGTCCTAGAGGGGGGGGGGGGTGAATAGGACTATGCCAAATTTAAAAATAAATCAGCGGAACTAAAGTAAATCAATACTCTTACAATAATGAATCAATTCACAATGCTAAATATAAATCACCTTGATAAATAATTATTGAGAGATTGATACAAATTCAGTTCTAAGGACAACCTTACACCATAATAAACAAGGGCTTATGGTAGGACAACCTTATTTCTAGAACCTCTTTTGAATCAAGAACTCAATGTTAATATAAGTAAATGAAATAGCAAGGAATTGAAAATAAAGCGATCTAAATTATTACAACAATCCCCACACTTGCTTGAAAATGTAAATAGTTACAACATTCACATCCACTTGTACATTCCACACAATCGAATGATAAAAGATATGAAAATTAAGCAAGCATTCAATCCACAAGACAAAGATTTATAGTGGTTCGCCTGTGTGTACACCAACTGCTTTTACAACAAGCCACACAAAATGCTACTCCACTCCTAATATCCTCACACAGGGATATTAGCGTTCACTATCAAATAGGTTTTCTCAAAGTTCACCAAAAACCTTTACAATTGTGTCTTTTCACTTGGGCTTACACAATTCAAAAACCCCTTTTTCTGAGTTTTCTAGTTTTCCTCAGACAACCAATACAATGAGATTTTTCTGGCTCAATCTCAAACAAAACCAATAATAAAAGAATTTTACAGAATTGTAAAATACCTGGATTTCTCCTTTAGCAGCCCGGTAGAACCAATCGGAGTAGATGATTGAATATCAAAGTTCAATTTCCAATACTCACATTCATAGGGTTCTAAATTCTAATAGATTTTAGATTTTGACTTGTTGGGCGTAGCTATATTTGATTTTGATTCCAAGAAGAAGGAATAATATAATTCCTCTTTTCAAATAAGATTGGAATAGAGAAACAAAATCAAATTAAATAAGCTAGCAAAAAGGAATATTAAATAAGCACAATTTAGCTTAAAATAAACACAGACTTATCTCGAGTGATTACTTGAAAATTCTTGAAAGAATGGAGTTCGATGTGAAAACTCAATTTCGTGTTCAATTTATAGAAGAAAAAATCGTTCCTACGACTGGTCTTAGAAACCTAGGACTGGTCGTAGCTCTAACAGATTTTTGAAAAATTGAGCGTGATCTTTGAAAGCCGTTCCACGACTGGTCGTGTGTACCCTACGACTGGTCGTGGGACACCTACGACTGGTCGTGGGTCACCTACGACTGGTCGTAGGACCATGAAATAGGTTGCTGGATTTTCAGTCGTAGCTCCACGACTGATCGTGGACGAGTCGAAGCCAACCTACGACCGGTCGAAGGACCTCCAGGACTGGTCGTGGGCGTTCCAAAAAATCCGAAAAATCTTCAACTAATTAGACCGGTCGTGAAATTTCTTGGACTAGTCGAACCAATGCTAGGACTGGTCGAACAAGAGCTAGGACCGGTCTTGGAGCAGACTCAAGCTCATGTAGAATAAACATTTGTTTTATGTATCCAAAATGACCTACTTAAAGGGTCAACCTAAGGTCATTCAAACCTGAAATATGTCGTATGGACATTGAACTTCAACCATTCAACGAATGTAGATTGTTTGAACCAATATCAGGCTTGAAATCTTGAACAATATCAGGCTTGAAGTCTTGAACAATATCAGCTTGAGCTTTGACATCATGAGCTTCATCTTGTAGCTTTTTGAACTTTAACATCTTAAGCTTCAACTTGTAGCCTTTTGAACTTTAACATCTTGAGCTTCAACTTGTAGCTTTTTGAAGTATTTAAGCAGTGTCTTGAATAAAAATCATCATACCAAAGACAAGACACGATAGATGTTTTGACATAACAAAATTTGACAACCAAAGGAGTATGAGACCATAACCCTTACAATCTCCCCCTTTGTCAAATTTGTGACAAAACACCACACCAAGTAATAATACTTCCAATAGACATTAGAGTAGTACAAAGCAAGCAGACATAAGAGAAGTACAAAGCAAGCACAGATGCACAGAATGATAAGCAATGTATAGACATGATAAGCAATAATCATTTTCCCATAGCTCTTGAGAAGAAGTTTAACTCCCCCTGAGTAATAGGACTCCCCCTGAGTAATAGACAAAATTAATAATCATTCAATAACATTCACCAAACTTCTCCCCCTTTTTGACACAAAATGACAAAGGAAGAAAAGCAGTTAATGTGCATAACCAATTTGGAGTTGAAGCAAAAAAATAGTCCATAACCAACAAAAAGGTTTGAGATGCAAGCTAATATCAGTAAATATTACAGACCAAAAAAAAAAAAAATTCAATGTCAGAACCAGAAGAAGGTGCAGGATTAGATGGATCAATTTTGTGTAATCCCTTAGCAATTCGCCTCATATATTTACGCATATAAGAAAATTGTGTGTCTTGAGTAACACGAATTTGAGCCACCTGCTCTTGAAGAGAATTCAACCTTTCATCAAAATTAGAAGGCTGAAAATCAGGATCATCAGCCGAGTCTGACTCAAGTTCTTCAAATAAGTCATCCATATTCACGTCCTCAGGAAGATCACTAGCTTCAACATTACATGCTTCACCACCACTGCTACCAACATCCACTTGGCCTCTAGCCAAATCTAAAGTCATCTTATTAAGATTAGAGTTATTAAAAGGGAGATGGTGGATGGGTTTTTCTCTAGTAGGCATGGCTATGAGCATATGATTTGCTAACCTAGTCAGTAAATAACCAAAGGGTATATCACTATGTCCAGGATGGTGACGTGACAGAATAATGGAATGACAGATTAAAGAAGGGAGGCATATATTAGCACCAGAGACAACATAATGCAAAACACGAACCATAAAAGCAGTGAGTTCGGTTTTGTTACCAGAACGTGGATAAAGATTTGAAATGAATATCTTATGAAGTACTCTGTGTCTGGGTAACAAATACCTTGAGGGAAGTACATGACCTTTATGAGTCCAATAAACATCCATATTACATAAATCTCTAGTAAGCATTCGTCGTTCAGATTCTGAGAGACTATCATGTAAAATATTAATTGGAATGCATTCATCATTGATAGGTATTTCCATAATATCTGCAATCAAATGTCGATCTACAACAAACAAACCTTCTTGAGTATCAACTTTAAAAGTTAAATTCTCAAGAGAGAAATCGCAGATACATGCAAACATGGATTGGGCAATGGACTGGTATGCAGCTCCACCCCAATGTAAGATGTTATCCCATCCCACAGATTCCAACAAAGAAGGAATACCAAAAGAAGCAATGTGATTGACATTAACATGACGTTCAACAATTACATTACGCATACGCAAATCTCGAGCATCAGTAGGATCATTTTCAGGAGAACGAAGATGACGTTGAACAATAGAAGTTGATCTAGAAGAAGATGGACCTCGAGTAGTTTTCTTTTTACCTCTAGGATCCATTTTCAAAGAAAGATTTCAAGGAAACAACAAGATGCAAGATAGAAGAAATGAGATTTAGATAGAACAGATTTTTCAAGAGAAAAACCCCAAATCCTGCAATCAATGATCAAATAGATTCCACAAACATAAGTTTTGAAGCACTAATAGTAAGAATCTACAAGAAAAATGTAAAAGAATCACTAACCTTGAAAAACAATGAAGATGGGTTGGGGCAGCCGTAGCTAGGACGGTTGGAAAGAAATGAAGAAATGAAGAAGAAGACTAAAATCCCCAATTTTAAGTGAAATCCCATGCTTTACGACAGGTCGTGTACGTGTTCGACCGGTCGTGGCACGACCGGTCGTGTATTCTCACGACAGGTCGAGTATGACAAAAAATTTGCAATTTTTTTATTTTTTTATTTTTAAATAATTTTAAGTTTAAAACATCAAACTTATGATACACAAAATCATGCAAACTCAATTTAAATTGCACATACCGAGATCAAATTTTAATTTATTAAACCGGCTTTTGTCGAGCGGTTTAGTGAAAATGTCCGCAAGTTGAATCTCGGTTGGAATGTAATCCAAATTTATTAATTTTTCTTCCACTAATTCACGAATGTAATGAAATCTAATGTCAATATGCTTAGTACGTGAATGCTTGAATCGATTTTTAGAGATATTTATTGCACTGGAATTATCACAAAATAAAATCATAGAATCTTGAGTAATTCCATAATCGCTTAACATTCGTTTCATCCAAACAAGTTGAGTACATGCATTTCAAAGAAGAATGTATTCAAATTTCTCAAATGATTGATAGCGATATAGAACTTTGCTTCTTGCTAAACCAAGAAACAAGACAATTTCCAATGTAGAAACAACCACCACCGGTTGATTTCCTATCATCAATGTTTCCAAATTTACAAGATCATCTGCGTGCTTGCGCTAATTGAACATTAGTCTCATGTGGATACCAGAGACCCAATTTAGTAGTACTTGCGACATATCGCATAATCCGCTTAACAAAAGCTGCGAGCTAAGTGAGATTCTTTAGGATTTGATTGATAACGAGCACAAATACCAACACTCAAAGCAATATCTGGTCTACTAGCGCTTAGATAAAGTAAACTAAACTACCAATCAAACTACGATATAATTTAGGATCCACATCATTACATGTAGAGTCTTTTGAGAGTCTTACGCTTGTACTCATTGAGTATCAAAATTTTTACCTTTCTCAAATCCAAATTTTTTAATTAAACTCGAGCATATTTGGTTTGTGAAATAAATATTCCATCAGTTGTTGTTTTACTTGCAATCCTAGGAAATAGTTTAATTCTCCAACCATGCTCATTTCAATTTAGACTTCATCAAATCAAAACTCAACAAATCATGTTAGTACAGGTTGATCCATAAATAATATCGTCAACATATATTTGAACCATTAGAATATCATCGTTATATTTCTTAACAAAGAGTGTCTTATCAACACACCCCATCTGAAAGTTATGACTCAGTAAAAATTTAGTCAATTTTTCGTACCATGCTCTGGGAGCTTGTTTCAGACCATAGAGAGCTTTCTTAAGACGATACACATGATTAGTAAATTTAGGATCTTCAAACCCTGTAGGTTGTTCAACATATACCTCTTCATGTAGATCACCATTCAGAAAGGCACTCTTAACATCCATTTGATAAATTTTAATTTTCTTAAAACATGCAATGGAGATAAAAAGTCTGATTGATTCAAGACGAGCTACAGGGGCAAATGTTTCATTATAGTCAATACCTTCGATTTGTGTATATCCCTGTACAACTAGTCTTGCTTTATTTCGAATAATATTTCCAAGCTCATCAGATTTGTTTTTGAAAATCCATTTTGTTCCAATAATATGTTTATCTTTAGGTCTAGGAACAAGTTGCCGACATCATTTCGACAAATTGATTAAGTTCTTCTTGCATCGCAAGAATCCAATTTTCATCGAAAAGTGCTTCTTTTACGTTACCCAGCTTCAATCTGGGATGTAAAGCATACGTAGTTACATATGTCCTCTAATTGTCTACGAAAAGTGCGCACACCAAAGTGAGAGGGTTTCCAAGTATTTGAGAGGTTGGATGATCTTTAACAAATCCTTAATTCAGATTAGTTTCACTTAATGAAGTTTCTTGTTTTTCAAGTATAAGAACTTCATCATTATCTAAACTAGGGACAGTGTCTTCAAAAGATCGTCAATCACAACATTTATTGACTCTTGAATTACACCGTCTGTTGTTCAAACACGATAAGCACGACTATTTAAAGAATAACCTAAAAGATCCCTTCATCACTTTTAGTGTCGAATTTTCCCAAATTTTCACTTTGGTCCACGCAAAATATAGCACTTGTCGCCAAAAATTCAAAAATATTTGATGAGAAGGCTTTTCTCATACCACATTTCATAAGCCGTTTTATTATTAGATTTACAAATATAAACACGGTTAATAATGTAGCAGTCAGTATTCACCGCTTTCACCCTGTAGATTCCTAGGTAGCTTCATGCTATTTAACATAACACTTCCCATTTCTTGAAGCACTCTATTCTTCCTCTCGACAATTCCATTTTGTTGAGGAGTTTTAGGTGCAGAGAATTCATGCGATATTCCCTGATCGCTACAAAATTTCTCAAAACCGCTATTTTCGAATTCGGATCCATGATCACTACGTATTTTGCTGACTTGTGAACATTTTTCAGTTTGAATCCGTTTTATAATCTTTTTCACTTCATCAAGGGTTTCTGATTTATCTTTCAAGAATGAAACCCAAGTGTATCTTGTATAATCATCTACAATAACTAAGATGTACTTTTTGCCACCTCGACTTTCCGTTCTTGTTGGTCCTATAAGATCCATATGGAGAAGCTCGAGTGGTCTTGTGGTGTTATTGGAGTTCACCTTTTTGTGAGAGCTCCTTGTTTGTTTACCATACTGGCATTCACCACAAATCTTGTCGACTTTTTGCATTTTAGGTAGACCTTTTATTAGTTCACTTTTGCTCAATCTGTATAAATTTCGGTAGTGTACATGTCCAAGGCGTTTATGCCATAAATCTGTCTCATCGGTATGGACCATGTAGCACATTTGATTAGATGAGCTACCATTGCTTACTATATAGCAGTTTTCAGAAGTTCTCGACCAGTTAATATTACGAGAACCCTTTTCATTTGTAATTTCACAACCTTGATTGGAAAATTTAACATTATGGTTGTTATCGCATATTTGAGATATGCTCAACAAGTTGTGTTTTAAACCCTCAACATATAACACATTTTTAAATAAGGGAAGGTTATAGAGTTGGACCGTACTTTGCCAATTATCTTGCAGCTTGCTACCATCACCAAATGTGACTGACCCATCAGTCATATCTTTAAGATCGGTGAATAGTGCTTTGTCGCCTGTCATATGTCTGGAGCATCCACTGTCAAGGTACCATTTTGAATGGCTTGTAGCTTTGAAAGCAGTGTGAGCAACCAAACAAGTAACCTTGGGAACCCATTTCAGTACTGTTTTGGGTTTAGGAGAATAATTGGTCTTCTTTTGTTTATAGCTATTAGAGTGACCTACTGAGTTAGATTTTAATAGCTCCTTAAGTAAATCAATAATTTTTTCAAATGAAGCGGGTTTCGAATCTGATTTTTGAAATTTATATAGCTGCTTTTGTGTTTTTGAAAGGTTTTTGTATTTTTAGAAAAAAATTGATTAGTACCTTTTCCTTTTGAGTTAGAAGTCTCTCCTTTCACAAAAATGGAAGGAGCATTCTTCTGTTTAGGAGATGTGTTTTTGTCAAAGCCCAACCCGGATCGATCACCACATTTTCTTGATCCGGATAATAATTTTTCTAATTTTGAATCACCTTGGGCATATCTCCATGTGTCCTTCAAACTCAGAAGAGAGGATACTTCATTTTTAAGTTTCTCATTTTCAGATTTCAAATTTTCAATTAGGGAGGATTTGTATTCTAAATCACACTTTGATTTTTCAAAACAATCTGAAATTTGAGATTTTTCTAAAACAAGGGTTTCAAAACATTCTTTAAGTTTAAAGAACTTTTCTTTTTGAAGTTTAAGTTTGACAGTAATTTTACAACTTTCTTTATATAAGGCATTGTAAGCATCTTGTAGATCTTCATCATTTTCATGATCACTATCCAAATTTTCTTCACTTGTTGAATCATCGTGATCTGAAAAGGTAAACTTGGCTAGAGTCATAAGGGCCTTAAGTTCACTGCCCGACTCGGTTTCTGAATTTTCTGATTCAAGAGGCTTGAATCAGACGATTCATCCCAAGTAGCCAACATACCCTTCCTTTTGATCTGTCCTTTTAAGACATTTGTTTGCTAAATGCCCATATTCTTGATTTTGTAACATTGACTATCTTTCAATGATTTCCAAGTTTTAGACTTAGGTTTAGAACGTTTCTTTTCATTTGCCTTTTGAAAGTCGACTCTTTTCTTACTTTTGAAAATCTTATAAAACTTTTTCACTAAAGGGCCATATCATCTTCAGACTTTTCTCGAATCAATTTTCTTGAGTAATACTTTTAGATGACTTCAAAGCAATAGACTTACCTTTAGGAGCTTTAAAACTTAATTCATAGGTTTGCAAAGAACCAACTAATTCTTCTACCTTCATATTGTCCGTATCACGAAGTTCCTGGATTGCGGTTACCTTTGAATTGAACCGCTCAGAAGAGAGCGTAGTATTTTTGCACACACTTTACTTTCTGAGATCTTTTCACCAAGACCCCACATAGAGTTTACAATGTCATTCAATCTAGTGTAAAAGTCCATGAACATTTCATTTTCCTCCATATGAATTTCTTCAAATTTTGTTGTGAGGAGTTGGACTTTAGATTTCTTGACAATTGTTGTACCTTCGTGTGTCATTTCTAAAATATCCCAGGCTTGCTTTGCAAGTATCACAGGATATGATTCTTTTGAACTCATCCTGATAGTGCTGATCAATGATTGCATTTAGTGCTTTAGCATTAGCACTACTCTCATTTTTCTGAAGAGTGGTCCATTGGAAATATGGTGTAATTTTCATAGATTTTGAACCATCAACACCAGTTACTTCCATGGTAGGAGGATTCCATTCAGTCACTGTGGCTAGCCACACACTTTCATCATTGATCTGAGGAAGATTCTCATTCTGGCTTTCCAATAGGCATAGTTGGAGCCATCAAAAGGTGGAGGCCTAGTAACTGAAAGGCTATCAAAATTTGACATCTTTTTGAATAGCTTAGATCGTTAGCTCAGGAAATAAATCCAAATAAAAAGTAACAAGAAATGAGCTATTAGGCTCTGATACCACTTGAAAAGGCCAAGCTATATGTCCTAGAGGGGGGGGTGAATAGGACTATGCCAAATTTAAAAATAAATCAGTGGAACTAAAGTAAATCAATACTCTTACAATAATGAATCAATTCACAATGCTAAATATAAATCACCTTGATAAATAATTATTGAGAGATTGATACAAATTCGATTCTAAGGACAACCTTACACCATAATAAACAAGGGCTTATGGTAGGACAACCTTATTTCTAGAACCTCTTTTGAATCAAGAACTCAATGTTAATATAAGTAAATGAAATAGCAAGGAATTGAAAATAAATGCGTATAAAGATCTAAATTATTACAACAATCCCCACACTTGCTTGAAAATGTAAATAGTTACAACATTCACATCCACTTGTACATTCCACACAATCGAATGATAAAAGATATGAAAATTAAGCAAGCATTCAATCCACAAGACAAAGAGTTATAGTGGTTCGCTTTGTGTGTACACCAACCTGTTTTACAACACCACACAAAATGCTACTCCACTCTAATATCCTCACACAGGGGATATTAGCGTTCACTATCAAATAGGTTTTCTCGGGTTCACCAAAAACCTTTACAATTGTGTCTTTTTCACTTGGGCTTACACAATTCAAAAACCCCTTTTTCTGAGTTTTCTGGTTTTCCTCAGACAACCAATACAATGAGATTTTTCTGGCTCAATCTCAAACAAAACCAATAATAAAAGAATTTTACAGAATTGTAAAATACCTGGATTTCTCCTTTAGCAGCCCGGTAGAACCAATCGGAGTAGATGATTGAATATCAAAGTTCAATTTCCAATACTCACATTCATAGGGTTCTAAATTCTAATAGATTTTAGATTTTGACTTGTTGGGCGTAGCTATATTTGATTTTGATTCCAAGAAGAAGGAATAATATAATTCCTCTTTTCAAATAAGATTGGAATAGAGAAACAAAATCAAATTAAATAAGCTAGCAAAAAGGAATATTAAATAAGCACAATTTAGCTTAAAATAAACACAGACTTATCTCAGAGTGATTACTTGAAAATTCTTGAAAGGAATGGAGTTCGATGTGAAAACTCAATTTCGTGTTCAATTTATAGAAGAAAAAATCGTTCCTACGATTTGGTCTTAGAAACCTAGGACTGGTCGTAGCTCTAACAATTTTTGAAAAATTGAGCGATCTTTGAAAGCCGTTCCACGACTGGTCGTGTGTACCCTACGACTGGTCGTGGGACACCTACGACTGGTCGTGGGTCACCTACGACTGGTCGTAGGACCATGAAATAGGTTGCTGGATTTTCAGTCGTAGCTCCACGACTGATCGTGGACGAGTCGAAGCCAACCTACGACCGGTCGAAGGACCTCCAGGACTGGTCGTGGGCGTTCCAAAAAATCCGAAAAATCTTCAACTAATTAGGACTGGTCGTGAAATTTCTTGGACTAGTCGAACCAATGCTAGGACTGGTCGAACAAGAGCTAGGACTGGTCTTGGAAGCGTACTAAGCTCATGTAGAATAAACATTTGTTTTATGTATCCAAAATGACCTACTTAAAGGGTCAACCTAAGGTCATTCAAACCTGAAATATGTCGTATGGACATTGAACTTCAACCATTCAACGAATGTAGATTGTTTGAACCAATATCAGGCTTGAAATCTTGAACAATATCAGGCTTGAAGTCTTGAACAATATCAGCTTGAGCTTTGACATCATGAGCTTCATCTTGTAGCTTTTTGAACTTTAACATCTTGAGCTTCAACTTGTAGCTTTTTGAACTTTAACATCTTGAGCTTCAACTTGTAGCTTTTTGAAGTATTTAAGCAGTGTCTTGAATAAAAATCATCATACCAGCACAAGACACAGATAGATGTTTTGACATAACAAAATTTGACAACCAAAGGAGTATGAGACCATAACCCTTACAGAACTCCATCTCTCTCTCTCTCTCTTTCTCTCTCTTTCCTCTCTTCTCTCTCCTAAGGTTTTCCAAATTCGTATGGGATGAGAGAGTGAGAGCTTAAGGCCCTTATATAGGCCTAAAACCGATGGAAATGACCCCAGGGCCAAGGTATACTTAGTTTATGTCCAAAACTCATCTGTTTCGGCTCAACGGAGCACTTCCGGAGCCCCCCCTTGAGCTAAAGGTCGGACTTAAGCTCACTGACCTTGGATCTAGGTCAAGTTAAGTTTTTGTTTCAGTCGAGTTTCCAGATCGCACGTGGCGGACCAGTTTCAGTTCAACGGTCCATGATCACCGATCAGGGCCACAAGTACACTGACCTGTGTATGAAATTTCTCCTGATCCGATGGTGTATTTGGGTCAGATTCTGACGGTCGGCCCGCAAGTAACGAGTCTCAGATTACTTAAATTTAGATTCATTTCTAAAGAAAACCATGTTTTCTCACACTCTTCGCTCCGGGCTCAAGCGAATTACTTCGGGACACTAGCTGGACTTAATTTCCGAGATGGTTGTCAAGCCCAGTAAGACGGTCTTAATTATATAATTTTGTAGTACTCGGACTTTCGACGTGCTGTCCAGATCCGATACGGAGTTTCAATGTGCTCCCGAGAGCAACTGGGTAATGAGATTGATCTTAGATTTTAGGGTAACCTAGCGTCAATGATTCTACAAGTTTTGGATCTTGCCGATCATATTTAACATAGATCAAGCGGATTTCGTAGCTAATCTAGTTTAGCACTTAGGTAATTTTGTCAAATTCCTAAAGGATTTGATCCTGAGTGGTTTCTGCCTGAGGTGATACTCGGGTTTTTGTACGGATTTCTAAAGTATTGTTCTTCATCACCTAAACTTTAGGATTCCTGCCTAATATGGAAGTACTTAAAAACATTTAAAGAACAAGGTGGTGAAAGGTGAAATGGGAGATTTGTAAGAAAATGGGTTAAAAAGGGATTTTGGCCTTTGGGATTGAGTTTTGAGAAATTAATAAGGTGTTAGGATCGACCCATTGCCTAAGGACGTCTAATTTCAAGTGGCAAAAATCCGGGGTGTTACAATCTACCCCCCTTAAAAATAATTTCATCCCCCGAAATTGCCTAAGGGTAGTAAGTAAAAATTTTATTATTCCTTTTGCCTAAGTTTTACTGAGTTCAAGTTTATATGCGTGGTAAGGCATATACTGTCTATGTTATTCTGTTTCATTTTAGTTTACACCCCTTAAAAACTTATTCTTTATCTCTTGCTTATACCCTAACGATTTGCTACAAGTTATTTACACGGAGAGACAGTTGTAATGGGCTTGATCCCGATACATCGATCATCTATCTGACCAAGGTAGAAGTCTCATTGTATCCCTTCCTAGTCCTGGTAGATCCTGGTCTTTTGATCGGTCAAAGCAGTGAGTCCATTGGTAGTCCCCCAGGATTGAGAATTGGGTTAAGCCGCGAATGCTTCGCAGTTGTATATTTCAGTAACTCTGTAGTCTGATCACTCTAAAAACTTAGGGAATGTCCATCAATGCAAAGTTCAAATTTCCTAGTCATAAGGTTGCCCGTTGGGTCTTGGTCTAGGAGAGTCCTCATCTTAATTCATATCCATGGTAGTAGTTAAACTCGTACTCATTGTTAGGCCCTTTCTTTAATACGAATAGGTTTAATACTTGAACCCTAATTGATTTCCTTCAATGACTTCATTATTGACATTCTAAGGGAGATTCAGTGACCTATCTTTATGTATCGTCTGGATCAATTTCATCCAATCCTGGGCCAGTGGGCTATCAGCCCACTAAGCTTCTGTTGCGCCTATGAGTGGGTAGACGAGTATACCTACCTAACTCGACCGCATTCATAACCTTTCTACTCCCCTAAAAAAAACTTAATTTTCTCAAGGCTCACGAATCTATGTCTCGCTCCGTATGTCAGAACGAGGTGTAATTTAGACCTATCCTTGGTAGGAATTGGGAAACAATCTCACAATACATCGGTCTTCCTCTTATCGGTGATTTGTGCTGTGGCATTGGTACCTATGGTTATATAAAGGAGGTTAAATGATGGGTATTGTGGTTGGTTTCAGGGACGAGTGTGAGTTTGTGGTAAGGTGCCTAACTATACCAGGGAAGTACCTTTGCCATGGTCCTGACTTACCTCTTTAATCATGTCTAGTTGAATACTGTAAGATAATCTATACATTATTAGTGCGTAAGGAATTTGGACATAATAGGTTAACGGGCAGACTATCTTTCTAAGGCCATCTGCACAATATGTATGCCCGAATGGTCTATGATTCAGGACCTAATCCCTAACTCTCTGTTGCCCATTTGAGAAATTTCTTAGGCCCGAGCAAAGTATCCCTATTGGCTATATGTTCTTAACACTTCTCAAAAGTGAAGTAACAAACTTTTGGTTGTAAATGGTTCAGCCAACACGGAAGGAAAGTTGTGTAGTGGGTCGAAGCCGGATACATAGACCTTCTGCCTAGCTAGGACAGAAAATTGTCGTATCAGTTCTTAATCCTAGTTGATCCCAACCTTCTGCTTGATCAGAGCATTGAGTTCATTGGTAACTACTAGGATTGAGAATTCAATTCAAACCGTGAATACCTTGCTTATATATAGTTCTCCACTCCGTGTTCCCGATTGTAATAAGCCCTTGAGAAGACAATCCTAGTGGGTGTGTTGTTTTGATCTAACATTCAATCAGAGGGATATATAACTTTTCTGTAAGCGTGAATAGTTTCTAAGTTAAAACAACTTTTCTAAGAGTTATTAAACAAGCCTATAAGTATTAAGGGGATTCAACGAAGGAATGAGATCTCACTCCAACCAAATCAAGCCAATTAACTAAGTCTATCTTGTAATTGTCTTAGCATACTCGGTGTTTTACATTCCTTAGTATAACCAACCAATAGTTGTAATCCAAAGTCTATGTTTAGACGCTAGATGATTTCATACCCTTTCTAATACAAGAAATTTTTATCGCTTAGGGTCAAACATTGCCTGATTGGAATTGAGTTGCCTGATCTTGAATTTAACTACACTCGAGCACTACACACATGCTCATACTAGCTAAGAAGGTCCTAGGGTTCACGTTATCAATTTGTTGGATTTCCTAGACTGCCAGATTTGTTTGCAAAATCTAGGAGTACCAACTCTAGGTCCAAAACTCTAAGGGCCTGTATTAAATGGGATTGCCTTGCTATTCCCACCTCGGGATTGGGAGAGGCATGTTTGGTAGGAGGGTGGGATGGGATTGAAATTAATTTTATAGGCTTTGGACAATGAGCCTTGTGTTGGAAAGTGTGAGATGGGATTTTCAAATCCCATGATGAGGAATTTCCAAGTGTAATTTGAAAGGAAATTCCGGGATATACTTTTCATTGCATACATTCCAAACATGGTGTTGGAAACCATGGGATACACCCAATCTAGGGACAATACCTTACATATACATTTATTGTTACTTTTACAATTCCATCCACCTTAATCTCACCGAATGTAGTTGGCCAAATGGCCCTAAATGTCATAACATTTGGAAGGTGTGAAGGTTGTGGGACACACAAATGGGGGTTAGTGGGTTTACATGAATTTTAAGACTCCAATGGGGGGCTTATGTAACATCCCAAAAATCGGGGGTCGAGCATTGTTGAGGGTCAAATATTACATATCAGACCTCGATTATTGCCAGATTTTACATACACAATAATGCTTAGTGGAGTATTTTTATTGTGTTTTGTTGCAGGATCCAATCAGGAGCGTTGACTGAAAACTGATAGTAAAAGCATGAATTTGACACTCCGATGTCATAAAAGTAAGGGAAGGATTCCAAGGGATCAAGATCGATGGATTTACACACCAGGGAGCCGAGGAAATCAAGCCGTTCATGTTAAAGAGGCCTGAAAGGACGTCCAGAATGCAAGATCACAGGGTTCCCACCATCCGATTGACACGAGACTTCATACGTGGCCTGAACGCCCTATATCAACCGTACACGTCAATTTTCAGCCATTGGATCCCTCTGTAAGTGGCCCAACGGATAGAACAGCCCATAAAACGCTGATTTGGGGCCCACCTGATTGCTGGATATACCTCAAAATTGGTCTTAACACGTTAAATGAGTTGAAAATATGGAGGATCTCATGTATATCACGTGTGCACGGTGCACAAGTGCACTAGCCGTGCACTGGATTTCTCAAAATCGGTCAGCTAACGCTGACCGACTCCATCTTCTCCGAATAAAGAAAGGACACGACGTCCTTCCATGGTGCGTCCGTTTCTCACTAGTGGGCCCCACTACTCATACATATCATCAATCTGGACCGTCCATTGTGTACATAGGGGGGTTATTAACTTCACCTAGGTTCCCTTCTGGTTCCATGCATGCACTCAGGCAATCTCCACCGTAAATCGCAGGATGGACGGCGGCGAGAAAGGTTGAGTGGACCATGCGATCAACGCTCCAAAAGTGGCCACTCCTGAATGGTTTTTCGAGTAGAATTCGGTGGACGGCGTGGATTTCTCAAATCAGCAATGAAGTGGGCCCCATCACACATCAGCGCTATTAACAGTGCGAATAAACAGCGAGCGGACGCTGGTCGTCCGTTTTTCACTAGTAGGGCCCACTCATCATCCAAATGGATGATCCAGACCGTCCATTGCATCCCTGGGGTAGGTGTGACCCTCTCCTAGGTGTCCTTTTGGACCCATGCTCGTGTATGTTCGTGGATCGTGATCAAACGGAAGGTTGACGGCAGAATAAAAAGTCTTGTGGGCCACACCAAAAATTAATAAAACCTCACTTTTTCCGGACGGTTTTTCGCAAGGAATTTAATTTACGGTGTAGATTTCTCAGCTGATATGAATTGTGGGCCCCGCCAGCAGCTCAGCGGAAGGAATTTGTTTTTCTCTGTTTACGCCAGAACAGAGCATGCGACGAAGCTTTGTGGGCCACCACTGTACTTCAAAGGTACGATCTGGACCGTTCATCAGAGTTATACGGGTCCATTAACCATAACCTAGGTGGAATAATTTCCAGAAGTAACGAGGATCAAAATCTATCCGTTCAAATGAAGCATGAATGGCAGAGCGGAAAACAGTGTGGGCCATTCCGAATCTAATAAAAAACCTGTCGTTTCCAACTGTTTTTTTAGAGAAGAAGCTGATGAACGGATTGGATTTCACATCCGACACTACGTCTGAGATGCACTCAAGATCAGCGTATTGTTGTGAAAACTCTCCACTGTCCGCAGCTTTTCACGACTCCAGAACGGACTCTACACTACTCTTCTACATATAAAAGGGAGAGAGAGCTGACAGCTGGGGATTATCGGGGATTGAAGGAGCTTGGAATTCAGGAACTCACGGCTGGAGATCTGATTCTGGCTTGGGTTTTGATGTGAAGCAGAGAGAGAAAGTAACTGGTAGTGTTTATTTATTTATTTATTTTTAAGATGTATAGCCTATCTATGCTAGGCTAAACCTCTTAGCTAGGGCTAAGAGGTGAAGCTTGTAGTGGGATGGGTCGTCTACGACTGGTTTGATTCATGTTCTGAACTGATTTGATTTGATTTGATTTTAAGGGAATGCTTTTAGTTTTTTTTTAATGGTCTGTTGTGACTGAAATTACAATGGGTCTGCAATGGCTTTGAGCATGTTTTTTTTCCTTTTTATGCCTATGACATCAGGAAGCCCTGTTGTTCACCATCGTCTCCTGGGCATGGTCGGATGACGGTACCCTTTACTTGATTTTCATAGCATGTTGATGTGGTTGGTAATTAGTTTAATTCTGTTGTTAGCCTTGTCTCTTGGGCATGGTTTGGTAATGGAATCCATTCTAATTCATACACCTTTCATCTCTTGAAAATTATATCAATGACAGTTCAGTTAATTTCCATGATTTGTGAAGCAGGCATAAGATCTCCCTGATCTCTACAAGTGGATCCTCTGAATCCCTAGTTCCCTTCCTTTGAATTCTCTTAAGTTTTACATTACTATTTCACTATTATTTCTCAAAAATTCATCTGATTAGAATTGATCTTAGTCTAGTTCTAGTTCTGGTAAATTTCAGATAACGTACAGGTTTCAGTCCCTGTGGATTCGACCTCGGTCTTACCGAGTTATTACTACATCACAACCCTATACTTGGGGAGTGATCAAGTTTTTGGCGCCGTTGCCGGGGACTGACGGCTACGATTTTCTGAAATTAATTGGTTTTAGAATTATTTTAAGATTAGGTTTTAATTTTAGGTTAAGATTTTCCTGATTTTTAGAAACTAACCTTCCTGTTTTATAGGCTTTTTAAGATAGGAACCTCTAATTCAGTAAGCTCTTTCTAATCTCTACTTTCTATTTGTCAGATCTCTTTTATCAAGTTACTTTCTAGTCTAGGACTTTCCTAATTTATTGTAGAAATTTTCTACTTCCTTCTTTTTAGGACTTCCTTCTTTTTCATTTGAAACTAACTTATTTTGTTTTGTTTTGCAGGTCTTTAGCTTAGGGACTCTAATTTGGTAATCTCCTTCCAACTCTCTCTTTCTTTCTTGATTCTCATTTTCTTTCTTAGGATTAGGTTTAGATTCAGATTGAGGGTTTCACCATGTATATGTACGAGTGGGAACGTCAGTATGCTGAGAAGAATAATCTATACTGGGATGATAATTATGATAGAAATCAACCTATGTCTCAGAATTTTCCTGAAATAATCATCGAGAACCGACCAGAGTATAACGCTTCATCGGTTAAGAAATCGTTACGCGATCATATACGGGAGAACAATTCCACCCCACGAACAGTACGTGAGTGTTGGGGTTATCATAACTATGGGAGTGAGAATTATTATCACCCATCCAAGAAAAAGAAAACAATGCGTGATTATATTATGAGTGATAATAAGTATTACCAACCATCAGATTCTCCCACCTATGATCCGTATGACTATAATCAGTGGAAACATCAATGTTGGAAAGATGAACCAACAACCTATTATAATGATTATTCTTTTGGATCCCCTACCTTTGAGATTCAACCAAAATCGATTCAAGAGAATTCATTTCAAAGTAACACAGACTCTTTTACTGACATGAGGAAATTACTAGAAGAGCTTGAGTCACGCCTTGATAGGTTAATGGAGGCTAATGCACCTCAGCCTCAACCCAATCCAATTCTCCATACACAACTCCATACCTATGATCAATGGAACCATCAAAATTTGGGAGTTGAATCAATAATGCATCATGATAACGATTCTCTTGGGTCCTATACCTCTGAAATCCAAAACAAAACGATCTAAGAGAATTCACTTCAGAATTCCATACAAAATCTGGAGCTCATTCAACAAAACACGCTCCAAAGATTTCAAGAACTTGTAAAAGATGTACAACAGTAGAGTTCACGTGATGTGACTATGGAAAATAATGCAATTGAGAATGAAGAGTTAGATTGTATTGATGAGCACATGGTTCAATTTCCCTATGAGTCAATCTCGATGACTGTCCAAAGGAGTGATCAAGAGACGTGGGTGTCTTTTAAATATAATGATAGTGACACACTTCACTCACATGATACACATGATTACATTGATGAGGTAGAGGTTAGTTTATTCGAACCTCAACCCAATCAAGGAATAGAATGTGAGGAATGTGATCCCATCCCAAGTGCACACTGCACGGAACTTGACGACGATGAGTATTGGGATTTAATCTCAAGTGTAGCCCCTGCCAATGATCAAGAGGTTCAGGAAGTTGTCAACCATAATGATCTACTCCACCTATCTGACATGACTGATTTGAATGTGGAGAATGAACCAATTTCAATTGACCCTTTCAACCCTTATGATGCATGTTTAGACCACTCCCCTGAATTGAATGATGATATGATGCGGGAGATGGACGGGCCACTTAATATGACTCCTGAAATTGAAACCACCCAGTTGAGGTCACCATCTGAACTATCAAATTTTTACGATTCAACGCCTCGATTGAGTAGTTTTAATGAACAGAGTGACCACATCGATGCTTCCCCTATTGATTTTCAATCTGTCTGTGCAGGACTGGAGCAAGAGAGCGTACCTCTATCCACGAGCTCCAACGTGGAAAATAAGTCACGTTCAATTCTCATGTTAAAAGAAAAAGTGGATGCCTTGCAAGACAACATCTCGTTAGTCATCACTGACCGAGAGAACCCTTATTCTGAAGCCCCTTCTTCCACAGATCCTGAATGTTTACCATCAGGGGAGGAGGAGCTGAAAATTGAACCGAAGTCTGATACTTCGAAATGTGTCGAGACTACACCACTTCCTGAAAATTTTTCTCAATTTGATCTACTTGTAGTCTCTAATTCACCATGGGATACTAACTTCAAAACTTTTTCTGACACAGGTGAATCATATATACCATGGATACCTCAAGCACTTCAATGAAAAATTTCTTATGAGGTACATAAGTTTCTCTGGAAAATCATGCTTCAGGGCATCAAAGCTTATTGCAAAAAGGGCTTTTGGATGATCTTTTTAAGAAACCTACTGAGAAATTTATCACGATACTGGCCAGAAGAGGAACCTTGCGGCATGACTGAGTAGTTTTTCCCTTCTTTCTTAGGACTAGGGTAGTTTCCCTTATGCTGTTTTAGGATAGACAGTAAACTTAGCGCTCCTGGGAGGCAACCCAGTTTTTCATTCCATTTAATTTTCCTAGTTAGTTAGTTTAATGTTTGTGGGTAACATTGCTGCAAACCCTCACGAGACTACAACTCGTCCTCTAGGGGCAACCTAGGGGTTTAAAGGCTTGTTGCATGCGCTAAATGCAATCGAGAGCACCTGCGAAAGTGGTATAGGTAGGATTTTATTTTTGTTATTTTTGTGTTGTTATCTCTCTCGTGCTGATTGGATTCCATGTTGCGATCTCTTGAAAGATCTCTCTCATTTCGTTATCCAGGTACTATCTTCCCATCACTTTTGCTTTACTGTCGTTGTCTCATGTGCATTGCATATTTATATCTTTTACATTGAGGACAATGTAGCTTTTAGGTTGGGGGTGGGAGATTAGATTTCCTAATCAGTGTTTTCTTGGTCTTGAGCAAAAATTGTGAAAATTTTTAAATTTTTTCTGGAAATTCTTATGAATTTGATGTGATTTTGACGACCATCTTAGATTTATAATTTTAAGATACGTAATGTTGGTAATTCATGACTTTTTGATTCAGTTATCTATAGATTTCACAGTTAAGTTTGAATTGTTAATCCATGATTAGAAGTTGTAAACATTGATTGAGTCATGATTTCACATACCACATCTCACTTACACATTGAGATTTTAGTTTGATATTGAATGATTAACTTGGTAATCACTGAGCATGAAAGAAACCAACCTAAAAGATTTGGCCATCAGGGTATAAAAAAGAGTTGCACCATGGGTTGCTCCCTATAGGTGTGGATTCGATTTTTCATGATTAACAGTTGGAAAGAGTTGGGCGACTAGTTTCACCATAAGTTTGCTCCCTATAAGTGAAAATTTGATTCCCATCTTGATATTTAAAAAAAATAATAATAAAAAAAATTATTAATTAAATGAAAGAATGATCTGTGAGGCAAAGTTCTGATTTTGGGTGATGGTAGTTATGAATTTTCTGATTGGTTACCAATGATATCATGAAATCGACAATTTGATCTCTTAATGATGATAGGCTGAGATTTCACTATACACCCATGGAACTCAATGTTTAAAATTATTCTAGTTTATGGATTAATATTTGAACTTGATTATGAAATTCACCGTGCATGAGAGGCCAGGAGAAATTGATAATCAACATTCATGAATCTTAAGATTTCTCATATCTGGATTGTTTTTCAAAATATCACTCGGCTTCACAAGAATTGTCTTGTAATTCTCAACTTAATTTTCGCATATTTTGCTAGGGACTAGCAAAATGCTGGTTGGGGGTTGTGTTGAGGGTCAAATATTGCATATCAGACCTCGATTATTGCCAGATTTTACATACACAATAATGCTTAGTGGAGTATTTTTATTGTGTTTTGTTGCAGGATGCAATCAGGGGCGTTGACTGAAAACTGATAGTAAAAGCGTGGATTTGACACTTCGATGTCACAAAAGTAAGGGAAGGATTCCAGGGGATCAAGATCGATGGATTTACACACCAGGGAGCCGAGGAAATCAAGCCGTTCATGTTAAAGAGGCCTGAAAGGACGTTCAGAATGCAAGATCACAGGGTTCCCACCATCCGATTGACACGAGACTTCATACGTGGCCTGAACGCCCTATATCAACCGTACACGTCAATTTTCAGCCATTGGATCCCTCTGTAAGTGGCCCAATGGACAGAACAGCCCATAAAATGCTGATTTGGGGGCCACCTGATTGCTGGATATACCTCAAAATTGGTCTCAACACGTTAAATGAGTTGAAAATATGGATGGACGGAGCGAATTTCTCACAAACATCTCCATAGGATCTCATGTATATCACGTGTGCACGGTGCACAAGTGCACTAGCCATGCACTGGATTTCTCAAAATCGGTCAGCTAACGCTGACCGACTCCATCTTCTCCGAATCAAGAAAGGACACGATGTCCTTCCATGGTGTGTCCGTTTCTCACTAGTGGGCCCCACTACTCATACATATCATCAATTTGGATCGTCCATTGTGTACATAGGGGGGTTATTAACTTCACCTAGGTTCCCTTCTGGTTCTATGCATGCACTCAGGCAATCTCCACCGTAAATCACAGGATGGACGGCGGCGAGAAAGGTTGAGTGGACCATGCGATCAACGCTCCAAAAGTGGCCACTCCTGAATGGTTTTTCGAGTAGAATTCGGTGGACGGCGTGGATTTCTCAAATCAGCAATGAAGTGGGCCCCATCACACATCAGCGCTATTAACAGTGCGAATAAACAGCGAGCGGACGCTGGTCGTCCGTTTTTCACTAGTAGGGCCCACTCATCATCCAAATGGATGATCCAGACCGTCCATTGCATCCCTGGGGTAGGTGTGACCCTCTCCTAGGTGTCCTTTTGGACCCATGCTCGTGTATGTTCGTGGATCGTGATCAAACGGAAGGTTGACGGCGGAATAAAAAGTCTTGTGGGCCACACCAAAAATTAATAAAACCTCACTTTTTCCGGACGGTTTTTCGCAAGGAATTTAATTTACGGTGTAGATTTCTCAGCTGATATGAATTGTGGGCCTCGCCAGCAGCTCAGCGGAAGGAATTTATTTTTCTCTGTTTACGCCAGAACAGAGCATGCGACGAAGCTTTGTGGGCCACCACTGTACTTCAAAGGTACGATCTGGACCGTTCATCAGAGTTATATGGGTCCATTAACCATAACCTAGGTGGAATAATTTCCAGAAGTAACGAGGATCAAAATCTATCCGTTCAAATGAAGCATGAATGGCAGAGCGAAAAACAGTGTGGGCCATTCCGAATCCAATAAAAAACCTGTCGTTTCCAATTGTTGTTTTAGAGAAGAAGCTGATGAACGGATTGGATTTCACATCCGACACTACGTCTGGGCCGTACTCAAGATCAGCGTATTGTTGTGAAAACTCTCCACTGTCCGCAGCTTTTCACGACTCCAAAATGGACTCTACACTACTCTTCTACATATAAAAGGGAGAGAGAGCTGACGGCTGGGGATTATCGGGGATTAAAGGAGCTTGGAATTCAGGAACTCACGGCTGGAGATCTGATTCTGGCTTGGGTTTTGACGTGAAGCAAAGAGAGAAAGTAAGTGGTAGTGTTTTTTTATTTGTTTATTTTTAAGATGTGTAGCCTATCTATGCTAGGCTAAACCTCTTAGCTAGGGCTAAGAGGTGAAGCTTGTAGTGGGATGGGTCGTCTACGACTGGTTTGATTCATGTTCTGAACTGATTTGATTTGATTTGATTTTAAGGGAATGCTTTTAGTTTTTTTTAATGGTCTGTTGTGACTGAAATTACAATGGGTCTGCAATGGCTTTGAGCATGTTCTTTTCCTCTTTATGCCTATGACATCAGGAAGCCCTGTTGTTCACCATCGTCTTCTGGGCATGGTCGGATGACGGTACCCTTTTCTTGATTTTCATAGCATGTTGATGTGGTTGGTAATTAGTTTAATTCTGTTGTTAGCCTTGTCTCTTGGGCATGGTTTGGTAATGGAATCCATTCTAATTCATACACCTTTCATCTCTTGAAAATTATATCAATGTCAGTTCAGTTAATTTCCATGATTTGTGAATCAGGCATAAGATCTCCCTGATCTCTACAAGTGGATCCTCTGAATCCCTAGTTCCCTTCCTTTCAATTCTCTTAAGTTTTACATTACTATTTCACTATTATTCCTCAAAAATTCATCTGATTAGAATTGATCTTAGTCTAGTTCTAGTTCTGGTAAATTTCAGATAACGTACAGGTTTCAGTCCCTGTGGATTCGACCTCGGTCTTACCGAGTTATTACTACATCACAACCCTATACTTGGGGAGTGATCAAGCATAAACTCAACTCCCAAGTTCCAGAACATCACTTATGCAACAAAATGAATGATGATTGAATGTTGACTGTATTCGTGCATTGAACATGAGTGAGATTAAGCCAAAACAGCATATCATACTCCAGAGACAGTTAAATTGCAAGCGGAAGACTGTGACAGATAAATAACATATATAAACTATGGTGAGTCTCTAGAGTGTGATGATGTTACTAGGTTAATTAATTACAAGTACAATTCTAAAATATACCTAATGTGAGGAAGTGTAATGTCTTCTATCCCAAGTACCATAGCCCCGTCAATACAATACCAGGTCTTCATAGACCTGCCAGAGAGATACAGATAGGAGAACTCCTCCTCATCATCATAGAAGTAATCCGGCTCTGCTTCATAAGCATCGCCATCACCTGAAACTCAATAAATATGGTTGGTGTGTACAACACCATCCCGTAACATGGGAGTGAGTGATCAACTCAGTGGAACAGTAAAGCATAGGTTAACATGTTATCAACTCAGTCGAGCAGTAATGATAAAGCAGTAAAATGAAATACTCCTAACTACTCTTATTAATGCAAGTATGAATGTAGTCATGATGTATGCCCTCACTGACATACTCCCTCATGGGACACCATCTTCGTTCGCGGCATGCTTTCTTTCCTCAGTGCTCCACATCTTCCGGGCACATGCAGTGCATGATGAGCATGATTACCGAGTTGTTATTATTCCATTTCAAACAGCAGGATTGGGAAACTAAGGTACCTCCCTTGTATCATTCCCAAACAGGATCCATTCTAGGGTCGTCAGTCCTAGACAATCTCATACGATGGTGTGTTTCTAGGTCACTGTAAGGGCTGCCAGGGCTGTTACGCAGAATCGTTGCACCACTCCCCCATCACCTTATTAATACAGGCCTAGCTTATACTCTGTTACTACGAGAAGGCTAGTCTCCTCACCGCAGAATTTGAGTATGCTCGAGGTCACTCCACTGACACCCTACCAACTGGCAGTCTATTTTCGAAGCCCGACCGGTCCGCTTATTGAGAATGGAACCCGGATGCAACCCGATTGGAGACCACAGCCAGGCTGTGCCAGCGTAGGCCGACAGCTCGAATATAGTGTCCCATACTACCATAATCGGCTCACGAGTCTGGTTGCTCAATGGTCACTACGGGGAGGCACATGGTCCCAGCGTAGGCCGACAGCTCGACCACGGTGTCCCATACCACCATGCACGGCTCATGAGTCTTAGCGGATCGAGGTACCATGGTTACGAAATTCCACTGGTAAGTTCGGTACCTTAGGTTCAAGCAATGACGTCCAAACATGGTTAACATACAATGGACCAATCCGTTTATTAGACTAGTTCGACTAGTACGAGCGTACGCTGGAGTAGCCGACAAGGTACCACTGTCGACAACTATCGTACGACTCGGATTCACCGAACGCATCAATTGTGGCGAGACGAAATTGCCCACTCAGACAGGAATTGTTACCGATTGCCTGGACTATAATCATAGCCCCAATCATATTAAATTACAGATAAGTAACGCAGTAATGGATCAAGATTCAAATCATACAATCAGAGTCTGGTATTATCTGTTTAGGGCTGCCAGGGCTGTTGCACGGAATCGTTACACCATTCCCCTTTCACCCATGACGGATCATACAACATAAACATGAATTTAAACATACGCATTACATAAATAAAATCATACAATCAGTTGAGCATGTTAACAAGCATATCGTAAAGCATATTATAAAGCATGTTATAAAGCATGTTATGAAGTACTATATAAATAGGAATACAAACACATATTTTTCACAAGTAAGTGGTTTAAGTAAACAACCTCATGGAGGAAATCATACATGTCTCTAAGGTAGTTGGGAATCCCATCTCAACACCATACCTAAGGCAACATCATCCAAACACTTACTCACACAAGCATTTTCACAAACACTTAACATACACTATTTCAACATACATAGTGTATGTTAGCCAACGTGTATTAGGGCGAGTCCTTTCGCCAAGCAAGTATTTTACACACATATAATATATTTATACAACAAATAATCATGGCAAACACATCTCTAAAATCTATATGTATACAGTACTTTCTACAATACAGTATTTCTACTTACATAGTGTATATTAGTAAAACATGTATTTGGGCGAATCCATTCGCCAAATAAGTATTTTATCCATATATTGTATATTCATACAACAAATAATCATGTCAAACACATTTTTAAAATTTATACGTATAGGGTATTTTCTACGAATACCTAGAATATGTAAAATTTATATTCCTCATCTTTAATCAAAACAGAAAACAGACAACACTTTGTATATGTGCAATTGCATGCAGATCATGAATCTATCATTATCTGACATTGAAAGAGTTGAAAACCATAACCTATACACCTAAAGTCCGCACCTTTTTGTCGTAGAATCGCAACGAAGTCGATAGGTTTGCTAGGCTTTCGTATACGGCAGTTTGGTAACCTATAGCATGTTTTCTGTTAGCTATTTCATAACCTACAACTATCAAAACCCCAAATCAGTTTAGGGTTAGGGTTTCTTACCTAAAAACGGAGCTAGAATCGCCGGGAAAGCGATTAGAACGGAGTGGTGGAGCTCGTGGAGCGGCAAGGAAGCACGACAGGGAGATCCTCCCACATCTCCCACACTTTCTCTCTCTTTTCTCTCTTTCTCTCCTCGGGTTTTCTCAAATTCGTATGGCTGCAATGAGAGAGGGTTTAAGGTCCTTATATAGCCTAAAATGTGCCCAAAATAGACTTGGAAACAAGGTATACTTGGGTTTTGTCCAAAGGAGGCTAGTTTCAGCTCAACGGAGGACTTCTGGCGGGCCTCTTTGAGCCAAAGGTCGAACTTAAGCTCACAGACATTGGATCTACGTGGAGTTAAGTTTTCGTTTCAGTCGAATTTCCAAATCACGCGTGGCGGACCAATTTCAATTCAACGGTCGGCGGATCTAGATCCGAAGTTCCGAGTACATGTAAATGTTTATGAAAATTTTCCTGATCCGAGGGTGTAATTTGGCCTGATTCTGACGGTCAGGTTGCTTAATACTGACCCGCAAGCGACAAGTCTTAAATTACTATTCAAGATATTTATTTTTGTAAAGAAACAAGTGTTTTCACACTCTCTCGCTCCGGACTCAAGCGAACAGCCGTGGGACACTGGCTGGATTTGATTTTCGAGATGGTTGTCAAGCCCAGCGAGGCGGTCCTAATTCCTTAACTTCAAGTTATTTAGACTTCCGACGTGCGGTCCAGATTAGATACGGAGTTTCGGGATGCTCCCGAGAGTAGCCGGGTAATGAGTTTGATCCTAGGTTTTAGGGTAACCTAGTGTTAATAATTCTACAAGTTTTGGGTCTTTTAAAGCGATTCAAACGATTGTATTTAAAGCGATTCAAGTTTAAGAGTTCAAATGAGAGAGAATGGAAAAGTTGGAGGGTGGGTATTGCTGAAAACGGTGGAGGTCTGTGTTTTGATAGAAAATGATGAAATGGGTGAATGGAGGGGAGGTTTGAGAGAAAAATCAAATAGTTTTGGAGAAACGAAAAGCTTGGAGGGGTAGTTTGTGAAGAAGGGGTGGGTTTGGAGGGGTTTAGATCAAAGAACCCTGGATCAGTGGGCCCCACAACACCCCAAAGGTGTCGGCCCGAGCCGGCTAGGCCCGTTTGGCGATGAGGCCTCGCCAAACCGGCGAGGCCCTCGCCGGTCACTGGACAATCTGGCGAGGGCTCGCCCTTTGGATGAGGTCCTCCCCCCTGGACTCTAAAAAGATGTGGGTCCCACCCTGGGTCCCCCTGGAAGTGCCCGATTTGGGCCCTACCTCCGTTTTGAGTCTATTCAGGCTATGCCGGATACTATTTGATGTATATTCGTATTTAGTGATTTCTAACGGCTGGGATGGGGTCATTTGTGATCTAAATCCATCGATAGACGGTCTGGGAGTGATCCGAGGTCGTCTCATGCTATCATGGATGCGTACGGACCCACACAAAATGGTCGATTTCGGTGAACTTTGCCACTTGGCGAAATTGGGACTTCTATGACTGTTTCTACATCCTCTCGCACCCACCTAAGTTGAAAATGCGTCAACGTACGTCGTGAGACCATAACTCAGGTCCGATTTTGTAACGCCCTGAAAATCGGGGGTCGAGCAAAGCTCAGCTCCCAAGTTCCAACGCATCACTTATGCAACATAGATAATGATGATTATGATGAGAGCATTGAAACATGAATGTGATTATACCAAAACAACATATCATACTCCAGAGATAGTTAAATTGCAAGTGGAAGACTGAGATAGATGTATAGAATATATAAACTATGGTATGTCTCCAGAGTGTGATAATATTGCGAGGTTAATGAATTACAAGTACAATTTTAAAATATACCATAGGTGTAGTGTCATCTAGTCAACATCCCTGTAACCCCGTCAGTCAAGACACGACTCACATGAAGCCGCCAGAAAATAGCATATACAAGAAGGCATCCTTGTCGTCACAAAAGTCCGGCTCCGCCTCAGAAGTAGCGTCGCCATCTGCAATCAGACAAAGTCTGGTGGGTGTCCAGAACACCATCCCGTAACGTGGGAGTGAGTGATTAACTCAGTGGAACAATAAATGATAGGTTAACATGTTATCAATTCAGTCAAGCAGTAATGATAAAGTAGTAAAGTCAAACACTCCTAAATACTCTTATTAATGCAAGTATGAAAATGCAGTCATGATGCATGCCCTCACCAACATACTCCCTCATGCAACACCATCTTACGTCCACGGCATGCGTTTATCCCTCAGTGCTCCACATCTTCCAGGCACATGCAGTGCGATGATGAGCATGATTACCGAGTTGTTATTAGTCCTTTTCATACAACAGTATTGGGAAACTAAGGTACCTCCCTTATATCATTCCCAAACAATGATCCATTCTAGGGTCGTCAATCCTAGATAATCTCATACGATAGTGTGGTTCTAGGTCGCTGCAAGGGCTGCCAGGGCTGTTACACGGAATCGTTGCACCACTTCCCCATCACCTTATCAATACAGGCCTAGTTTATACTCTGTTTACTACGGGAAGGCTCGTCGCCTCTCCGCAGATTCAGAGTATGCTCGAAGTCACTACACCGGGTATGGTCAAGGCTGCCAGGGTTGTTACACGGAATCGTTACACCACTCCCCCATCACCCATTAAAGCAGTGTAGGCCGACAGCTCGAATACAGTGTCCCATACCACCGTATTCGGCTCACGAGTCAGGGTTGGTCACTGGTCGCTACGGGGAGGCACATCGCCCCAGCGTAGGCCGACAGCTCAACCACGGTGTCCTATACCATCATGTCCGGTTCATGAGTCTTAGTGGATCGAGGTACCAAGGTTAACGGGGTTGCACTGGTAAGTTCGGTACCTTAGGTTCAAGCAGTAGCGTCCAAACATGGTGAACATACATTAGACAGATCGAGTTACTTGACGAGCTCGGCTAGCTCGAGCGCACGACAAGTTGAACGACATGAAGTGTATAAGCACTTCACATGGCCAACCACTATCGCCAACCGAAGTACGACTCGGGTTCGTCGAACACATTTCACGTGGCGAATGAATATCAGCCACGAATTCAATCCTGTTACCGATTGCCTGGACTATACAATAGCCCCAATCACATTCAATTACGGAACAGTTAAAGCAGTAATAGATCAAGATTTCAAATCATACAATCAAATATCCAATATTGTCCGCTTAGGGTCGCTGTGTCTGTCATTGCGGAATCGTTACACCACTCCCCCATCACCCTTCACGGCTTTTATGGAATACAACTTAAACATGTGAAGTAGTCGGAGCAGAGTTAAATAAACAAGTAATTCAAACATATTAACAAGCATGTTATAAAATACAATGCAAACAGGAAATCCAAACACATACATTTCATAAACCAGTAAGTGATTAAACTAAACAACTTACATGAAGGAAGTCATACACATCACTAAGGTAGTTGAGAATCCTATCTCAACACCTACACAAGGCACTACTAGCTTAAGTACATACCTATACAAGCATTTTCACAAACACTTAGACTACACATTCCAACATACCTATAATATACTGGTTAAAACACAAGTCGTAGCGAATCCTTTCACAAAGGATTGCCACATGAACCACGATCATGCATACGCGACTAATAGTCATGGCAAGCATAAATCATAGTTCCATATTCATTTGAACATTTCTGCAAACACTTAGGCTACAACTAGAATATACACGACGTATGTTAATATAGCTGGTGTTAGGCTAATCCATTCACCCAGAAGTTGATACACATGTATCTAGCATACATAGACAACAATTAATCATGGCTAGCACAAATTCGTATTTCATATGTATATGGTATTTTCTACAAATACGAGGAATACAATATATTCAACGTAGTTAACGTATGTCTGAAAAACGAAATGGACAACACTTTGTACATGTGCAATTGCATGCAGATCATGAATCTATCATTATCTGGAATTGAAAGCATTGAAAACCATAACCTATACGTCTAAAGTCTGCACCTTACGCCATAGAAGCGTAATGAACTCGATAGATTTGCTAGGCTTCTGTCTACGGTGAAATAACTAACCTATGACATGCTTTAGGTTAGTTATTTCATAACTTACAACTATCAAAACCCCAAAACAGATTAGGGTTAGGGTTTCTTACCTAGAAACGAAGCCGGAATCGCTGAGAAAGTGATTAGAAAATGATGGTTAAGCCTGTAGATCGATAGGGTAGAACGGCAGGAAGAATCTCCCACTTCTCTCACACTTTCTCTCTCTTTTCTCTCTTCTCTCTCCTAGGTTTTCTCAAATTCGTATGGGAGGAATGAGAGAGGGTTTAAGGTCCTTATATAGGTCCAGAACTCACAGAAATAGACTCGGGGTCAAGGTATACTTAGGTTATAGCCAAAGTGGGTCTGTTCCATCTCAACCGAGTACTTCTGGCGGCCCCTTTTCAGTGTACGGTCGGACTTAAGCTCACTAACACTGGATCTAGGTTCAGCTGAGGTTTCATTCCAGTTGGGTTTGTAGATCGCACGTGGCGGACCAGTTTCAGTTCAACGGTCAATGAATCTCGATCGGGGATTTCAAGTACACTGCCATGTATATGAAATGTTTCTTGATCCGAGGGTGTATTTGGGTCAGATTTCGACAGTCTGATTGCTTATATTTGGCCCGCAAACATCAAGTCTTAGATTACTTAAATTTTATTTAATTTCTAAAGAAAACTATGTTTTCTCACACTTCTCGCTCCGGGCTCAAGCGAATAGCACTGGAACACTATATGGATTTGATTTTCGAGATGGTTGTCAAGCCCAGCAAGGCGGTCCTAATTCTATAACTTCGTATTATTCGGACTTTCGATGTGCGGTCCAAATCTGATACGGAGTTTCGTGATGCTCCCAAGAGCAGCCGGGTAATGAGATTGATCCTAGATTTTAGGGTAACCTAGCGTCAATGATTCTACAAGTTTTGGGTCTTGTAGATCGTATTTAAAGTGGATCAAGCGGATTTCGTAGCTAATCTAGTTTAACACTTAGTTACTTTTGAAGGATAAGGTAGTGAAAGGTGAGATTTGTGAAGGAAAAAGGTTAAAAAGTGATTTTAGACTGTGGGATTGAGTTCTGACAAGTTAATAAGGTGTTAGGATTGACCCATTGCCTAAGGACGTCTAATTCCAGGTTGGTAAAAATCCGGGATGTTACAGGTTTAATCCAAATCATGCTCTGATACCATCTTGTAACGCCCTAAAAATCGAGAGTCGAGCATAAACTCCACTCCTGAGTTCCAACGCATCCCTTATGCAACATAGATAATGATGATTGAATGTTGTTCATATTAGTGCAATAAATATGAGTGAGATTATACCAAAATAGCATATCATACTCCAGAGACAGTTAAATTACGCAAGCGGAAGACTGTGATAGATATATAAAATATATAAACTGTTGTAAGTCTCCAGAGTATGAACATGTTACCAGGTTAAATATAGACATGTATACACCAGAAATGAACAAAAGGAATATACATGGGTGTTCCAAAAGTGCAAACTAAAGTAATCCCTGTACTCCCGTCGATCAGAAGATGGTCTACATAGACCCGCCTGATAGCTGTATAAGGAGAAACCCTCCTCATCATCATAAAAATCCGGCTCCGCTTCGCAAGCATCGCCATCATCTGAAACTCAAACAGGGTCTAGTTGGTGTGTACAACACTGTCCCATAACTTGGGAGTGAGTGAAATAGCGGTGAAGACCGCTTGAGATGAAGTTGGAGTATGCCAATATGTCCTAGAGGGGGGTGAATAGGAATTTTAATAGTTTTTACTTGTTTATTCAAAATCCTATTACACTAATCCTTATAGATATGCAACTATCAGGATTACTCGAATGTAACTCTACTAGCTTCTAAGCCAAGTAGAGGATCCAATCACAAACTAATCAAGATATTACAATGAGTAACTTAGTCTATGTTGGATGTGACTGAGTGTGTGTGTGAGATGTGTTCAGATATATGAATGCATTGTCATGAATCACACATATAGAAAAGCAATCACAAACACAGTCATTTTTATAGTGGTTCGACTACCTGTCTACTTCACTCCCGGCTGTCGCACTCAACCATTGAGTGTACCGGATTTCACTAAGGAGGTTTCCTAGGGTTCACCTCAAACCTAAGGTTTTAAATCAAGTTCACCTTCAACCTTTACAGAGGTTTTATGCGGTTCACCTCTAACCCAGAGTGTTGCTGGTTCACTCCTAACCAGATGTTTATGCTCTCCATAGAGCAAGGGTCCACACAACGCACCCGAATTTTAGACCACATAGGTCAAGGACCTACACAAGGACCTAACAGTTTATGCCCTACACAAGAGCAAGGGTCCACCCTGTGCACCCGGATTTTAGACCACACAGGTCAAGGACCTACACAAGGACCTAACAGTTTATGCCCTACACAAGAGCAAGGGTCCGCCCAGTGCACCCACTACGTACACTCCCGCCGGAGGCCTCCTTGAGGACTTCAAAGGGTGAGAACCACTTAAGACCAAGACCTATGAAGGAATGATCACAAGTGTCCTCTGGACTCTGGATACTTACAGATAAGTTGATGAGTCCCGTTAAGCACAACGCCAAAGATCTTCTCCTCCTTGTTGACGAAGAGTCTTCAGCTCCCTTGATCCACAACACAAGATGATATACCAATACTTGGCTTAGGGTTGGGTCAAGGGTGAGATGGAATCCTACTCTCTAAAGATTTTCCTATAAGGAAGATAGAGTGGTTCCTCTCTTATGCATTCAAGGCATCTCAGCATAATGATTTGCCAATAAGATAGTAGCTGGAGGATCCTTGAATGTGAAAGTTCATTCCCCAATCCACTCTATTTAATGTCAATGGTAAGGGTGGATTGGAGGATGAACTTCCCTAGAGAGAGGCTTTAGGTATAAGATGCATGTTAAAACACACAAAGCTCTCTCTTTTCTCTCTTACAGTAACAAAGAACAAGTCCTCTATATTAGGCAAGAAGTTCCAACGGATATAAAACGGTCACATTTATGACAGAGTTTGATATCATCGAGCAGGTTCGATATCATCGAGCGTATACTCTCGATAGCATCGATGGTCTGCTCGATGACTCGGACTCTATGTCATACTCTTTTGAAACTCCTTGCCAATAGGTCAATGAATTGAAACAGTTGTCGATGTCATCGGATTTCAAACTCCGATTCCATCAATTACTGGGTCGATCCCTCAACACATGAAAAATGAGAGAGACTTGACTTTGAAAATATTTCAAGTTTTCATGAATGATCGAGGAACCGTCGAGGTCATTGGAATTTGAATGTCGATGATATCGAGATCTGAGTCGAGGCATCGATAATTCCAGTAGATTTAACTTTGAACTTACTGGACAGATTATGGCTTAGTTCGATGCGATCGATCAGGTGTCGATATCATCGATATTTGAATATCGATTAAATCGAAGGGCCCCCGGTCATAGTAAAATACATCCTGAAATAATAGCTGTAAGAAATGCGCGCCCATCATCGATATTATCGATGGACCTCCGATCTTATCGATATTTGATTTTAGATCATATCGGACGGTCATCGATATATTGATGAGTTTTGAGATTTTCTTTAAAAAAATAGGGGCGACGAAAATCTGCCTGTCGATCTTATCGAGCCATTCACGATGGTCTCGAGATTTAAATATCGATGGTATCGATATGTGTATCGATACATCGATAATTCGTCCAGAAATATTGTGAAGTTGCTGGACATATTTGTGCTTATATCGATGATATCGATAGATGTATCGATACATCGGTAAATCCGTCCAGATGAATATTTGGTTGCTGGACACTTTTGGTCCTCTTATCGATAATATCGTTAAGGTATCGAGGACATCGACAGTGCAGGTCGATCATATCGAGGGTGCTTCGATAGAATCGACAGGGTGAGAAAAACTTAGAGATTTTCCTATTTTGAAAAAGTTTTCTCACCATAAAAACCCTAAGATGTCTATCTTGTTTTAAGGGTTTAATTCACCTGGTGTATTGGGTTATGAGATGTGAGGCTATGATTTACCTATGGCGGGCTTCCACACATCCGGTTGAGGCAGACGCTTGAAATAATCTTCCTATCGAGTTTTCACAGTCAGTCTGACATACCATTCACGTAACTTGACAAACCAGGGCACAAGTAGGTGCACTTTCAATCTCCCCCTTTGTCAATTACGTGACAAAATACCCAAAACACCCTACAACACTTCTAGACACACCGTAAATTGTGTATACATGCACTTACACAATTTTACAATATTTTCTAACCCATGTACACATTCTAGAAGTATCTGCTTCCCTTTAGTTCAAAACTCCCCCTTTCTTGCAGCTGCTCCCCCTAGCACTTGCATAAACAGAGATACGATACACAATTTTCGGCTCAGAGTGTGTTGAATTGTTCTCCACCTTTTTGTCAGTCATTGGCAAAGGTACAGTAAGTGATATTGACTGAAGAATGAATTTCATGAGAGAAACCAATAGATACAGATGTACAAAGATGAATTCATTTTGAAACAAACATCATATTCAGATCCTAAGGATGCATATTAGATATGATAGCGTAGTTGTATGGCAATTGAAAAGTTCATTCAGGACTTCATATGCATTCCAAAACAGAGACTTGATAAGCCTGGGGGAAATAAAAAGTATGGCATTAAAGATAAGAGTGATATGCAGCCATCGGAAAAAAACCAAAACTGCCCCAGACGGCAGTAAATCCCAACAAAAAAAAACTGTTCTGACAACCACCAAAGATATTGCTCCACACAACAGTCATAAAAAAAAAAAATAAACCCATATATGGGCACCCAACAACATTCATCAACATTAGCCCATCTGTGGGCATATACACTCCCAAAAAATGTATATCTTAGAGGGCTGTCATACACACCAGTGATAGCGAAGAACATCCAAAAAGATACTGATGTTCAATCGAGGAGATAACAGTGTAGTGTGTATGATAGCATGCATGACCCGGCCTTACGGAGCAGAGTGAGATGACATCGTGTCGTCCCTTCGGCATGTCAGCAGATCCACCAGCTATTGTACAGACTGCTGCACTTTCTGGATGACTCGCTCCAAGACTGTCAACTGCTCACATACAAAGTGAATATCTCTCTGGATTGCCCTGATTCTGTCCATTTTGAATCTCTTTGCATGCCCGGGTATTGACGTAGATGGGGCTGGATCGAGTCGAGATGATTCACCTCCTGTCCTCCCAGTTTCCTCCCAACGAGGATCACCAACACCTTCCTCTTCACATCCTTGAATCCCTTCTTCTTTGTACTCGTGGTACTCCAGGTCCATTTTTCAAATATTCTTTGCATTAAAGCCGTGAACTGGAAGTACAGGATCAGTTGTAGGTGGAAGGCCAATTCTTTGACAGATCCTATTTATAATCCACGGATATGGCAAATGCAGATCTCTGGAGGTATGTATTGCATTAACCAATTGATTGACAATTAGTGTTGGAAGGCAAACCTTTGTTCCATTTGCCACGGAGTATATAATCATGACCATAAGACTGGTGAGATCAGATCGATTAGTACTCCTTGGATACAAATTTGTAGCAAAGATCCCATGCATAACCCGAAAGCGGGGTTCCATGTACCTAGATTTTAAGGCGTTCCCCTGATACCAGGGAATATCTCTATTGTTGCATAGATACTTGGTTATAATGGAACGAACCTCAGGAAGATTGAGATCTAGGTCGGGAAGCCCTTCTGGTTCCTTCTGTACATTGAGAATGTCAGCTATTATGGCAGGAGTAATGAACGCATCATCACCATCCAGAGAGACCATGAATGAAGGAGGATCAGATACCGGAGAGTGACAAGCGGCAAGGAAATTGCGCGTTTGCTCGAGTTGACAAGGCCCTCCGAAATTTAGGATGGGCAGCCAACCAACTGCAGCAAATAGGGGTTCTAGATTATACGGGGCTAAGCAGGCCCGTCCACTTTTCTCTCATGGATCAACTTCCGACCGGTGTACTTCACTGGACGTGAGGGCTGCCTAACCAGAGGAGGAGGAGGCGCTGGAGAATCAGTTTGGGACCCGCCTCGCGAAGTTTGTGATCTTTGACGCGTGGGAATCCCACTTTTCGGGGCCCTCGCTCTTTCTCTAGATGCGAGGACTTTTTGTCGGGTAGTCCTTGAAGATTCTCCCTAAGCCGACACTTTTTCTTTGTCTTTTCCCATGACGACAAAAAGAGTGGAGAAAAGAAAACGTACCTCACTAGAAGTAGGAATATCCAAAAAAAAGTGAATCTTGATGTTTAGGGAGGATATTACCGTATATTGGATGTTTTGAGGTTTTCTGACAGGGTTTCGAGCAGTCCGATTGAAACAGCAAGTAGGGAAAGAGCTTAGAAACAAAATCCCCATTTTTGCGTTCTATCGATTTATATATTGGGCGGCATCTTTCGATATGATCGACCATTGTTTCGATGATCTCGAGAGATTTCTTATCGATACCATCGAGTCTGTCTTCGATGTCAGTTTTCGATCGTAATCCAAGGAGTCATCGATAATATCGATGGACAATCGATTACTCGAGAATGTCATATCGATGCTTATGTCGACGATGAAGATTTTCAATTTTCAGCACACAACCAATCTGCCAAGTATACTTTTAGAATTTCTATAAATCAGTAGTATACCTATTCAAAATTTATGTACAATTTTTGTACACACCAAAATTACAAACATATGTATGTTCATATACAAAAATTTGAGGTTAAAAACCTCAGATGTACTGCTTTAGTCTCAGTAAAATTTGCATCATTTCAAATATCCAGGTCAGATGCATGACTTGGACATGTCCTTCCACACTTGGAATTTTCAGGGTATATGAAGATTAGTCATAAGACAATTTTGTTTTTCTTTTTCTACCCATTTTGAAATAAACTTCTTTCTCCTGTCTTGCATCTTAGGTGGTGATAGATGAGTGTTTTCCCTAGATGGACTCTTAACATTCTGTGTTTCTCTGATTGGTTTGAATTTTCCAATGTGATTTTGTCCAGAGTTATGTGAAGTCCGTCTAGATGTTAGGCATTCAACCTCATAATGACCCGTATCACCACATAAATGACATACTGGAGAGATTCTTACATTACTTCCTAAAGCAGCCGATGACTTATTTTTGGTGCTGCATTTCCTGTTTTCTTCTTAGTTTTTTCATACCCTAGGCCACTTTTGTCCTTTCCAGGCCTTCCTATCCCTAACATCCTTTCAAGTTTTTCACCACTCTGAGAGAATTTATAGTTTATTTCAGCAAAATTTCTTAATTTTTCTAAGTCATAGCGGAGTGTGTGATTCTCATTCTTGAGGTGCCTATTCTCATCTTCTAATAATTCGATTTGTTTGGTAAGTTTAGATGATTCAGTTTTCAGGGATAGGTTGATTCTTTCCAATTTGTCATTTTCTGCATAATATTGTTGTAGATCAATGATTAGATGAGAATTGATCTCCAGTGTTTTATCCAGATCTTTCTGTAGAAGTACCTTCTTGTTTTCTGAGATTTCAAGTTTCTTAAGAATGTTGATGCTGTGAGTATAGAGTTGATTGTAAGCATCTTGCAACTTATCTTTTTCTTCTTCTTCATTTTCAATGTTAGATTCCTCATTGTCAGACGGAGATGATTCTGTGGCTTGCTGTTCTTTCTCGTTCTTAGATTCAGTGGGAATGATCGAAGCAGTGTAGACCATGAGAATCTTCAGTGATTTCTGATCTTCATTGCTTTCTGAGTCACCAGATTCTGAGTTTGACTCTTCTGTATCATCCCATGTGGCGGCCATTGTTTTCCCTTTGGTTTTTCTGTTTGGACATTCGGTAGATAAGTGTCCATACCCTTGACAGGCGTAACATTGTGGTTCTTTGGTCTTTTTACCAGATTTGTCTGCAGAGGGTTTGTTATCCACCTTTCTACCTCTAGAGGGGCGGCAACGATTCTTTTGAAAGAATCTTCTGAATCTTTGTGCCAGCAAAGCCACTTCCTCATCTTCATCTTCTCTTTCACTTTCACTGTTCTCATGAGTTGTTTTCTTTGACGCTTTTAGGATAGTGTTTTTGGATTTTTGGAGTTGAGTGAAGTGTAGTTCAAAAGTTTGTAGGAACCTACTAGTTCTTCTACTTTCATTTCATCTATATTCCTACACTCCTCAATTGTTGTCACCTTGGGATTAAACTGTTCCAGTAGAGATCTTAGAATTTTCCTATAAATTTTCGGTACTGAGACTTTCTCTCCCAATCCACCCATGGAGTTACAAATGATATTCAGTTTTGTAAAGAACTCCATAAATGTCTCATGCTCTTCCATTCTGAGACTTTCGAACTGTGAAGTTAGGAGTTAAAGTTTGGATCGCTTCACAGTGCTTGTGCCTTCATGGGTTGTTTCCAGTAGATCCCATGCTTCTTTTGATATCCCACACATACTTATCTGATTAAATATATCTTGGGACAAGGCACAGTAGATAGCATTCATAGCCTTAGCTTCAGATGTTTGCCTTTCTTTGTCGATTGCTGTCCACTTTTCTTTGGGTTTGGGCTTTGTGATTGTTGTGCCACTATCAAGTACAATTTGTTCAGTAAGTGGCACATATCCACTTTCAACTATATCTCAAACGTCATGATCCAAAGATCTCAGAAAGTAGTGCATCCTTGCCTTCCAGTATGCATAGTTTGATCCGTCAAATACTGGAGGTCTAGTGACTGATGAGCCCTCTCCTTTGGCAATATTTCCAACTTCAGTCAAGATCACTCTCCAGGCGGTGAAGCCCTTGAAGAGAGACCCGCTCTGATACCAATTGAAATAGCGGTGAAGACCGCTTGAGATGAAGTTGGAGTATGCAAAATCCTTATAGTTTTTAATAGTTTATTCAAAATCCTATTACACTAATCCTTATAGATATGCAACTATCAGGATTACTCGAATGTAACTCTACTGGCTTCCAAGCCAAGTAGAGGATCCAATCACAAACTAATCAAGATATAACAATGAGTAACTTAGTCTATATTGAATGTGACTGAGTGTGTGTGTGAAATGTGTTCAGATATATGAATGCATTGTCATGAATCACACATATAGAAAAGCAATCACAAACACAGTCATTTTTATAGTGGTTCGACTACCTGTCTAATCCACTCTCGGCTGTCGCACTCAACCCTTGAGTGTACCGGATTTCACTAAGGAGGTTTCCCAGGGTTCACCTTAAACCTAAGGTTTTAAATCAGGTTCACCTTCAACCTTTATAGAGGTTTTGCGCGGTTCACCTCTAACCCAGAGTTCTGCAGGTTCACTCATAACCAGATGTTTATGCTCTCCATAGAGCAAGGGTCCATACAACGCACCTGGATTTTAGACCACACAGGTGAAGGACCTACAAAAGGACCTAACAGTTTATGCCCTACACAAGAGCAAGGGTCCACCCTGTGCACCCGAATTTTAGACCACACAGGTCAAGGACCTACACAAGGACCTAACAGTTTATGCCCTACACAAGAGCAAGGGTCCACCCAGTGCACCCACTACGTACACTCCCGTCGGAGGCCTCCTTGAGGACTTCAAAGGGTGAGAACCACTTAGGACCAAGACCTAGGAAGGAATGATCACAAGTGTCCTCTGGACTCTGGATACTTACAGATAAGTTGATGAGTCCCGTTAAGCACAATGCCAAAGATCTTCTCCTCCTTGTTGACGAAGAGTCTTCAGCTCCCTTGATCCACAACACAAGATGATATACCAATACTTGGCTTAGGGTTGGGTCAAGGGTGAGATGGAATCCTACTCTCCAAAGATTTTCCTATAAGGAAGATAGAGTGGTTCCTTTCTTATGCATTCAAGGCATCCCAGCATAATGATTTGCCAATAAGATAGTAGCTGGAGGATCCTTGAATGCGGAAGTTCATTCCCCAATCCACTCTATTTAATGTCAATGGTAAGGGTGGATTGGAGGATGAACTTCCCTAGAGAGAAAGGCTTTAGGTATAAGATGCAAGTTAAAACACACAAAAGCTCTCTCTTTTCTCTCTTATAGCAACAAAGAACAAGTCCTCTATATATAGGCAAGAAGTTCCAATGGATATAAAACGGTCACATTTATGACAGAGTTCGATATCATCGAGCAGGTTCGATATCATCAAGCGTATACTCTCGATAGCATCGATGGTCTGCTCGATGACTCGGACTCGATATCATACGCTTTTGAAACTCCTTGCCAATAGGTCGATGAATCGAAATAGTTGTCGATGTCATCGAATTTCAAACTCCGATTCCATCGATGACTGGGTCGAGTGGGTCGATCCCTCGACACATGAAAAATGAGAGAGACTTGACTTTGAAAATATTTCAGGTTTTCATGAATGATCGGGGGAACCGTTGAGGTCATCGGAATTTGAATGTCGATGATATCGAGATCTGAATCGAGGCATCGATAATTCCAGCAGATTTAACTTTGAACTTGCTGGACAGATTATGGCTTAGTTCGATGCGATCGATCAGGTGTCAATATCATCGATATTTGAATATCAATTAAATCGAAGGGCCCCCGATCATAGTAAAATATATCTTGAAATAATAGTTGTAAGAAATGCACGCCCATCATCGATATCATCGATGGACCTCCGATCTTATCGATATTTGATTTCAGATCATATCGGACGGTCATCGATATATCGATGAGTTTTGAGATTTTCTTTAAAAAAACAGGGGCACCGAAAATCTGCCTGTCGATCTTATCGAGCCATTCCCGATGGTCTCGAGATTTGAATATCGATGGTATCGATATGTGTATAGATACATCGATAATTCGTCCAGAAATATTGTGAAGTTGCTGGACATATTTGTGCTTATATCGATGATATCGATAGATGTATCGATACATCGGTAAATCTGTCCAGATGAATATTTGGTTACTGGACACTTTTGGTCCTCTTATCGATAATATTGTTAAGGTATCGAGGACATCGATAGTGCAGGTCAATCATATCAAGGGTGCTTCGATAGAATCGACAGGGTGAGAAAAACTTAGAGATTTTCTTATTTTAAAAAAGTTTTCTCACCATAAAAACCCTAAGATGTCTATCTTATTTTAAGGGTTTAATTCACTTGGTGTATTGGGTTATGAGATGTGAGGCTATGATTTACCTATGGCGGGCTTCCACACATCCGGTTGAGGCAGACGCTTGAAATAATCTTCCTATCGAGTTCTGCAGTCAGTCTGACACACCATTCACGTAACTTGACAAACCAGGGCACAAGTAGGTACACTTTCAGTGAGTAATCAACTCAGTGAAACAATAAAGCAAAGGTTAACATGTTATCAATTTAATCAAGTAGTAATGATAAAGCAGTAAATCACACAACCCTAAGTACTCTTGTTAATGCAAGAATGGTATGAATGTATGATGCATGCCCTCGCCTACGCTCCCTCAGCGACTTCATCTCATGTTCGTGCATGAACAACACTGCCTCAGTGCTTGACATGCTACGCCTGAATGCATGTGTAATGCGGTGCATGCATATGAATACCAAGTTCTTATTAGTCCTTTTCATACAGCAGGGTTGGGAAACTAAGGTACCTCACTTATATCATTTCCCAAACATTGATCCATTATAGGGTCGTCAGTCCTAGTTAGTCTCATACGATGTTGCGGTTTTAGGTCGCTACAAAGGGCTCGTCGCCAAATCAGTGCAGGCCTAGTTTATACTCTTATTGCTACGGAAGGGTCGTCACCTCCACGTAGACTCAGAGTACGCTCGAGGTCACTACAAAGGGCACGTTTAAGGCTGTCAGGGCTGTTACATAGAATCGTTACACCACTCCCCCATCACCCATCACAGCTTTGTCATCAAAACAGTGTAAGCCGACAGCTCGAATACAGTGTCCCATACCACCGTATTCGGCTCACGAGTCTGGGTTGCTCACTGGTCACTACGGGGAGGCTCGTCGCCTGAGCGTAGACCGACAACTCGACCACAGTGTCCCATACCACCATGTTCGGCTCATGAGTCTTAGCGGATCGAGGTACCAAGGTTAACGGGGTTTCACTGATAAGTTTAGTACCTTAGGTTCAAGTAGTAGAGTCCAAACATGGTGAACATACAATGGCCAATTGGGTTATTAGACAAGTTTGACTAGTACGAGCGTATGCTGAAGTGACCGACAAGGTACCACTGTCAACAACCATCATACGACTCGGATTCATCGAACGTGTCTTTTGTGGCGAAATGACCTCAGTCACAAAATCAAGGCCTGTTACCGATTGCCTGGACTATACAATAGTCCCAATCATATTCAATTACAACAAAATATCCTAGAAGATAGTTAAAGCAGTTATGAATCAAGATTGTAAATCATATAATCAAAGGTCCAATAATGTCTGCTTTAGGGTTGTCAGGGCTGTTGCATGGAATCGTTACACCACTCCCCCATCACCCTTCACGGCTTTGTTTCTGCATTTTATGGACTACAACTTAAACATAAATCCATACATATGCATTCCATAGATAAAACAGACGCTATAATATATGGTACATGCAGGAAATCATACACATATTTAAGGGAGTTGGGAATCATAGCTCAACACCCATATAAATTATAGTTTACTAACCACTTACTCATTCAATCATTTTAACAAACACTTAGACTATACATACATCAACATATATGGCGTATGTTGATTACACAGGTAGTGGGCCAAATCCTTTCACTAGGGAGTTGCCCAGTATACCACACGCATATACCCACGACGGATAATCATGGCATGCATGAATTCGAGTTCCATACTTATTCAATCAATTCCACAAACACATGGGCTACACACTTAGACATATATACGTGCATTGGCCGTGGCGTGATTTAGGGCAAATCCTTTCGCTAAGGGTTATCGCCTATACAACCATCATATATCCATGACCCATTTTTGGATTGGTCATGGTGAGCAAATTAAATACTTACCGAATGTAAGAATTACTATACTCATTCAAAACAAATGAAGGGTTTAGATATAATACATTTTCACAAACACATAGCTACACAATATAACATACGCAACGTATGTTGATATAACATGCATTAGGGCAAATCCGTTCACCCAGCAGTTAATACTAGTAAGTTTAGCATACATATACAACAGTTAATCATGGCCAACACAATTTCAAATTTTATACGTATACGGTATTTTCTATAAATACATGTAATATAGTATATTTAACATAGTTAACGTATAACTGAAAAATGAAACAGACAACACTTTGTACATGTGCAATAACATCTACATCAGTAATATATCATTAACTGACATTGAATGCCTTGAAAACCATAACCTATACGTTTAAAGTCCGTTACGCCGTAGAAGCATAACGAATTCGCTAGAAACTCTAAGGCTTCGTCAACGAGGGTATATCAACCTATAACATGAGTTGGGTTAGTTATTCCATAACCTACACGACCTGAAACCCGAAAACATATTAGGGTTAGGTTTTCTTACCTAAGAGCGGAATCGGTATCGCCGGTAGAGCGGTACGGAAGAACTGATTCAGCCCGTAGAAGGATGGGATTGAATCCCAGGGATGAACTCCATCTCTCTCTCTCTCTCTCTCTCTCTCTCTTTTCTCTCTTCTCTCTCCTAGGGTTTCCCAAATTCGTATGGGATGAGAGAGTGAGGGCTTAAGGCCCTTATATAGGCCTAAAACTGATGGAAATGACCCCAGGGCCAAGGTATACTTAGTTTATGTCCAAAACCCATCTGTTTCGGCTCAACGGAGCACTTCCGGAGCCCCCCCTTAAGACAAAGGTCGGACTTAAGCTCACTAACCATGGATCTAGGTCAAGTTAAGTTTTTGTTTCAGTCGGGTTTCTAGATCGCACGTGGCAGACCAGTTTCAGTTTAACGGTCCACGATCACCGATCAGGGCCATTAGTACATTGACTTGTGTATAAAATTTCTCCTGATCCGAGGGTGTATTTGGGTCAGATTCTGACGGTCTGATTGCTTATATTCGGCCCGTAAGTGACGAGTCTCAGATTACTTAAATTTAGATTCATTTCTAAAGAAACCACGTTTTCTCACACTCTTTGCTCCGGGCTCAAGCGAATTACATCGGGACACTAGCTGAACTTGATTTCCGAGATGGTTGTCAAGCCCAGCAAGGCGGTCTTAATTATATAATTTTTTAGTACTCGGACTTTCGACGTGCGGTCTAGATCCGATACGGAGTTTCAATGTGCTCCCGAGAGCAACTGGGTAATGAGATTGATCCTAGATTTTAGGGTAACCTAGCGTCAATGATTCTACAAGTTTTGGGTCTTGCAGATCGTATTTAACGTGGATCAAGCGGATTTCGTAGCTAATCTAGTTTAGCACTTAGGTAATTTTGTCAAATTCCTAAGGAATTGATCTTGAGTGGTTTCTGCCTGAGGTGATACTCGGGTTTTTGTACAGATTTCTAAAGTATTGTTCTTCATCACCTAAACTTTAGGATTCCTACCTAATATGGAAGTACTTAAAAATATTTAAAGAACAAGGTGGTGAAAGGTGAAATGGGAGATTTGTAAGGAAATGGGTTAAAAAGGGATTTTGGCCTTTGGAATTGAGCTTTGAGAAATTAATAAGGTGTTAGGATCGACCCATTGCCCAAGGACGACTAATTTCAAGTGGCTAAAATCTGGGGTATTACACTCATAGTATGACTCAAAGAACTTGCTAACGCCAATACACCACCAGCCGATCCCTTTCCGTTAGGTATCACCCACTTCTCTCTCCTGATCCGATCGGTACCCAACCCGATCCGATTCAATTTCCCTGATCGAGTCGGACTCAATTCGGGTCAGGCTATCAGTGCATCGGATCGAATCGAGTCAGGTGACTTAGACTCCGTCTCGGATCGGATCGAGTTTGGATCACTTACTTAAAAATTTGGATCGAACCGAGTTAGACCCAATCCGATTCGACTTGACTCGATGCCCACCTCTACTCACCTACGCACCTTTTCACACATGTCATGGGCGTCTAATCCTTACGGTTCATGTGATGCAGAATCCGATAAAACCCTAAGGGAAAGATTTTCACATTGATCTAAAATTCTGATTGTCCATAGCAAATCGAAATACAAATCATGGGAGGAAACTATTTTCATTTTTCATGGCCCACTAAAGTTTTGGATCAAAGTAAAAATTGGGCCCAGGGGGTTTCATGAGGTGATGCTTCACGTGGACTATTCAGATTTTGGAGTCACACACGTATGATGTTTTCTAAAAAAACTTCGCCCGAGTTCTGTGCGAATTGGTGCACATCTGAGCATTCGACATATAAATTCATGTCACCTGCGCACGTGCGCACCTTTACACACATGTCATAGGCATCTAATCTGAACGGTCCATGTAATGCGGAATCCCATGAAAACCCATGGGGAAAATTTTCACCCTGATATAAAATTCTGGTTGGCAATAGCAAAGTGAAATGCAAATCAAGAGAGGAAATTGTTTTCATTTTTCATGGCCCACTAATGTTTTGGATCTAAGAAAAAAGTGGGCCCTGAGGGTTCATGCGGTGTTGCATCACGTGGACCGTTCAGTTTGTGGAGTCAGATCACGTATAATTAGTTCTAAATATTGTTCGCATGAGTTTCATGCGAAATGGTGCGCAGCTGAGCATTCGGCATATAGAGTTATGCTCACTTGCGCACTTACGCATGTTCGCACCTTTGCACACGTGTCTTGGGCGTCTAAACCGAACCGTCCATGTGATGCGGAATCCCATGAAACCCCAAGGTAAAAATTTCCACCATGATCTAAAATTCATGTGGACCATAACAAAGAGAGATGCAAATCAAGGGAGGAAATGATTTTCATTTTTCTTGGCCCACCATTGTTTTGAATCAAAGTAAAAATTGGGCCTAACGTATGATGAGTTATCAAAAAGTTTGCTTGAGTTCCGTTCAAAATGGTGCGAAGCTGAGCATCCGGCATATATAGTCATCCTCAGTTGTGCACGTACGCACCTTTGCACATGTTGCATGGGTGTCTAATATGAACAAACCATGTGATGAGGAATACCATGACACAATAAGGGAAAAATTTTCGCCCTGATCTAAATTTCTAGTGGGCCATAGCAAAGTGAAATGCAAATCAAGGGATGAAACTGTTTACATTTTTCATGGCCCACCAGAGTTTTCGACCAAAGTAAAAATTGGGCCTAGGGGTTTCCATGAGGCGCTGCTTCACATGGACCGTGCAGATTTTGGAGTCACATCACGTATGATGAGTTCTTAAAAAAAGTTTGCACGTGCGAATTGGTGTGCAGCTGAGCATTCGGCGTATAGTCATGCTCACCTACTCACCTACACACCTACACATCTTTGCACAATGTCATGGGCGTCTAATTTGAACGTTCCATGTGATGCGGAATCCCATTAAACTCCAAGGTAAAAATTTTCACCCTGATCTAAATGTTTGGTGGGCAATAACAAAGAGAAATGCAAATCATGGGAGGAAAGTGTTTTCATTTTTCATGGCCCACTAAAGTTTTGGATCAAAGTAAAAATTAGGCCCAGGGAGTTTCATGAGATGTTGCTTCACGAGGACCGTTCTGAATTTGGAGTCACATCACGTATGATCAGTTCTAAAAAAAGTTCGCACGAGTTCCGTGTGAACTGGTACGCAGCTGAGCATTCGGCCTATAAAGTCATGCTCACCTACGCATGTCACGTCCCTAAATCTAGTGTTGGTAATCCATGATTACTATACACCAAATTTTGGTTGACAGCTCCATAGAACTCCGATTTTGGGACTTCCAACTATCACATACTAAGTCCCGTAAGCGGGGCTCCACAAGGAGGATTTCTGAAAGTAAATACGACATACATGTATCATTTCTCAAAATTTCATCATATTCAACACATGTTACTGTGTACAACTGAGTACATCAAGGCAAAACCGAAACATAAAGCATATCATATTTACTATACCGGATGTACATATTCAGGGTATTACTAAAAAATATATACACTGATATGTACAAAATAAAAAGGATAACTAGAATCTGTAGCCTTTACTCCTGCAGCTCCCTACTCTCACCTGAAAAAAATAGAAAGGAAAGCTTGAGCTACTAAGCCCAGTGAGTACGTGTGTGCAGTGAAAATGCATGTTTTATGTCATGCTCATATAATGCATAGGCTTTCTGGATCGTTAACAATAAAATAAAGATACAATGCATTATGCCACTTTTTATGTTCCAAATCATTTTTATATATAGAGGTGGGACTTCTACCCACTTGTAACATACATACTCTTTCAACGTTTCCACAACTTTCAACATTTCCCAACTGGATCATCAAGGTCTAAAACAGAGGTTGGACTCACATATGATTGCTACTCACTTATATAGACTTTTCCACCGTGGTCAACTACAGAGGTGAGACTACATAGTTCACGGGCTGAACTAGTCTAACCCACTTGTGTTGAACCTCACTATCTGCCTAATAGCAAGAAGTTATAAGTCGCCTGACAAAACGATAGCGGACAATTTATGAGCTCATCACACACAACCTATCTTTGCTTGCCCATAAGCAGGTCAGGTCAAACCTCACAACTAATCGACACGCGTCGGTGGTAATCGTTGCCTACTTTGGTATTTCGGCATTCCATTACTCTATTCTTCCACCATGTCTAGGCATTGGTTGCTCCCAATGGTACCAATCGGGGTTTAGGGACTTTCACCCATGGACCCTCTAATCATGTCCTGTTGAATTACACATTTTCGGTATGGTGTCTAACTCATGTCATAACAAAGTATGTTTCATCGCATTTACAATCACCGTATGCATGTATGCATGCGTCCACACACAAGCACAATAGATCATATTTTTCAAGACAAACAAATGATGACCTTCCTCATGTGGTCTCCTCATGAATTTTAAGTTTCTCATAGGGGTCTCGTGTTATGCATCTTGTATTTAGACGGTTCACATACTAATCATAGACACATCGTCTGTCGCAACACAACCCACTAAGATCACCATACCATGATATGAATCATTCACTCTTAATCATACAATGATACATCAACTATGAACCATGCATATGATATGCACATGACTTAGCCAATCTAAATTCAATCCGGGATTTATTCCATTATAAGACTTCATGCCACAAGCATGTTTTTTCTCATGAATTAACTACATCAAAAGGAGGAAGGATAATTCTTTTAGGACTTTGTAAGGGACAGAGAGAAACCGATGGCAATACGTATGAATTTAAACAAAACTAAAGCATCTCTATCATCCAACCTTCCATTAATAATCTCACTAACTAAATCAGAAAATACATCAAGAACCTTCAGAAAATCCAGCAATAACCTAACCCTAGATTAAAAAATTCAGCAATCTCCTAACCCTAATCAGAAAATCTAGCAATAACCTAACTCTAGAGCAGAAAATCCAGCAATAACCTAACCCTAGATTAGAAAATTCAGCAATCTCCTAACCCTAATCAGAAAATCCAGCAATAACCTAACTGTAAAGCAGAAAATCTAGCAATATCCTAACCCTAGATTAGAAAATTCAGCAATCACCTAACCCTAAATGAAAATCCAGCAATATCCTAACCTTAGATTAGAAAATTCAGTAATCACCAAACCCTAAATGAAAATCTAGGAATAGGGTTTTTAAGGAAACCCCAACGCACATATATGCGTGCTCTAATCTATGCACTCACCTGTAACTATCAGAGGATTGACTCTCAACCTCAGCTTCTATTTCCTCTTCTTCTTCTTCTTCTTCTTCTTCTTCTCAACTTCACACTCAACAAGAAAGAGAGTGCTGAAAATGGAATGTTAAAAGAGGTTTGTTTATGTTTATGGACTTGAAACTTGTTTTAAACTTAGTTTTTGTCTAAAAAGAAGGTTTGAGAGGTGTTTTGTGATGTTTTTAAGAAGTGTAAGCTTATGGTAACCATATAACAATGTTATTTAAGTAATTTGAACTAACATATTCCAAGGATTTTAAAAACATCGAGGTCATTTGAGTTATTTTATCAAAATATACATATGCATATCTATTCATAACTTACAATCCGGGTGTCCTATTGGCATGCCGTTTTCGCCAGTAACTCCATAACTCGACTACGGTTACAACGGTTAGGCTCTCGGACCTAACGGATTTTGAAAACTCGATAGTGGGGCTCCGCCAGATAAAATAAGGACATAATTGTCATTTCTCAGATTGTGTAATTTTAAGTCCGTATCTTAAAATTTGGACATCGGGTTGAAATACGGCTTGCGGCGCGATAACAAAACAACATTATGATCGAGTCAAAACATTCTCGGGGCCAATATACCTACAACCAATGGCTATCCAGTGAACGAACCAGATTTCAGGGCCTCGGGTGTTACAATGCACCTTTACACACATGTCGTGGGTGTCTAATCCTTATGGTCCATGTGATGCAGAAGCCGATGAAGCCCCAAGGGAAAGATTTTTACCCTGATCTAAAATTCTGGTGGGCCATAACAAAGAGAAATGCAAAAGAAGGGAGAAAACTGTTTTCATTTTTCATAGTTCACCAATGTTTTGGATCAAAGTAAAAAATTGGGACCAGGGGGTTTCATGAGGTGCTGCTTCACATGGACTGTTCAGATTTTTAGGTTGCGTCATGTATGATGAGTTCTCAAAAAAGTTCGCACGAGTTCTGTTCGAACCGTTTAGGCTTAGGGGGTTTCATGATGTGCTGCGCAGTTGAGAATTCGGCATATAGAGTCATGCTCACCTGCGCACTTACACACTTGCGCACCTTTGCACAGGTGTCATGGGTGTCTAATCTGAATGGTTCATGTAATGCGGAATCCCATGAAAATCCATGGGAAAAGTTTTCACCCTGATATAAAATTTTGGTGGGCCATAGTAAAGAGAAATGCAAATCAAGGGAGGAAACTGTTTTCATTTTTCATGGCCCACCAATGTTTTGGATCAAGTAAAAATTGGTCCATTGGGGTTTCATGAGGTGTTGCTTCACGTGGACCGTTCAGATTTTGAAGTCACATCATGTATGATGAGTTCTAAAAAATGTTCGCACGAGTTCCGTAGGTGTGCAGGTGAGCATGACTCTATATGCCAAATGCTCAGCTGCGCACTAGTTCGCACGTGCGAACTTTTTTGAGAACTCATCATACGTGATGTGACTCCAAAATCTAAACAGTCCACATGAAGCAGCACCTCATGAAACCCCTTGGGCCTAATTTTTTATTTTGATCCAAAACTTTGGTGGGCCATGAAAAATGAAAACACTTTCGTTCCTTCGCTATAGCCCACTAGAATTTTAGATCAGGGTGAAAATTTTTGCCTTCGGATTTCATGAGTGTCCGCATCACATGGACGTTTTGGATTAGACGCCAATGACACGTGTACAAAGGTGAGCACGTGCATATGTGAGCATGACTATCGGAGATGGGAAAAGAGGAGGGAAGATAGCAGGTGGAAAACGGTGATGAGGGAGCCGTCACTACTATAGATAAGGACTTGTTAATGAAAGGCAGGATTGAGCAGGTGAATTTCACTCAATTGGTCTTTTTTATAATAATATGACAGTGACTTTCATCGCCCTCGTGTGGTTGTCCCCCAAAGAGGGGAGGACAACCCAGATGACCACCTTGCCTTCCCTTCCACTGCGTCTTCGGGCAGATTTCCTGGTGAATGGGTCTCGACTGAAGCCATATTCAAAATCGTTAACCAGCAAGCATATGCAGAATGCTCTTCTGTGCATCAGTGAGCACGAAACTCGTGCGAACTTTTATGAGAACGCATACATAATGGGACTCAAAAATCTAAACAGTTCACGTAAAGAAGCACCTCATGAAACCCCCTAGAACCGATTTTTTACTTTGATCCAAAACTTTGGTAGGCCGTGAAAAATGAAAACAGTTTCCTCCCTTGATTTACATTTCTATTTGATATGGCCCACCAAAATTTTATATCAGGGTGAAAATTTTTCCCTTAAGGTTTCATGGGTTTCCGCATCACATGGACGGTTCAGATTAGATGCCCATGACACGTGTGCAAAGGTGCACACGTGCATAGGTGCGTAGGTGAGCATGACTCTATATGCCGAATGCTCAGCTGCGCACTAGTTCGCATGCGCAAACTTTTTTGAGAACTCATCATACGTGAAGTGACTCCAAAATCTGAATAGTCCACCTGAAGCAGCACCTCATGAAACCTAATGGGCCTAATTTTTACTTTGATCCAAAACTTTGGTGGGCAATGAAAAATGAAAATAGTTTGCTCCCTCTATTTGCATTTCTCTTTGCTATGGCCCACCAAAATTTTGGATCAGTATGAAAAATTTTCATGTAAGGTTTCATGGGTTTTCGCATCACATGGACGGTGCAGATTAGACACCCATGACATGTGTGCAAAGGTGCGCACGTGCGTAGGTGTGTAGTAAGCATGACTGTATATGCCGAATACTCAGTTGCGCACCAGTTTGCATGTGCAAACTTTATTGAGAACTCATCATTCGTGATGTGACTCCAAAATCTGAATGGTCCACGTGAAGCAGCACCTCATGAAACTCCTTGGGCCCAATTTCTACTTTGATCCAAAACTTTGGTGGGCCATGAAAAATGAAAACAGTTTCCTCCCTTGATTTTTATTTCTCTTTGTCATGGCCCACCAAAATTTTAGATCAGGGTGAAAATTTTTTCCTTAATGTTTTATGGGATTCCGAAATGTAAGACCCGTATTCTAGCCCGTACCAATCCATAGGCTTCCGCGATCCTCCCGGTCGAATTTCGGTGACCCACGATCTGTTATCGGCGTTTGCGCGTGATCCTGAGATGTGTCCCATATATCCGAGTCGGCTCGACCCGAGAGTTGTACCAGTGCTACCGCACCGTTGCTGCGGTTCCGATGCCGCGTCTCACGCGCCGATGCGATACCTTGGCCAGGAGATGAGGGCCCATATTCAGTTTGAGAAAAATACCGCGCGTTGCAAATTTCAAGAGAATCTATCAAATCAATCACATCAATCAAGTCAAGTACAACAAGTACTACACCCATTCCTCTCTTACCAACAAGGCATAACACCCCTCTCTCTCCCATTCCCAAAGTCAATAACACCCTTACTCATCCCATTCATTTCTCACCAACAAGTCAACAAGCACCATACCCTCCATTTACTACATTACTCCTCTCTCTCTCATTTCTCATTTCCTTCCAAGAGCATCCCAACGTCCAAGCAAGAGAACTCCATGAGAGGAGCTTTGTGTGGCCCACTCCCTATCACCCAATCTTCCATCTTAGCCATCCAATCCTCATCTTCCTCCATTAAAGTTGAAGACAATGAGCTAAGGAGTCCATAGAGCCTAAAAGAAGTGGAATCGGTGGGTGTTTCATCATCTTGGTTTCTGATTCAGGGCCCACTTGTAATGGGACCCACTGGATGTATGCATTGTATAAGAGATGGACCCATAATGGCGAGGTCCCTCCGCTACTCCAATCTCTCTCTCTCTCTCTCTCTCTCTCTCTCTCTCTCTCTCTCTCCCTCTCTTTCATTTTTCCTTGGTGATGATGATGAGTGGCCCACCTATGACATATGTATTATATCCATACAGTCCGTTTTTAGGACATATGGACCCCACCGTGATGTATATGTTCCATCTCCCCCATTCATTACTTGGAGTGGGGCCACCTTGATATGTGTGTGGGGTCCACATTGTCCATGGGAACCCACTAGTGATATGTATTAAATGCACACCATGCATTCAGGGGCCCTCATGATGTACGTATGAATCCAGTATCCAAACCGTCTGTACAGTGCACTGGACGTTCGAGCAGGACATGATATATATATATATATATATATATATATATATATATATATATATATATATATATATATATATATATATATAAAAGGTACCATGCGCTTGACCTCACGAGTCCGTTCCCTGAGGTCGAGCTGTGTGGCCCCACCGTGATGCGTTTCGAACATGCTGCATCTCGGTGTTGATTTTTGGCATAGTACCTTTTCCCTATATATATGCACGTGTGTATGGGTGGAGTGGGTGGGCCACACCACGTAGGACCCACCTTTTGTTATCTGTACGGGGACGGGTTGGCGTGCAACAGCTATTTTAGCTGCTGTACTAGCGTCAGCAGGGGTCTGTGAATCTAATCAGGTATGTATTTCATCTACATCGTCCATATGGATGGGCGGTTGGTGGGACGCACCATGATGAATGTGTTTCCTTCGACCGTCCATTTACATTGGACGTGGCCCACCTACACGTGTGGCACGTATGGGATGGGAACCACCTCGATGTATGTCCTAAATCCTAACCGTCCGTCCAGATTGGGAAGACCCCGGACGCTGGACGTTTAAAAAAAAAAGAATATAATATAATATATGACAATATAATATGTGTATTATATATATACAATACATATATGGTAGGGTGGGCTCCACGTGGGAACCACCTTGCGTATATGCATTTTAACCAGGCTGTCCGTCCATCTCTGGACGGTTGGACGCTGGATACATTTCATGTTATATTTATATAATATTATAATATAATATAATATATATTATAATGTTATATTATGGTGGGCCCCACGTGGGACCCACCTTATGTAAAAATGGACTGGCTGGTCTACCGCACACCAGCTATATAGGTGTTGCGTGCAGCATGTGGGTTTGATCTACACCGTCTATCTGTGCAGCCCACCTAAATGATTTATTGTATATCCTCACCGTCCAATCTCTGGACCATCGGAAGAGGACCGGTTGGTGTACCTCACTCCATTTATATAGCTGCTGTATTAGCTGGGCCCACCTAAACTATCTAGGCACAACTTGATGTATGTGTTTTAGCCATGCCGTCCGGTTCATTGGACGTGTGACCCACAATGATGTATATGTTGTAATTCCATGTCGTCCAACCATGTGTACGTGAGACTACCTCGATGGAGCCCATCTTCCATGCATTTGGGGCTAGATATGGGGCCCACTGTGATGTGTACAAGGTCCATTGATGCGGTCCACTTGATATATATGAGGCCCATTGGTGTGGCTCATTAATGCGGCCCACTTGTTGTATTCGTGGCCCATTGAGATGTATTTTCGACCCATATGTCGTGGCCCATTGTAATGTATTTTCGGCCTATTTGGTAAGGCCCAATGAGATGTATTTTCGGCCCATATGTCGTGGCCCATTGTAATGTATTTCCGGCCCATTTGGTAAGGCCCAATGAGATGTATTTTCGGCCTATATGGCATGGCCATTGTGATGTTTTTGTAGCCCATTTAATGAGGCCCATTATGATGTGCATTAGGCCCATGGGTTATGGCCCGTGTGATGTATCTGAGGCCCATGTACAGGGCCCACTTGTTGTGTATATGAGACTCATGAGTGAGGCCCATTGTGATGTATTCGAGGTCCATGTGATGCGGCCCATAGTGATGTTTATGTAGCCCTTCTATGAGGCCCATTGCGATGTATATTAGGCCCCTGTATGAGGCCATGGGCCTACTTTATGTTTGGCTCTATGATGGCCACTGCTTGGGAGCGATGTTGGTTGAATGTCCATATTGATGGGCAATGATGGTTGGATGATCACATTGTGACCTTCCCTTAGGCCTTATTAGACTCATTCTCACCGATTCTGATTTGTCGAGGCCGATTGCCGATTTCGATTGACGTGACCGATTTGCCAACTCTGATTATCGATCGATCCGATTGTTGTGACTGATTTGCCGATTCTAATTATCGATTGACCCCGATTGTCGTGGCCGATTGCCGATTGACGTGACCGATTTGTCGACTCTGATTATCGATCGATCCGATTGTCACGACTGATTTGTCGATTCTAATTATCGATCGACCCCGATTGTCGTGGCCGATTGCCGATTCCGATTGACGTGATCGATTTGCTGACTCTGATTATCGATCGAACCGATTGTCGTGACCGATTTGCTGATTCTGATTATCGATCGACCCTAATTGTCGTGGCCGATTGCCGATTGACGTGCCCGATTTACCGACTCTGATTATCGATCGATCCTATTGTCGTGACAGATTTGCCGATTCTGATTATCGATTGACCCCGATTGTCGTGGCCGATTGCCGATTCCGATTGACATGACCGATTTGCCAATTCTGATTATTGATCGATCCGATTGTCGTGACCGATTTGCCGATCTGATTATCGATCGATCCTGATTGTCGTAGCCGATTGCCAATTTTGATTGAAGTGATCGATTTGCCGACTCTGATTATCAATCGATCCGATCGTCGTGATCGATTTGCCTGTTCTGATTATCGATCGACCCCGATTGTCGTGGCCGATTGCCGATTGACGTGACCGATTTGTCGATTCTGATTATTGATCGATCCCGATTGTCATAGCCGATTGTCGACTCCGATTGACGTGACTGATTTGTCGACTCTGATTATCGATTGATCCCGATTATCGTGACCGATTTGCCGACTCTGATTATCGATCGATCCCGATTACCGTAGCGATTGCTAACTCCGATTAACGTGACTGATTTGCTGATTCTCACTATCGATGGATCCCGATTGTCGTGACCGATTGTTGATTCTGATTGACATTACCGATTTGCCGATTCTGATTATTAATCGATTTTGATTGTCGTGATCGATTGCTGATTGATGTGACCGATTTGCAGATTTCGATTATTGATCAATTCTAATTGTCGAGGCGGATTGTATAAGCCGATTCCGATTGTCGAGGCCGAGTATCGAGGCCTATGTGATGAGGCCCATTGTGATGCATTTGAGGGCCAAGCAATGGAGCCCATTATGATGTATGTTAGGCCCATGTGAAAGGCCCATCGTGATATGTATTAAACTCTTGAGTGAGGCCCATGGTGTTGTATATTCGGCCCTTATGTGAGGCCATGGGTCCACTATATGTTAGGCTCTATGCGGGCCTTTCCTTGGGGGCAATGTTGGTTAAATGTTTACATTGTCGAGGCAGATTGTTGATGCCGGTTATTGATACTAATTATGAGTATGTGACAACATAACATCATGATACATGCCCATACGCATCATCTGCATGTTTGCCATGAGATGTGGTTGATCATTGCATATGTCATTGGGCATATTGTTATGAGACTCCCCGATAGGCGGAGGTTATATCACATGAGTGCACGGTATGCGCAGGATTGATGCATGACTTTATTGTATGACTATGCATCCTGTATTGTGTTGTGATTACTATATGCCCTAGCGACATCAGGGCCGTAGCCTCCACAGACATATCGTGGATGGGCAGATGGGACACCGAAAATGTTTGGTTCTACATACGGTGCCATAGATGTCCCTGGGTGAAAATCCCTAAACTTTCGTGGCCAGGAGATGCCCTAACGTCGAGACCGAGTGGAAATATATGAGCGCATGAGGGCCGTATACCAGTAAGCCGCATCTCCCACTGTGTCGTGGTCGGTTGGGAGGGGGTGTGACCTTACCCGCCTGAGTGAGGGGGCAATGTCTAGGTTGAGTTTGACCAGCTTGAGGAATGGGTCCGCTATCGACGAGCCGAGCCCGATAATGGCAGTCGGATAGTGAGGTCTCTTCCACTGACCCAGTTGTGCGCTCGGATAGGGGCGACAAGTTGGCGTAGAGTGTAATAGACCCCGGTGATGATCTCAGAGATGAACAGTACTGATATGTGGACTTATTGAGCAGGAGTTGCATATTCATTCACTATCCACTCGGGCTGGTGATGCGCAACTATTTGTTACGTGTACCTTCGCAATGGCCAAGATTTCGGTTGGGGCGCGCGACTAATCTGAGATCAGGAGTTTACCACATTGAGTCTGACTATCCAAATTTAGGTGTGAGACTGGTTTGGATAGAAGTCCCTTGTGATGGACCCCATAGCCTGCGATACTACGTACTATCATCCCGACTTCACACTCCAGCATGGTCATTCTAGTCACACTGCATATTGCATTACATTCACGGCATATGACATTTTGGGTTATTGTGTTTCTGCATTTATATGGTCTAGATACGGCTGACGCTATTCGTGAACTCATCAGGAATTGCATATTACATCGCATCCTCGACATCTGATATTTGGCTCTTTATGACTCCTCATTTGCATAGTTGTCCTATATTGCGTATTCTGATATTGATTGACTCATAGACTTGTCTATATTTCCGCTTACTCTGTTATCGTGTAATTCATGATCTTGTCAGTATTTCTGCTTATTCCGATATTGTACGATTATGGATTACCAGTATTTCCAGTATTGTATGATGATGGCATTGTATGGAATACTTGACACTTACCTTGTGCACACACTTACACCACCCTCTAAGCTTTCTATAAGCTTATGCATGATAGATGCGTGCAGGTGATGTTAGGTTGCAGCAGTGTTGAGCTTGAAGCGTGCAGCATTTTTCTGGAGCTTGATTTTTGATTGATGTATTTTCCTTTCAGCATTGTACTCAAATGATTATATTAGTGGATATGTGATGATGATGTTACCTTTGTGAATTGGGTAATCTTGTGGTTATGCTTATTACTAGTTAAATGTATATATATATAAAAAATCCTCCTTGTAGGATCCTAGGATCGGAATCTGGCGTATGGACGCTAAGAGCCGAGAATGGGGTACTATGGAGGCTGTCGGCACCGATTTCGGCGATCGGGATTCATGTGAATCCTATTTCCGGGTTTGGGGCATGACACGAAACACATGGACGGTTCATATTCTATGCCCTTAACACGTGTGCAAAGGTGTGTACATGCGTATGTGAGCATGACTCTATATGCCAAATGCTCAGCAGCGCACCAGTTCGCACGGAACTCGCGCGAACTTTTTTGAGAACTCATCATACGTGATATAACTACAAAATCTGAATAGTCCATGTGAAGCAGCACCTCATGAAATCCGATGGGCCAAATTTTTTACTTTGATCCAAAACTTTGGTTGGCAATGAAAAATGAAAACAGTTTCCTCCCTTAGTTTCCATTTTTCTTTGCTATGGCCATTAGAATTTTAGATCACAGTGAAAATTTTTTCCTTGAGATTTCATGGGATTTCGAATCACATGGACTGTTCGGATTAGACGCCCATGACACATGTGCAAAGGTGTGCACATGCGAAGGTGCGCAGGTGAGCATGACTCAATATGCCGAGTGCTCATCTGTGCACCAATTCGCACGGAACTCATGCGAACTTTTTTGAGAGCTCATCATATGTGATGTGACTCCAAGATCTGAACAGTCCATGTGAAGCACCCCATGAAACCCCCCGGGCCTAATTTATACTTTGATCCAAAACTTTCGTGGGCGTTGAAAAATTAAAACAGTTTCCTTCCTTGATTTGCATTTCTCTTTGCTATGGCAACTAGTGTTTTAGATCGAGGTGGACATTTTTCCCTTGGGGATTCATGGGTTTCCGCATCACATGGACGGTTCCGATAAGACTCCCATTACATGTGTGAAAAGGTGCGCACGTGTGTAGGTGCGTAGTTGAGCACGTCTCTATATGCCGAATGCTCAATTGCGCACCAGTTCGCATGTGTGACCTTTTTTGAGAATGTTAGTAGCCTCATTGTGTCAATTGTGTTTTACAATGTTTACTTTTATGGTTTATAGCAATTTCTCACCAACACTTATGAAGACTTGTCATTCATATCCTTGCGTTCAATAGTTTTTATTTATTTGTTACTATGAATACTTCAGTAAAGAAGAGGAATCACTTTAGAGAGTACGAAGAAACCCGCAACCAATAGAGGACAATATGGTCCTTCTTGACAAGCAAAAATTCTATGCCATCTAGATGTTATTTACCAAGCATGTTGTCTCTATAGTTCATAAAGATAACCTCAAATAAAATGTTTCTAGTTCTCTCCACAAAAGCCAAATGAAGTATGTAAAAAAGTAGCAATATGTGTTTCAAAACATACTTTAGGCAAGATAAATTTTTTGGAATGAGCATAAGACAAGAGCAAAAAGCGATGACTTCTACTTATGCAAATGAAACACATCAACTAGACTGGACAAAGTGGTTATGGTTACATGATTTGATCATTTCCCTCAAATTGAGACTCGACGTTTGCAAAACCCATGTGTGTCTTACTGTTAGAATATTCAAACAGGTACCCTAAGAGATACCTAAACTTGATTGGATTTGGTTTTGGGTATTCAAAACTAGACTTAAACTCAGAAAGAACCCATCTAGGTTATCTAGGCCTAGGTACGGGGGTACTAGGAAACACGAACTCAACCCGTTAACAATCCTTTCAACAAATTTATCTAAGAGTTTTGTGAAGCCCACTCATGCATAAGGCATGATGTATATAAGGCATTGGATGTGCAAACTAGTCGAATATGTAAGTTGTCCATCAAATAGATAAGTTGACGGCACCATTATATTCAACTAGACTGCCCATCCATTGTATATGGGCAGTCCACCTGGTGACCACAAAGCAATTGTCCTGATCAATGTACACATGTACCACACGTACAAGAAAGTCTTTTTCACTGTGCACCTGATGAAACTCAATGGTGTCTATCTTTGTTGCATTCTACCTTTGTCTAATTTTATTTTTGTTGATGTTTTTATTGTGGGTTTTGCCTCTTATTGGGCTGGTAATGATGAGATGGGCTTGGTGCTCAGCTAGGTTTGCTCCTTGTATTGATCGCATCTATATATTTTGTGCATTGGCTGTCTTTCTCTTTTAAAACTACAAATGGCACAGATGGTTTTCTATTCTATGTTCTTGATATTGGTTATCTTTTACCTTTTAATGCTCCTGTGTCTTTTAAAACTACAAATGGCACAAATGGTTTTCTATTCTATGTTATTGATATTGGTTATCTTTTTCCTTTTAATGCTCCTGTATCTTGGGGCAGCCATCAATTTTATTAATGGAGGCAAATAAAAGCAATTGTGTTGGCATCTAGATAATTGCTGTTACTATGCAATTGGAGTTTACATTTCAAATCTTATGCGTTCTTTGAGTTGTTTGGACACATAGCCTTCTAGTCATTGATGTTTTGTGTACTAATCCTTTTCAATTCTTTACCAGGCAAACCTGGTTTCAGAAAGAAACAAGCATATCTTCCCTCCAGATTTTGCTGATGACTTCCCAGTGGCAATGCAGGTACTCATGTGTACCCATAACATTTGGACCATGTTCAGTAGCATCAATACTAAACCACCTACTTGTAATTTTTGCAGATATCCAATAAGTACAATTTGATATATGTGATCACAAAGCTTAGGCTTCTATTTGTGTATGACCTCGAGATGGCTACTGCAGTTTACAGAAATCGAATTAGTCTAGATCCTATATTTTTAACAGCAGAAGCTTCATCTGTAGGAGGCTTTTATTCTATCAATAGACAAGGGCAGGTTCTTCTTGCTACTGTCAATGAAGTAACACTCGTACCTTTTGTTAGTGGCCAGGTATGTCTATGAGCTTGATTCTCTTTGTGTTATAACATCAAATTCAATTTGGAAAGTGTGGAAATGGGTCAATGTCCACTCTAGGTTTGGAAACATTGAGTAGAACTAATAGTATTGTTGTTTCTTCATCGCTTTGTGATTAGTTCTTTAACAAGGAATGTGGGCATGGTTTGTCTTGATGATGTCTTCTTTCATTGTATTTTCTAGGATTTAAAGGGGATATACTCGTTTGGTGGTACAATGGATACCTAGACTACAACAATCTCACCCCTGATTCGAACAGCACTGATACAGCAGTTGTTCTTGGTCAGGTATCTTCATTCTCTCCATTTTTTAGGATATGAAACTGCAAGTACAAGTGTAGGGTTAATGAGCAGTATAGTTCACAAAAAGTATCAGTTGCTTAGTGGATATAGTTTTACTTATATATCATGAAGTAGATGTTTGTAAGTATACCAGGTCCTATTAAATAAACATAGTTTCTGGAATCGGTAGGATTTGTGTGTTTCATAGTGCTTTACCATGACGATAAGTTTTTTAGTATTCGTCTCCTTTGTTAATACTTACTTCTATAATTTCTCCAACAGTCAAGTGTGTTCCTGGCTAAGCTCCCATTGTCTGAACTGTATGTCTCAAACTCAAGTGTGTTCCTAGCAAGTCTTTATACATGTTTTATTTTTGTAATCTTATTCCAGTTCTGATTCAACTACTTTTATTTGTCGGTAACATCCAAAACAACCACTTTACCAATGTTATCCCAAAGCGTTTTGAAACCATTCCAATTCTCAGGTATCTACAGCCCATATATTCTTTTACACACAAAATGTTTTCAATGGATTTCATAGCCTACTAATTTCTCTATTCCTTAACAGTATTGAGGGAAATGTGTTTGTGACTGGGGTTATGCATTCTCCTTCCGTTAATTGGTCTGAGTGAAAGTAATGCCTCAACAACCAAGTCAAGTGCCCTCAAGAACCATACCTCTCTCAAAGCAGATATCCATAATCGCAAGTGGCTGGGACCTGGAATAATAACTTAAATGGTTGGTGCAACAGTATTTGTAGTAAGCTGTGTTGCCTATAAATTGTTGGAGTCTTCATAGTTTGTGCTTGCGACCTATTGGTGTCTTCACAGTTTGTGCGCACAAAGTGTTGGAATCTTCACAGTTTGTGCCACAAGCTGTTGGAGTCTTCATTATTTGTGCTTGCAAGCTGTTCGAGTCTTCACAGTTTGTGCACATAAACTGTTGGAGTCTACACAGTTTCTACTCGCAAGCTGTTAGTGTCTTCTCCGTTTATGCACAGAAACTGTAGGAGTCTTCACAGTTTGTGCTCGCAAGGTATTGGAGTTTTTACTGTTTGTATTAGCGAGCTGTTAGAGTCTTCACAGTTTGTGTGCACTAACTGTTGGAGTCATCATTGTTTGTGCTCACAAGCTGTTGGAGTCTTCACTGTTTGTACGTACAAAGTGTTGTAGTTTTCACAGTTTCTGTTCGCAAGCTGTTGAAGACTTCACAATTTGTGCGCACAAAGTGTTGGAGTCTTCACAGTTTCTGCTCGCAAGATGTTGGTCTCTTCACAGTTTGTGTACATAAATGGTTGGAGTCTTCACAGGTTGTGCTCACAAGCTGTTCGAGTCTGCACAGTTTATGCACACAAATTGTTGGAGTCTTCATAGTTTGTGCTCGGAAGTTGTTTGAGTCTACACAGTTTGTGCTCGCAAATTGTTGGAGTCTTCACAGTTTGTGCTCGCAAGGTCTTGAAGTCTTCACAGTTTGTGTGCACAAGGTGTTGTTGTCTTCACAGTTTGTGCGCACAAATTTTTGTAGTCTTCACAGTTTCTGCTCGAAAGCTGTTGGAGTCTTAACAGCTTGTGCGCACAAATTGTTAGAGTATTCACAGTTTGTGCTCGCAAGTTGTTGGTGTCTTCACAGTTTGTGCACACAAACTGTTGGAGTCTTCACATTTTGTGCTCGCAAGCTGTTGGACTGTTCACAGTTTGTGAGCATAAATTGTTGGAGTCTTCACAGTTTGTGCTCGCAAGCTGTTAGAGTGTTCACAGTTTGTTCTCGCAAGTTGTTGGAGTATTCATAGTTTGTGCTCGCAAGGTGTTGGAGTCTTCATCATTTGTGCTCGCGAGCTGTTGGAGTCTTCACAGTTTATGCGCACTAACTGTTGGAGTCTTTACTGTTTGTGCTCAAAAGTTATTGGAGTCTTCACAGTTTGTGCACACAAAGTGTTGCAGTCTTCGCAGTTTTTGATCGCAAGCTTTTAGAGTCTTCATAGTTTGTGCGCACAAAGTGTTGGAGTCTTCACAGTTTCTGCTCGGAAGTTGTTTCTTCACAGTTTGTGCGCACAAACTATTGGAGTCTTCACAGATTGTGCTCGCAAGCTGTTGGTGTCTTCACAGTTAGTGCACATAAACTGTTGGAGTCTTCACATTTTATGCTCGTAAGCTATTGGAGTCTCTCAGTTTATGCTCGCAAGCTGTTGGTATCTTCACAGTTATTACACACAAAGTGTTGGAGTCTTCATAGGTTGTACTCACAAGGTGTTCGAGTTTTCACAGTTTGTGCGAACAAATTGTTGGAGTCTTCACAGTTTGTGCTCGCAAGCTGTTAGAGTCTTCCCCGTTTATGCTTAGAAGCTGTTGGAGCATCACAGTTTATGAGCACATAGTGTTGGAGTCTTCACAATTTGTGCTCGCAAGCTATTGGAGTCTTCACAGTTTGTGTGCTCAAATTGTTGGAGTCTTCAGAGTTTGTGCTTGCAAGCTGCTGGTGTCTTCACAGTTTGTGAGCACAAATTTTTGGAGTCTTCACATTTTGTGCTCGCAAGCTGTTAGACTGTTCATAGTTCGTACACACAAATTGTTGGAGTCTTCACTATTTCCACTTGAAAGCTGTTGGAGTCTTAACAGTTTGTGCACACAAATTATTAGAGTTTTCACAGTTTGTGCTCACAAGTTGGTGGTGTCTTCACAGTTTGTGCGCACAAACTGTTGGAGTCTTCACAAACTGTGCTCACAAACTATTGAAGTCTTCATAGTTTGTGCTCGAAAGCTATTGGACTCTTCACAGTTTGTGCGCACAAATTGTTGGAGTCTACACAGTTTGTGCTCGCAAGCTGTTTGAATGTTCATAGTTTGTGCTCATAAATTGTTGTAATCTTCACAGTTTGTGCGCATAAATTGTTGGAGTCTTTAGAGTTTGTTCTCTCAAGTTGCTGGTGTCTTGACAATTAGTGCGCACAAAGTGTTGGAATCTTCACATTTTGTGCTCGTAAGCTGTTGGATTGTTCACAGTTCATGCGCATAAATTGCTCTAGTCTTCACAGTTTGTGCTCCCAAGCTGTTGGAGTCTTCACAGTTTATACTCGGAAGTTGTTGAAGTCTTAACAGTTTGTGCGCACAAATTGATGGACTCTTCACCGTTTGTTCTCGTAAGATGTTGGAGTCTTCACGGTTTGTGCGCTCAAACTGTTGGAGTCTACATAGTTTGTGCTTGCAAGCTGTTGGAGTCTTTTTAGTTTGTGCGCACAAATTGTTGGAGTCTTCATAGTTTGTGCTCGCGAGCTATTGGTGTCTTCACAGTTTGTGCGCACAAAGTGTTAAAATTTTCACAGTTTGTGCCGTAAGTTGTTGGAGTCTTCACTGTTTATGCTCGCAAACTGTTCGAGTCTTCATAGTTTGTGCGCACAAACTGTTGGAGTCTACCTAGTTTTTGCCGCAAGCTGTTGGAGTCTTCATAGTTTGTGCTCGCAAGCTGTTCGAGTATTAACAGTTTATGCTCGTAAGTTGTTAGAGTCTTCACAGTTTGTGCTCGCAAGCTGTTGGAGTCTTCACTATTTGTGTGCAACAAAGTGTTGGATTCTTCACAGTTTTTACTCGTAAGGTGTCGGAGTCTTCACAGTTTGTGTGCAGAAATTGTTGGAGTCTTCACAGTTTGTGCGTACAAAGCATTGGAGTCTTCATAATTTGTGCTCGCAAGCTGTTGGAGTCTTCACAGTTTATGCGCATAAATTGTTGGACTCTTCAAAGTTTATGCTCGCAAGCTATTAGAGTCTTCACAGTTTGTGTCCACAAATTGTTGGAGTCTTTAGAGTTTGTGCTCGCAAGCTGCTAGTGTCTTCACAGTTTGTGCGCACAAAGTGTTGGAGTCTTCACATTTTATGCTCCCAAGCTATTGGATTATTCACAGTATTTGCGCATAAATTGTTGTATTCTTCACAGTTTGTTCTGGCAAGCTGTTAGAGTCTTCCCAGTTTGTGCTCACAAGCTGTTAGAGTCTTCATAGTTCATGCTCGCAAGTTGTTGGAGTCTTCGTAGTTCGTGCGCACAAATTGATGGAGTCTTCACCACTTGTGCTCGCAAGATGTTGGAGTCTTCGCGGTTTGTGTGCTCAAACTGTTGGAGTCTACATAGTTTGTGCTCGAAAGCTATTGGAATCTTAATAGTTTTTGCGTACAAATTGTTGGAGTCTTCACAGTTTGTGCTCACGAGCTTTGGTGTCTTCACAGTTTGTGCGCACAAAGTGTTGGAATCTTCACAGTTTGTGCCGCAAACTATTGGAGTCTTCATAGTTTATGCACACAAACTGTTGGAGTCTTCACTATTTGTGCTCGCAAGCTGTTTGAGTCTTCACAGTTTGTGCGCACAAACTGTTGGAGTCTTCATAGTTTCTCCTCGTAAGTTGTTAGTGTCTTCGCAGTTTGTGCACATAAACTGTCGGAGTCTTCATAGTTTGTGCTCGTAAGGTGTTGGAGTATTCATCGTTTATGCTCGCGAGCTTTTATAGTCTTCACAGTTTGTGCGCACTAACTGTTGGAGTCATCACTGTTTGTGCTCACAAGCTGTTGGAGTATTCACTGTTTGTGCACATAAAGTATTGTAGTCTTCATAGTTTCTGTTCGCAAGCTGTTGAAGTCTTCACAGTTTGTGCGCACAAAGTGTTGGAGACTTCACAGTTTCTACTCACAAGATGTTAGTCACTTCACATTTTGTGCTCACAATCTATTGGAGTCTTCACAGGTTCTACTTGCAAGTTGTTTGACTCTGCACAGTTTGTGTGCACAAATTGTTAGAGTCTTCAAAGTTTGTCCTCGAAAGCTGTTGGAGTCTTTACAGTTTATGCTCGCAAATTGTTGGAGTCTTCACAGTTTATGCTCTTAAGGTGTTAGATTCTTCATAGTTTGTGTGCACAAGGTGTTGTTGTCTTCACAATTTGTGCGCATAAATTATTGTTATCTTCACAGTTTCTGCTCGAAAGTTGTTGGAGTTTTAACAGTTTGTGCGCACAAATTATTAGAGTTTTCACCATTTGTGCTCGCAAGTTGTTGGTGTCTTCACAGTTTATGCGCAAAAACTGTTGGAGTCTTCACATTTTGTGCTCGTAAGTTGTTGGACTGTTCACAGTTTGTGAGTAAAAACTGTTGGAGTCTTCATAGTTTGTGTTCGCAAGCGGTTAGAGTCTTCGCAGTTTGTTCTTGCAAGCTGTTGGAGTATTCACAGTTTGTGCTCGCAAAGTGTTGGAGGCTTCATCGTTTGTGTTCGTGAGCTATTGGAGTCTTCACAATCTGTGTACAGTCTTCACTGTTTGTGCTCGCGAGCTGTTGGAGTCGTCCCATTTTGTGGACACAAAGTGTTGCAATTTTCATAGTTTCTGATCGCAAGCTGTTAGAGTCTTCACAGTTTGTCGCACAAAGTGTTGTAGTCTTCATAGTTTCTGCTCGGAAGTTGTTTCTTCACAATTTGTGCGCGCAAACTGTTGGAGTCTTCACAGTTTGTGCTCGCAAGCTGTTGGTGTCTTTACAGTTAGTGCACACTAACTGTTGGAGTCTTCACATTTGGTGCTCGTAAGCTGTTGGAGTCTTCCCAGTTTATGCTCGAAAGCTATTGGTATCTTCACAGTTATTGCACACAAAGTGGAGTCTTCATAGTTTGTACTCGTAAGGTGTTGGAGTCTTCACAATTTGTGAGCACAAATTGTTAGAGTCTTCACAGTTTGTGCTATGTTAGAGTCTTCCCGGTTTCTGCACGCAAGTTGGAGAATTCACAGTTTGTGCCCACAAAGTATTGGAGTCTTCACAATTTGTGCTCGCAAGCTATTGGAGACTAACAGTTTGTGCTTAGAAATTGTTAGAGTATAACAATTTGTGTGCATAAACTATTAGGGTCTTCACAATTTATGCTCGTAAGCTGTTGGAGTCTTCACAGTTTGTGCGTACAAATTGTTGGAGTCTTCACAGTATGTGCTCACAAGCTGTTGGTGTCTTCACAGTTTGTGCTCGCAAGCTGTTGGAGTCTTCATGGTTTGTCCGCACAAATTATTAGAATCTTCACAGTTTATGCTCGCAAGGTGTTAGAGTGTTCACCGTTTGTGCTTGCGGGTTGTTAGAGTCTTCCCATTTTGTGCACACTAACTGTTGGAGTCATCATAGTTTTTGCTCGTAAGCTGTTGGTGTCTTCACAGTTTGTGCACATAAATTGTTTGTCTTCACTTTTTGTGCTCGCAAGCTATTGGTGTCTTCACCATTTGTGCTTGTGAGCTGTTGGAGTCTTCACAGTTTGTATGCACTAACTATTAGAGTCTTCGCAGGTTATGTTAGTAAGGTGGTGGAGTCTTCACAGTTTGTGCTCACAAGCTGTTAGAGTCTTCACAGTTTATGCTCTCAAGTTGTTAGAGTCTTCACTGTTTGTGCTCGCAAGATATTGGAGTCTTCACAGTTTGTGTGCTCAAACTATTGGAGTCTACACGGTTTGTGTTCACACAAATTATTGGAGTCTTCACAGTTTGTGCTCGCAAGCTGTTGGTGTCTTCACAGTTTGTGCATATAAAGTGTTGGAGTCTTCACAGTTTGTGCTCGCAAGAGGTTAGAGTCGTCACAGTTTATGCACACAAACTGTTTGTTGGAGTCTTCATAGTTTGTGCTCATAAAACATTAGAGTATTCACAGTTTGTGCTTACAAGTTATTTGTGTCTTCGCAGTTTGTGTGCACAAACTATTAGAGTCTTCACAGTGTGTCCTCGCAAGGTGTTGGAGTCTTCACCGTTTGTGCTCGTGAGCTGTTGGAGTCTTCACAGTTTGTATGCATTAACTGTTAGAGTCTTCACTATTTGTGCTCACAAGCTGTTGGAGTCTTCACAATTTGTGGTACAAAGTGTTAGAGTTCACAGTTTCTGCTCGCAAGTTGCTAGAGTCTTCACAGTTTGTGCGCACAAAGTGTCGGAGTCTTCACAGTTTCTGCTCGGAAGCTGTTAGTCTCTTCACAGTTTGTGCTCGCGAGATGTTGGAGTCTTCAAGTTTGTGCGCACTAACTGTTGGAGTCTTCACTGTTTATGCTTACAAGTTGTTAAAGTCTTCACAGTTTGTGCACACAAAATGTTGGTATCTTCACAGTTTTTGCTCGAAGACAGTTGGAGTTTTCACAGTTTGTGCGCAAAAAGTGTTGGAGTCTTCACAGTTTGTGCGTGCAAATTATTGAAGTCTTCATAGTTTTTGCACACAAGGTGTTAGAGTCTTCACAGCTGGTGCTCGCGGGCTGTTGGAGTCTTCATAGTTTGTGTAAGCTAACTGTTGGAGTCTTCACTGTTTGTGCTCAGAAGTTGTTGGAGTCTTAACAGTTTGTACGCACAAAGTGTTGGAGTCTTCACAGTTTGTGCTCGCAAGCTATTGGACTGTTCATAGTTCGTGCGCACAAATTGTTGGAGTCTTCATAGTTTGTGCTCGAAGCTGTTGGAGTCTTCACAGTTTGTGCTCGCAAGCTGTTAGAGTCTTCACAGTTTATGCTCGAAAGTTGTTGGAGTCTTCACAGTTTGTGCACACAATTTGATGGAGTCTTCACCGTTTGTGCTCGCAAGATGTTGGAGTCTTCACAATTTGTGCGCTGAAATTGTTAGAGTCTTCGCAGTTTATGCGAACAAAGTGTTGGTGTCTTCACAATTTGTGCTCGCAAGCTGTTGGAGTCTTCACAGTTTATGCATATAAACTATTAGAGTCTTCACTATTCATGCTCGGAAGTTATTGAACTCTTCACAGTTTGTACGCACAAAGTGTTGGAGTCTTCACAGTTTATGCTCGCAAGCTGTTCGTGTCTTCGCAGTTTGTGCGCATAAACTGTTGGAGTCTTCACAGTTTAGGCTCGCAAGGTGTTGGAGTCTTCACCATTTGTGGTTGCGAGTTGTTGGAGTTTTCATAGTTTGTGCGCACAAAGTGTTGGTGTCTTCACAGTTTCTGCTTGCAAGCTGTTGGTCTCTTTATGGTTTTTGCCACAAACTATTGGAGTCTTCACAGTTAGTGTGCACAAACTGATGGAGTCTTCATAGTTTATGCTCGCAAGCTGTTGGAGTCTTCATAGTTTGTGCTCGCAAGCTGTTGGTGTCTTCTCAGTTTGTGGGCACAAAGTGTTGGAGTCTTCACAGTTTGTGCTCACAAGCTATTGGAGTCTTCACAGTTTGCACTTGCAAGCTGTTAGAGTTTACACAGTTATTACTCGTAAGATGTTAGAGTCTTCACTGTTTGTAGTCGTAAGTTGTTAGAGTCTTCACAATTTATGCTCGTAAGCTGTTAGAGTCTTCACAGTTTGTGCGCACAAAGTGTTGGAGTCATCACAATTTGTGCTCGCAAGGTGTTGGAGTCTTCACAGTTTGTGTGCACAAAATGTTGGAGTCTTCACAGTTTGTGCTCGTAAGCTATAGGTGTCTTCACAGTTTGTGCGCACAAAGTGTTGGACTCTTCACAGTTTGTACTCGCAAGCTGTTGGACTCTTTACAGTTTATGCTTGCAAGTTGTTCTACTTTTCACAGTTTGTGCGCACAAAGTGTTGGAGTCTTCACAGTTTTTACGCATAAAATGTTGGAGTCTTCATAGTTAGTGCGCACAAACTGTTGGAGTCTTCATAGTTTATGCTTACAAGCTGTTGGAGTCTTCACAGTTTGTGGTTGCAAGCTATTGGTGTCTTTTCAGTTTGTGGGCACAAAGTGTTGGAGTCTTCACAGTTTATGCTTACATGTTGTTAGAGTTTTCACAGTTTGTACTCACAAGCTATTAGAGTCTTCACAGTTTGTGCTCATAAGCTATTAGAGTCTTCACTGTTTGTGCTTGCAAGCTGTTACAGTCTTCACAGTTTCTGGTCGCAAGCTATTGGGGTTTACACAGTTTGTGCGCACAAAGTGTTGGAGTCTTCATAATTTGTGCTCGCAAGGTGTTGGATTCTTCATCGTTTGTGCGCACAAAGTGTTTATGAAGACTCCAACAGCTTGCGACACACACTGTGAAGATTCCAACACTTTGTGCGCACTTGAAGACACTAACTGTTTGCGAGCACAAACTGTGAAGACTCCAACAATTTGTGCACACAAACTATGAAGATTTCAACACTTTGTCCACCCAAACTGTGAAGACTCTAATAGCTTGTAAACAGAAACTGTGAATACTACAACACTTTGTACGCACAAACTGTGAAGACTCCAACAGCTTTTGAGCACAAACAGTGAAGACTCCAACAGTTAGTGCGCACAAACTATGAAGACTCCAACAGCTCGCGATCACAAACGGTGAAGACTCCAGCACCTTGCGAGCACAAACTATGAATACTCCAACAGCTTGTGAGAATAAACTGAAAGCTTGCGACCACAAACTGTGAAGACTCCAACAATTTGTGCGCATAAACATTGAACAGTCCAATAGCTTGCAAGCACACAATGTGAAGACTGTAACAGTTTGTGCGGACAAACTGTGAAGACACCAACAACTGTTAAGATTACAACAACAATTTGTGTGCACAAATTGTGAATACAACAACATCTTTTGCACACAAACTGGCTGTTGGAGTCTTCACAGTTTGTGCGCACAAAGTGTTGGAGTCTTGACAATTTATGCTCCTAAGCTGTTGGAGTCTTCACAGTTTGTGTGCACAAGAGTCTTCACAGTTTGTGCTCGCAAGCTGTTAGTGTCTTTACTGTTTATGCTCGTAAGTTGTTAGTGTCCAGTTTGCGCGCACAAACAGTGAAGACTTGTAACGCCCTGAAAATCGGGGGTCGAGTAGGAGCCCAACTCCCGAGTTCCAATGCATCACTTATGCAACATAAATAATGATGATTGAATGTTGTCCGAGTTAATTCATTAAACATGAATGAAATCATACTAAACGGCACACCATACTCCAGAGATATTTAAATTTACGCAAGTGGAAGACTGTGATAGATATATAAGGTACATAAACGTGTTTCACAACCTCCAGAGTATGATGGTATTACTGGGCGGAATAAATACATATTTGTCCCAAAAGATACAAAATAATAAAATGTAGATGTCTAACTAAGTATATAACCCTAATATCCTGTCGATCAGAATGGTCTACATAGACTCGCCTGATAACTGCATGTATGAGAACTCCTCCTCATCATCGTAGAAGTCTGGCTCGGTCTCATAAGTCGCGCCAGTATCTGCATCTAAACCAAAGTCTGGTTAGTGTTTTAAAATACCGTCCCAAAGTGGGAGTGAGTGATCAACTCAGTGGAGCTATAAGGCAAAGGTGAACATGTAATCAATTTAGTCAAGCAGTAATGATAAAGCAATACAACAATCAGGTCCTAAGTACTCTTATTAATGTAAGGATGGTATGTGATAATGATGTATTTCCTCGCCTGCACTCCCTCAGTGACATCATCTCACGATCGCGCATGCCACACTCCTAATAAACGTGCGCTTCCTCGCCAAAGCACCATGCAATGCGATGCATGTACGTGATTACCAAGTTCTTATTTAGACCTTTTCGTACAACAGGATTGCGAAGCTAAGATACCTCCCTTATATCATTTCCCAAACAATGATCCATCTAGGGTCTTCAATCCTAGTTAGTCTCATACGATAGGTAATTTTCAGGTCGCTACGGAGAGGCTCGTCACCTCAGTATAGGCCTGGTTTATACTTGAGGTTTCCACGGAAAGGCTCGTCACCTTAACGTAGACCAAGTGTATGCTCGAGGTCACTACGAGTGGCTCGTCACCAAATCATAGGCCAATAGCTCGAATACAGTGTCCCATACCACCGTATTCGGCTCACGAGTCTGGGTTGCTCACTGGACACTACGGGGAGGCTCGTCACCCTAGCGTAGGCCGACAGCTCGACCACGGTGTCCCATACCACCATGCCTGGCTTATGAGTCTTAGTAGATCGTGGTACCAAGGTTAAACGGGTTTTCATTGGTAAGTGGTACCTTAGATTCAAGTAGTTGCGTCCATATATGGTAAACATACAATGGGCCAATCGGGTTACTTGACAAGCTTGACTGGTACGAGCGTACGTTGAGTTAATCGACATGAAGCGCGTGGCCTAACCACTGTCGAAAATCAGCGTACGACTCGGATTCCTCAAACACGTCTTGTGTGGCGATATGGCCTCGGCCACTACTCGAGAAACTTTTCCGATTGCCTGGACTATGCAGTAGTCCCAAACACACTTCAAATATAATAGACATTCATATATACTAGTCCAAACAGCATGTAGCAACCAATTTAAATATAAATCTCATAAAGCATGTTAACGAACACATAGAGCACGGGTTAACATACATAAGCATTCATCCATAAAACACATAGTAGTAAGATAGGTTACAGGAAGAAACCTATAACCACAGATAAGGGAATTGAGAATCCTATCTCAACACCCTCATTTCATAGATTTAACAAGCATTTTCTCATTCAGGCATTTTATCAAACACTTAGACTACACATATTAACATACATGTAATATAGTAGTTATAACAGGTATTATAGCAATTCCTTTCTCAAGGGAGTTGCCATATGTACAACAAATTAGATATTCTCTAACATCGATCATAAAAAGCATAAATCCTAATTCCATATTCATTTAAACATTTCAACAAACACGTAGAAAGCATTAAAATAAACATAGTTCATATATATGTATAATATGCAGAAACATCGTATCTAAACATATAAGATAGCAAACAAGTCAGTCATAAATCATTAACTGACATTGAAAGCCTTGAAAACCATAACCTAAACATTTATAGTTCACACCTTTCGTCGGTAGACTCATATCAAACTCAGTTTGTACACGGAGTCTTTATCTACGATACAACGACAACCTATAGCATGAAATAGGTTAGCTATCTCATCCCTCACTCTACTTGAATCCCTAAGACAGATTAGGGTTAGGATTTCTTACCCACGAACGGAGTCGAAATCGCCGGAATAGCGATACGGGAAGGATGATTCGGCACGTGGAGCGGTGGGATTGAATCCTAGGAACGATCCCTCACACTCTCTCTCACTTTCTCTCTCTTTCCTTCTCTCTCTCTCTTCTCTCTCCTAGGGTTTGAAAATTCGTATGTGAAGGGAGAGAGAGGGTTTAAGGCCCTTATATAGGCTCAAAACTGATGGGAATGGCCCTAGGGCCATGGTATACTTAGGTTATAGCCAAACGGTGGCCATTTTAATCCAACGGAGCACATCTGGAGGCCCCTTTTCTGCTTACGTCCAGGGGAAGTTTCCTGACATTGGATCTAGGTCAGGTTAAATTTTTGGTCCGATCGAATTTTTGGATCGACCGCGGAGGACTAGTTTCAGTTCAACGGTCATTGCCACATTGACCTGTGTTGAGAAATTTCCCTGATCAGAGGGTGTATTTGGGTTAGATTCTGATGGTCTGAAACCTTAGAATTGGCCCACAAGAGAACGGCCCAGTTTACTTAAATCTGAGACCTTTCCTAAAGATATTCGCGTTTCCCACACACTTCGCTCTAGGCTCAAGTTGTGCATTTTTGAATACTATTTGGACTTGATTTCCGAGATGGTTATCAAGCCCAGTAAGGCAGTCATAAGCGTATATTTCACAAAAATTAGACTTTTGACACGCAGTCCAGGTCCGATACGAAGTTTCAGTATACTCCTGAGAGCAACTGAGTTTAGAGATTGATCCTAGATTTCTAGGTAACATAGTGTTAACGATTCTGCTAGTTTTGGGTCTTGCAGTTCGTATTTAAAGTGGTTAGAGCTAATTTCACAGCTAGTCTAGGTTAGCACTTATTAAATTCTCATCTAATTTCTAAAGGATTTGGTCCTGAGTGATTTCTGCCAGAGGTGGTACTTGGGTCTTTGTGCGGGTTTTTCCAAGATGTTACAAGACTCTAACAATTTATGCGCCTAAACTGTGCAAACACTAACAATTTATGCTCATAAACTGTGAAGACTCCATCAATTTGGGTGCACAAACTGTAAAGAATCCAACAGCTTGTGCGCACAAATAGGGAAGACTCAAAGAATTTATGCGCATAAACTGTGAAGACACTAAGAATTTTCGTGTACAAACGGTGAAGACTCCATCAATTTGTGCACACAAACTGTGAAGACTCCAATACCTTGCGAGTAGAAACTGTGAAGACACCAACACTTTGTGCGCATAAACAGTGAAGAATCCAATAGCTTGTGAGCACAAACTGTGAAAACTCTAACAACTTTGGAGCACAAACCGTGAAGACACTAACAACTTACGAGCAGAATCTGTGAAGACTCCAACAGTTTGTGCGCATAAACTCTGAAGACTCCAATAGCTTGCGGCATAAATCATGAAGATTCTGACACTTTGTAGGCACAAACTGTGAAGCACAAACAACCTGCGAGCACAAACTGTGAAGTCTCTAATAGCTTGCGAGCATAAACTATGAAGATTCTAACAGCTTGTGAGCACAAACTGTGAAGACTCCAACAATTTGTGCTCACAAACTTTGAAGACTCCAACAGCTTGCGAGCACAAACTGTATAGACTTTGGTAGTTTGAGCTCATAAACTATGAAGACTCCAACATCTTGCGAGCACAAACGGTGAAGACTCAAACAACTTCCGAGCATAAACTGTGAAGACTCTAACAGCCTGCGAGCACAAATTGTGAAGACTCCACCACCTTGCGAGCACAACCTGCGAAGACTCTAATAGCTAGTGCATATAAACTTTGAAGACTCCAACAGCTCGCGAGCACAAATGGTGAAGACTCCAACACCTTTCGAGCACAAATTGTGAAGACTTTAACAGCTTGTGCGCACAAACTGTGAAGACTCCGGTGTTGTGTTCTATTTATAGAGCCCTCGGAGAAGTAGCCACCCATGTCAAGAATCCTACCATCGGAGCTTCCTCAGCACATACTCCATGGCACCTATCATTGGCTGGCTGGGAGTCTACTTTCCTTGGACCTTTGAAGCGCCAGAGAAGGCATATGTTCACCCTGCACACCTTCCGCTCTGGTTCTTCCAACAAAGGGCTATGGCCAAAAGGTCATACAACTGGGTAGCCAACAAAATCCGGGATACTGATCAAGTGGACTTCTTTCAATTTTGTCTCCATCGCTATATCGAAGATACCGACATGGTGGACCACGCAACACTCACCGAAGCAGAAAGAGCCCTCTTCCTCTCTATACGCTCTTGTAGCCTACTACTTCGAGAAGGAACGGAGTTTTGGTGAGAGCCCTATTATCTCAGTCGCTTTGCTCACCAATTTGGCTATGACCAAGCCGTTCCAGAAGACTGCAGATTGGTCACTAAAAGAATGTATTGCTATGGAACTGGTCCTATCAATTGGGCCATGATATAGAAATAGCTGCTAGGCTGTCGCGTTGATTCTTTCTTCATAATTCCCGGTTGCGACTGCATAGTTTGTACTTCTTATAGCTGGATGCAGTGGTGGGATCACTAGTCGTTCTTGGTCAACAATTGTTTACCAGTGGATTCACCCATCTGGCTTCACCCGCCCAGGCTGAGGGGTAGAAAACTTGAAGATGGAATTGACTACTTACCAGAGATGAGCCACGCATCTGATCACGGTGAGATTTGCAGAAAGATATTGCTAGAAGAACCAATCCGTGAAAAGAAGGCTATTAATACATTGGAAGGCTGGATTGCTCACAGACTCTTGACAGAATTCGAACAAGTCCCTCGTGAGTTTGGTGGCCGAGTCACAAATGATGTTGAAGGAACATCTTCTCCTATTCAGGTAGAAACTTCTGCAGCTCAGGATGAACTAGCACCTCCTTCACAGCCTACTCCTCCTGGTTCATCATCTCCTATGACCAGGTCTCGAGCGCCCTTGCAAGCGTCGCCATTTGTTCCTCAGGAAGGAGGTAGACAGGCCTCTACATCCCCTTCAGTCCCAGCTAGCAGAGAACCTCAACCCGAAAGCAGTCGAGCTGCTTCTTCTAAAGGAAAGCAAGTCATGATTGAAGAAGTAGACGAAGAAAGCTTAAGGGATGAAAGTTCGGCTTCTTCATCGGAGGGTACTGCTTCTGCTGAATACGAAGATGATGAGGGTGACGAAGATGGTGAAGACAAAGATGATGACTTTGAAGAAGGAGAAGTCGATATAGATGGAGAGGAGAATGTTGTTGTGGAAAATGCTGACAAAGAACACCCTCCGGTAGATTCTGAAACTCTTCCTGGTGTTAATATTCCTGCGAAGTCTCCTGTGATAATAGACGAGGAAGAAGAACCTTTAGATTATGGGGAGTATGGATATTCACCAGGTAAAGGGATTTTTAATTTTGTATATATTTATATATGTATTTTGTGATAACTATCTCATTATTATTGTCATATCTTTATTTCAGGTACTCATGTTGTTAATGCTAGGACGGGTGATACTCCTCCCATGAATCCTCCTACAGCTGCACCGATAACTTCACCAAGGGTGCCTCTGGTTCCTCTGGTAGTGTCAAAAGTAATGGCTCGTGAAATTTTCTTTCCAGTAGAGACCACTGATTTGCTCACTTCAACTCCCAGAGATTCAAGTACAGAGGCCAGAGCGCCTTCTTTCGTTGACATGTTAGGAGCCGGTCCTTCTACGGTTCAAGAAATCCCACCTCCTATTAGTCATACTGTTGAGGCACAAAAAATATTCCATTGCATTGGTCAGAGAATTCCATGGTGCGGATCTTTCCCAGGGTCACTCACTCCGTATTTTGGTAAAAATCAGTATCCGGGGGTATTTTGGTAAAAATCAGTATTCGGGGTATTTTGGGTATTTTGTTAAAATATCCGGGGGTATTTTGGGTATTTTCGTAAAAATCAGTATCTGGGGGTATTTTGGTAAAAAAGGAGTGGATGGGTATTACCTTGTATGGAGGAAGAAGTAGTTGTACACCACCATTTAAGGGAGCACTTGGTGGACACCATTGGTTAACTGAAGAAGCTGTTGTGCGAAGAAAGAGGAGGTTGGATATTGTGTGAAGAAAGAAGTGGTGGTGAACACCACTGTGTAAGAGAGGAATGCCTATAAATACCCCTCCCCACGCCACATTTGAGGGGTTGGTTGGTTAGAAGACAAGGAGGAAGGAAGGTAAGAGAGGGAGAGGAAGAAACTGTTGTGCGACCCGCACAATTGAAGAAGCTGTTGTGTGACCTGCGCAACTGAAGAAAACTGTTGTGCGACCTGCGCAACTGAAGAAAACTGTTGTGCGACCTGCACAACTGAAGAAATTGTTGTGCTACCCGCATAACTGAAGAAGCTGTTGTGCGACCAGTGCAACTGAAGAAAACTGTTGTGTGACCCGCACAACTGAAGAAGCTGTTGCGACCCGCGCAACTGAAGAAAGCTATTGTGCGGCCGGCACAACTGAAGAAACTACTGAAGAAGCTGTTGTGCGACCCGCACAATTGAAGAAGCTATTGTACGACCCGTGCAACTGAAGAAAATTGTTGTGCGACCCGCACAACTGAAGAAACTGCTGAAGAAACTGTTGTACGACCTGCACAACTGAAGAAGCTGTTGTGCCACCCACGCAACTGAAGAAAGCTGTTGTGCGAGCCGCACAACTGAAGAAGCTGTTGTGCAACCCGCGTAACTGAAGAAAGCTATTGTGTGACCTGCACAACTGAAGAAGCTGTTGAAGAAACTGTTGTGCGACCCACAGAACTGAAGAAGCTATTGTGCAACCCGCACAACTGAAGAAAGCTGTTGTGCGACCTGCACAACTGAAGAAGCTGTTGAAGAAAATGTCGTACGACCCGCACAACTGAAGAAGCTGTTGTGTGGCCCGTGCAACGGAAGAAGTCGTTCCACCACCCGCGCGACAGAAGAAGTCATTCCACTGTCGTTCCACCGGCCCGCATAACGGAAGAAGTCATTCCACCGCCCGCGTAAAGTCCTCTTGAGAAGGCTTTCACGCCATTTTGAATAGAAGCATGTCCAAACCCAAAAGTCTATGCGCCACTTTGTGAGGAGATTTGTCCTGATGCATGGTTTTTGTCCTAAAATAAGCCTCATGTACTCCATATTCCCTAAAAAGGCAGTAAGAGAGAGAAGCAAGAAGGAGAAATAAAAGAAAATAAAGATCGAAAAGCTTCGAGGAGCTCGTTTGCCCCTGTGATGAACATCAAAAGCATCAAAATGCTGCTAAAATTGCTACTGCTTTCTACATCATTCATTGTACCCATTCATTGTAATCTATCTTAGAATCAAGGGAAATCCAAGGATGTAAACGAACTCGGAATAAAATATCTTGTGATCATTGTTCTTTCATTTGTTCTTTGTTATCATTGAATGAAATTTCCCAAATCAAACGCATTTGTTTTCTTGTCGAAACAAAATGACGACTCTGCTGGGGACTTTTCATTGATAACTTAGAAAATATTCAGAGAACATTTATCACTTTTTGTCATCTGTATGGATGCCAAAACGGCGACTCTCAACAGGAACATCTCCCCTTCATCTATAAGATAGAATGTTTTATCACTTGGGTCCTAATTGTAATTTTATATTTTATCTACAGATAAGAAGAAAGTACCCGAGAAAGCAAAACCCACTGTGATCAAGAATAGAGAATTTCATATAATGGACGGAATGATTTCTGTTTCACCAGTAGCTCAACAAGACAAAGGAGGATGGAGGATAGTAACATCCAAAAGACGAAAAGTTCGATCTACCTCTATAAGAAGCATCATCCCGCCAAGTACAGGGTCAATTATGCAAAGTACTGTGAGACGCAGTCCCATTTCTGTCATGCAATCATTTCATTCGAGAAAAACAGAAAGGCCCATCACCCCAAAAGGTCTTCCAGTACTGTTAACTACAACTGTACAGACATTTTCTATAGGATCATTACGGGTTCAGAAGAATAAATAGAAAGTCATCGCAACTGGTGAATGTACGCTTATAACGCCTCCTGCAAAAGATTCCAAGCAAATTCATACATTAAGAATACCATGATCTGAGTCAGCTAGTCCTTCAAAGCGACAATACACTGGTTTCAAATCAAACAATAGTTCATCTTCTTCAATAGCGTCAGCAGCGTGACATTCGCTTCCTCCTTCAGTATCAAGACGGTCGGAGAATAAGAAAACAGAAATTTTATTGGCAGATATCAATCAGCCTCACCAACCTTTAACAGATAAGCACGTAGCTGAAAGAGTCCTTAATGTTCTAGTAGTGACTGTTGTGAACAACATTGAACCACAAGAAGAAAGGCCACAATTGCGAGCAGTTAGATCTCGAGAATCGGCGCCTAATATTGCTCAGAATATAACGCAAGAAGAAATTCGACAGATGGTCATCGAAACCATTCATCTAGAGAAGATGCAATGTCAGAATAGAAAGTTTCGATACCAAACACCGTATGCACGTGAAATAGAAGAAATGTCATTTCCCACCGATTTCAAACATCCAGATTTTCAGAAATTTAATGGGAGCGGATCATCAGAAGAGCATATGATGCATTTCATAACAAAGATGGGAAATTTCTCTAGGGTTTCTCAATATAGTCAGCGATTATTTGGATCTTCTCTGACAGGAAGAGCTTTCAGATGGTATTTAGGTTTAATCCCAGGATCTATTCATACTTAGGAACAGATGCAGGATGCTTTTATGTCAAACTTTTTCTCTTCTGATAAAGAAGTTAGTTTGGCCGAGCTGGCTTCTATTCGCCAAGAAGAAAATGAATCAGTGGAAGAATTCATCAGCAGATGGAAGGACTTGGGGGCATCATGTCGACATCCTCTGCAGGAATCAGAACAAGTAAAACTATATGTAGAAGGCATGAGACCAGAATTGGCACGTAACCTGATTAGTAAAGATTGGAAAACCTTTCATGATCTTGCTATGAAGGCCTATGCTCTTGAAAAGATGATTGGAAGAGTGTCTGCTTCTCAAACAACATCAGCCCACATCACTTGGAAAGAAGAAAATAAAGAAGATTATCAGGATATTGAAAGAGACAACAATGAAGAAGATAGAAATGGTTGTGCAGTTATAATGATATATAAAAGGTCTAGACAAAACAAAGACCATATGAAGTATTCGTTCGCAAGAAAAGACATACTTCCTATGCTGAAACAGTTTTTTTAACTATGAAGAGTATTGAATTACGTTGGCTAAGACATCTCAAAGAAACTGAGAATACAAAAGGAATGGATTATTGTCATTATCACAACACATTTGGACATCATACAGAAAATTGTAATGCCCTCAGGAAAAAGCTACAAAAGATGATCAATAGGGAAGAAATTGTGTGGAAGAATATGACAGCAAGAGAAGAATGGCGATTCCGAAACATTGATAATCTCTCGATGGTTCATCATGCTTATGTGCAAAAAGAAATAAGAGTACACACGACTGATTAGTTCAGGACTGGGGGCAATATTAATATCGGATGATCGGTATGAGGTGATGTGGCATCAGCATACTTGTCAAAGATCGCGACATCGTGATTTTGATTACGAAGATTATCAAAATAATACTTCCTAATCAAAAGGGGGCATGGCAAGTAGAAAGAGGAAACGACCACAAAAGACGGAGTCATGTATTCCTTTTTATGTGAATGAATAAAAAGGGGGCAAATTTTCAAGCAAAGCTTCTCAAGCATATCAACAATATTAAGATTGAGCACAACGTCGATGATTGTTGTTCAAGCGCCGATAATTATATCGCCATATGTTGATGATTTTTGTCAAATTTGTCAAGTATCGATGGTTATTGCCCAAATTAGCAAAATCGCTATCATCATCAATCACCCATAGATGATTATCTTATCGAAATTGCTATCATCGCCAATCGCCAAGCTGATACACTATTTTAAACATAATATGAGTACTCTCAGAACATTATTAGCAGCGGCGAAATATCAATTATTGACTCACCATTTTTGACAGTGGAATAAAGCTATATGGCCAACCACATATAAAGTTGACGATAGCGATGGTAGCTTATCATTTAAGGAAGCCTAGCTAAGCCCTATGCGGCTAACTACGTATAAGACCTATCATCATCGTTTATATATGACAACAATGAACGTTTGAGGAGGTCTACATACAAAGCTTCAATGACTTAAAGAGTCCAAAATTGGCGGTAAACTATAATTGCTCTTTGAGCCCAGCTCAAAATCGGCAGTAAACCATAATTGCTCTTTGAGTCCAGCCCGAAATCGGCAGTAAACTATAATTGTTCTTTGAGCCCAAGTCTTGTCCAATCAAGTCTTGTCCAGTCAAGTTGTGTCCAGTTTAGTCAAGTTCAGTTCAGTCTTGTCCAGTCAAAGTATACCAGCTCCACTGCTAAAAAAAAACATAAACTATGTGTAGCCTTCAAAATGCTGTAGATATATATTTCACTTTAGATATGCGCAATATGAAATTGCCTGATGAAAATTTTAAATATTGAGTAAACAACATGTAAAAATGCGTTTATCTTGAATCAGGTTCAAATTACAGTGACAACAAATGCCTTCAAAATATTGGCAATTGTCTACTCAAAAGTTCAAATCTTTACGATCAATTAATATATTGACAAGAGCCGTGAGGTCTTTTTGTCTCTTGCCTTCTTGATGATAGAGAAATATTATCGCACAAGATTGTCAAAGGCGGCAGAGAATAAACTAGTGAAGAATCATCATTCTCTCCCGGACAATTTAAAGATTCAAATATATTCTTTGAAATTTTTAAAAGGAGCAGCAAAGATTATCCATCATTCAAGGGTATTAATTAGTAGGCTTCACTTCGGAAGTATTATGTTCTGAAGAAATCTTTATTCGAAGTTGACCTAGAAAGGGGGCAGGATCTATGTATTAAAAAATTAGCAAAAATTCAAGGAAAAGTCTATAAAGAAATGCTAAGGAGCACAAACTAGAAAAGACTCAGCAAAAAGGCTCAGTGGTTGAACCTTTACAGCTAAAGATGACATCTCCAAAAGCACGATATAATGAGTAAAGAATGCAACAAATGCGAAGCACGCTGACAAGCAGAAAGATTAAATGATTAAATCATTATCATATTGCGAATATCAGAATCGGCCTAAAAAAGTTTTCAATATATTTAAAAAATTATCAATGCTTCATGAAGTTAAAATTATAATGTCTTGAGATATTAATTCCGATTAATTTGGCAGGAAAGACTATCATTTGAAAGCTTGGGTTATGCAGATCATGGATAAAGGAAACAATCGAATAAGTTATTACAGCAGGAGCAGCATTAAAGAACAACTCCCTGGACACAGAATTCAAAGAAAGAATCGCAGGAGTTGATCAAAGAGACTGTTACAACAACAACAACATTGAAAGATAGTTCTTTGACCAAGATACTCAAAAATAAAGTCGCCACAACTGTTATAGTGGCACATTTTGAAAAAAAGAGAATTTTATCCTCTCTAGTGAAGCATTCGCTTGACGCTGCTGGCAGGGGGCATTCAAATCTTCCGTTTGAGCACGATCATTCAAATCTTTTGTTTGAGTGCGATCATTCAAGTTTTTCGTTCGAACGCGATCATTTAAGTCTTCCATTCGAGCGTGATCATTCAAGTTTTATGTTCGAGCGCGATCATTCGATCTTCTGGTCAAGTATGATCATTCAGTCTTCCATGCAAGCATGATCATCCAGTCATCCTTCAGTTGTAGTTCATTCAGTTCTTTGGTCGGAAGAAGATCGATCCTCCATTTGATTTCATGAATCAATTAAAGAAGGATCGAGGGGGCATCTGTCGAGGCACAAAAAATATTCAATTGCATTGGTTAGAGAATTCTATGGTGCGGATCTTTCCCAGGGTCACTCACTCCGTATTTTGGTAAAAATTAGTATTCGGGGGTATTTTGGGTATTTTGGTAAAAATCAATATCCGGGGGTATTTTGGGTATTTTCGTAAAAATCAGTATCCAGGGGTATTTTGGTAAAAAAGGAGTTGATGTGTATTGCCTTGTATGGAGGAAGAAGTAGTTGTACACCACCATTTAAGGGAGTGCTTGGTGGACACCATTGTTTTAGTGAGGAGGTTGGATATTGTGTGAAGAAAGAAGTGGTGGTGAACACCACTATGTAAGAGAGGAATGCCTATAAATACCCCTCCTCATGCCACATTTGAGGGGTTGGTTGGTTAGAAGACAAGGAGGAAGGAAGGTAAGAGAGGGAGAGGAAGAAACTGTTGTGCGACCCGCACAACTGAAGATGCTGTTGTGCGACCCGCGCAACTGAAGAAAATTGTTGTGCGACCCGCACAACTGAAGAAACTGTTGTGCGACCCGCACAATGAAGAAGCTGTTGTACGACCCGCGCAACTGAAGAAAACTATTGTGCGACTCACACAGTTGAAGAAGCTGTTGTGCGACTCGCGCAACTGAAGAAAGCTGTTGTGCGACCTGCACAATTGAAGAAACTGCTGAAGAAGCTGTTGTACAACCCGTACAACTGAAAAAGCTGTTGTGCGACCCGCGCAACTGAAGAAAACTGTTGTACGACCCTCACAACTAAAGAAACTGCTGAAGAAGCTGTTGTGCGACCCGCACAACTGAAGAAAGCTGTTGTGTGACCCGCGCAACTGAAGAAAGCTGTTGTGCGAGCCGCACAACTGAAGAAGCTGTTGTGCGACTCGCGTAATTGAAGAAAGCTGTTGTGCGACCGCACAACTGAAGAAGTTATTGAAGAAACTGTTGTGCGACCCACACAACTGAAGAAGTTGTTGTGCGACCTACGCAACTGAAGAAAACTGTTGTGCGACCCGTACAACTGAAGAAGCCATTGAAGAAAATGTTGTGCGACCCGCACAACTGAAGAAGTTGTTGTGCGACCCGTGCAACGGAAGAAGTCGTTCCACCGGCCCCCGCAATGGAAGAAGTCGTTCCACCGCCCACGCAACAGAAGAAGTCGTTCCACTGTTGTTCCACCGGCCCGAGCAAAGGAAGAAGTCGTTCCACCGCCCACGCAACGTCCTCTTGAGAAGGTTTTCACGCCATTTTGAATAGAAGCATGTCCAAACCCAAAAGTCTATGCGCCACTTTGTGAGGAGATTTGTCCTGATGCATGGTTTTTGTCCTAAAATAAGCCTCATGTACTCCATATTCCCTAAAAAGGCAGTGAGAGAGAGAAGCAAGAAGGAGAAATAAAAGAAAATAAAGATCGAAAAGCTTCGAGGAGCTCATTTGCCCTTGTGATGAACATCAAAAACATCAAAATGCTGCTAAAATTGCTACTGCTTTCTACATTATTCATTGTACCCATTCATTATAATCTATCTTAGAATCAAGGGAAATTAAAGGATGTAAACGAACTCAGAATAAAATATCTTGTGATCATTGTTCTCGCATTTGTTCTATGTTATCATTGAATGAAATTTCCCAAATCAAACGCATTTGTTTTCTTGTCGAAACACATACTTCTGTGACAGGTATATATATTGATTGCTTTATCAAGATCTGTACATCTTCTAATTCTTTTATCATTATTTTGAACTCTTTCCCCTTTTTATCACAGGAACTCCTCCTTGCAGTAGGCCAGCAAGCTCTGAGTCTGTGGCCACTGCGTCTGAACTATTGTCCTTCGCGAAGATTCCCGTACACAAGATGCTTTTGATGAAGAATTCTCTGTTAGCAATAGTTCACATTTTCAAAGACCCTGAGGTCAGACCTAGATTTTGCTATTGAAATTCTAGAAAGCTCTGCAAGAATGGCGAAGATCAACATTTCCACGCTGCGTGATTCTCTTTTCAAATTTCACGATTCCATAATCTCTTTAGGAGCATAACTCTATCTAAGGAAAAGATTTCTCTTATTACTTCTGCTATTTCTGAATTTGATCAGGAACAATTAGCTCTTCAAGATCTTAGAACATGGGAAGCAACTAACTCTGTCTAAGGAAAAGGCTTCTCTTATTGCTTCTGCTATTTTTGAATTTGATCGAAGAACAATTAGCTCTTCAAAAATGCTTCTCTTAACAATTTGATCAGGCTTATTATACTGATGACAGAGTGGTTATTCGAGACCATATTGCTGCCCTAAAAGAGGAGATCTCGCAGCTAGAGTTGAAGGATCACGAGAAGGAATCATCCATAAAGGAGATTGAGAAGAGGATACAGGTCAACATTCAGTCTGCTAATGTTGAAAAATCCGAACTGCTCAAGAGCGAAGTGATGATCGCATCATTGGAAGATAAACTGGCTGGCATTCCTGATCAAGCAAAGATCATCCTTGAGGAAAAGTCAAAACATGCCGCAACTCAAATGCAATTAAAGGAGGATTTGCAAGAGTATATGGGGATAGTAGGAATTATGGAAGAACTTTGAGTATGTAATTTCTTTGTGTATATGTTTTTGAACAAGTAATCTCTTTTGATTCTTAACTTATGAATACGTGATAATATTTTGAGATATTTTATTCTTTTATGAATTTCTACATCACATATCATTTCAAACATATTTATCTATGTAGTAATCTTGACATAACATTTAATAAGGAACTGATATAAAACACGAGCATTTTATGCTTGTTAGTACGAGATTTCCTATATGATTTTTTTATTGGTGGTGCTAAGTTTCAGTTTAGTCAGTTACACACAGTTTAAGCTCTTGAGTAGTAGAGCCCACGCAGTTTTTTAGACTCTTGAGTAGTGGAGTCAGGTCTCACGTGATGGTCTCTGTAACTCTTAGGATTCACTGGACTTCTCACAGCCTGGTGAGTTCACAAACCACCATCCATCAGAGGGGCCTAATGAAGCTATCAGGGTCGTGAACTCGGTTGGAATTACGCACAGGGTTGGCTGCAGTAACTCTCTAGAGTTCACGGGGCTCGCAAGGTAACCTTTGGGGTACCAAATCTAGGGCTGCCAATCCATTAATGAGTAGGTTTAAGCCCTTCCTCATGAGTTAATACTGAAATCAAGCCAAAGATCTGGGGGGTCTTATGCATGATTGGCCTATCTATGGACATGGCCAAATAGCTCACACTACAACCCCTATTTTCTTTGCCTGCAAGGTTGGACCTGTTCACGGGAGGGTATTTTCCTCCGTTCCTCGTGACGCTGTCGGAAAGCTATACAGATGGCATTGGTCTCACGCGTGACTGGCCGTTGAGGACTTTTTGGTCTTTTAGGCTTTTAGTCACTAGCTCTGTCCGCTGCTCGCATGGGTATGCATATGATGGCCTTCACGGGCTTTTTAGGGCCACTGGCTTCTCACTGCTACCCGAATGGTGAAAATGAGAGGCTTTATGCGTAGTTGGCCATTTTTAGGGCTTGACTAGGCTGCCTTAAAAGATAATAGTAGGTAGCCATCGTTGTCGCGAGGATGATAGACATCTCTGACTGAAATTGATACGTCACCACCTCTGGCAATATCTTCAAAGGTACTCATATGTGTTGTTCATAATATATCGGCTTGATGATGATCCCAATTTCAATAGAATTTTGATGACGATGGTCACTTTCTTTTCTCAACACTTGTTGGTACATAGTCTTGATGTGTTCGCAAATTTCTTCTTTATTCATTTATCTGACAGTACATAGCCATGGTCTTGTTTATTCTTGCCCCCTTTTGATATAGAATCATTATTCTGATAATATTCTGGATCAAAATCAGCAGTATCTTTAGGGACGATATCTTTTGATGAAGCGAGCATTGACCAGTATACTGACACCTTGTCCATCTTGATCAACGACTCTGTACGCTCCATTAGAGTATACTTCTTTTATTATGTACAGCCCATCCCATTTGGGGTCAAATTTGCCCCTTGTGCGACGGGTGACCATTATTGGTCTTTTCAGCATCAGTACCATATCCCCCTTTTTGAAAGAGCGATACTTGACTCGTTTATCAAAGGCGGTTGATATCCTTGCTTGATATGATTGCAATCGTTGTTGGGTTGCTAGGTGTTTCTCATCAAGCAAATCCAACTCCTTCAACCTTATTTTTGCATTGTCATCATCTGTAATGGACTGATGAACTGCCACTCTGAGTGACACTACTTGTATTTCAATCGGGATCACTGCTTCTACACCATAAACCAGTGAGTATGGTGTTGCTCTCGTTGCTGTCCGATGAGTAGTTCTGTATGCCCACAATGCTTCTTGTAACCTCTCATCCCAATCACGCTTGTTTCCTGTCACTGTTTTCTTCAATATTTTAACTATTATTTTATTAAACACTTCTGCTAATCCATTGGCCGGTGGATAGTAAGGTATTGAAAATGAATGATGAATGCTAAATTTCTGACATAGTTTCTCCATGCCTCTGTTTTTGAAAGGAGTGCCATTATTTGTAACAATTTTCCTTGAAATACCATGGCGGTATATTATTGCGTGTCGTATGAAATTAAACATATCTTTCTCCTTAACACTGCGCAATGCAACTGCTTCTGTCCACTTGGAGAAATAATTTGTCGCTGCCAAGATATATTGATTTCCTTTGGACGAAGGCAGATTTATAGGACCAATGACGTAAAGTCCCCAAGCAGAGAAGGGCCAAGAGGCAACTGACTGATGCAGGTCTTCTGGAGGAATGTGTATAACATCTTTATGAATTTGACATTCATGACACCACTTTGCATAATCTATTGCATCTTTGAACATGGTAGGCCAATAATATCTCATTTGATATATTCTATGGAATAAATTTTGACCAGCTTGATGTGCCCCACATTCTCTAGAGTGTGCTTCTCGCAATGGCTGGATCACTTCTTGTTCATCTAAGCAATGTAGCAGCATTGTATTGTAAGATTTTCTATACAGCACCTCGCTGCATGTGACAAATCTGCTTGACCTTTGCCTGATTTGTTGTCTCCGCATCAGATCTTCTGGCAAGATATCATATTTGAGATAATCTGTGAAATGCTGACACCAATCATCTGTCATTACCTCTAAACACGATATAGGAAGTGTCTTCACAATTTCATCGATGACCTCTGAAGATGGCAAAAATCTTCTTTCTTCTATAGTTACTTGGAGAGGGCTTCGATTTGGGCAGGACAAAGCCGCTGCCAAGCTTGCCAAAGCATCTACTCTCGTATTTTCAGATCACGGTATGTGCTTGATTTCGACATGACAGAACTGCTCTAGCAACTGATGTGCTTTTCAGCAGTATGGTAAAAGTTCTTGCTTTCTTATCTCGAATTCAGTCGTCAATTGATTTATAATCAATTTAGAATCTCCTAAGATATGGAGCATTTTTATCTTCATTTCTTGAGCCATTTTCATTCCGATGATAAGGGCTATGTATTCGGCCTCATTATTTGTGCATGTAGTTCCCAATGTGAAGGAGTAAGGTAACAAATCACCTTGAGGAGTAATGAATATCACTCCTGCCCCCACTCCTGATGCTCAAGAAGCACCATCAAAATACATCTGCCATGGGCTTTGTGACTCAGCCAACATAACCTGTTCATCTGGAAAATCATCACTGATAGTTTCAGATTCTGCTATTGGGTGCGCTACAAGGAAGTCCGCCACTGCTTGTCCTTTTACCTCTTTTGCCGGCTCATACGTAATAGTATATTCCGAAAGTAACAGCATCCATTTGGCCAATCTCCCAGACAATATCGGCCTTGTCATAAAAAACTTTATCAGATCTGCTCTTGAGATCAAAGTTATGTCATGGGAGAGATAATAATGTCTCAATTTCTGAACTGCAAATATCAGCACTAGACATTCTTTCTCGATTAGAGAGTAGTTACATTCTGCACCCATCAGAGTTCTGCTTAAATAATAAAGAGCGGTCTCTTTCCCAGACTCATTTACCTGTGCCAACAAAGCTCCTAAAGAATTCTCGGCCGCAAATATATACAAAATAAGTGGCTTTCCTTTTATCGGAGTTGTTAGTACCGACGGTTGTTTCAACAATTCCTTTATCGAATCAAATGCGTTTTGACAGGCTTGGTCCCATACAAATTCTAGGTCTTTCTTCATCAAATGGGAAAATGGCTGACATCTCCCTGCCAGATTTGAAATGAAACGACGGATGTACGCCAGCTTTCCTTACAAACTTTTCAATTCTTTTCATGTTTTCGGTGGCGGCATATTTTGAATGGCTCTGACTTTTCCTTGATCTATCTCAATGCCCCTATGTCGGACAACAAAACTGAGAAATTTACCCAAAGACACCCCAAATGCACATTTAGCTGGATTTATCTTCAGCTGTTTCTTTCTGAGTCAACGAAAAACCAATGCCAAATGTTCGCGATGCTCCTGATGATTGCATGACCTGACTACCAAGTCATCAATGTAGCACTCAACATGCTTGTGCATCATGTCTTGAAAGATGTTCTGCAATGCCCTCTGACATGTTGCCCTAGCATTTTTGAGACTGAACGACATAACTTTATAACAATAAATTCCCAGCGAAGTTCTGAATGCTGTTGCGTCTTCATCTTCAGGTGCCATTCTGACCTGATTATATCCTGCATATCCATCCATGAAGGACATGATAGCATACTGAGTCGTACTGTCAATCATCATTCTGTTATTGGGAGAGGAAAATCATCTTTCGGATAGGCTTCGTTCAGATCTCTGAAGTTAATGCACACCCTGACTTGTCCATTTTTCTTCTTTACGGGGACAATGTTTGATATCCATTTGGGATATTTGACCTCCCTGATAAACCTGACTTTTATTAACTTATTGACTTCTTCTTCTATCAAGGGAACTAAGTCCGGATGAAATCGCCTTTGTGCTAGTTTAACCGGCCTTTTCTCTTTAGAAATATTTAATCAGTGCATTGCTACAGAAGGCTCCAAACCCGACATCTCTACATATGTCCAAGTGAAGATATCTTTATTTTCTTTGAGAAGTTGAACGTATTCCTCAGACTCCCGTTCAGAAAGACCGGTGCTGATGAATGTGTTCCTTGGCTTTTTCTCCGTACCTAGATTTATCTCTCACAAACTATTTATCGTCGGCTGCCTCCCGTCTTCTATCTGCTTTGGAGCCATTTCAGGATGTTCGATTATTTTAGGATCCTCTTCCGATGACTGCTCGGCTGTAACCATATTCACTGATGACTCTGCCCCTAATCCTTGAAATTTTCTTCGCTTTTCCTGACCGACCCCAATAGGAATTTGAATTCCTCTCCCATGATTTAAGCCGGTGGGTTCTTCATAATCAAAACCCAAGTTTCTCATGATTTTCTTGCTTGCCGGACTGTAATTTTTGAGATCTTGCGGTGTCAGCCTACCGCAGTACACATTATTCTTGGTCTCTTCTCCTGCCTTTGCTTCCACTGTGGCGTAAAATTCTATTGGTTTCGGGTATTTTTTGCTAGCCTTGACCTGAAATCTTCCTAGAGCGGCCGAAAATGGTTTATTTCTTTTAACATACGGTAATGGCATTATATAATTGGACTGCAAAATTTTCAACTGTTCAGGTGATAATAGGGTTAGTGGTAGTTGCCCTGGTCATCTCAGATGTTTCGGCACAAAATAGAATTTCTTCATTGCTTCTGTAGTCTTGGATGATTCCGCCTTTTCTGTTTGTTCTTTCTTCACTTTTACTTGAATGTCCTTTAGGTGTAAGACCTGTATCCTAGACCGTACCGTTCCGTAGGTTCCCGCGGTCTTTCCAGTCGAATTTCGGCAACCTTTGACCCTTAACCGGCATTGCGCGCAACCTTGATTCACATGTCGTTAATCTGATTCGACTCAACCCGAGACTTATACCATTGTGACCGCGACGTCTCCACGATTTCGATGCCGCGACTCACGCGCCGAGGAGATACTCTGGCCAGGAGATGTGGGCCAGCGTTCGGTGCGAGGAAAATGCCGTGCGTTGCGAATCCCAAGAGAATCTCAATGGCTTGTCACATCCATCAATCAATCAATCCATCCCATCATGTCAAGTACACATCACCTCACACCCTTCCCCAAGCAAGCTCTAAAAGTCAAAAAGTTCTTACACAGCCCATACATCTCTTACACCTTTTACCCCAAAAGTCAAAAAGTCTCTTACACCCATCACCACCACATCCATCACACCACATCCATCACTCATCTCTCCCTTTACAAGTTTCTCTCTCTCTCTCTCTCTCTATCTCTCTTTTTCAAAACACTTTCCAAGCAACCCAAACCCTCTACACGTCCAAGCCTCTCCCACCTCGCCCAAGCAACAAGTGTGGCCCACCTATCCTACCCTGTCATCTCCCATCTCCACCATCCAAACCTCATCTCCCCCATTGGAATCAAAGCTAAGGAGCAAAGGAAGACAAGGGAGCAAGAAGAAGGCGGTGGGTGATTTTGAATCTTTGTTTTCACTCATTTGTTTGATTTAAGGGCCTAATTGTGGTGGAACCCATCTTGATGTAGTTTTTGTATCAAAGAGGGACCCATAGTAGCGGGGCCCCTCCATCTTTGCCGGTGTCTTTCTCTTCCTCTCTTTTTCCATGCTCATGACCCACTTATGATGTGTGTATGTCATCCATGCCATCTACCGGTGGACCCCATCCATTTGGGACACACCATGATGCCTATATGCCATCCCAACCGACCATAGGGGGGCCCACCTTGAAGTGGCTAACAGTGGGAGTGGCTGCCAGTGAAATGTGAACTGGCGTGGGCCCACCCAACTCCAAAGCTCATGTGGCTGACCGAGTGAAAGATGCCTCGTTTTAACACTTGAGGTCTTGACATCGATCTCTGTGGTGGTGGTTAACATGGAGTGTGTACTGACATGGGTGTACTAACATGGGGGTGGATCTGACGGTGGGGTCCATGGGACCCACCCATGTCATCCATCCCCTTTGGTGGGCCTCACAGTGATGTATGTGTTTTACCCAAACCGTCCACCGCCCTGGACAGTGGGGCCATGTCCTTGTGGGCTGTATTCCACGCCCGGATCCATAGCTCAACAAGCAGACTGAGTGGAGATACATTATTTCAACGTGGGGTCCAGGCCCTAGCTCAACTGGCAGCGGAGTGGAGATACCTCGTTTTACACTGAGGTCTTGGTACCATCCCTGTGGGGTGGCTAACGGTGATGTGACCACTGACGTGGGGCCCACCTGACCTTTGGGTGTGGCTGAAACTTGGGCTGACCCTTCATTCAAGTGGGACACCCACGATGGGTGGGCTGGATTTGTGAACCCCATCTCGGTGGGCCTGATAAATGATCATGAATGTTTTAGATGGAGGGAAACCCTCTCAACTGTTGTATTTGGTGCGGCCCACACAAGTCGCGGATTGACTTGATTTTTGAGACCTAGGCCCACCCTGGAACGGTGCATCTGACTGATGGGTTTGATGTTTTGGCAACATCACTGGTGGGACCCACACCCCACGTGTGGGGCCTCCCCTTAATTCACGTCACCGTCCAGGCCGTGGATGGCCTGGACATTTGTTATATAAAATATATTATATTATATTATATATATACTATCTTATATTATATAATATAATATATGAGGTTGTGGTGGGCCCTACGTGGGACCCACCTCAGTTGTTATATTACAGCAAAAAAAAGAAGAAAAGACAAAAAAAGGCACGTGGTTGCCTTCTCTCTCTATCTCTCTCTAGCTTTCTTTCTCACACTCTCTATCTCTCTCTACTTCATTTCCTCTCTATCTCTCTACATCTCTCTCTCTATCTCTCTCTACATCTCTCTCTCTCCCTCCCTGTGAACGTCAGTGGGCTGTAGGCCCCACATGATGTATGTGTTTGCACATGCCGTCCATCTGTTTTGATAGTGGGGCCCACTGCCATCCGGCGACGGGGAGTTCTGTGGGTCCCACCGCTATATAATATATTATATTATATGTTATATATTATATACATATATATTATATTATATATGTTATAGTATGTTTATGGTGGTGGGCCCTACATGGGACCCACCTTTGCCCTCCTAGTGCAACCGCTTGTACAACAACCACCTAGCTGCTCCTTTGTTGGTGGCAGGCCCCACATTAATGTATATCGACACTGTCCACTATTTGAGCGGTAGGGCCCACCATGATGCAAGTGTTGTATCCATGCCGTTCAACCGTTTGCGAGATCATTTTACGGCATGGGAAGATAGTGGTGAGTCAAATCTAAAGTTCAGGTGGACCCCACTACTAAATAGTGGACATGACACCCACCGTTCAAACTTCTAGGGCCGTGGTGGTTTTCAAATTAAGCTGATATTATTTTCACTTCATTTATCTCTATGTTAACTTATGAATAGGTCGGATCTCAAATATACATGAGGTTGGGCCCAATTTGATATAAATGAGGCCCATCGGTGTAGCCTATTTGATATACCTAAAGCCCATTGGTGTGGCCCATATAATGTGGCCCACGTAATGTGGCCCGCTTGACATACGAGGCCCATTGTGATATATTTGAGGCCCAGGTGCAAGGCCCACCTGATGTGTAGTCGGGATCCGATGTGATGTATGTGAGGCCCATAAGCGAGGCCCAATGTAATGAATGTGTGTAACCGTTACAGTGTAGGCCATGCCTTGGGAGCAATGTTGGTTTGACGTCCACATTGTGCAAATAATGTTGGTTAGATGTCCACATTATAATTCTCCCTAGGGCCCATTGTTAGGCCCATACTTATAGGCTGTCTAGGCCCATCTTCGTTATGAACAACATCCATCACCGTATAACATGTTTAGTATAGTTCCATGGTTCATGATCATACGCATCATATGTATGCTTGATATGAGAAGTGACTGATCATAGCATATGCCTTCGGGCAGATTGTTTAGGGGCTCCCGGTTAGGCGGTGTTGCCCCACATGAGCGCACGAGACGCGCAGGATTGCTGCATGACTGGATAGTGTGATTCATGCATTCGCATCGTGTGATATGGTTACTATACGCCCTAGCGACATCAGGGCCGTAGCCTCCACAGGCATATCGTGGTTGGCAGGATTGGATACCGAAAATCTTGTTCTACATGGGGTGCTATAGATATCCCTGGGTGAAAGTCCCTAAACCCTTATGGTACCAAGAGGTTGCTCCAACGTCTAGACCGAGTGGGTGCAGGAGCGCCGATTGCCGATTACCAGACGGCTGCGCTTTCCACTGTGTCGTGGTCGGTTGGAAGGGGGTGCGGCCTTACCCGCTCAAGAGGAGGGGGCAATGCTAGGCTAAGTTTGACCATCTTGAGGAATGGGTCCGCTATCGACGAGCCGCACCTGATATTGGCAGGCGGGTAGTGAGGTCTCTTCCACTTACCTTATTGCACGCGATGAGGCGGCAATCTGGTTTAGAGTGTACTAGACCCCGGTGATATCCCAGATTTGAGATGTACTGATATGTGGATATAGTTGAGGATTTGTATGCTTGAGTTGCATCTCGCATTGCATGGCCTTGGTATGGCCGACATCATTCATGCCTTGCATCGCATAGGCTTGGTACGGCTAGTAGTATGCATGGATTCACTAGCATGTTCTGCATTACTCTGATACTACATACTGCATTACTACCTTACGCACACACTTTCACCACCCTCTAAGCTTTCTATAAGCTTATGCACGACCGTTGCGTGCAGGTGATGCAAGGACGTAGCAGCGCTGAGGCAGGAGTGCAGAGAAGATCATTTTGGAGCTTTTGTCTATCATCATTGTATTTCCCTTTATGCTCATTGTACTTGTAAAGTTTTTGATCATAGTGGAAATGTGATGGAGTTTTTGGTTGTTGTTTGTGAGTTATGCCTTTGGTTATGCTTATTACGAATTAAACTGATGTTAAAAATCTTCCTTGTAACATCCCAGGATCGGAACCTGGCGTATGGACGCTGGGAGCCGAGAATGGGGTTCTATGGAGGCTGTCGGTGCCGGATTCGGCAATTAGGAATTTTGTGAGCCCAGTTTCCGAGTTTGGGGCGTGACATTAGGAGTTTGCTTTCATCATTCTTTCTTTCTTTCTTCTTTAGCGAACCCTTTATAATAACTGACGTCTGCAAAGAAGGACTCGGCCTCTGTATAGGGCTTTGCGTCGGCCATTAATTTATACCGCATCCCACCCTTACAGTATTTGAAGCATTGATGCAGAGTAGAGGGTACAATGCTGTACTGATGTATCCATGGCCTTCCTAGGAGAAGAATTTATGTCGTCACCGCATTTATAATGTGGCATACGACATCAGTAGTCAATTCTCCTATCGCCAACGTCACTGTAATCTTACCAAGTACACGTTGCCCATCTTGATTGAAGCCATGTATCATCATTCCACTAGAGCGTAGATCAGAACGACGATAACCTAATTTACTCAACATCGAGAGTGGTAAGAGGTTCACCGCAGACCCATTATCAATCATAATCTGCTTAACCTTCTTCCCACGGATATGACCTTCTATCATTAGTGGCTTATTATGCTCTGCCTCGCAGATCAAATCATCATCGGAGAAGGAAACAACTGGTAGGCAGTTTTCTTGTTCATTGTGCTCTTCGCGTTCCATTTCTGCAGTAAGGTTTCTCTGACATCATGATTGGACAATGCTTGGACCAAGCTCTGTCGAAATTCTTCTGACAACTTAAGCGCATCATAGACGCTTAATCGAGCCGGAATGCCCTTCAAATGACTTACCACATCATAAGTCACTTTTGCCATCTCACTCTTCTTTTCTTTCTCATCATCATCATTCTGCCTTTCAACGACTTCCTTTCTTATAATCCCTGCTTTCTGCTTCACAGGACTTGTTATCTTCTTTCCTGATCGTAACGTAATCACTGTTACCTTGTTTGTCGTCTTACGATCCTCTTTCTCTTTCATTTCTCGGACCTTTTCTCGGGTTGTGAGCATATTCACCGTCACCATCATACCCCTTTCTTTCTCTTTTCCAATTACTATTTCACCCCTGTCTATCATTTGTTGTATTATACATTTCAATGTATAACTATTCTCCGTCGGATGTCCAACCAGACGATGATAGTGGCAAAAATCTCTCTCTCTCCGGTTCTTGTCACATCTTCAGGGTGTTTGGGTTCTGGAAATTCTATTGTACCTGCTTTTAGTAGTTGGTTCATCATAGGAACCACATCTTCCCTATCGAACACGAACCCCTCGTGAGAGTTGAGCATCCTGGGTCTTTTTCCACTATATTTATTTCTTGGCTGATTTGATTCTTCTTTCCGTTCCGGCCTCTTATCTCTCGCGTCTCTTGTATCTTTGCTTCTTTTTTCGCAATCAACAGTATTTACGGCCATCCTGCTGGGTGTCCTCCTAGCTGTCTCATAGTGAAATGCTGGCATTTCCGAGTCATCAATTCTAAAGCATGAGCCTCAGTGGCCAGATCCCGGAAAGTTCTGATATCAGCACTGGTGAGTCCAAATGCTATTCCAGTTTCCATGGAGTTCAGACACAACTTGACCTGTTCCTTTTCTTCTGGCAACTGCCTACACGAAGCTGTTTTGAATAAGAAACAAATGCTTTTGATTTGGGATATTATCTTATTCAAACATAACAGAGAGAGAGTATTAAAGACAATCATCATATTTTATTTCAACTGAGTTCATTTACATCCTCAAACATCCCTCGATTCTAAGATAGATTATTTAGAATGCAGAAATTGACAAAGTTCAAATATCCAAGTCAGATTTCAAATCCTGCACTTCGACTTGTCATTTGATCTTCTCTTTAAGAGGAATATGATATAGATCTCTTCTACTGATTTCTCCTCTTAAAGCTTGAACAGAAGAAATCTGGAGACTTAGCCATTTTAGCAGCATATCGGCTCTTTAACTTCACAGACTGCAAGGCAGTCTGGTTGTGCGGACCTGTGTAATCAATATGGTTTGCGCGGACCTGGGACTTCTCTCTCTCATCTTCAGTCTTCCTCCTTACTCTGCTTCCTCTCCAAAATCTTCAATCGGTCCAAATGGAGTGGATGGGGTATTTATAGGCCCTCGTACGTGTGGCACCTCGATTTTGGTGCCATGGAACCCACCTTTCGATGCTTTAGATCTTTTTACAAAGAATAATTTCTGGATTTTGTTGAGCTAACCCGCGCAACTGCTATCTTGGTTGAGCGGTCCCGCGCAATGGATATCGTTTGCGCGGACCCACACAAACCATCCTTAAGTCACTTCATTCTTCTTCTTTTTCAATTTTCTTTTTATTCTCAATCTTCTTTTGCTTCAATCCTTTCTTCATTTTTTATGCCGCAACAGATGCCCCCTTGATCTTTTCTTTGTTTCCCCAAAATCAAAGAAAAAGGATTAAAATTTTCACCCTGATGGGGTTTGCGCGGGTCCGCGCAACTGAGACCCGCGTACCGTACTTGGCCCCTTGGAGTATGAATACCCTGATCTTTTCTCATTCTGCACTTCATTTTAGTTTGTAGCAAACCTCTATCTCAATGATTCTCCCCCGTGCAATGAACTTCGTTTGCGCAAACTCGCTCAACAACTCCTTGTTCGCGCACAGCCTTTTGGCCTTTGTGCTGACCTGCACAACTGACTTCAAATGCGCGAGTCCGTGCAACCAGGATTTAGTGAAGTTTTTTCAGCTTTTTGACCCCTCTTCCATTATGGCCCGTTCTCAAGCTTCCTCTTCATGAAGAAAGAATCGTCCATCCCCTTCTAGGCTGAAAAAACCTCTTCATTATTCTTGGAAACATGTGGAGATAAATGAAGAAACTTTAGATCTCTATCACCCATTTACCAGCAGTCAAACCATTATTCCTATCAATTTACTGCGTCACTGGTAGATTTTATACAGCGAACCCTTTGACCAATAGAATATCTTTGTCTCAATGAATGACTGGGTCACGAGAGAGCCGAGAATTCTGACAGGATATTTGGGAGAAAACAGGCTCTGTCAAAGAGAGGGTAGAATTCACAAGATGAGATTTTTGCATCCACACGATGATCCTCAGCAACCTTTCCCTTCTCACTACTTCGAAACAGCTCAACAACTCTTTTTCCTTGAGAAATTGCCCTGGAGTACAAGGAAATTTATAGTCAGGCCTGCTGTCTATCCGTGATTTTTACAGTGCCTGGGCTCGCACTATCGTTTGGAGACATACTGCTATACTGGAACAGATCACGCTTTCTGATGCAATTATAGCCACGTCAGAACAATTTCACGCAAATGCTACTATCCTCAGAAGCTTTCTTAATCATTAGTCTCCAAGCACCAATTCGTTTCATCTTCCTCTAGGCGAAATGAGCATCACTTTATGGGATCTATTTTACATAACAGGTCTTCCCATCATAGGTGATATCTTTGACACATATATACCCTCCAATGAAGAGCTTGCTCTTACATCTGTGGAAGGAGGTATATCCAAAATTTCTAAAACTACCCTTGAACTTTTCAGTGCACTGGCCGCCTTCCCTCATCCTGATCGCATCTCTTCTCTTGAATGGTTGGCTCACTTTTCTCGAAAATTGTGGTATACTCTTTTCCTCTTATTTTCTATTTTCGTAATCTCATTCTTGAACAATTTTTGCTAAAGTATTGCATCTTTATCTTGACAGCTTTGTAGGCCACAACCATTCAGAACTCAAGGACATCCGTAAGAAAACAGAACATTTTGCGGAATATAGTCCTTCTTGTGAATTAGCCACCTTTCTTACTTACTGGATAAGTTTAGTGATATTCTTTGATCCTGATCAAGCAGACATTATTAGGCCCTCATTCTTCATGGTCACAGGAGCAAAGGCAGAAGGCCGATAATATTCGCTAGCTCCTCCAGTTCTGTATTCTCTCTATCGCGCCTTCGGAGATGTTATTTCTGGTTCGAAAGATCCTGTCCCTGAAGCTTTTCCTATTTGTGCTCCTTGGCATTTCTTCGTAGGTTGGCTAGGAGTATACTTTCCTTGGACATTTGCTGACTCTGGAAGGGCATACTCGATCGACTTCCTCTTCAGCATTTTCAACTGAGAAATATAATTAAGGAGTCAAGTGGATGCATTTCTAGAAGAATAAAAAGCAATGATCCCATTGATTTTCACCATTTCCATTGTTTAGCTATATTGAAGATGTAGACGCCATTGATGATGATTCTATCTCATTCGACGAGCGTTCCTTCCTTATTTCTATTAGATCCAGTACTCTTCCATGGAGAGAAGGTAGCATATTCTGGCACGAACTGTACTACCCTAGTAGGTTTGCTCGCCAGTTTGGCTTTGATCAAGCCGTACCTGAGACTCGTGACATTGTCACAAGAGCGATGAGAAGTTATGGCATTGGGCCGTATAATTGGGCCCTGATATGTAAGCAGCTCCTGATCGTTCAGACTAGATCACATTTCATAATTCCTGGCTCAAATTATCCAGTTAATGCTTCTTACTGCTGGATGCGATGGTGGGTTCACCAGTATTACTTGGTTGTAATGCCCTAAAAATTGGGGGTCAAGCATAAACTCAACTCTCGAGTTCCACGGCATCACTTATGCAACATAAATAATGATGATTGAATGTTGTCCATGTTAATGCATTAAAGATGAATGAGATTAAGCCAAAACAGCATATCATACTCCAAAGATAGTTAAATTATGCAAGCGGAAGACTGTGATAGATATATAAAATATATAAACTGTTGTAAGTCTCCAGAGTGTGAACATGTTATCAGGTTAAATATATCAGATTAAATATATCAATGTATACTCTAAAAATAGACAGAATGAATATACAAGGGTATTCCAAAAGAGCAAACTAAAGTGTAATGGCATCTAATCAGCAACCCTGTAACCCCATCGATCAGAAGATGGTCTACATAGACCCGCCTGATAGATGTATCAAGGAGAAACCCTCCTCATCATCATAAAAGTCAGGCTCCGCTTCGCAAGCATCGCCATCATCTGAAACTCAAACAGGGTCTGGTTGGTGTGTACGACACCGTACCGTAACGTGGGAGTGAGTGATCAACTCAGTGGAACAATAAAGCAAAGGTTAATATATTATTAATTCAGTCAACCAGCAATGATAAAGCAGTAAATCACACATCCCTAAGTACTCTTGTTAATGTAAGAATGACATGAATGTATGATGCATGCCCTCGCCTACGCTCCCTCAGTGACTTCATCTCACGTTCGTGCATGAACAACACTGCCTCAGTGCATGACCTGCTACGCCTGAACGCATGTGTAATGCGGTGCATGCATATGATTACCAAGTTCTTATTAGTCCTTTTCATACAGTAGGGTTGGGAAATTAAGGTACCTCCCTTATGTCATTTCCCAAACAATGATCCATTCTAGGGTCGTCAGTCCCAGCAAATCTCATACGATGTTACGGTTCTAGGTCACTACCACCAACGCTCTACCAACTGACAGTCTATTTTCGAATGCACGTCACCGACCCGACTGGGGACCACAACCAGGCTGCAATGGGGTAGGCCTAGCTTATACTCTTATTGCTACGGAAGGCTCGTCGCCTCAGCGTAGTCTCAGAGTATGCTCGAGGTCACTACAAAGGGCTCGTCGCCAAATCAGTGTAGGCGGACAGCTCGAATACAGTGTCCCATACTACCGTATTCAACTCACGAGCTTATGTTGCTCACTGGTCACTACGGGTGGACTCGTCGCCCCGGCATATGCCGACAGCTCGACCACAGTGTCCCATACCAGCATGTCCGGCTCATAAGTCTTAGCGGATCGAGGTACCAAGGTTAACAGGGTTTTCACTGGTGAGTTTGGTACCTTAGATTCAAGCAGTAGCGTCCAAACATGGTGAACATACATTAGCCAATTGGGTTACTTGACGAGCTCGACTAGCACGAGCGCACATCAAGTGGATTGACATGAAGTGCATAATCACTCCATGTGGCCTAACCACTATCAATAACCGAAGTACGGCCCGGATTCGTCGAACACATCTTGTGTGGCGAAACAACATCATCCACCAATCTAGGATCAGTTACCGATTGCCTGGACTATACAATAGCCCCAATCACATTCAATTACAATAAAATATCCTAGAAGATAGTTAAAGCAGTTATGAATCAAGATTTCAAATCATATAATCAGAGGTCTGATATTGTCCGCTTTAGGGTTGCCAGGGCTATTGCACAGAATATTTACACTACTCCCCCATCACCCTTCACGACATTATTTTTACATGTTATGGAATACAACTTAAACATGAATTTATACATATGCATTACATAGATAAATAGACACCATAATATACGGTACATGAAGGAAATCATACACATCATTAGGGTAATTGAGAATCCTATATCAACGCCCAATTAGAGAAGAATTTATAAGCACTTACTCATGCAGACATTTTTACATACACTGAGTCTGCACATTATATCATACATGGTATGTTGTAGTTAGAATACGTATTAGGGCAAGTCCTTTCGTCAAAGGATTGCCGCCTATACAACAATCACATATCCATGATGGTTAGTCGTGGCATACACTAATGCATAGTTTATACTCAGACATTTTCACAAACACTTAGGCTACAACTTGTACATACACGACGTATATTAATATAATAGGTATTAGGTTAATCCGTTCACCCAGAAGTTGATACACATGCATCTAGCATACATAGATAGCGATTAATCATGGCAAGCACAAATTCGTATTTCATACGTATACGGTATTTTCTACAAATACGAGGAATATAATATATTCAACATAGTTAACGTATATCTGAAAAATAAAATGACAACACTTTGTACATATGCAATAGCATCCACGTCAGTAATATATCATTAACTGACATTGAAAGCCTTGAAAACCATAACCTATACGTTTAAAGTCCACACCTTACGCCGTAGAAGCGTAATGAATTTGTTAGAAATTCTAAGGCTTCGTCAACGATGGAATGATAACCTATAATACGAGTTAAGTTAGCTACTTCGCTACTTGCAACAATTGAAACCCTAGAACAGATTATGGTTAGGTTTTCTTACCTAAGAACGAGGTCGGTATCGCCGGTAGAGTGGTACAGAAGAGCTGATTCAGCCCGTGGAATGATGGGATTGAATCCTAGGGATGAACTCCACAACTCTCTCTCTCTTTCTCTCTCTTTCCTCTCTTCTCTCTCCTAGGGTTTTTCCCAGATTCGTATGGAGTGAATGAGAGAGGGTTTAAGGTCCTTATATAGGCCTAAAACTGATGGAAATGGCCCCAGGGCCAAGGTATACTTAGGTAATAGCCAAAGTGTGTCTGTTTCAACTTAACGGAGCACTTCCAGAGCCCCCCCTTGAGCCAAAGGTCGGACTTAAGCTCACTGACCTTGGATCTAGGTCGAGTTAAGTTTTTAGTCCGATCGGATTTACAAATCGCCCGTGGTGGACCAGTTTCAGTTCAACGGTCCACGATCACTGATCAGGGCCACAAGTACATTGGCCTGTGCAGGAAATTTCCTCTGATCCGAGGGTGTATTTGGGTCAGATTCTGACAGTTTGAATCCTTATATTCGGTCCACAAGCGATAAGTCTCAGATTACTTAAATTTAGATTTTTATTTCTAAAATATCCACGTTTCTCACACACTTCACTCCGGGCTCAAGTGAATAGCCCCGGGACACAATCTGGATTTGATTTCCGAGATGGTTGTCAAGCCCAGCAAGATGGTCCTAATTATATAATTTCGTAGTAATCGGACTTTCGACGTACGGTTCTGTAAGACCCGTATCCTAGTCTCTACTGTTCCGTCGACTCCCGCGATCCTTCACGACAAATTTCGGTAACCCGCAACGTATAATCGATGTTTGCGCGCGATCCTAAGTCATATCCTATAAATTTGAGTCAGCTCGACCCAATACTTTACTAGTGCGACCGTGTCGTCACCGCGGTTTCGATGCCACGTCCCGCGTGCCGAGGCGATATTCGGGTCAGAAGATATGGGCTCGCGTTCAATTCGAGAAAACACCGCACGTTGTGATTATGAGAGAATCTCTACGAAATGTCAAATCAATCAATCAAATCAAGTCAAGTACAACAACCATCCTCAAGTACAACCACCCCTCTCTAAAGTCAACTTTCCCTTACAACAAGTACACCCATCACCTTTTACCTATCCCTCTCCCATCACTTCTCTTTCATTCCCTCTCTCTTTCTCTCTCTCTCTCTCTCTCTCTCTCTCTCTCTCATTCTCCAAGTAAGAATCGTCCAAGCCTCCCCATGAGAAGCCATGTGTGGCCCACTTCCCACCTCCTATCTCCACCATCCTAAGAACATCTCGACCGTTGAAATGGTCCCCTTGGAGCTCTAGATCATGATGGCGGAAGAAGGACGAAGAGATCTTGAGGTGGGTGCTTTTACTTGTTGATTTTGTGATTTGAGGGCCCTGAAAGTGCTATGATTTGATTTCTCTTTGATTGTCAAATTTTGTGTGTCAAAACACCTCCGTATGTTGTGTGTTTGTATCTTAATAAATTTGTTCAAGACACATCGTCAACACTTGAGGTCTAGCTCAAAGAATTCTTCAAGCTTCATGATAATTCACGCTACAATATGAAGAGAGAACTCCGGGTCAAGACTCAAGTTCAAGTGCAAGTACAAGATTCAAATGCGGGACTCAAGTACAACTTAAAGTTACATTGAAGCTTCTGAAGCAGTCAAGCTACATCGAAAAGAAATCAAGCTATGTAAAGATCAAGGTCTAAGCAATTGAAGTGTTCAATGTCCATACTTCATGTTTCAGGTTTGATAGACCATTAGATTGACCTTAGGGTAGGTCACTTTGGATACATAATCCAAATGAATATTATTACAAGATTTTGGTCTACTCTAAGACCAGTCCTAGACCCTGTTCGACCAGTCCTAGTACTGTCTCGACCAGTCTAAGAAATTCCAAGACCAGTCCTAAGATGGTTGCAATTTATCGAATTTTTTTTGTTGCGCCTATGACCAGTCCTGGAGTCTGCTCGACCGGTCGTGAGATGGTTTCGACTCAACCTTCGACTAGTCGTAATGCTACCACTCAAACTCCAGCAACTAAATCAAGGGTCGCACGACCAATCGTAGAGGAGTCTCGACTGGTTGTGGACTGCCTTCGACCAGTCGTGGACTTCCTACGACCGGTCGTAAAACGGTCTGATGCGATCGCGCTCAAAAATTCAAAAATCAGTTTATTTCAAGACCAATCGTGGTGACCCTAGGACCAGTCGAAGACGAATTTTTTCTGCTATAAATAGCACATGAATTTCAGAGTTTTTCATTGAATATTTTAGTGAATTCAAGGCTCCACTCTGAGATAAGTTAGTATTTATTTTCAAGCTATTTTGTGCATATTTCTTTCTCTTTTTAATAGCTTATTTAATTTGATTTTGTTTCTGTATTCCAATCTGATTTGAAAAGAGGAATTGACTTATTCCTTCTTCTTGGAATCAAAATCAAATATAGCTATGCCCAACTGGTTTAAATCTAAAATCAATTAGAACTTAAAACCATATTAAAGTGAGTTGTGGACATTAAACTTCTATATTCAAACGTCTACTCCAATTGGTTCTTCCGGGCAGCTACAAGAGGAGAAATCCAGGTATTTTACAATTCTGTAAATTCCTTTCCTTTTTGGTTTTTGTTTGGGATTCGCTAGAAAAATCTCAAATTGTGTGGTTATCTGAGGAGAGCCAGAAAACTCAGAAGTGTGGGTTTTTGGATTGTGTAAGCCCAAGTTAAAAAGACACAATTGTAAAGGTTTTGGGTGAACCTGTGAAAACCTATTTGATAGTGAACGCTAATATCCCCTGTGTGAGGATATTAGGAGTGGAGTAGCATTCTGTGTGGCTGTTCAAGAACAGTTGGTGTACACACAGGCGAACCACTATAACTCTTTGTCTTGTGGATTGAGTGCTTGCTTAATTTTCATATCTTTTATCATTCAGTTGTGTGGAATGTACATGTGGATGTGAATGTTGTAACAATTTACATTTCAAGCAAGTGTGGAGATTGTTGTAATAAATTAGATTTACATTTCTGCATTTAATTTCAATTCTCTGCTATTCATTTATCTTTATTAAAATTGAGTTATTGATTCAAAAGAAGTTCTAGAAACAAGGTTGTCCTACCATAAGCCCTTGTTTATTATGGTGTAAGGTTGTCCTTAGAACTGAATTTGTATCAACCTCTCAATACTTATGTATTAAGGTGATTTGATTTCAGCATTGATTATTGATTTATAATTGTAAGGCTATTGTTTAAATTTATTCCGCTGATTTTATTTTAATTTGGCATAGTCCTATTCACCCCCCTCTAGGACATATAGCTTGGCCTTTTCAGGCCCACGTATGTGGGACCCATCTTGATGTATGTATTATATAGGGAGAGCCCATAGTGGCGGGGTCCCTCCCCTCCTCACCGACGATCTCTCTCTCTCACTTTTCTTTGGATGTTTGATGGCCCACCTGATGTGTGGTGGAAATGCCGGCATCCATCATGGTGGAGCCCACCTTGGTGTACGTGAGAGATCCACACCGTCCATAGATTTGGACAGTGCTGGACACCATTCTGAACGATATTGTGGCCCTCCAGCATGATGTATGTGTATTTCCACACCTTCCGTCCATTTTCCTTGGATGTGGGCCACCTCACACGTGTGGTTCGCGTGAGGGTGGGGTCTACCTATATGTGCATGTGATTTAAATCCATAACGTCAGTCCAGAGCGTCCAGACTCTCTGGACGCTGGACTCCCTCGTTCTAATATAATATTATAATATTATATATATGTATATAATATATATATATATATATATATATATATATATATATATATATACATAGACATATGGTGCCAGCATATAGCTGCGGTACTCAACAGGTCTGTGGCCCATCATGTAATATATGTGTTATATCTGAGACGTCCAGTAGCTGGACGCTGTAGTGTGGGCCCCACCATATGATGTAGGTGTTACATCCAACCGTCTACCCAATGGCCAACTCTTCTTAATGCTTGAGACAAAAATAAAGCAGATTCAAATCTTTGGTGGGCCACACTGGCATGGCCCACCTGGATATATGTATTTTACCCTCCCCATCCATTTGTGGACGGTGGGATGGAAGATAGTTGGATGGTGTATCTCACGCAGCAAGGTGTTGTTATCGACGTCAGTAAATTCTGGGGGGCCACCCTGATATATCTGTTGTATCTGCACCGTCCAGAATGCTGGACGGTGATATCTACCTCAGTGGCTTGTGCGGATCGCACACCGATTAGATCATGGGACCACCATGACTTGTATTTCATCCAGGCGGTCCATCCAGGACGCTAGACGTTAAATCCTATATCTTGAATATATGTATGTGGTGGGTCCCACATGGGACCCACCTGCTGAATGCATTGGCTGGGTACTTTAATGTTTTAATATAATATAACATTATTATATTATATAACTTTAATGCATTGGCTGGGTACTTTATAATATTATATTATGTATATAATAAACAATATTATATAATATAATATATTATAATAACTAACTCTTGGGTGGGCCACTCCCACGTGGGACTCACCTCTAATATAAGATCTGCACCGTCTAGATAGATCTGGACGGTGAGCATGGACGACATCCTGCCCTTGTGCAGGTATATAAATATAATATAATATTATATAATATATATTATGTAATGGTAATATTTTGGTGGCCACTAGGTGGACCGCACCATGATGTATGGTTACATCTGCACCGTCCAGTTGCTGGACGGTGCAGTAGGCACGTTATCCAACCCGCCCATCCACATGCGGTGCCTCATGCGCCCCACCTTGATGTATTGTCAATCCTCGCTGTCCATTCAAATTTCGTGGGACCCCTGTGATGTTTGGGTCTTATCTGCACCGTCCATCCATCTTTGTGGGTGGAACCCACCATGATGTAAGCCATGTCGTCCACCTATCTGGCGTGCTAAGCACGGCCCCACCATGATGCACGTGTTGTATCCCCACCGTCCCTCCATTTCTGTGGTGCCACCGTGATGTCTGGGTCTTATTCGCACCGTCCAAATGGTTGGACGGTGGGCCCCACAATTTGATGCATATGTTGCACCCTAACCATCCATCTAACTGACAAGTTTGTCTCAAGGCTTGAGACTGGAAATAAGATAGATCCAGTTATCAGGTGGACCACACTACGGGGAACAGTGGAGTTGAACGTCTGCCATTGAAACCCTTTTGGGTTATAGAAGTTTTGGACCAATATGATATTTGTTTCTCCTCTCAATTCAAGTCTTTGTGAGCTTATGAACCGACTGGATGGAAGATAAACGCTATGGTAAGACCCTCAAATTTTTAACAGTGGAAATCATTATCACCACTGTTATTTATGGTATGGTTCAGATGATCTTTTGATCTGATTCATTGTTTGGATAATGCTCTAAAATGATCTCTATAAATGGATGAATGGTGCAAGTTGTGTGACCCACTTGTTGTATTTGAGAGGCCCAATATGATGTATTCGGGGCCCATAGGTTGAGGCCCATTGAGATGTATTTGAGGCCCATGGGTTAAGGCCCATTGTGATGCATTTGGAGCCCATGGGTAGAGGCTCATTGTGATATATTAGGCCCATTTGAATCGGCTCATTGACTCAGCCCATTCGATTCGGCCCATTATCTCGGCTCAATTGATTTGGTCCATTTGTGCCAGCCCATTTGATTCTGCCCATTTGGTTCGACCCGTTAATACGGCCCGATGTTATATATATTAGCCCATGAGTGAGGCCTAATGTGATGCGTATATGGCCCATAAGCGAAGCCCATGATGATGTGTATTAGACCCTTGTATGAGACTGTGGACCCATTATACAATTGACCCTATGAGCGTCATTCCTTGAGAGCAATGTTGGTTAAAGGTCCACATTAATGGGCAACGATGGTTGAAAGTCCTCATGTGACCTTCCATTAGGCCTTTGGTTAGGCCGATTATCGATCAATCCGATTGTCGTGACTGATTTCACGATTCTGATTATCGATCGATCCTGATTGCCGTGGCTGATTGCCGATTCCATTGACGTGACCGATATGTCGACTCTGATTATCGATCGATCCCAATTGTCGTGACCGATTTGCCGATTCTGATTATCGATCGATCCCGATTGTCGTGGCTGATTGCCGATTCCGATTGACGTGAACGATTTGTCGACTCCGATTACCATGACCGATTTGCCGATTCTGATTATCGATCTATCCGATCGTCGTGACCGATTTACCAGTTCTGATTATCAATCAATCCCGATTGTCATGGCAGATTGCCGATTCCGATTGACGTGACCGATTTACCGATTCTAATTATCGATCGATCCCGATTGTCGAGGCCAAGTATCGAGGCCGACTCCGATTGTCAAGGCCTAGTCTGAGTGTCGATTTCGATTGTCGAGGCCAATTGTCGAGACCTATATGGTGTATATGCGACTCGTAGTTGAGGCCCATTGTGATGTATGTTAGGTCATGTGAAAGGCCCATCGTGATGTGTATTAAGCTCTTGAGTGAGGCCCATAGTGTTGTATATTTGGCCCTTGTGTGAGGTCATGGGTCCACTATATGTTAGGATCTATGAGGGTCATTCCTCGGGGGCAATGTTGGTTAAATGTCCACATTGTCGAGGTCGATTGTCGATGCCGGTTATTGATACCGATTATGAGTATGTGACAGCATAGCATCATGATACATGCCCATACGCATCATTCGCATGTTTGTTATGAGATGTGGTTGATCATTGCATATGTCATTAAGCATGTTACTATGAGACTTCCTGATAGGCGGAGGTTATCTCACATGAGTGCACGGTATGCGCAGGATTAATGCATGATTGGATTGTATGACTCATGCATCTTGCATTATGATTACTTTATGCCATCGTGACATCAGGTTCGTAGCCTCCACAGGCATATCATGGTTGGCCAGACGGGACACCAAAAATTTGTTCTAGCATCGGGCTACCATAGATGGCCCTGGGTGAAAATCCCTAAACCCTCTTGGTACCAGAGGATGCCCCAACGTCGAGACCGAGTGGATACATGAGCGCCCGAGTGTCGAATACTAGGAGGTCGCGTCTCCCACTGTGTCGTGGTCGGTTGGGAGGGGGTGTGGCCTTACCCGCCCGAGCGTCGGGGGCATTGCCAGGCTGAGTCTGACCAGCTCGAGGAATGGGTCCGCTATCGACGTGCTAAATAGGTATTGGCAGACTATTGGCCAGGCGGATAGTGAGGTTTCTTACGCTCACTTGGACTATGTGGCTGGGAGAGCGGCAATGCCATTTCGAGTGTACTAAACCCCGGTGATGATCCCAGAGATGAACCGTACTGATATGTGGACTTTGAGCAGGATTCGCATACTCATTCATTCATTCATTCACTATCCATTCGGGCTGGTGGTGCGCAATTATTTGTTATGTGAACTTTCGCAATAGCTAGGATTTCGGTTGGGCGCGCGACTAACCTGAGATCAGGAGTTTACCACATTGAGTCTGACTATCCAAATTTAGGTATGGGACTGGTTTGGATAGAAGTCCCTTGTGATAGACCCCATAGCCTGCGATGCTACGTACTATCATCCCGACTTCACACTCCAGCATGGTCATTCCATTCGCACTACATATTGCATTATATCTACGGCATATGGTATTTTGGGTTACTGTGTTTCTGCATTTATATGGTCTAGATATGATTGACGCTATTCGTGGACTCATCAGGAATTACATATTGCATCGCATCCTCGGCATTTGATATTTGGCTCTTTATGACTCCTCATTTGCATAGCTGTTCTATATCGCGTATTCTGATATTGATTGACTCATGGACTTGTCTGTACTTCCGTTTACTCTGTTATCATATAATTTATGATCTTGCCAGTATTTCTGTTTACTCTGATAATTCCTGCTTTTGTTAGTATTTATGCTTACCCTGGTAATTCATGATCTTATTAGTAATTCTGCTTATCCCGATATTGTACGATTTATGGATTACCAGTATTTTCGATACTGTATGATGATGGCATTGTATTGAATACTTGGCACTTACCTTGTGCACACACTTACACCACCCTCTAAGCTTTCTATAAGCTTATGCACGATAGATGCGTGCAGGTGATGTTAGATTGTAGCAGTGTTGAGCTTGGAGCATGCAGCGGTTCTTCTAGAGCTTGATTTTTGACTTATGTATTTCCCTTCAGTATTGTAATCAAATGATTATATTAGTGGATATGTGATGATGATGTTGCCTTTGTGAATTGGGTAATCTTATGGTTATGCTTATTACGAGTTAAATGTTTATAAAAAAAATGTACAAAAAAAATCCTCCTTGTAGGATCCCAGGATCGGAATCTGGCGTATGGACGTAGGAGCCGAGAATGGGGTACTACGAAGGCTGTCGGCACCGGATTCGGCGATCGGGATTCTAGTGAATCCGATTTCCGGGTTTGGGGCGTGACAGGTCCAAATCTGATATGGGGTTTCGTGATGCTCCCAAGAGCAACTGGATAATGAGATTGATCCTAGATTTTAGGGTAACCTAGCGTCAATGATTCTACAAGTTTTGGGTCTTGCAGATCATATTTAAAGTGATTAGTGCCAATTTCACAGGTACTATAGTTTAGCACTTAGGTAATTCTCGTTTAATTTCTAAAGGATTTGAGGTTTGAGAAGTTAATAAGGGGTTAGGATCAACCCCTTGCCTAAGAACATCTAACTTTAGGTTGGCAAAAATCTGGGGCGTTACAATCTACCCTCCTTAAAAATAATTTCGTCCCTAAAATTGCCTAAGGGTAGTAAGTAAAGATTTTATTATTCCTCCTGCTCAAGTTTTACTAATTTTAAGTTTATATGCATGGTACGACGTATACTATCTATGCTAGTCTGGCTCATGTTCGTCCCCCCTTAAACTTATCCTTTATCTCTTGCTTATACCCTGGTGGTTTGCTACAACTTATTCCACGTCTTGACGACAATTCCTATTTATTTAGAGTAAGATATTTTGTTTCAATGGTTGACCAATACGGAGAGACGGTTGTAATGGGCTTGATCCCGATACATCGATCATTTACCTGACCAGGGTAGAAGGCTCATCGTATCCATTCCTAGTCCTGGTAGATCCTGGTCTTCTGCTCGGTCAAAGCAGTGAGTCCATTGGTAGTTGCCCAGGATTGAGAATTGGGTCAAGCCGTGAATGCTTCGCAGTTGTATATTCCAGTAACTCCGTATCTGATCACTGTAAAAACTTAGGGAATGTTCATCAATGAAAGATTCAAATTTCCTATTTATAAGGTTGCCCTTTAGGTCTTGGTATAAGAGAGTCCTCATCTTAATTCATGTTCATGGTAGTCGGTAAACTCGTACTCATTGTTAGGCCCTTTCTGTAATACGAATTGGTTTAATACTTAAACCATAATTACTTTCCTTCTAGTAACTTTATTATCGACATTCTAAGAAAGGGTCAAATCCTATTTAGTGACCTGTCTTTATGTATAGTCTGGATAAATTCCATTCGATCCTGGGCCAGTGGGTTATCGGTCCACCAAGCTTCCGTTGCGCCTATGAGTGGGTAGACGAGTATACCTACCTAACTCGACCGCATTTATAACCTTTTTACCCCCCTTAAAAACTTAATTTCTTAAGGCTCAAGAATCTATGTCTCGCTCCGTATGTCAGACCGAGGTGTAATTTAGACCTATTATTGGCAGGAAATGGGAAACGATCTGGTTTCAGGGACGAGTGTGAGTTTGTGGTAAGGTGCCTAACTATATCAGGGAAGGACCTTTGCCATGGTCCCGACTTACCTCTTTAATCATGTCTAGTTGAATACTGTAAGATAATCTATACATTATTAGTGCATAAGGAATTTGGACAAAATAGGTTAACGGGCAGACTATCTTTCTAAGGCCATATGCACAATATGTATGCCCAAATGGTCTGTGATTCAGGACCTAATCCCTAACTCTCTGTTGCCCATTTGAGAAATTTCTTAGGCCCGAGTAAAATATCCTTATTGGCTATATGTTCTTAACACTTCTCAAAGGCGAAGTAGTAAACTTTTGGTTGTAAGTGGTTCGGCCAACACGGAAGGAAAGTTGTGTAGTGGGTCTGAGCCGGATACATAGACCTTCTGCCTAGCTAGGACAGAAAATTGTCGTATCAGTTCTTAATCCTAGTTGATCCCGACCTTCTGCTTGATCAAAGCATTAAGTTCAAGGGCAACTACCAAGATTGAGAATTCAATTCAAACAGCGAATACCTCGCTTATATATAGTTCTCTACTCCGTGTTTCCATTTGTAATAAGTCTTTGGGAAGGCAATTCTAAGGGGTATATTGATTTGACCTAACGTTCAATCAGAGGGATACATAACTTTTCTCTAAGTGTGAATAGTTTCTAAGTTAAAACAACTATAAGTATTAGGGGAAATCAACGAAGGAATGAGATCTCACTCCAACCTAATTAAGCCAACTAACTAAGTCTATCTTTCAATTGTCTTAGCATAATCAGTGTTTTACATTCCTTAGTATAACCAACCTATAGTTGTAATATAAAGTTTATGCTTATACGCTAGATGATTTCATACCCTTTCTAATAGAAGAAATTGTTTATCGCTTAGGGTCAAACGTTGTCTGATTGGAATTGAGTTGCCTGAACTTGAATTTAACTACACTCGAGCATTACACACACGCTCATACTAGTTAAGAAGGTCCTAGGGTTTACATTATTAATTTGTTGGATTTCTTATACTGCTAGATTTGTTTGTAAAATCTAGGAGTACCAACTCTAGGTCCAAAACTCTAAGGGCCTATTTGGCCAATGGTATTAGGTTGTATTAAATGGATTGCAATGCTAATCCCACTTCGGGATTGGGAATGACATGTTTGGAAGGAGGGTGGGATGGGATTAAAATCAATTTCATAGGCTTTGGAAAATGAGTCTTGTGTTGGAAAGTGCGAGATGAGATTTATGGGTTTGGAAAGTTATGAGACACAAAAGTTGGGTTTTATGCTCATATGGGTGTGAAATGGTGAGGCCAAGAGGAGTAAGAGATGGGTTTAGAAGTGTAATGGTGGAGAGGCGGAAGGAGTTTACAATTGTTAAGTACAACTCCAACTTGTCAAGCATTCTACACATTTGATAACAAAAAGAGCTTCATGCATTTCATTTAACCCAAAATCATCACAATACATGGGATGTAGCCTTACATGGACCATGACAGAAGATGCATGTGAGCTAATACAATTAAGGCTTCAAACACTAAAACATACTACCAAACTACCACACTATGAAGCTTTATAACATGCAAACACAAAGGTCCTAATATAACAACAAACAAACTATGAGACAACAGCACGGATGATTAGGCATACGAGTCTGGCGACGGAGGAGGGGCACCCTTATCCTGCAAGCAGCACATGATAGTTTTCAAAGTGCGAGTCACTTTCTTAAATTTGTGTTTTACGAGGCCCCGAAGATCCATAATATCCTACCGTAGGACAGTCTAACCCTGTCATATGACAGCTTGACCCTCCTCAAGTCGAGCTATCCTCACTCTCCTCAAGTATCGAGTGGTTTTCATCCCATGAGTCAACCCGAGTTTCGAAAAGGACCCTACGGCCGTGCGATAATATCTCCCATTGGACAACTTCTCGCCCTTGAGAGTTCTTGGGAGAGGAGCCCCACAGGGATCTCCTCTTAGTCGTATCTCATGTTCAACACCTCCATTGAACGCTCACTTCCTTTCTATTTGCACTCTCCTTCTCTCTCTTCCTCTTCATCTGAGTTTCAAAAGGACCCTACGGCCCGCATGGGGGCTCAAGTCTCTCGGGGTCTCATGGCTTCCTTCTCTACGAGTGGGATCGACTTGTCATGGCCTTCGATTTTCTCTTTCCCATGAGAGAGAGAGAAATGTGGAAATTGAGAAAATGACCGTAATAACCTCGAATAGGGCCGTGGAAAAGTGAAGAAAAGGGAGAAAAGGGTTGGAGTCTTTAGGTCTCCACGGATTTGAGCCTCCAAAGGGTGGGAATAAAGAGGGAAGATGAAGAAAGAGGATGGGTTAGTGGGTGTATACGAATTTGAGACACAAATGGGGGTTTAAGAGCTCAAGTGGGAGAGAAGGGAGAGGGTAGGCAGCAATGGAGGAGGGTCTTGACAGGGTGATAGGTGTGGTGCACGAAACTGGCGGAAGAAGAGGTTGGAGGGGCGATTTTTGTGAAAAATCTGACATTTGGGAGAGAAATAAGAGCTTGGGAGGGTATTTAGTGAAGGAGGGGTGACCTAGGAAGGGTTTTAATCAAAAACCCAAGTATCAGGGGGCCACACTACACCCCAAACACGGTCGGCCGGAGCGGCCCGCCCGACCTAGCCCGTTAGGCGGCGAGGCCTTGCCGAACCGACGAGGTCCTCATCGACCTCTGGAGGTTCTGGAGAGGGCTCGCCCCCTGAGCGAGGTCCTCCTGCCCCCCTTGGTCCAAAAAGGTGTGGAGCCCACCCTGGGTCCCTCTGTATTTGTGTGGTTAGGCCCTCGACTCCGAATTTGAGCCGTTTCGGGTCATTTCGGGTAGTTTTTGATATATACTTGCATTTATTGACTGTTGAAGGCTGGGATGGGGTCAATCCTGATCTAAACCCGTCACTTGATGGTCTAGGGGTGATCCGGGATCGACTCATGCGATCACGGATGGGTACGGACCCAAACAAAATGGTCGATTTCGGTGAATTTTGCCAATTGGCGAAATCAGGGAAACCTAAGTTCGTTTCTACATTTCTCTCACACCCACCTATGTTGAAAAGTGTTAGCATACGTCGTGTGACCATAACCCAGGTCCGGTTTAATCCAAATCATGCTTTGATACTATCTTGTAACGCCCTGAAAATCGGGGGTCGAGCATAAACTCAACTCCCGAGTTCCAACGCATCACTTATGCAATATAAATAATGATGATTGAATGTTGTCCGTGTTAGTGCAATAAAGATGAATGGGATTAAGCTAAAATAACATATCATACTCCAAAGATAGTTAAATTACGCAAGCGGAAGACTGTGATAGATATATAAAATATATAAACTGTTGTAAGTCTCCAGAGTGTGAACATGTTCCACGGTTAAATATATCAATGCATACTCCAAAAATGGACAAAATGAATATACAAGGGTGTTCCAAAAGAGCAAACTAAAGTTAATGGCATCTAATCAGCAACCTTGTAACCTCGTCGATCAGAAGATGGTCTACATAGACCCGCTTGATAGTTGTATCAAGGAGAAACCCTCCTCATCATCATAAAAGTCCGGCTCCGCTTCGCAAGCATCGCCATCATCTGAAACTCAAACAGGGTCTGGTTGGTGTGTACAACACCATCCCATAACGTGGGAGTGAGTGATCAATTCAGTGGAACAATAAAGCAAAGGTTAACATGTTATCAATTTAGTCAAGCAGTAATGATAAAGCAGTAAATCACACATTCCTAAGTGCTCTCGTTAATGCAAGAATGACATGAATGTATGATGCATGCCCTCGCCTACGCTCCCTCAGCGACTTCATCTCACGTTTGCGCATGAACAACATTGCCTCGATTTTGACCTACTAGAAATGAACGAGCTAATGGGTGGGCATATGATTAACAAGTTCTTATTAGTCCTTTTCATACAGCGGGGTTGTGAAACTAAGGTACCTCCCTTATGTCATTTTCCAAACAATGATCCATTCTAGGGTCGTCAGTCCCAGCAAATCTCATACGATGTTACGGTTCTAGGTCACTACCACCAATGCCCTACCAACTGGCAGTCTATTTTCGAAGGCACGTCACCGACCCGACTGGGGACCACAGCCAGGCTGTGATGGGGTAGGCCCAGCTTATACTCTCGTTCCTACGAAAGGCTCGTCGCCTCAGCGTAGTCTCAAAGTATGCTCGAGGTCACTACAAAGGGATCGTCACCAAATCATTGTAGGCGGACAACTCGAATACAGTGTCCCATACCACCGTATTCGGCTCACGAGCTTATGTTGCTCACTGGCCACTACGGGTGGACTCGTCGCCCCGGCGTAGGTCGACAGCTCGACCACAGTGTCCCATACCACCATGTCCGGCTCATGAGTCTTAGCAGATCGAGGTACCAAGGTTAACGGGGTTTCCACTGGTGAGTTTGGTACCTTAGGTTCAAGCAGTAGCGTCCAAACATGGTGAACATACATTGGCCAATCGAGTTACTTGATGAGCTCGACTAGCACGAGCGCACATCAAGTGGATCGACATGAAGTGCATAATCACTTCGTGTGGCCTAAACACTGTCGATAACCGAAGTACGGCTCGAATTCTTCGAACACATCTTGTGTGGTGAAACAACATCATCCACCAATCTAGGATCGGTTACCGATTGCCTGGACTATACAATAACCCCAATCACATTCAATTACAATAAAATATCCTAGAAGATAGTTGAAGCAGTTATGAATCAAGATTTCAAATCATATAATCAAAGGTCCGATATTGTCCACTTTAGGGCTGCCAGGGCTGTTGCACGGAATCGTTACACCACTCCCCGATCACCCTTCACGGCTTTGTTTTTACATGTTATGAAATACAACTTAAACATGAATTTATACATATGCATTACATAGATAAACAAACACCATAATATATGATACATGGAGGAAATCATACACATCGTTAGGGTAGTTGAGAATCCTATCTCAACGCCCAATTAGAGAAGAATTTATAAGCAATTACTCATATAGATATTTTTACATACACTTAGTCTGCACATTATATCATACATGGTATGTAGTAGTTAGAATACGTATTAGGGCAAGTCCTTTCGTCAAAGGATTGTCGCCTATACAACAATCACATATCCATGATGGTTAGTCGTGGCGTACTACTCACTTAGACATTTTCAAAAACACTTAGGATACAACTTGTACATACATGACGTATGTTAATATAAGAGGTATTAGACTAATCTGTTCACCCAGAAGTTGATACACATGCATCTAGCATACATAGACAACAATTAGTCATGGCAAGCACAAATCCGTATTTCATACGTATACGGTATTTTCTACAAATACGGAATACAATATATTCAACATAGTTAACGTATATCTGAAAAATGAAACAGACAACACTTTGTACATGTGCAATAGCATCCACGTCAGTAATATATCATTAACTGACATTAAAAGCCTTGAAAACCATAACCTATACGTTTAAAGTCCGCACCTTACGCCGTAGAAACGTAACGAATTCGTTAGAAACTCTAAGGCTTCATCAACGGTGGAATGACAACCTATAGTACGAGTTAAGTCAGCTACTTCTCTAATTACAACAATTGAAACCCTAGAACATATTAGGGTTAGGTTTTCTTACCTAAGAACGGGGTCGGTATCATAGAGTGGTACTAAGAGCTTGATTCAATGTGGAATGATTGGATTGAATCACAGGGATGAACTTCATAATTCTCTCTCTTTCTCTCTCTTTCCTCTCTTCTCTCTACTAGGGTTTTTCCCAAATTCGTATGGAGTGAATGAGAGAGGGTTTAAGGTCCTTATATAGGCCTAAAACTGATGGAAATAGCCCCACGGCCAAGGTATACTTAGGTTATAGCCAAAGTGCATTTGTTTTAGCTCAATGGAGCACTTCCAGAGCCCCCCTTGAGCCGAAGGTCGGACTTAAGCTCACTGACCTTGGATCTAGGTCGAGTTAAGTTTTCAGTCCGATCAAATTTACAGATCGCCCGTGGCGGACCAGTTTCAGTTCAACGGTCCACGATCACTGATCAGGGCCACAAGTACACTGGCCTGTGCAGAAAATTCACCTGATCCGAGGGTGTATTTAGGTCAGATTCTGATGGTCTAAATCCTTATATTCGGCCTGCAAGTGATAAGTCTCAGATTACTTAAATTTAGATTTTTATTTCTAAAATATCCAGGTTTCTCACACACTTCACTCTGGGCTCAAGCGAATAGCCCCGGGACACAATCTGGATTTGATTTCCGAGATGGTTGTCAAGCCCAGCAAGATGGTCCTAATTATATAATTTCGTAGTAATCGGACTTTCGACGTGCGGTCCAAATCTAATACGGGGTTTCGTGATGCTCCCAAGAGCAACTGGATAATGAGATTGATCCTAGATTTTAGGGTGACCTAGCGTCAATGATTCTACAAGTTTTGGGTCTTGCAGATCATATTTAAAGTGATTAGTGCCAATTTCATAGGTACTATAGTTTAGCACTTAGGTAATTCTCGTTTAATTTCTAAAGGATTTGAGGTTTGAGAAGTTAATAAGGGGTTAGGATCAACCCTTGCCTAAGGATATCTAACTCCAGGTTGGCAAAAATCTGGGACGTTACATTGGTAAATAATTATCTTCCAGTAGATCAGGCCATGTGGATTCCTCCTCCTTGCCTTAGAGATTATCAGAAAGACCAGGGCATTAGCTACTTTGAAGAGACGAACCCTCCTTTTCTAGATCAACTTTGTACAAAGAGCTCTTTAGAAAGTGTTATTCATGAAGCGAAGCTTGCTGATGCCCTTGAAGGATGGACAGCTTTCGGCACTCCTCTGACGAATACTCATGAATTTCCTGCAATGAATTATGACTCTTTACAGTTTTATCCTCCTTTGCCTTTGCAAATAATATGAGATAATTCTTGTAACACCCCGCCTGCCAAAATGGACGTCCATGGCAATGGGTCGATCCTAACACTTATTAACTTGTCGAACCTAATCCCACGTGATTTGAACCCATTTTCTTCACATCTCACCCTTCACCACCTTGATCTTCCAATTTTTCAAAGCACTTTCGTGTGGCCTAACACTATCTTAAACTAGCTAAGTAGTATAACTTGGATCACTTTAGATACAAACTCGCAAAGGACTAAATACTACCATCCACCAATCACTAGGATTAAATCCTTTAGAAATTTGACAAAGTTAACTAAGTGCTATACTAATAGCCCCAAATCACATTCAATTACAAAATATCCTAGAAGATAGTTAAAATCATTGACGCTTAGGTTGAATCAAGATTTCAAATCATATAATCTAAAGGTCCGATATTGTCCGCTTTAGAGTCCGAACAATAGAGGTTAAGGACTTAGGATCGCCGGGCTTACACACCATCCCCATCACCCTTCACACGACATTCTTGAGTCCGAGCTTTTTTTTCTTTACATGTTATCTTGAAATACAACTTAAACATGAATTTATACATATGCATTACATATGACAAATTACACCCTAGATCGGAAAAAATACACTTTACATGTACTCGGAATATCCGAGGAGATCATACACATCGTTAGGGTAGTTGAGAATCCTATCTCAACGCTTAATAAAACTTAATTAGAGAAGAATTTATAAGCACTTACTCATCCGTTGAGAAACATTTTTACATACACTTAGTCTATTTCATGAGTTTTATCATACATGGTATGTAGTAGTTAGAAAAACCTAGATGAGATTAGAGAAAAGAGAGAGTCCTTTCGAGATGTGGGAGGATTGCCACCTATACAATTCGAGCTTCATACATATTCTCATGATGGTTAATCATTTCTAGGCGAAACCTAACCCTAACCTGATTTGGGGCATAGTTTATACTCACTATTTCGACATTTTCACAAACACTTAGAAACCTATCAACTCCGTTACATTCTACGACACAAGGTGATGTTAATGTATAGGTTGGGTATTAGGCTAATCAATGTCATAATGGTAGATTCACACGCATCTATGCATACATATGTACAAAGTGCTTTCCATTTTCATGATTAAAATTGTAGAATTTGCACACATCCTAGGTATTTCATACGTATACGGTATTTTCTACAAATTTACGAGGAATATGACGTATGGATAAAATACTTATTTGGCGAAAGGATTCGCAAATACATTAACGTATATCCGAAAAATGAAAAGACACACTTATACATGTATATTTTAGCATGTTTGTCACGATTAATTGTTGTATAAATATATTATGTGCGACATTGAAAGCCTTGAAAAATCCATAAATACAAGTTCCCTTGTAAATCTATGTATGTCGAAATTGTGTATCCTAGAAAATACCCCATGCGTATAAATCTGATGTAATTATCATGATTATTTGTCGATGGAATGACAACCTATAAAATACTAGTTTGGTAAGTCAACCCTACTTTGCCTCAACAATTGTAAATTATGCCTAGAACATATTAGGCTTAGTGTTTTCTTACCAAAGAACTTGGATGGGGTATCAACTATCTTAGAGTCATGTATGATACCCTCCATGAGTTGTTTATTAACCACTCACTTATGAATGATATGTATTTGTATCCCTATTTGTATGAACTCCACAACTCTTTCTCTCTCTTGTTTATTAACTGCTTTATCTCTTTATAACTGATTGCTAATGTTTTTTACCAAATGTCAGTACTTCTATGGAGTGAATGAGAGAGGGTTTAAGGTCTATGATTATAGGCCTAAAATCGATGGAAATATGATCCATTTGCCACATGAGATGTGTTCCAAGGTATACTTAAGTTATAGCCACACGAAGTGCTTATGCGCTTTATCGCTCAACTTGAGCACTTCGAGCCCCCTTGAGCCGAAGGTCTGACTTAAGCTCACCATGACCTTGGATCTAGGTCGATTTAAGTTTCCCGTTAACCATGGTACCTCGATCGCTAAGACTCATGAGCCGGGCATGGTGGTATGGGACAACGTGGTCCACGATCACCGATCGGGCCACAAGTACACCCCGTGTGACCATGTGAGCAAAATATCCCTATTATCCGAGGGTATATTTGGGTCAAATTCTACGAGCCGAGTACGAATCCTTATATTCGTTCTTACAAGTGACAAGTCTCAGATTACTTAAATTTAGATTTTTATTTCTAAGGCTTCGAGGCCTGATATCCACGTTTCTCACACACTTCACTTCGACGGCTTAAGCGATTAGCCGAGCACGGAGAAACGGTAACTGATTTGATTTCTGAGATGGTTGTCAAGCCCCGCATGATGGTCCTAATTATATAATTTTGTAGTAATCGGACTTTCGACGTGTGGTCCAAATCCGATATGGGGTTTCGTGATGCTCCCAAGTGCAACTGGATAATGAGATTGATCCTAGATTTTAGGGTAACCTAGCGTCAATGATTCTACAAGTTTTGGGTCTTGCAGATCGTATTTAAAGTGATTAGTGCCAATTTCATAGGTACTATAGTTTAGCACTTAGGTAATTCTCGTTTAATTTTTAAAGGATTTGAGGTTTGAGAAGTTAATAATGGGTTAGGATCAACCCTCTGCCAAAGACATCTAACTCCACCGGACTTTGTCCCGGGAAAAATTGGGCGTTATATTGGTAGACAATTATCTTCCAGTAGATCAAGCCATGTGGATTCCTCCTCCTTACCTTAGAGATTATCAGAAAGACCAGAGCATCAACTACTTTGAAGAGACGAACCCTCCTCCTTTTCCAGATCAACTTTACACGAAGATCTCTTTAGAAAGTACTATTCATGAAGCGAAGCTTGCTGATGCCCTTGAAGGATGGATAGCTTTCAGCACTCCTCTGATGAATACTCATGAATTTCCTGCAATGAATTACGACTCTTTACAGTTTTATCCTCCTCTGCCTTTGCAAATAATACGAGATAATTCTCCTCCATCAGAAAGATGGAAAACGTCAGGACATCGTCATCCACCTCAGAAAGACAAACGTATTATCATTGAAGACTCGTCCTCTTCAGAAGAATAAATATATTTTGAAACATTTAATTATAGAGTAAGAGATTCCAAACTTTGGATATTTTGATCTAACTTTATTTACTTTAGAAGAACCGCATTCTGCATATGGAACTTTGTGATTCATGTCATTATATCAAACAATCGGCATATTTTGGCATATTTCAAATGATTCATCTCAGGCATATTCATTTGTGCAATTATCTTGACATAATATTGAATGAAGAATTAAAATAAAGCATTAATCTACTACGATTGTTAGTATGGGATTTCCTATATGATTTTTATCTTAATTGGCGGTGCTAAGTTTTAATTTAGTTAGTTACACACAGTTTAAGCTCTTGAGTAGTAGAGCCCATGTAGTTTTTTAGACTCTTGAGTAGTGGAGTCGGGTCTCACGTGATGGTCTCTGTAACTCTTAGGAGCTCACTGGACTTCTCATAGCCTAGTGAGTTCACAAACCGCGATCCATCAGAGGGGCCTAGTGAAGCTATCGGGGCTGTGAACTCGGTTGGAATTACGCACAGGGTTGGCCGCGATAACTCTCTAGAGTTCACAGAGCTCACAAGTCGACCTTTGGGGTACTAAATCTAGGGGTGCCAGTCCATCAATGAGTAGGTTTAAGCCATTCCTCATGAGTTAGTACTAAAATCAAGCTAAAGATCTAGGGGGTCTTATGCATGGTTGGCCTATATATGGACATGGCCAAAGAGCTCACACTGTGGCCAACTTTTTCTTCGTCTGCAAGGTCGAGCCCATTCACGGGAGGGCATTTTCCTCCGTTCCCCGTGACGCTGCCAGAAAGCTATACAGACGACATTGGTCTCACGCATGACTGGCCATTGAGGACTTTTTGGCCTTTTAGGCTTTTAGCCGCTGGCTCCGTCAGCTGCCCGCATGGGTATGCATATGATGACCTTCACGGGCTTTTTAGGGCCACTGGCTTCTCATTGCTGCCCAAATGGTGAAAATGATAGGTCTTATGCGTAGTTGGCCTTTTTAGGGCTTAGCTAGGCTGCCTTAAAATGCCTTAAAAGACAATAGTAGGTGTGATCATCATTGCTGCGAGAATGATAGACACCTCTGACTGAGATTGATACGTCACCACTTCTGCTAATATCTTCAACGGTATCCATCCGTGTTGTTCATAATATGTCAGCTTGTGTTGTTTATAATATATCAGCTTGTGTTGTTTATAATATATCAGCTTGGTGACGATACCAATTTCAACAGAATTTTGCAGGGCTCGCTTGATGATGACGATGTTTGCTTTCTTTTCACAATACTTGTTGGTACATAGTCTTGATATGCTTACAAATTTCTTCTTTATTCATTCGTCTGACGATACATAGTCGTGGTCTTGTTTATTCTTGCCCCCTTTTGATATAGAATCATTATTCTGATAATATTTTGGATCAAAATCAGTAACATCTTCAGGGACGATATCTTTTGATGAAGCGATCATTGATCGGTATACTGATACCTTGTCCATCTTGATCCACGACTCTGTACGCGCTATTGGAGTATACTTCTTTTATTATGTACAGCCCATCCCATTTAGGCTCAAATTTGCCCCCTGTTCGACGGGTGACCACTATAGGTCTTTTTAACATTAGCACCATATCCCCTTTTTTGAAAGAGCGATATTTATCTCGTTTATCAAAGGCGGCCAATATCCTTGCCTGATATGATTGCAATCACTGTTGGGCTGCCAGATGTTTCTCATCGAGTAAATCCAGTTCTTTCAGCCTTATTTTTGCATTTTCATCATCTGTAATAGACTGATGCACTGCCACTCTGAGTGACGCTACTTGTATTTCAATCAGGATTACTGCTTTTACACTATAGACTAGCGAATACAGTGTCGCTCTTGTTGCTGTCCGGTGAGTAGTTTTGTATGCCCATAATGCTTCTTGTAACCTTTCGTCCCAATCACGCTTGTTCCCGGTCACTGTCTTTTTTAGTATCTTGACTATCGTTTTATTAAACGCCTCTGCTAATCCATTGGCCGGTGGATAGTAAGGTGTTGAAAGTGAATGACGAATGCTTAATTTCTGACATAGTTTTTCCATGCCTCTGTTTTTGAAGGGAGTGTCATTATCTGTGACAATTTTCTTCGGAATACCATGGCGGTATATTATTGCATGTCGGATGAAATTAACCACATATTTTTCCTTGACACTGCGTAATGCCACTGCTTCCGTCCACTTGGAGAACTAATCTGTTGCTGCCAAGATATATTGCTTTCCTTTGGATGAAGGAGGATTTATAGGATCGATGACGTCAAGTCCCCTCACTGATGCAGGTCTTCTGGAGGAACGTGTATAACATCTCCGTGAATTTGACATTCATGACACCGTTTTACATAATCTATCGCGTCTTGGAACATGGTAGGCCAATAATACCCCATTCGATGTATTCTATGAAATAAATTTTGACCAGCTTGATGTGCCCCACATTCTCTAGAATGTGCTTCTCGTAACATCTGGCCTGCTTCTTGTTCATCTAGGGAACGTAGCTGCATTCCATTGTAAGATTTTCTATACAGCACTTCACTGCATATGATGAATCGATTTGACCTTTGCTTGATTTGCTGTTTCTTCGCTGGATCTTCTGGCAAGATATTATATTTGAGATAATCGGTGAAAGGCTGACGCCAATCATCTGTCGTTACCTCTAGACACGATATATGAAGCGTCTCCGCAATTTCATCAATGGCTTTTGAAGATGGCAAAAATCTTCTTTCTTCTATAGTTACTTGGAGAGGGCTTCAATTTGGGCAGGACAGAGCCGCTGCTAGGCTGGCCAATGCATCCGCTCTTGCGTTTTCAGATCGCGGTATGTGCTTGTTCTCGACATGACAGAATTGTTCTAGTAATTGTTGTACTTTCCGGCAGTATGATAAAAGTTCTTGCTTTCTTACCTCGAATTCAGTCGTCAATTGATTTATAATTAATTTAGAATCTCCAAAGATATGCAACATTTTTATCTCCATTTCTTGAGCCATTTCCATTCCAATGATGAGGGCTCTGTACTCAGCCTCATTGTTTGTGCATGTAGTTCCCAACGTGAAGGAGTACGGTAGCAAGTCACCTTCAGGAGTAATGAATATCACACCTGCCCTCGCTCCTGATGGTCGAGAAGCACCATCAAAATACATCTGCCATGGGCTTTGTGACTCAGCCAACATAACTTTCTCATCTAGAAAATCATCACTGATGGTTTCACATTATGCTACAGGGTGCGCTGCAAGGAAGTCCGCCATGGCCTGTCCTTTTACCGCCTTGGTCGGCTCATACGTAATAGTATATTCCGAACGTAACAACATCCATTTGGCCAATCTTCCAGACAACATTGGCCTTGTCATAAAAAACTTTATCGGATCTGCCATTGAGATCAAAGTTATGTCATGGGAGAGACAATAATGTTAAAATTTCTGAACTGCAAATATTAGCGCCAGACATTCTTTCTCGATTGGAGAGTAGTTGCATTCCACGCCCATCAGAGTTTGGCTTAAATAGTAAAGAGCAGTTTCTTTCCTAGATTCATTCACCTGAGCCGACAAGGCTTTTAAAGAATTCTCGGCTGCAGATATATACAAAATCAGTGGCTTCCCTTTTATCAGAGCTGTTAGTACTGGCGGCTGTTTCAGCAATTCCTTTATTGAGTCAAACGCATTCTGACAGGCTTGATCCCATACAAACTCCGTACCTTTCTTCATCAGATGGGAAAATGGATGACCTCTCCCCGCTAAATTTGAAATGAAATGGTGAATGTAGGCTAGCTTTCCTTGCAAACTTTTCAATTCTTTTAATGTTTTCGGTGACGGCATATTTTGAATGGCTTTAACTTTCCCTGGATCGATCTCGATGCCCCTATGTCGGATGACAAAATTGAGAAATTTACCTGAGGACACCCCAAATACACATTTAGCTGGATTCATCTTCAGCTGTTTCTTTTTGAGTCGACGAAAAATCGATGCCAAATGTTCTTGATGCTCCTGATGATCTGCTGACCTGACCACCAAGTCGTTGACGTAACACTCAACATGCTTGTGTATCATGTCTTGGAAGATATTCTGCATTGCCCTTTGATATGTCGCCCCGACATTTTTAAGACCAAATGGCATAACTTATAGAAATAAATACCCAACGAAGTTCTAAACGCTGTTGCTTCTTCATCTTCCGGTGCCATTCGAATTTGATTATACCCTGCATAACCGTCCATGAAGGACATGATAACATACTGAGTCATACTGTCAATTAGTAATTCAGTTATTAGGAGATAAAAATCATCTTTTGGACAGGCTTCGTTCAGATCCCTGAAGTCAACGCACACTCTGACTTGTCCGTTTTTCTTCTTCACAGGGACGATATTCGATATCCACTCGGGATATTTGACCTCCCCGACAAACCCAACTTTTATCAACTTATTGACTTCTTCTTCTATCAGGGGAACCAAGTCCTGATGAAATCGCCTTTTCGCTTGTTTAACTGGCCTTTTCTCTTTAGAAATATTTAATCAGTGCATTACTACGGAAGTGTAATGCCCTGAAAATCGGGGGTCGAGTAGTAACTCAACTCTCGAGTTCCAGAACATCACTTATGCAACAAAATGAATGATGATTGAATGTTGACTGTATTAGAGTAGTGAACATGAGTGAGATTAAGCCAAAACAACATATCATACTCCAGAGACAGTTAAAATTGCAAGCGGAAGACTGTAATAGATAGACAAAATATATAAACTATGATGAGTCTCCAGAGTGTGATAACATTTCCAGGTTAAATAATTACAAGGACAATTCTAAAATATACCTAATGTGATGACGTGTAAAGTCTCCTATCCCAAATACCATAGCCCCGTCAAGATACAATACCAGGTCTTCATAGACTGTCGAGAGAGATCGATAGGAGAACTCCTCCTCATCACCATAGAAGTAGTCCGGCTCTGCTTCACAAGCATCGCCATCACTTGAAACTCAACAAATCTGTTTGTTTGGTGTGTACAACACCGTCCCGTAACGTGGGAGTGAGTAGCTAACTCGGTGGAACAATAAGGCATAAGTTAACATGTTATCAATACATCAAGCAAGAATGATAAAGCGAAAGAATCAAACACTCCTAGTTACTCGATTAATGCAAGTATGAATGTAGGTATGATGGATGCCCTCTCCGACATACTCCCTCAAGCGACACCATCTCACGTTCGCGCATGCTTACATCCCACAAGGTGCTCCACATCTTCCGTGCACATGCGATGCATGATGAGTATGATTACCGAGTTTTTAATTAGTTCGTTTCAAACAGCGGGATTGGGAAACTAAGGTACCTCCCTTGTATCATTCCCAAACATGATCCAATCTAGGGTCGTCACCCTAGTTAATATCGACGATGGTGTGTTTACTAGGTCATTTGCAGAGAGTCGCTGCAGTCACACGCACAAAGGTTGCACCACTCCCCATCACCCCTTAAACGATTTATCACTATACAACTATATAGAAACAGCCTAGTTCATACTCTATATATCGCGGCGAACCCTAAGGCACGCATCAGCAACTTGAATATGCTCGCGGTCACTACAAAGGGCCGCTGTGGCATTACGCACAAAGGTTGCACCACTCCCCCATCACCTTATCAATGTAGGCCGACAGCGCGAATATAGTGTCCCATACCACCATAATCGGCTCACGAGTTAAGTTGCTCACTGGTCACTACGGGAGGCACGTAGCCCCGCGTGGGCCGAAGGGCCATCACGGTGTCCCATACCACCATGCCCGGCTCATGAGTCTTAGCGGATCGAGGTACCATGGTTAAAAGGGTTTTCACTGGTAAGTTTGGTACCCTAGGTTCAAGCATTAGTGACCAAACATGGTGAACATACATAAGACAGATCGGGTTGCCTGACGAGCTCAGCTAGCCCGAGCGCACAACAAGTTAAACGACATGAAGTGCATAAGCACTTCGCGTGGCCAACCACTATCGCCAACCGAAGTACGACTCGAGTTCGTCGAACACATCTGACGTGGCAAATGAATCACAGCCATGAATTCAATTCTGGTACCGATTGTCTGGACTATAAACATAGCCCCAAGCACAATCAATTTCAAATAGTAAAGCAGTAATGGATCAAGGTTCAGATCATACAATCAAAGTTTGAAAATATCCGTTTAGGGCTGCCAGGGCTGTTGTACGCATTCGTTGCTCCACTCCCCCATCACCCATGACAGATTGTACAACGTAAACATGAATTTAACATATGCATTACATAAATAAAATCATAAAAGCAATTGAGCATGTTATAAAGCACAACACAAGCATGAGTTTGTACATATTCAATTCCTAATCACATAGCTATTCAAGGAAATCATACACAGTTAAAGGAGTTGAGAATCGTATCTCAACACTCTTAAACATTACAATTTACTAACTACTACTCATTCAGACATTCCAACAAACACTTTAAAATACAGGAATCAACATACATGACATATGTTGATCACAGAGGTATAAGGCCAAATCCTTTCACTAGGGAGTTACCCCAATCATAACACGCATACACCCATGACGGATAGTCATGGCAAGCAGGAAACCAAGTTCCATATTCATTCAGTCATTTCCACGAACACTTGGGCCACACATTTTAGCATATATAGTGTGTATTGGCCGTGGCGTGATTTAGGGCAAATCCTTTCATCAAAGGGGTATTGCCAATACAACAATCAATTATCCATGACAATTAGTCATGGCGAGCACGAATGAGAATTCTATACTCATTCAAATCATTTTCACAACACTTAGAATACACTATTACAACATACATGGTGTATGTTAGCAAAACATGTATTAGGGCTATCCTTTAGCCAAGTGAGTATTTTATTCATGTATAATATATTACTACAACAAATAATCATGATAAATACATCTCCAAAATTTATACGTTATACGATATTTTCTAGAATACGCATTTTCAACATACATAGTGTATATAAGCAAACATGTATTGCGATTCCCTTCATGCCAAGCAAATATTTTATACGCACATAATATATTTATACGACAATTAATCATGACAAACACATCGCTAAAATATACATGTATACGGTATTTCTTAAATACCGTATTTCTACATACATAGTGTTTACAAAGGAACATAGATTGCGGCGATTCCTTTCGCCAAACTAGTATTTTAATCATGTATTGTATAATCATATATTAAATAAATATGTCAAACATTATTCCAAAAGAAATACGTATACGGTATTTCTAAAATACGTAATTTCAACATACGTTGCATTTACAAGTGAACATATATTTTGGCGGTTCCTTTCGCTAAACTAGTATTTTATTCATATATTATATAATCATACATTAAATAAACATGTCAAACATTTATCCAAAAAAAATACGTATACGGTATTTCTACGTATACCTAGAATATGTGAAATTCCATATTTCACAACGTTAATCGAAATAGGAAACGGAAAGCACTTTGTACATGTGCAATTGCAAGCAGATCATGAATCTACCATTATCTGACATTGAAAGTGTTGAAAACCGTAACTTATACACTTAAAGTCCTCACCTTTGCCTTTGGAAACGAAACGAATCAGCAAGGGTAGTAGAACTTCCGTATACGGGAGTTTTCTAGCCTAAAGAGCGGAATCGGTTAGTTGTTACATAGCCTACAACGATCCTACCAAAATTCAGACCTAGGGTTAGGGTTTCTTACCTTCCAATGGGATGGATACCGCCGGGAAAACGCCTAGAACAGGGCGGTGTAGGCCGTGTAACAAGCCAAAGCAGGAGGAGGAAAATCGGCAACAAACTCCAAGCCTTTCTCTCTTTTCTCTCTCTCCCTCTAGGGTTTTTCTCCAAAATTCGTATGGCTGTGAGAGGGGCTGTTCTAAGCTCCTTTTATAGCCAAAAACATTTCGAAATTAGACTCAGGTTCAAGGGGTACTGCTAATATAGGATTTTCGTCACTTTTCCATTTCAAAGGGAAGCACCATGGTTGCCCTCCTTGAACCAAACGTCGACTTAAGCTCACCATCGATAGATCTACATGGGATTATGTTTTGACTTGATCGGATACCCCATCGCACGTGGCGGACCACTTTCGCCCGACGACGGTCATGGTGGGCCACGATCGTAAATTTCAAGTACATGTAAATGTTCCTGAAATTTTTCTTAATCCGAGGGTGTAATTTGGTCTGATTCTGATGATCAGGTTGCTTAATACTGATGCGTCAACGAATGATGCCAGATCACTATTCCAGATATTTATTTTTGGATGGGAATAGTGTTTTTCACACTCCCTCGCTCTGAATCGAAACGAATGGCCGTGGGACATCGGATGGAGCTGATTTTTGAGATGATTGTTAAGCCCAGTGGGGCGGTCCTAGTTCCTTAGCATCGGGTTAATCGGACTCCCGATGTGCGATCTAGACCTAATACGAAGTTTCGTCTCATTCAGAAGCAGACGGAAATGAGTTTGGTTCTAAACTTTAGGGTAACCTAGCGCCAATGATTCTGCAACTTTTAGGTCTTGCAGATCGTATTTAAAGCGATCCTAACGGATTTCGTAGCTAATCTGGTTTCACACCTAGTTACTTTGTCTCATTTTTAAAGGATTTAGTCCTAAGTGAATTCTGGTTGAGGTGGTACTCAGGCCTTTGGAGTTTGTATATAAAGTGATCCAAGTTATACTACTTAGCTAGTTTAAGATAGTGTCTAGGGTGAAAGTTATTAGAAAAATTGGAAGATCAAGGTGATGAAGGGTGAGGTTTGTGAAGGAAATGAGTTCAAAGGCGGCTTTAGACTTTGGGATTCAGTTCTGACAAGTTAATGAGGTATTACGATCGACCCATTGCCTAAGGTCATCTAATCCCAGGTTGGCAAAAATCCGGGGAGTTACAGGAAGCCTCCAGACCCGACATCTCTGCATATGTCCAAGCGAAGACGTCTTTATTTTCTTTGAGGAGTTGAACGTATTTCTCAGGCTCCTGTCCAGAAAGACCGGCGCTGACGAATGTGTTCCTTGGCTCTTCCTCCATATGTAGGTTTATCTCCCACAAACTGTCTATTGTTGGCTGCCCCCCATCTTCTATCTGCTTCGGAGTCATTTCAGGATGGTCGACTATTTTGGAATCCTCTTCTGATAACTGCGCGGCCGTAACCATGTTCACCGATGACTTTGCCCCCAGTCCTTGAAATTTTCTTCGCTTTTCCTGACCGACCCCAAGAGTTATTTGAATTCCTCTCCCATGATTCAAACCGGTGGGTTCTTCGTAATAAAAACCCATGCTTCTCATGATTTTCTTGCTTACCGGACTATATTTTTTGAAATCTTGCAGCGTCAGCCTACCGTGGTACACATTATTCTCGGTCTCTTCTCCTGCCTTTGCTTCCACTGCGGCGTAAAATTCTATTGGTTTTGGGTATTTTGCGCTAGCCTTGACCTGAAATCTTCCTGGAGTAGCTGAAAATGACTTATTTCTCTCAACATACGGCAACGACACTGTATAATTGGACTGCAAAAATTTTAATTGCTCAGGTGATAACGGGGTTAGTGGCAGTTACCCCTGTTGCCTCAGATGTTTCGGCACAAAATAGAATTTCTTCTTTATTTTTGCAATCCTGGATGGTTCTGCCCTTTCTGTTTCTTCTTTAATCACATTTACTTGAATATCCTTTAGGACTTTGCTTTCATCATTCTTTCTTTCTTCTTTAGCCAACCCTTTATAGTTACTGGCATCCGCAAAGGACTCGGCCTCTGTATATGGCTTCGCATCGGCCATCACTTTATGCTGTATTCCATCTTTACAGTATTTGAAGCATTGGTGCAGGGTAGAGGGTACAATGCTGTACTGATGTATCCACGGCCTTCTTAGGAGAAGATTGTATGTTGTCACGATATTTATAACGAGGCACATGACATCAGTAGTCGGTTCTCCTATTTCCAGCGTCACTGTAATCTTACCAAGTGCTCGTTGCCCATCTTGATTAAAGCCCTATATCATCATTCCACTAGGGCGTAGATCTGAACGACGATAACCTAGTTTACTCAACATCGAGAGTGGTAAGAGGTTCACTGCCGACCCATTATCTATCATAATCCGCTTAACCTTCTTCCCACAGATATGTCTTTCTATCATTAGCGGTCTGTTATGCTCTGCTTCGTAGACTAAATCATTATTAGAGAAGGAAACGACCGGTAGGCAGTTTTCTTGCTCATCGTGCTCTTCGCGCTCCAGCTCTGCCAGTAAAGTTTCTCTGACATCATGATTGGATAATGCTTGGATCAAGCTCTGTCGAAATTCCTCTGACAACTTGAGCTCATCATAGACGCTTAATCGAGCCGGTATGCCCTTCAATGCCCTTCAAATGACTCACTACATCATAGGTCACCTTCGCCGTCTCATTATTCTTTTCTTTCGCATCATCATCGCTCTGCCTTTCAACGACCTCTCTTCTTGTAATCCCTATTGTAATGACTCGAAAAATTCCGTACAATGGCCGAGTACCACCTCGACCAGAAATCACTTAGGATTAAATCCTTTAGAAATTTGACAAAGTTAACTAAGTGCTAAACTGGATTAGCCATGAAATCCATTTGAATCGCTTTAAATACGATTTGTAAGACCTAAAACTTGTAGAATCATTGACGCTAGATTACCCTAAAATCTAGGATCAAACTCATTACCCGACTGCTCTTGAGAGCACATTGAAACTCCGTATTAGGTCTGGACCGCACATCGGGAGTCTGAATAATACGAAGTTAAGGACTTGGGACCGCCTTGCTGGGCTTGACAACTATTTCAGAAATCAAATCCAGATAGTGTCCTACGACTGTTCGCTTGAGTCCGGAGCGAGGAGTGTGAAAATACTTGATTTTCTTTAAAAATAAATATCTCAAATAGTAATATGAGACTTGTTACTTGTGATCATTTTGTAAGCAACCAGACCGTCAGAATCTGACCCAAATACACCCTCGGATCAGGAAAATTTTTATAAACATATCCATGTACTTAGAATTTCAGATCGAGACCCGCTGATCGTTGAATTGAAACTGGTCCGTCATGCGTGATCTGGGACTCCGACTGAAACAAAAACTTAACTCCACCTGGATCCAAGGTTTGTGAGCTTAAGTTCGACTTTTGGCTCAAGGAGGCCCGTCAGAAGTCCTCCGTTGAGCTGAAACAAACTCGCTTTGGTTATAACCTAAGTATACCTTGACCACAAGTCTATTTTTGAATGTTTTTTAGCTATATAAGGACCTTAGAACCCTCTCTCTCTCACAGTCATATGAATTTGAGAGAAACCCTAGGAGAGAGAAGAGAGAAAAGAGAGAAAGTGTGAGAGTTGTGGGAGATCCTTCCTACCCTTTTCCCTGCCGTTCTACAAGCCTATCAAGTCACTTTTCCGGCGAATCCGACTTCGTTTCTAGGTAAGAAACCTTAACCCTAATCTGTTTTGGAGTTGTAAGGGTTGTAGGTTATGAAATAGCCAACCTATTTCATTCTATAGGTTACTAAACTATCGAATACGGAAGCTTAGCAAACCTATCGTATTCGTTATGATTCTACGGAAAGAGGTGAGGACATTAGGTGTATAGGTTATGGTTTTCAACGCTTTCAATGTCAGATAATGATAGATTCATGATCTGCATGCAATTGCATATGTACAAAGTGTTGTCTGTTTTCCGTTTTGATTAAAGATGAAGAATATGAAATTTTACATACTCTAGGTATTTGTAGAAAGTACCGTATACGTATAAATTTTAGAAATATGTTTGCATGTTTGCCATGATTATTTGTTGTATGAATATATTATATATGGATAAAATACTTATTTGGCGAAAGTACTCGCCCTAATACATGTTTTGCTAATGTACACTATGTATGTAGAAATAGTGTATTCTAAGTATTTGTGAAAATGCTTGTGAGAGTAAGTGTTTGGATGATGGTGTCTTAGGTAGGTGTTGAGATAGGATTCTCAACTACCTTAGAGACGTGTATGATTTCCTCCATATTGGTTGTTTACTTTAACCGCATACTTATGAAATATATGTGTTTGTATTCTTGTTTATATAGTGCTTTATAACATGCTTTATAACATGCTTTATGATATGCTTGTTAACATGCTTGAATTACTTTGTTTATTATGATTTAATCTACATGTTCTAAATAAGGATTGATTGAGTTTGGGACTATGTTTATAGTCCAGACAGTCGGTACCAGACTTGAGATCGTGGTTGAGATTCATTTCGCCACGTAAGATGTGTTTGATGAACCCGAGTCGTACTTCGGTTGGCGACAGTGGTTAGGCCACACGAAGTACTTATGCACTTCATGTCGTTCAGTTACTTATATGCTTAAGCTAGTCAGGCTCGTCAAGTAACCCGATATGTCTAATATATGTTCACCATGTTTGGACGCTACTGCTTGAACCTAGGGTACCAAACTTACCAGTGAAATTCCGTTAACTATGGTACCTCGTCTGCTAAGACTCATAAGCCGGGCATGGTGGTATGGGACACCGTGGTCGAGCGTCGGCCTACGCTAGGGCCACGTGCCTCCTCGTAGTGACCAGTGAGCAACCAGACTCATGAGCCGATTATGGTGGTATGGGACACTATATTAATGTTGTCGGCCTACATTGATAAGGTGATGGGGGAGTGGTGTAACCTTTGTGTGTAACAGCCCTGGCAGCCCTTTGTAGTGACCTCGAGTATACTCTGAATTTGCGGTGAGGCGACGAGTTTTGCCGCAGTGTATAGAGTATGAACTAGGCCTGTATCAGCTTAGTGATGAACCGTTAAAGAGGTGATGGGGGAGTGGTGTAACCATTGTGCGTAACAGCCCTGACAGCCTTTGCAGCGACCTAGAAATATACTATCGTATGAGATTATCTAGGATTGACGACCCTAGAATGGATCATGTTTGGGAATGATACAAGGGAGGTACCTTAGTTTCCCAATCCTGCTGTTTGAAAGGACTAATAACTACTCGGTAATCATGCTCATCATCGCACTGCATGTGCCTGGTAGATGTGGAGCACTGAGGGATGAACGCATATCGTGAACGTAAGATGGTGTCGCATGAGGGTGGTTTGGCAAGGGCATTCATCATGTCATTTCATACTTGCATTAAATAAGAGTAGTTAGGATTGTTTGATTGTACTGCTTTATCATTACTGCTTGACTGAATTGATAACATGTTAACCTATGCTTTATTGTTCCACTGAGTTAGCTACTCACTCCCACGTTACGGGACGGTGTTGTACATACCAACCAGACTCTGTCTCAGGTGTAGATGATACGTCGATTCAGGAGGCTGAGCCAGACTACGATGAGGACCAGGACAAGTTCTCATACATGCAGTACTCAGACGGCTTTGCTTAGGCTTTCTGGATTGCGGGGATTTCAGGATTTATCTTTTTAGTTGTATTTTGACCTTTTGATTCAGAAATAATATATGTATATGGTTACTCAGTTAGTGTTCATACTCTGGATATTGAGATGGTTTTTTTTCTTTACATACCTTATATATACAGTTTCAGTCTTCCGCTTGCCTTTATATAATTGATCTGGAGTATGAATTACTCTTTTGGTATAATCTCACTCATGTTTATTGCACGGACACAGACAACATTCAATCATCATCATCTATGTTGCATAAGTGATGTTCTGGAACTTGAGAGTTGAGTTGCTACTCGACCCTCGAATTTCAGGGTGTTACACCTATTTTTTTGCTTCACAAGACTTGTTATCTTCTTTCCCGATAGTAGCATAATCACTGCTACCTTCTTTGTCGCCTTACAGTCCTCTTTCTCTTTCATCTCTCGGGCCTTTTCCTATATTATAAGCATATTCACCGTCGCCATCGTACCCTTTTCTTTTTCTTTGCCAGTTACTATTTCACCCTTGTCTATCATTTGTTGTATTATACATTTCAATGTATAACAATTCTCCATTGGATGCCCTACCAGGCGATGTAGCGGCAAAAATCTCTCTCTCTTATTCTTGTCACATCTTCAGGGAATTTGGTTTCTGGTAATCCTATCATGCCAGCTTTTGGCAGTTGGTTCATCATAGGAACAACATCTTCCCTGTTGAACGTGAACCCCTCGTTAGAATTGAGCATCCTAGGTCTCTTTTCGCCGTATCTGTTCCCTGGTTGATTTGATTCTGCTCTCCGTTCCGGCCTCTTATCCCTTGAATCTCTTGTTTCTTTGCTTCTCTTATCATGATCGACGGTATTTACGGCCATCCTGCTGGGTGCCCTTCTAGCTGTCTGGTAGTGAAACACTGGCATCTTCCGAGTCATAATTCCAAAGCATGAGCCTTAGTGGCCAGGTCATGGAAAGTCCTGATGTTGGGCTGGTGAGTCTAAACGCCATCCTCGTCTCCATAGAATTCAGACACATCTTGACCTGTTCTTTTTCTTCCGGCAGCTGTCTACATGAGGCTCCCAATGTTTTCCATCTGTCAACAAACTTTTCTACTGGTTCGCTTTCTCTCTGTAGTACAGAGGCCAATTTCGTAATACTAACATCACGCTCTGAAGAGAAGAAGTTTAACATAAAGGCGTCCTGCATTTGTTCCCAAGTACGTATCGACCCTGGAGGCAGACTGGAATACCATCGTAATGCTTTGTGCGTCAGCGACGACCCAAACAATCGTAAGCAATATTGTGGTATCGTAGAAAAATTTCACATGCTAGTAATGAAGTGCATCAAGTGTTCCTCTGGCGATCCTTCCCCATTGAACTTTTGAAAATCTGGATGTTTGAAGTTGGCTGGGAAGGGGATATCTTCTACCTCCCTTGGATACGGCGTTCGGTATCTGAAACGGCCAGTATTTTCGCGCTCTCTTTCTACTCTGACAGCTTCTTTGACGACTTGTCTCACTTCATCTTGTGTTACTGTTCTCGTGGCTGGAACAGACCCTTGTGATCCTACCCCCTGGGGTTGAGAGCCTTCAGGCTGATTTTCTTGTCCATTCATTATGCCCATCATCGGTGGAGTTGTTATCTGGGCTATGTTATGTGCAAGGGTTGCTAAAGCCTCTCTAAGGTTTTTGCACTCTTCCATTAGTGCTCTTTGTGCATCTGCCATCTCGTTCATTCAATCTTCTGTAGTTAGCATATTGTCCTGATTTGTCCCAGTCATATGTACTACAGCTTCTCCACTCTTTGACAAGGCTGTAGTTGGAGTGGGGTGTGAATATGTCGACATAATAGGGCTTACGAAGAGAGGAGAGGATGGAGTTCCATTCGACTTCTCTATGCTTCCGGTGCCATTGATCGATTGGGGCGATACAGACATTGGTGAACTTATCTGAGGCGATACGGACATTGGTGAGCTTGCTATTAACTCTTTACTTTTCTGCTTTCTTGTCCATCTGACCCTTGGGGCGACCAAAGACGGAAAGTCGTGCGATGTTAACTGCGGGAGTACTCGCTCGGGATATATTGCAGGAGGAGCGAGTTCAGGATTCTTCCTAGCTGCATTACGCGTTATCGGCCCTCTAACTCTTGGCGAAGGCAGATTCATTCTAGGGCTTCTTGCATTCCGTGCTCTCGTCCTACGAGACATTACGACGGTCCAGCCCTTATCGCCTTTCAGCGGTTGAGGCGAAGCAGATACAACTCCAGCTATCTCTCGAGTCATGCACTCCGGGAGTCAGTTCGGTGCGTACTTTATCATGAATTCGGTTGGAGTGAAATGGAAGCTCACTTTTCTTGCAGAAGTTGCCATTGGTTGTAACTTATAGTTGAATTCAGAAACCTTCGATCATAACACATATCTATTGTTTGTATTTGAAGAACCAAATAATCTATCTTAGAGATGAAGGGGAGGATGTACCCATTGAGAGTCACTATTTTGGCATCAGAAAGACGCCAAAATATGATGAAAGTTCTTAACTATCTCAATATTAATGTTAAATAAGATAGAATTCCCTAACAGAGTCGCCATTTTGTTTCGAACAAGAAACAAATGCATTTGATTTGGGATATTATCTTATTTAAACATAACAGAGAGAGAGTATTAAAGAAATCATCATATTTTATTTCAACTGAATTCATTTACATCCTCAAACATCCCTTGATTCTAGGATAGATTATTTAGAATGCAGAAATTGACAAAGTTCAAATATCCAAGTCAGATTTCAAATTCGGCAGCACTTCGACTTGTGATTTGATTATCTCTTTAAGAGGAATATGATATAAATCTCTTCTACTGATTTCTCCTCTTGAAGCTTGAACAGAAGAAATCTAGAGACTTAACCATTTCAGCAGCATATCGGCTCGTTAACTTCACAGATTATAGGGCAGTCTGGTTGCGCGGACCCGCACAACCGATATGGTTTGTGTGAGTCCGTGCAAACCACTGGGACTTCTCTCTCTCACCTTCAGTCTTCCTCCTTGCTCTGCTTCCTCTCCAAAATCTTCAATCGGTCCAAATGGAGGGGAGGGGGTATTTATATACCCTCGCATGTGTGGCACCTCGATTTTGGTGCCATGGGACCCACCTTTCAATGCTTTAGATCTTTTTACAAAGAACCATTTCTGGATTTTGTTGAGCGAACCCGCGCAACTGCTATCTCGGTTGCGCGGTCCCGCACAACGGATATCGTTTGCGCTGACCCGCGCAAACCATCCTTAAGTCACTTCATTCTTCTTCTTTTTTAATTTTCTTTCTGTTCTCAATCTTCTTTGGCTTCAATCCTTTCTTCATTTTTTATGCCTCAACAGAAGCTCCCAATGTCTTCCATCTGTCTATAAACTTTTCTACGGGTTCTCCCTCTCTTTGCCACACGGAAGCCAATTCCGTAATACTAACATCTCGTTCTTAAGAGAAGAAGTTGGACATGAAGGCGTCCTGCATTTGTTCCCAAGTACGTATCGACCCCGGGGCCAGACTAGAATACCATCGGAACGCTTTATTTGTCAAGGATGATCCGAACAACGCAAACAATACTGCGATATTGTAGAAAAATTCTCCATGCTAGTAATGAAGTGCATTAAGTGTTCCTCCGGTGATCCTTCCGCGTTAAACTTCTAAAAATTTGGATGTTTGAAGTTGGCTGGAAATGGGATATCTTCTACCTCTCTTGGATATGACATTCGGTATCTGAAACGGCTAGTATTCTCATGCTCTCTCTACTCTGACAGCTTCTTCGACGAGTTGTCTCACTTCGTCTTGTGTCATGGTTCTTGCTGCTAGGATAAACCCCAGTGATGTTGCCCCTGTGTTTGAAAACCTTTGGGTTGGTTTTCTTGTCCATTCATTGTGCCCATCATCGGGGGAGCCGCTATCTGGGCTACATTATGTGCAAGAGTCGCTAAAGCTTCTCTGAGGTTTTTGCACTCTTCCATTAGTGTTCTTTGTGCTTCTGCCATCTCATTCATGTGATCCTTCATAGTTGGCATATTCTCCTGATTTGTCCCAGCCATATGTACTGGGGCTTCTCCACTCTTCGACGAAGCTGTAGTTGGAGTGGGACGGAAGTATGTTGATGATCAGGGTCGAATATTGCATATCAGACCCAGTAATTGCCTGATTTTACATACAAGATAATGTTTAATGCCATATTTTAATTGTATTTTTATTACAGGATGAAATCAGGAGCGTGTATTGAAAAATAATGTTAAAAGCATGGATTTGACGCTCCGAAATTACCAGAGCACGGGATGGACTCCAGAGAACCAATAATGAAGATTTTACACGCCTGGAATCTGAGGAAAGCAAGCCAAAGGGTTCAGAATGAAAGATCACATGGTTCCCTCTATCCGATTGGCTCAAAACTTTATACATGGGATTAGGGACATAAATTAACCGTACGTTTCAAATTTTAGCCCTCGGATCACTATGGAAGTGTCCCACCTGACATCTGAAACTGCCTCAACTGAGTATTGACGGGTTAAATAATATGGGAAAAAGGATGGACGGTGCAGATTTCTCATAAACATTATAATGGGCCCCATATGTGGTGAGTGTACACCATTCGCATAAAGTCGAGCCGTCCTGGACGGTGATTCCATGCATGCCCGACCCAACTCTTCTTCTCAAAACGAGAAGAACGCATGGCAATCTCTCGTCTCTCGTGGGTTTCGCTTGTGGGCCCCACCTATCATCCAGAGCACCAATTCGGACCGTCTATCAGGTCTAAATGAAGGCCTTTATCAATGCCTAGGTGTCAGCATCATAAATGATCATCAAGAGTGGAATCCAGCCGTTCAAACATGGAATGGACGGTGTGATGAGATCTTCTGTGGCCCACACCAAAATGGAGAAAAACTATATATTTTCGACCGAAATTTCGATAGAAATTCGGTGAACGGAGTGAATTTCGCCATAAACATCAAGGTGGGACCCATTGATTGTCACAGCGGAAGAGATCCGCGCCCGCGTAACCAGGCCGCTGGCCATTTTTGCGGATGATTGTGGGCCCCACCCGTCACCTATATGGCCGATCCAAGCCGTTCATCGTGTAGAAGGCTTCGAGCACTACAAAATCATGTTGATATTTCGTGTCCATGCGTGCACACGTGCGTGATACAGAAGCCACAAACAGGTGGCCTTGTGACGTTCAAAACTGATTTTGTTGTGATTTCTTCTCTGGGCCGCGTCAATGGACATTCAAAACCACCCATTCTTGACTGAAATTTCATCCTGAATTCAATGGACGGGGTGGATTTTCCAGAAAACACTTCTGTGGGGCCCACCGATCACGGCTGCGAAAATTTACACTCCATGTCCTGCTACAACTCTGCCATCGAATCTAGTCCTCCAACAGCTATAAAAGAGGAATTATGTACGTGGGAAATTCATTCAGAAACAGGGAATTCTAGATCTGGAGCAAGGGAGAAAAGAAAGAGAAGAAAGAGAAGAAAGAAGAGAGAGAGATCGATTGGTTTGGTGTTTTGTTTTTATGAATTTTGTTATTCCATCTTTTTAATGGATTTTATGGGTCACTAATCTCTCAGCTAGGGCTGAGATGAAGCCCCTAATTTGATTAGCTCTTGTATTGGTTGAATTTACTTTGAATATTAATTAATTTGTTTCTTTCTCTAAGTGGGCTTGATTGGTTTAAATTCTATACTTCTCCATCTATGAACTTGACCAAAGTATATATATGGATGTTGTTTGGATGCTTATTATAGGTGCTTGGGTCTGATCAAGAACAGGTTTCCTATAGAGGAAGAAACAGGGTGCTTTAATGAACTGTACATTCCATGTGCCCGACCAAGGACATGGGATGTGTTATTCATGGCATTGCTTAAAGGAATTAGACATTCTGTATGCCCGATTAAGGACACAGATTGTGCTTTCTCTATATAAGTGGTATCAATCTAGATCAAGGTGAATCAACAGACAAAACAAGGGTTAGGATAATTAGGGGTGGATTCGAAAGTCCTAGTGCTCTTTCTCTGATTGAATTTTCTTCCATGTTCTTAATTGTTTTTTTTTTCTAAAATTGTGCTTAGTAGTTCATTCCATTATTTGTTGGATTAGTTAAGAAGAATTGTGAATTTGAGTTGTGACGATCAGTCCTCGTGGGAACGATCTCATAATACGTACTATATCTACATTTGATTCGTATACTTGCGAGTTTAAAAATCATTTAAATCATGTTGGTTTAAATAAAACATCAGTTGACGTAATAGGACTTACGAAGAGAGGCGAGGATGGAGTTTTATTTGACTTCTCTATGCTTCCACTGCCATTGATCGATTGGGGCGATACAGACATTGGTGAACTTGCTAGTAACGCCTTACCTTTCTGCTCTCTCGTCCATCTGACCCTTGGGGCGACCAAAGCCGAGAAGTCACGTGACGTTAACTGCTGAACTACTCCCTCCGGATATATTGCTGGAGGAGCGAGTTCAGGATTCCTCCTAGCTGCATTGCGCGTTATCGGTCCTCTGACTCTTGGCGAAGGCAGATTCATCCTAGGGCTTCTTGCATTCCGTGCTCTCGCCTACGAGATGTTACGACAGTCCAGCCCTTATCTCCTTCTAGTGGTTGAGGTGAAGCAGATACAACTCCAGTTGTCGCTCGAGTTAGGTTATTTTTTCTTGTAGGAAGTCGAGTCATATACTCCGGAGGTTGGTTTGGTGCATATTCTATCACGAATCCGGTCGGAGTGAATCAGAAGCTCACTTTCCTTGCAGAAATTGCCATTGGTCATAATTTGTAGTTGGATTTAGAAACCTTCAGTCATAAAATATGACTATAGTTATTTTGAAGAATCAAATAATCTATCTTAGAGATGAAGGGGAGGATGTTACCACTGAGAGTCGCCATTTTGGTGTCAGATAGACGCAAAATTATCTCGATGTTACTATTAAATAAGATAACAGTCCCCAGCAGAGTTGCCATTTTGTTTCAAACAAGAAACAAATGCATTTGATTTGGGAGATTATCTTATTCAAGCATCCCTTGGTTCTAAGATAGATTACTTAAGGACAATCATCATATTTTATTAGTACTGAGTTCATTTACATCCTCAAACATCCCTTGGTTCTAAGATAGATTACTTAAAATATAGAAATTGACGAAGTTCAAATATCCAAGTTGAATATTAAATCCGGTAGCACTTCGACTCGTGATTTGATCATCTCTTTAAGAGGGATATGACATAGATCTCTTCTACTAATTTCTCTTCTTTGAAACTTGACAGAAGAAATCTGAAGACTTGTTCATTTTAACAACATATTAGCTCTTTAACCTCACAGACTGTAGGGCAGTCTAGTTGCGCGGACCCGTGCAACTGATATGGTTTGTGTGGGTCCGTACAAACCACCGATGCTTCCTCTATCCTACCTCCAGTCTTCCTTCTTGCTTCGCTTCTTCTCCAAAATCTTCAATCAGTCCAAATGAAGGGGGGAGGGGGTATTTATAGGCCTTCACATGTGTGAACCTCGATCTTGGTGCCATGAGACCCACCTTTCTTCAATCTTAACCGTTATGGAAATCACTTCTTAAAATCAGTTGCGCAAACCTGCGCAACTGGGCTTTGGGTTGCGCAGACCTGCGTAATCAATACCGTTTGCATGAACCCACGTAAACAAACTCGCGCAAACAACCTCAAGGACACTTCTCCTTCTTCTTCTTTTATTTCCTTTCTATTATCTTACTTTTCAATCTTCCTTTCTTCAATGCTTTCTCATTTTTTATGCCTCAACAGTAACGCTCATAACTCTCTCTTCAGAGTTCGAATTTAGACTATTTCTAGCTCATTAGAATGGTAACTTGTCAAGCTTCCAAATGGGACCAGAACTGCCTAATTCAGAGACCGTTCGATATCCCAAAAGCACGTTAAAACTCTTCGATCGTCATTTTTCAATATAGATTGTTAATCTTTCCAAATCACGCGATCTAACGGAGATGCCCATAACTCCATCGTTTGATGTCGGATTGGGTCGATTTTTGGTCATCAGAAAGGTACTTTAGTGTTCTTTCATTCCTGACTAGAATCGTCGTATTCCGACACCATTTGGGCATCTATAAGTGGGATCGCAGTAATCGGTCCTGAATGTTTCCTTCATCTCCTTGTCCAGTAGTATCCCTTATAACTCTTTCTTCAGAGGTCGAATTTAGACTATTTCAGGTCATTGGAATGGTAACTTGTCAAGCTTCCAAATGGGACCAGAATTACCTAATTCGAAGACCGTTCGATATCCCAAAAGCACGTTGGAACTCTTCAATCGTCATTTTTCAATATGGATTGTTAATCTTTCCAAATCGCGGGATCCAACGGAGACGCCCATAACTCCATCGTTTGATGTCGGATTGGGTCGATTTTTGGTCATCTGAAAGGTACTTTAGTGCTCTTTCATTCCTGACTGGAATCGTCGTATTTCGAGACCATTTGGGCATTCATAAGTGGGATCGCAGTCGTCGGTCCTGAATGTTTCCTTCATCTCCTTATCCAATAGTAACCCTCATAACTCTCTCTTTAGAAGTTGAATTTTGACTATTTCATGTCATTGGAATGGTAACTTGTCAAGCTTCCAAATGGAACCAGAATTGCCTAATTCAAAGATCGTTCGATATCTCAAAAGCACGTTGGAACTCTTCGATCGTCATTTTTTAATATGGATTGTTAATCTTTCCAAATCGTGGGATCCAACGGAGATGCCCATAATCCATTGTTTGATGTCGAACCGGGTTAATTTTTGGTCATCTGAAAGGTACTTTAGTGCTCTTTCATTCCTGACTGGAATCGTCGTATTTCGAGACCATTTGGGCATCCATAAGTGGGATCGTAGTCTTCAATCCTGTATGGTTCCTTCATCTCCTTGTCCAATATTAACCCTCATAACTCTCTCTTCAGAGGTCGAATTTAGACTATTTTGAGCTCATTGTAATGGTAACTTGACAAGCTTCCAAATTGGACCAGAATTAGCTAATTCGGAGACCGTTTGATATCCAAAAAGCACGTTGGAACTCTTCGATCGTCATTTTTCAATATGGATTGTTTATCTTTCCAACTCGTGCGATCCAACGGAGATGCCCCTAACTACATCGTTTGATGTCGGATTGGGTCCATTTTTTGTCATCTGAAAGGTACTTTAGTGCTCTTTCATTCCTGACTAGAATCGTCGTATTCTGAGACCATTTGGGCATCCATATGTGAGATCGCAGTCGTTAGTCCTGAATGTTTCCTTCATCTCCTTGTCTAATAGTAACCCTCATAACTCTCTTCAGAGTTTGAATTTAGAGTATTTCCAACTCATTGGAATGGTAACTTGTCAAGCTTTCAAATGGGACCAGAATTGCCTAATTCAGAGACTGTTCGATATCCCAAAAGCACGTTAAAACTCTTCGATCGTCATTTTTCAATATGGATTGTTAATCTTTCCATATCACGTGATCCAACGGAGATGCCCATTACTCCATCATTTGATGTCGGATTGGGTCGATTTTTGGTCATCAGAAAGGTACTTTAGTGATCTTTCATTCCTGACTGGAATTGTCGTATTTCGAGATCATTTGGGCATCCGTAAGTGGGATCGCAGTCATCGGTCCTGAATGTTTCCTTCATCTCCTTGTCCAATAGTAACCCTTATAACTCTCTCTTCAGAGGTTGAATATAGACTATTTCATGTCATTGGAATGGTAACTTATCGAGCTTCCAAATAGGACCAGAATTGCCTAATTCAAAGACCGTTCGATATCACAAAAGCATGTTAGAACTCTTCGATCGTCATTTTTAAAAATGGATTGTTAATCTTTCCAAATCACGCGATCCAATGGAGACGCCCATAACTCCATCATTTGAAGTCGGTGTTTCGAACAAGAAGCAAATGTATTTGATTTGGAGGAAATTATCTTATTTGAACATAACAAAGAGAACAGATATAGGACAATCATCATATTATTAATACTGAGTTCTTTGACATCCCTTAACATCCCTTGATTCTAAGATAGATCATTCGAAATACATAAATTGAAATTAATTAAATCTAAATGTTGAATCTCGAATTCGGAAGCATTTCGACAGTCGCTTCAGTCATCTCCTTAGGAGGAATGTTATGTTGATTAACTTCTTCCCTTTTGAGCTTGTCCTTTATACAAAGGAGAGCTTAAAGCAGTGGAGATCAAACTGGACAATTTTAGCAGCATCTTGACTCCTTTTATGACTGGCCACATAGTGACCTGATTGCGCGACCCGCTCAACCAGCTTGTTGGTTGCACGACCCATGCAACTGATCCATTGGGTTGCGCAACCACTCTTACTTCTCTTCTCACTTTCAGTCTTCCTTCACAGCTCTGCTCCTCTTCTAAAATTCTTCTTCTGTCTCAAATGAGAGGGGGACTGGGGTATTTATAGGCTTCCACACATGTCAACCCTCGATCTTTGTGCCATGGGGCCCACTTTACATCAGATCTGACCATTTATCCCAACCACTGTCTGGTCTTGATTGCGCTACCCATGTAACGATAGAATTGATTGTGCAATCCACGCAACTACTACTGGTTACGTGACCCGCTCAACAGAAAACATACTCTATACAGTCACATAACACATTGCGTAATCCGCACATCCGCGCAACTACTACTGGTTACGCGACCCACACAACTACTACTAGTTGCGCGATACGCGCAATAGAAGGCATACTTGATTTTCTTTCTTTTTCATTTCTTCACTCTATTATCTTTTGATCTTCAATGTTTCTTCATGATTTTATGCCCTAACAGATGCCGCCTTGATCTATTCTTTGTTTCCTTAAATTAAAGAATCAGGATCAATCCTTCTCAATTCTCTACATTCCTTAAGGTCGTTGCGCAACCCCTACAACGGGTGCCCGAGTTTAGTACTCGACCCCATCTTCTTCTATAAATAGTCAGCCGAATTTCATTTCTTCACTTTCTCACTTTGCAGCAAAACTCCATTTCTTTGTTTCTACCCCACGCAACCGACACTTGTTGCATGACCCGCACAACGACATTTCATTCATGCAAGGAGTTTTGATGTTGCGCTGCCCGCGCAAGTTGAAATCCATTACGCGACTAGCGCAATCGACACTTTGGCAGTTTTCCCAGACTTAGCCAGATTTCTGAATTCCATCATGGCCTGTAGCAAAAGAACTTTCATTGCTGTCGATACTCCCTCTGATCAACCTTCTCATCAGGAATTACCAAATACCGAACCCTTCCAAGCCGTAACATCTCAAGCCGTAGAATCCCTTCATCTCCAACTCAACCCTCACGTAAGCGTTTTAAAACAACCACTACGCGCCCTGCTTACATAAAAGAACCTGTACCCCCACCTTCAATTTTATGCAACGCATTGAAACACTGCCTTCTCCTATCCACAGGGCCATCGTGATGGGAGATCTTGAAAGACCTCCAAAACACAATCGTGAATACGACTGGGAGGAATGGCTGAACACAATGGCACATCATCAAACGGTCAGCCAAAAGCCACCGTTAGAGAAGATACTCTTCCCCCCCTCTAGGCCAAAGAAGAACTGTCGAAACAAGGCTCAGTAATTCTAAGAGAAGATCAAGGAACACAATAGGAAGAAGCTCACAATTATTGGGAATCGATCCATGCGATTTGGGGCATCATAAAATTTAACAACCCCTACAAGCAAGGTATCGTAGTGATTCTAGTCAGCATCCATCGCCACCACTCTATGCTAATTTACGAGCTTAAGGATCATCTGACCGCAAAAGGATTGGCTTACACAGAATCTTGGTCGTTTAAGGAACCGAGATTATTAGAAGGTATCATGCAGCCACCGAAACCAAGACAACAGATTGGTGGCATCCATTCGATGATCTTCCTCGTCCCTTCCTACGACCTTCACAGTCTGTATCCCACCTGCTTTTATAAAACACTTCAGCAACGTTTCAGCCATCGTTGCCTCATCTGGAGCCCAGAGGAATTCAGAACAAGAGGTCTTCTGACTCTTCGCAATTATTATTCTGAATGGGCTACTGCAGTTCTGGCGAAACACGTGAGAACTTTGTCGAAGATTAACATTTTCACCGCAATTGAAGCAACGTCATACCCTTTTTACAAGGAATCTTCCATTTTGAAGGCTTCCTCAACTACTGGTGCCCTTCTACCAATTCTTTCCATCTCCCTGAAGGAAAAATGAGCATTACGCTCGGGGACATTCACAGGATCATCGGTTTGCGGATAACCAAAAATTCTTTGATGAATTCATCTGTAACATCCCGAAAATCGGGGGTCGAGCATAACTCAACTCTCGAGTTCCAGAACATCACTTATGCAACAAAATGAATGATGATTGAATGTTGACTGTATTTGAGCATTGAACATGAGTGAGATTAAGCCAAAACAGCATATCATACTCCAGAGACAGTTAAATTGCAAGCGAAAGACTGTGATAGATATATATGTAGGCCGACAACACGAATATAGTGTCCCATACCACCATAATCGACTCACGAGTCTGGTTGCTCACTGGTCACTACAGGGAGGCACGTGGCCCCAGTGTAGGTCGACAGCTCGACCACGGTGTCCTATACCACCATGCCCAGCTCATGAGTCTTGGCGGATCGAGGTACCATGGTTAAAAGGGATTTCACTGGTAAGTTTGGTACCCTAGGTTCAAGAGTAGCGTCCAAACATGGTGAACATACATTAGACATATCGGGTTACTTGACGAGCTCAGCTAGCTCGAGCACACAACAAGTTGAACGATATGAAGTGCAAAAGCACTTCATGTGGCTAACCACTATTGCCAACCGAAGTACGACTCGGGTTCGTCGAACACATCTCACGTGGCAAATGAATCTCAGCCATGAATTCAATCCCGTTACCGATTGCCTGGACTATAAACATAGTCCCAATCGCAATTAATCCATATTCAAAGAATGTGGAGTAAAGCATAATAAATAAAGTAATTCAAACATGCTAACAAACATGTCATAAGCATGTATAAAGCATGTTATAAAGCATATCATAAAGCACCATATATACAAGAATACAAACACATATATTTCACAAGTAAATGGTTTAAGTAAACATCCTCATGGAGGAAATCATATACGTCTTTAAGGTAGTTGAGAATCCTATCTCAACACCCTCCTAAGGCATCAACATCCAAACACTTACTCACACAAGCATTTTCACAAACACTTAACATACACTATTTCAACATACATAGTGTATGTTAACAAACATGTATTAGGGCGGGTCCTTTCGCCAAGCAAATATTTTACGCATATATAGTATATTAATACAACAAATAATCATGGCAAACACATCTCTAAAACATATATGTATACGGTACTTTCTACAATACAGTATTTCTACATACATAGTGTATATTAGTGAAACATGTATTTGGGCGAATCCTTTTGCCAAATAAGTATTTTATCCATATATCATACATTCATATAACAAATAACCATGGCAAACACATCTCTAAAATATATACGTATACGGTACTTTGTACAATACAATATTTCTACATACATAGTGTTTATTAGCAAAACATGCATTAGGGTGAATCCTTTTGCCAAATAAGTATTTTATCCATATATCGTACATTCATACAACAAATAATCATGTCAAACACATTTCTAAAAAATATACGTATAAGGTATTTTCTACGAATACCTAGAATATGTAAAATTCCATATTCTACAACTTTAATCGAAACAGAAAATGGAAAGTACTTTGTACATGTACAATTGCATGCATATCATGAATCTATCATTATCTGACATTGAAAGCGTTGAAAATCATAACCTATACACCTAAAGTCCGCACCTTTTGTCGTAGAATCGTAACGGAGTCGATAGGTTTGCTAAGCTTCCGTATTCGGCCGATTGGCAACCTATAGAACGGAATAGGTTAGCTATTTCATAACCTACAACTATCCACACCCCAAATCAGATTAGGGTTAGGGTTTCTTACCTAGAAATGACGCCGGAATCGCTGGGAAAGCGATGAGAATGGAGTGGTTGAGCTTGGATAGGGCAGGGAAGAACGGCAGGGAAGAATCTCCCACTTCTCTCTCACTTTCTCTCTCTTTTCCTAGGGTTTTTCTTAAATTCGGATGACTGAAATGAGAGAGGGTTTAAGGTCCTTATATAGCCTAAAAACTCACCGAAATAGACTTGTGGACAAGGTATACTTAGGTTATAACCAAAGAGACTCTGTTTCAGCTCAACGAAGCACTTCTGGTGGGCCTCCTTGAGCCAAAGGTCGGACTTAAGCTCACCAACCTTGGATCTAAGTGAAGTTAAGTTTTCATTTAAGTCAGATTTCCAGATCACGCGTGGTGGACCAGTTTCAGTTCGACGGTCAATGGGTCTCGATTGGAGATTTCGAGTACATGTAAATGTTTATGAAAATTTTCCTGCTCCGAGGGTGTATTTGGGTTAGATTCTGACGGTCTGGTTACTTAATACTGATCCACAAGTGACGAGTCTCAGATTACTATTCAAGATATTTATTTTGTAAAGAAACAAGTGTTCTCACACTCTCTCGCTCCGGACTCAAGCGAACGGCCGTGGGACACTGGCTGGATTTGATTTCCGAGATGGTTGTTAAGCCCAGCGAGGCGGTCCTAAGTCCTTAACCTCGTATTATTCGGACTCCCGATGTACGGTCCAGATCTGATATGGAGTTTCGAAGTGCTCCCGAGAGCAGTCGGGTAATGAGTTTGATCCTAAGTTTTAGGGTAACCTAGCGTCAATAATTCTACAAGTTTTAGGTCTTACAGATTGTATTTAAAGTGATTGGTGCTAATTTCACTGGTACTCTAGTTTAACACAGGCTAATTCTCGCCTAGTTTCTAAAGGATTTAGTCCTAAGTAATTTCTGTCTGAGGTGGTACCTGGGCCTTTGTAGTTTGTATATAAAGTGGTCCAAGTTATAATACTTAACTAGTTTAAGATAGGGTCTAGGGTGAAAGTACTTAGGAAAATTGAAAGAACAAGGTGGTGAAGGGTGGGATTTGTGAAGGAAATGGGTTCAGAAGCGATTTTAGACTGTGGGATTCAGTTTTGACAAGTTAATAATGTGTTAGGAGTGGCCCATTGCCTAAGGACGTCTAATTCCAGGTTGGCAAAAATCCGGGCTGTTACATCGTCTCCATCAATGAGGAACTTGCCTTCGTCTCTTCGCCTGACCGCATTCCCAGAATTAATCACCGAACTTTTTAGAGAAATGTCCAAATTTCCAAACATCCACAAGATTCAGCCTATGTAATGGCTGGCTCACTTCAGCAGAGCTCTTCGGTAATTTTCCTTCTTCTTCAATTAAAGCCTCTATTGCACCTTGATACATAATATCAATTGAAAGTGCACCTACTTGTGCCCTGGTTTGTCAAGTTACGTGTGTGGTGAGTCAGACTGGCTACAGAACTTGATAAGAAGATTATTTTAAGCATTTACCTCAACAGGATGTGTGGAAGCTCGTAATAGGTAAATCATAGCCTCACATCCCATGTCCCAAAACACCAGGTAATTAAAACCCTTAAAATAAGATAGACATCTTTGGGTTTTTATGGTGAGAAAACTTTTGGCATAATAGGAAAATCTCTAAGTTTTTCTCGCCCTGTCGATTCTATTGAAGCACCCTCGATATGATCGACCTGCATTGTCGATGTCCTCGATACCTTAACGATACTATCGATACGAGGACCAAAATGTCCAGCAACTTCACAATATATCTAGACGAATTATCGATGTATCGATACACATCGATATCATCGATATTCAAATCTCGAGACCATCGAGAGTGGCTCGATAAGATCAACAGGTTGATTTTCGGCGCCCCTATTTTTTTAATGAAAATCTCAAAATTCTTCGATATATCGATCACTGTCTGATATGATCTGAATTCAAATATCGATAAGATCGGAGGTCCAGCGATGATATCAATGGTGGGCGTGCTCTTCTTACAACAGTTATTTCAAGATGTTTTTAACTATGATCGGGGGCCCTTCGATTTAATCGATATTCAAATATCGATGATATCGACACCAAATCGATTGCATCGAACGAAGCCATAATCTGTCCAGCAAGTTCAAAGTTAAATCAGCTGGAATTATCGATGCCTTGACTCTGATCTCGATGTCATCGATATTCAAATTTTGATGACCTCGACGGTTTCCCCGATCATTCATGAAAACCTGAAATATCTCAAGTCAAGTCTCTCTCATTTTTCAAGTGTCGATGGATCAATTCTGTCATCGATGGAATCGAAGTTTGAAATCCGATGACATCGATAATAGCTTCGATTCATCGACCAATTGGCAAAGAGTTTTAAAAGCGTATGACATCGAGTCCGAGTCATCGAGCAGACCATCGATGCTATCGAGAGTATATGCTCGATGATATCGAACCTGCTCGATGATATCGAACTCTGTCATAAATATGACCGTTTTATATTCGTTGGAACTTTTTGCCTATATATAGAGGACTTGTCTTTTGTTGCTGGAAGAGAGAATAGAGAGAGCTTTTGTGTGTTTCAACTTACATCTTATACCTTAAGCCCTTTCTCTCGAGGGAGTTTATCCTCCAATCTACCCTCACCATTGATATTAAATAGAGTGGATTGGGGAATGAACTTCCACATTCAAGGATCCTCCAGCTACCACCTTAATGGCAAATCATTAAGCTGGGATGCCTTGAATGCATAAGAGAGGAACTACTCAATCTTCCTTATAGGAAAATCTTTAGAGAGTAGGATTCCATCTCACCCTTGACTTAACCCTAAGCCAAGTATTGGTATATCATCTTGCGTTGCGGATCAAGGGAGCTGAAGACTCTTCGTCAACAAGAAGGAGGAGATCGTTGACATTGTGCTTAATGGGACTCATCAACTTATCTGTATGTATTTAGAGTCCAGAGGTACTTGTGATCATTCCTTTATAGGTCTTGGTCTTAAGTGGTTCTCACCCTTTGAAGTCCTCAAGGAGGCCTCCAGCGGGAGTGTACGTAGTGGGTGCGCAGTGTGGACCCTTGCTCTTGTGTAGGGCATAAATTGTTAGGTCCTTGTGTAGGTCCTTGACCTGTGTCGTCTAAGATCTGGGTGCGTTGTGTGGACCCTTGCTCTATGGAGAACATAAACATCTGGTTAGGAGTGAACCAGTAAAACTCCAGGGTTAGAGGTGAACAGAGTAGAAACCTCCGTGTAAAGGTTGAAGGTGAACCTGATTTAAAACCTTAGGTTAGAGGTGAACCTTGAGAAACCTCCTTAGTGAAATTCGGTACACTCAAGGGTTGAGTGCGATAGCCCGGAGTGGAGTAGACTTATCGTCGAACTACTATAAAATGACTGTGTTTGTGATTGCTTTTCTCTATGTGTGATTCATGTCAATGCATTCATATTCATATATCTGATCACATCTCACACAGACACACAGTTACATCCAACATAGACTAAGTTGCATATTGCTATATCTTGATTAGTTTGTGATTGGATCCTCTACTTAGCTTGGAAGCCGGTAGAGTTACATTTGTGTAATCCTGAAAATTGTATACATGATAGGATTAGAGTGATAGGATTTTTAAATAACTCATAAATCTTTAAAAAATCCTATTCATCCCCCTCTAGGACATCTTGGCATATTCCGACTTCAACTCAAGCGGTTTTCACCGCTATTTCATCAATTTCATTTGCTTATCTCTTTTTCTTCCAGGTTTAATGGCAACCATTCACGAGAGCTTGAACGTCTTTGCAAGGGTATGAAAGATCGTACTGAGTATTCTTGTAACATCCCAGATTTTTGCCAACCTGGAATTAGACGTCCTTAGGCAATGGGTCGCTCCTGACACCTTATTAACTTGTCAGAACTCAATCCCACAGTCTAAAATCGCTTCTTAACCCATTTCCTTCACAAATCTCACCTTTCACCACCTCGTTCTTTAAATCCTTCTAAGTACTTTCACATTAAACACTATCTTAAAGTTTAGGTGATGAAGAAGAATACTTAAACCAAACATAACTACAAAGGCCCAAGTACCACCTCAGACAGAAATCTTACAGGACTAAATCCTTTAGAAATTTGACAAAGTTAACTAAGTGCTAAACTAGATTAGCCATGAAATCCGCTAGAATCGTTTTAAATATGATCTGCAAGACCCAAAACTTGTAGAATCATTGACGCTAGGTTACCCTAAAATCTAGGATCAATCTCATTACCCAGCTGCTCTCGGGAGCATCTCAAAACTCCGTATCAGATCTGAATCGCACGTCGGAAGTCTGATTAACACGAAGTTAAGGAATTAGGACCGCCTTGCTGGGCTTGACAACTATCTCGGAAATTAAATCCAGATAGTGTCCCAGCGCTATTCGCTTGTGCGGAGCGGAGAGTGTGAGAAATGTGAAAATATTTATAAATTAAATTTAAAATAAATAAATCCGAGACTTGTCGCTTGCGGGTCAGTATTAAGCAACATGACCATCAGAATCAGACCAAATTACACCCTCAGATCAGGGATATTTCCCCAAACATATCCATGTACTCGAAATCCCGATTGACATCCACTGACCATTGAACTGAAACTGGTCCGCCACGTGCGATCTGGAACCTCGACTGGAACGAAACCTCAGCGGAACCTAGATCCATCGTCTGTGAGCTTAAGTCCGACCTTTGGCTCAAGAGGGGCCGCCAGAAGTGCTCCGTTGAGATGGAAAAGTGTCGCTTTGGTTATAACCGAAGTATACCTTGACCATAAGTCTATTTTAGTGGATTTTTAGGCTATATAAGGACCTTAGAACCCTCTCTCTCACAGCCATACGAATTTGAGAGAAACCCTAGAGAGAGAAGAGAGAAAAGAGAGAGAAAGTGAGAGAGAAGTGGGAGCATCTCCCTGCCATGCTTCCCTGCCGCTACACGAGCTTAACCACTCATTTCTAATCACTTTCCTGGCGATTCCGGTGTCATTTCTAGGTAAGAAACCCTAACCCTAATCTGTTTTGGGGTTTTGACAGTTGTAGGTTATGAAATAGCTAACCTATTTCGTTCTATAGGTTGCCAAACTGCCGTATTCGAAAGCTTAGCGAATCTATCGACTCCGTTACGATTCTACGACAAAAGGTGCGGACTTTAGGTGTATAGGTTATGGTTTTCAACACTTTCAATATCAGATAATGATAGATTCATGATCTGCATGCAATTGCACATGTACAAATTGCTGTCTGTTTTTCGTTTCGATTAAAGACGTAGAATATGGAATTTTACATACTCTAGATATTTGTAGAAAGTACCGTATCGTATAAATTTTGAAAATATATTTTCCATGATTATTTGTTGTATGAATATATTATATATGGATAAAACACTTGTTTGACGAAAGGACTCGCCCTAATATATGTTTTGCTAATATACACTATGTATGTGAAAATAGTGTATTCTAAGTGTTTGTTAAAATGACTGAATGAGTATAGAACTCTCATTCGTGCTCGCCATGACTAATTGTCATGGATATATGATTGTTGTATTAGCGATACCCCTTTGACGAAAGGATTTGCCCTAAATCACGCCACGGCCAATATATACTATATATGTTACAATGTGTTGCCCAAGTATTTGTGGAAATGACTGAATGAATATGGAAATTGGATTCATGCTTGCCATGATTATCCGTTGTGGGTGCACGCATGTTATAATTGGGGCAACTCCCTAGTGAAAGGGTTTGGCCTAATGCCTATGTGATTAACATATGTCATGTATGTTGATGTATGTAGTTTAAAGTGTTTGTTGAAATGTCTAAATGAGTAGTAGTTAGTGAATTGTAATGTATAAGGGTGTTGAGATATGATTCTCAACTTCTTTAACTATGTGTATGATTTCTTTAGATATCTGTGTGATTAGGAATTGAATATGTACAAACTCATGCTTATGTTGTACTTCATAACATGCTCAACTGATTGTATGATTTTATCTGTGTAATGCATATGTTTAAATTCATGTTTGTGTTGTATTCCATAAGTGCTGTGAAGGGCGATGGGGGAGTGGTATAACGAGTGCGTGCAATAGCCCTGGCAGCCCTAAGCGGATGTTATCAGACTTTGATTATATGATTTGAATCTTGATCCATTACTGCTTTACCTATCTGCAATTGAATGAGTTTGGGATTATATTTATAGTCCAGACAATCGGTACCAGACTTGAGATCGTGGTTGAGATTCATTTCACCACGTAGGATGTGTTTGACGAACCCGAGTCGTGCATTGCTTGTTGGCCGTGGTTAGGCCACACGAAGTGCTTATGCACTTCATGTCGTACAACTCAACGGACGCTCGAGCTAGTCAGGCTCGTCAAGTAACCTGATATGTCTAATGTATGTTCACCATGTTTGGATGCTACTGCTTGAACCCAGGGTACTAAACTTACCAGTGGAATCCCGTTAACTATAGTACCTCGATCCGCTAAGACTCGTGAACCGGGCATGTTGGTATGGGACACCGTGGTCGAGATGTCAGCCTACACTGGGGCCACGCGCCTCCCCGTAATGACCAGTGAGCAACCAGACTCGTGAGCCGATTATGGTGGTATGGGACACTATATTCGTGCTGTCGGCCTACACTGATAAGGTGATGGGGGAGTGGTGTAACCTTTGTGCGTAACAGCCCTGACAGCCCTTTATTGTGACCTCGAGCATACTCTGAATTTACGGTGAGGCGACGAGTTTGCCCCAGTGTATAGAGTATGAACTAGGCCTGTATCAGCTTTGTGATGAACCGTTAAAAAGGTGATGGGGGAGTGGTGTAACCATTGTGTGTAACAGCCCTGACAGCCTTTGCAGCGACCTAGAAACACACCATCGTATGAGATTAACTAGGACTGCCGACCCTAGAATGGATCATGTTTGGGAATGATACAAGGGAGGTACCTTAGTTTTCCAATACTGTTGTTTGAAATGGACTAATAACTACTCGGTAATCATGCTCATCATCGCATTGCATGTGCCTGGTAGATGTGGAGCACTGGGGGATGAACGCATATCTCGAACGTAAGATGGTGTCGCATGAGGGTGGTTTGGCAAGGGCATTCATCATGTCATTTCATACTTGCATTAAATAAGAGTAGTTAGGATTGTTTGATTGTACTACTTTATCATTACTGCTTGACTGAGTTGATAACATGTTAACCTATGCTTTATTGTTCCACTGAGTTAATCACTCACTCCCACGTTACGGGATGATGTTGTACACACCAACCAGACTTGTTTGAGTTTTAGATGATGGCAATTCTGCAAAGCGGAGCCGGACTTTTATGAGAATGAAGAAGATTCCTCGTTTATACAGTTTCAGGTGGCTTCATGTGAGCCGTGTCTTGATCAACGGGGTTATAGGGATGTTGACTAGAGGACCTTACACATTTGGTATATTTTAGAATTATACTTATAATTATTTAACCTGGTAACGTTATCACACTCTGGAGACTCACCATAGTATTTTATCTATCTATCATAGTCTTCCGCTTGCAAATTTAACTGTCTCTGGAGTATGATATGTTGTTTTGGCTTAATCTTACTCATGTTCACTACTCTAATACAGTCAACATTCAATCATCATTCATTTTGTTGCATAAGTGATGCGTTGGAACTTGGGAGTTGAGTTTATGCTCGACCCCCAATTTTCAGGGCTTTACAAGATGGTATCAGAGCATGATTTGGATTAAACCGGGCCTATGTTATGTTTCCACGACATATGCTGACGCATTACAACTTGGGAGGGTGCGAGAATAATATAGAAATAGTCTTAGGTATCCCAATTTCGTCTAACCGCAAAGTTCATTGAAAATGGACACCGAAATCGAGTCTGTACTCAACCCTGGTCGCACAGGTCGACCTTAAAACATTCCTAGGCCATCTATTGATGAGTCTAGATCACAATCCACCCAATTCCAGTTGTTAAAAATCAGTAAAGGTCAGTCTAGATTAGAAATGTTTTGAAACCACCCGATCTAGAACAGAATGGAGTCGTAGGCTTCCCCACTTAAATCTATAGGGACCCAGGGTAGAATCAAGGTATATTTGGCACCTTAGGAGGTTGGGGAACACCACCCAAATGCAGGGGCAACACGCCGGGCAAAGTGGACCGCGGCGGGACCGCGTCTGGTGGTGCAAAATTTTCATGGTCGGCCCCGACCCCTACACACGTTTGGTGCATACAAAATTTTTAGGGGGCCCTTATTTCTCTCATTTTTACCCTTCCAAACCCTCCAACTTGCTGTCCCCTCTCTCAAAACTCCCTTTCAATCGTCTCATCCTTCATTTTCGACCATAACCCACCCACATTCATCGATCACAGCAACCCTACCTTCCTACCCATCCCCTTTCTTTCACATTTGAGCTCCCATACCCCCTCATTTGAAGCTCAAAACCATGTAAGCTCTCTAACCCATCCATTTTCTTCCCTTTCCTTCTTTAAACCTTGCCTTTTGGGCCTTTACAATCCCTGTTGAGGCTCAAGTCCATGAAGAACCAAAAACTCCAGCCCCTGTTTCCCCTTATCCTCATTTTTCATGGCTCTATCCGAGCTTGTACGGCTATTTTCTTAGAGGCCTAATCATCCATACTGTTGTTTTGTTGTTTGCATGGGTTACCGTCTTTGGATGTTTTTGTTTTCATGTTGAAGGGTGTAGTAGTTGGTAGAATGTTTTAAATGTTTGGGAACATTTAGGGCCCGTTCGGCCAACTGCATTAGGTGAGTTAGGTGGATAGAATTGTATAAGTAACAATAAATGTATGTATAAGGTATGGCCCCTAGATTGGGTGTATCCCATGTTTTCCATTGTCATGTTTGGAATGTATGCAATGAAAAGTATATCCTGGGTTTTCCTATTACACTTAGAAATTTATTATCCTGGGATTTGAAAATCCCATCTCACACTTTCCAACACAAGGCTCATTTTCCAAAGCCTATACCATTAATTTTAATCCCCTCCCACCCTCCTACCAAACATGCCATTCCCAATCCCAAAGTGGGATTAGCAATACAATCCCATTTAATACAACTTAAGACCACTGGCCAAATAGTGTTGAAGTGATAAAGTCCCTTGATATACATTAACCCACCACACTCTGATAGTTTAAGCTTTTAGAGTAAATGGTTGTTTGACAAATAGGCCCTTAGAGTTTTAGACCTAGAGCGGTGCTCCTAGATTTCAACAGACCTGACCGTATAGGAAATCCAATAAAGTAATAATGTGAACCCCAGGATCTTCTTAGCGAGTATGAACATGTGTGAAGTGCTCGAGCGTAGTTACATTCTAGTTCGGGCAACTCAATTCCAATTAGACAACGTTTGACCCTAAGAGATAAACAATTTCTTGTATTAGAAAGGGTATAAAATCATCTAGTGTATAAGCATAGACTACCACTACTCCTAAATTAAGACTAGACGACTGATTAGGCTAAGGAAGGTAAAGGACTAATTAATTACGCTAAGCCAATTGAATAATAGACTTAGTTATTCGGCTTAACTGACTCAGACCCACTACCCAACTTTCCTTCCGTGTTGGCCCTACCACTTACAACTAAAAGTTTATAACTTCGTCTTTGAGAAGTATTAGGAGTATATAGCCGATAGAGACTGTTTTTCAGGCCTAAGGAATTGCCCAAAAGGGCAACAGATAGTTAGGAATTAGGTCCCAAATCACATACCATGTCGGCATACATATTGAGCATATGAACGTAGAAAGATAGCCTACTTGTTAAGCTAGACATGATTAAATAGGATAAGTCTGGACCGTGACAAAACTCCTTGGTAGAATTAGGCATCTTGCCACAAACTCACACATGTCCCTGAATCAACCACAATACTCATCATCTTTAGCTCCTTTCTATAACCATAGGTACCAATGCCATAGCACACATCATCGATGAAAGGAAGACAAATGTATTGGAAAATCGTATCCCATTTCGTGTCAAGGATATGTCCTAAATTACACCTTATTCCGACATACGGATCAGGACATAGATCTTGAACCCTGGAGGTAGAAACAATTTTTTTAGGGGGGTAGAACATTATGAACCCAATCTAATTAGGTCGACTAATACACTTCTTTGATCTGGGTGGCGCAGCGGAAGCGTGGTGGACCCTTGCCCCACTGGCCCGGATCGAATGGAGTTGATCCAGACTATAGGTAAAGACAGGTCACTAAATAGGATGAGCTACCCTATCTTGGACATAGAATGAGACGAGAATTTTCTTAGACCAAGACCTAAAGGGCAACCCGAGAAATAGGACATTTGAACCTTTCTGTGATGGGCATTCCCTAAGTTTTAGAGTGATTGGATTACGGAGTTATTGAAATATACAACTGCGAAACATTCGCGGCTTGACCAAATTCTCAATCTGGGCGACTACCAATGGACTCACTACTTGGCCGAGCAGAAGACTAGGATCCACCAGGATTCGGAAGGGATACGATGAGCTTTCTACCCTGGCCCGGTAGATGATCGATGTATCGGGATCAAGCCCACTATAACCGTCTCTCCGTGTTGGTCAAACATTGAAAACAGCTATCTTACTCTAACTAGTTGGGAATCGAAGTCAAGACTCCAAATGGGGAAAGAAATCCATTGTAGCAAACCATCAGGATATAAGCAAGGGATAAAGAAATAAGTTTTAAGGGGGTAGACTAAAATGAACCAGGCTAGTATATACCCTACCACGCGTAGAAACTCGAAATCAATAAAACTTAGGCAAAAGAAATAGTTAAATCTTTCCTTATTACCCTTAGGCAATTTCGGGGACAAAATTTTGTTTTAAGGGGGATAGATTGTAACATCCCAGATTTTTGTCAACCTGGAATTAGACGTCCTTAGGCAATGGGTCGCTCCTGACACCTTATTAACTTGTCAGAACTCAATCCCACAGTCTAAGATCGCTTCTTAACCCATTTCCTTCACAAATCTCACCTTTCACCACCTCGTTCTTTAAATCCTTCTAAGTACTTTCATATTAAACACTATTTTAAAGTTTAGGTGATGAAGAAGAATACTTAAACCAAACATAACTACAAAGGCCCAAGTCCCACCTCAGACAGAAATCTTACAGGACTAAATCCTTTAGAAATTTGACAAAGTTAACTAAGTGCTAAACTAGTTAGCCATGAAATCCGCTAGAATCGCTTTAAATACGATCTGCAAGACCCAAAACTTGTAGAATCATTGACGCTAAGTTACCCTAAAATCTAGGATCAATCTCATTACCCAGCTGCTCTCGGGAGCATCTCGAAACTCCGTATCAATCTGGACTGCACGTCGGAAGTCTGATTAACACGAAGTTAAGGAATTAGGACCGCCTTGCTGGGCTTGACAACCATCTCAGAAATCAAATCCAGATAGTGTCCCAGTGCTATTCGCTTGTGCTCGGAGCGGAGAGTGTGGGAAATGTGAAAATATTTCTAAATTAAATTCAAAATAAATAAATCTGAGACTTGTCGCTTGCGGGTCAGTATTAAGCAACCTGACCATCAGAATCAGACCAAATTACACCCTCGGATCAGGGATATTTTCCCAAACATATCCATGTACTCGAAATCTCTGATTAACATCCACTGACCGTTGAACTGAAACTGGTCCGCCACGTGCGATCTGGAAACCCGACTGGAACGAAACCTCAGCTGAACCTAGATCCATCGTCTGTGAGCTTAAGTCCGACCTTTGGCTCAAGGGGGGCCGTCAGAAGTGCTCCGTTGAGCTGGAAAAGTGTCGCTTTGGTTATAACCTAAGTATACCTTGACCATAAGTCTATTTTAGTGAGATTTTAGGCTATATAAGGACCTTAGAACCCTCTCTCTCACAGCCATACGAATTTGAGAGAAACCTTAGAGAGAGAAGAGAGAAAAGAGAGAATATGAGAGAGAAGTGGGAGCATCTCCCTGCCATGCTTCCCTGCTGCTACACGAGCTTAACCACTCATTTCTAATCGCTTTCCCGGCGATTCCGGCATCATTTCTAGGTAAGAAACCCTAACCCTAATCTGTTTTAGGGTTTTGACAGTTGTAGGTTATGAAATAGCTAACCTATTTCATTCTATAGGTTGTCAAACTGTCGTATTCGAAAGCTTAGCGAATCTATCGACTCCGTTACGATTCTACGACAAAAGGTGTGGACTTTAGGTGTATAGGTTATGGTTTTCAACACTTTCAATGTCAGATAATGATAGATTCATGATCTGCATACAATTGCACATGTACAAAGTGCTGTCTGTTTTCCGTTTCGATTAAAGACGTAGAATATGGAATTTTACATACTCTAGGTATTTATAGAAAGTACTGTATATGTATAAATTTTGGAAATGTATTTGCCATAATTATTTGTTGTATGAATATATTATATATGAATAAAATACTTGTTTGGCGAAAGGACTCGCCCTAATATATGTTTTGTTAATATACATTATGTATGTGAAAATAGTGTATTCTAAGTGTTTGTTAAAATGACTGAATGAGTATAGAATTCTCATTCGTGCTCGCCATGACTAATTGTCATGGATATATGATTGTTGTATTGGCGATACCCCTTTGACGAAAGGATTTGCCCTAAATCACGCCACGGCCAATATACACTATATATGTTACAATGTGTGGCCCAAGTATTCGTGAAAATGACTGAATGAATATGGAACTTGGATTCATGCTTGCCATGATTATCCGTTGTGGGTGCACGCGTGTTATAATTGGGGCAACTCCCTAGTGAAAGGGTTTGGCCTAATGCCTATGTGATCAACATATGTCATGTATGTTGATGTATGTAGTTTAAAGTGTTTGTTGAAATGTCTGAATGAGTAGTAATTAGTAAATTGTAATGTATAAGGGTGTTGAGATATGATTCTCAACTTCTTTAACTATGTGTATGATTTCTTTAGATATCTGTGTGATTAGGAATTGAATATGTACAACTCATGCTTATGTTGTACTTCATAACATGCTCAACTGATTGTATGATTTTATCTGTGTAATGTATATGTTTAAATTCATGTTTGTGTTGTATTCCATAAGTGTTGTGAAGGGTGATGGGGGAGTGGTGTAACAAGTGCATGCAACAGCCCTAACAGCCCTAAGCGGATGTTATCAGACTTTAATTATATGATTTGAATCTTGATCCATTACTGCTTTACCTATTTGCAATTGAATGAGTTTGGGACTATGTTTATAGTCCAGACAATCGGTACCAGACTTGAGATCGTGGTTGAGATTCATTTCACCACGTAGGATGTGTTTGACGAACCCGAGTCATGCGTTGCTTGTTGGCAGTGGTTAGGCCACACGAAGTGCTTATGCACTTCATGTCGTACAACTCAACGGGCGCTCGAGCTAGTTAGGCTCATTAAGTAACCCGATATGTCTAATGTATGTTCACCATGTTTGGACACTACTGCTTGAACCCAGGGTACCAAACTTACCAGTGGAATCCCGTTAACCATGGTACCTCGATCCGCTAAGACTCATGAGCCGGGCATGGTGGTATGGGACATCGTGGTCGAGCTGTCGGCTTACGCTGGGGCCACATGCCTCCCCATAGTGACCAGTGAGCAACCAGACTCATGAGCCGATTATGGTGGTATGGGACACTATATTTGTGCTGTCGGCCTACACTGATAAGGTGATGGGGGAGTGGTGTAACCTTTGTGCGTAACAGCCCTGACAGCCCTTTGTAGTGACCTCGAGCATACTCTGAATTTGCGGTGAGGCGACGAGTTTGCCGCAGTGTATAGGGTATGAACTAGGCCTGTATCAGCTTTGTGATGAACCGCTAAAAAGGTGATGGGGGAGTGGTGTAACCATTGTGTGTAACAACCCTAACAGCCTTTGTAGTGACCTAGAAACACACCATCGTATGAGATTAACTAGGACTGACGACCCTAGAATGGATCATGTTTAGGAATGATACAAGGGAGGTACCTTAGTTTCCCAATATTACTGTTTGAAATGGACTAATAACTACTTGGTAATCATGCTCATCATCGCACTGCATGTGCCTGGTAGATGTGGAGCACTGGGGGATTAACGCATATCGCAAATGTAAGATGGTATCGCATGAGGGTGGTTTAGCAAGGGCATTCATCATGTCATTTCATACTTGCATTAAATAAGAGTAGTTAGGATTGTTTGATTGTACTGCTTTATCATTACTGCTTGACTGAGTTGATAACATGTTAACCTATGCTTTATTGTTCCACTGAGTTGATCACTCACTCCCACGTTACGGGATGGTGTTGTACACACCAACCAGACTTGTTTGAGTTTCAGATGATGGCGATCTTTATGAAAGCGGAGTGGACTTTATAGAATGAAGAGGATTCCTCCTTTATGCAGTTTCAGGCGGCTTCATGTGAGCCGTGTCTTGATCGACGGGGTTATAGGGATGTTGACTAGAGGACCTTACACATTTGGTATATTTTAGAATTGTATTTGTAATTATTTAACCTGGTAACGTTATCATGCTCTGGAGACTCACCACAGTTTATATATTTTATCTATCTATCACAGTCTTCCGCTTGCAAATTTAACTGTCTCTGGAGTATGATATGTTATTTTGGCTTAATCTCACTCATGTTCACTACTCTAATATAGTCAACATTCAATCATCATTCATTTTGTTGCATAAGTGATGCGTTGGAACTCGGGAGTTGAGTTTATGCTCGACCCCCGATTTTCAGGGTGTTACAATTCTGTTTGTGGGGAGCTCGCAGCGTTCATTGCTTATTGGCTAAGCATAGTGGTCCTCCCAAGTTCTAAGTCAGCAGATGCCATCCGCCCTTTGTTGTTTGTAATAGCAGGTGCTATGGCTGAGGGAGTCAAATATTCTCTTGCTCCTCCCACTCTATGCTCAATTTATAGAGGTTTTAGAGAGATTGCTTCTCACGTAAAAAGCCCCTCTGTTGGTTCTGCTTTGACTTATATGCCATGGCATTACTTTCTTGGCTGGCTTGGTGTCTATTTCCCGTGGACTTTCGAAGTGACAGAAAAAGCTTACGTCTATCCTTCTCAAGTCCCTCTCAATTTTTTCCAAAAGAGAGTCATGGCAAAGAGATCCTACGACTGGGCAAAAGATGCTACCTCTTCTGATGCGAAGATAAATTATTTTCAGTTCTATCTGCCTCATTACACCGAAGACACAGAGAAATCAGACACAGAATCGCTCACCATGGTATAAAGGGGATTCTTTCTGTCAATTAGATCATGCAGCCTCCCATCAAGGGAAGGGACAAAGTTCTGGCGAGAACCATACTATCCTAGCTGTTTTGCTCATCAATTCAGCTTTGATCAGGCAGTGCCAGAAGATTGTGGGCTTGTTACTCGAAGAATGCGGAGCTACGGCACAGGCCCATTTAATTGGGTAATGGTTTGGAAGCAATTGTTAGGCCGAGCCAATTCTTCCTTCATCATCCCAGGCTGCGATCGTGCCCCTAGGGCCTCATATAACCATATGAGATGGTGGGTGCACCAATCATACTTGGTAAGAAAAGGTCTGCCAGTGACTAAGCCTAAATGGCTTCCACCTCCTAGGCTCAAGGGTCGCACCATTGAAGAGGGAGTCGGTTTCATAGCGGAGACCAGTCATGCCCCTTTTTCCGATCATCACTGTGTCAAGATATCTGTGGACGAACCTATTCGTGAGGTGAAGCCTGACAACACTCTCGAAGGATGGATAACATATGGTGATATTCGTGAGTTTGAACAAATTCCTCTCCATCGTCCATGAAGAGCAGAAGTTATAGAAGATGCTTCCCCTCCGCTAGAGAATATCACCAATCCTCAAGATCAGCCCACTTCTTCTACCCATCCTCAACAACTGCCGACTTCTTCTCCTGTCCCCAGGACTGTCTCTCCTCAACAACAGTCGACTTCTTCTCCAATGACAAGATCTCGAGCACGCGCCCAAGCTTCTCCCCAAGAAGGGACTACTACTACTGCTTCTCCAATTTTGGCCACCGCAGATCCTCAACTGGAGAGCCACCAGTCTCTTCCTTCTAGAGGGAAACAAGTTGTTAAAGAGTCCAGTGAAGGAGATTCGGATGGTGAAAGCTCAACTTCTTCGTCTGGACATACTATTTCCGATGAAAACGAGACAGAGGGAGAAGATCAAGATGATGATTACGAGGAGGGAGAAGTCGATATTAGCACTGAAGATAATATAATTGCAAAAGATGTTCCTGCTGATGAAGGACATATCCTCTCAACCTCTGAGGCTGTTCCTACAAAAACTTCACCCATTGCAGGGGAAGAAGAAGAAGAACCCCTGATTATGGGGAATATGGTTATTCGCCATGTAAGAAAACCTTACTGTCTTTATTTACTTTCGTTCTTTTCTCCTTTCCTGTCTTAAACATTCTATTTAAGGCTATCATGTTGCAAATATGGAGGCAAATACCACTTCTCCAGCAGACTTACCTCCCGTTGTACCAAGGGTTTCACCAAGGTTCTCGATGCCTCCGCGAGCAGTGGCACATGAAATTGCTTTTCCGGTAAAGTCGATTGATTTACCAACTCCCACCACTGTCGATTCAAGTTCCGAAGCCAAGGCTCCATCTTTTGCTGAGATGGTGGAACCTGGTCCTTCTATCGTTAGAGAATCGCAACTGCCCGCTGTTTCAGTATTAGCAGAGGGTATATCTTTTTCCTCGTTCATACTTTCCATATTACCTGCACTTATAGTTTTATTATAACTTTACATCTCCTATTACTTAATAGGGAACCTACCTCAGAGTGGTGGGGCAAGTTCTGGCTCTATTGGGACTTCATCAAATGTGTTGTCCTTTGAGAAAGTTTCTGCGTACAAATTGGTGCTGATCAGGAACTCCATATTAGCTATTGTCGAGATGTTCAAGGATCCAGATCAATGGTCAGATTTGGCTGTCGCTTTGGATGTTTTGGATGGTGCTTCTCGGATGGCTAAAGTCAATGTCTCTTCTGTACGCGATGCTCTTCTACGATTTCATAATTCAATAATTTCCTTATCATCAGTTGAGACCGCGATTGTTCCACCCGAAATTTTAGAATACAAGAAACAACTCGCACTCTCTAAGGAGAAAGTGTCTCAGATTGATCCCATTGTCTCCAGCCATGACCAAGAACAACTATCTCTGCGAGAGCAGCTAAAGACTTTTGCTGATAATAAGACGGCTATTCAGGATCATATTACTCTTTTGAAGCAAGAGATAACCCAATTGGAGAAGCAAAGTCTGGAGGAAGATCTGAACATTGAAAGAGTATAAGAGTTTAGGCATAAAAAGAAATGATAAATGAAGAAAGGATTGAAGCTAAAGAAGATTGAAAAAATAGAAAGAAAATAGAAAATGAAGAAGAATGAAGTATCTTTAGGGTGGTTTGTGCGGGTTCGCGCAAACGATATTGATTGCACAGAACCACGCAAACAAGATACCAGTTGCGCGGGTTCGCCCAACTGACTTCGAGGACTTGTTCTTTGCAAAAGATCTGAAGCGGTGAAAGGTGGACCCCATGACACCAAAATCGAGGTTCCACACGTGCGAAGGCCTATAAATACCTCCTTCCCCCTTCATTTGCGGGGATCAAAGATTTTGGAGAAGAAGCAGAGCAAGAAGGGAGATTGAAGGTAGGAGAGAGGAAGCAACAAGGGTTTGTGCGAGTCCGCGCAACCCATATCAGTTGTGCGGGTCCGCGCAACCAGACTACCCTGCAGTCTATGATGCTATGCTGCTGATATGCTGCCGAAATGATCAAATCTCTGGATTTTCTTCTGTCCAAGCTTCAGGAGGAGAAATTAGTTGAAGAAATCTATGTCATATCCCTCCTAAAGAGATGATCAAATCGCAAGTTGAAGTGCTGCTGGATTTGACATCTGACTTGGACATTTGAACTTTGTTGATTTTTGTATTATTAAATAATCTATCTTAGAATCAAGATCTATCTTAGAATCAAGGGATACTTGAGGATGTAAATGAACTCGGTGTTAATAATACGATGATTGTTCTAGATGAACTCTTTCTTTGTTACATTTAAATAAGATAATCTCCCAAATTGAAATACATTTGTTTCTTGTTCAAAACAAAATGGCGACTCTGCTGGGGAACTTTATCTTATTTAATGTTAAACATTGAGATAGTTATAGAACTTTCATTGTAGTTTGGCATCTTTCTGACACCAAAATGGTGACTCTTAGTGGAAACATCCTCCCCTTCATCTCTTAGATAGATTATATTCATTATATTCAAAGAAATGACTATAGTTTTGTGTTTCATTCCGAAGGTAAGGAGATAAGATTATGAACTACGATCAAATGGCGAACTCAGCGATGAAAATAAACTTCTATTTCACCGCAACTAGATTTATGGTGGAATATGTGCCGAGCCAGCCGCCGAAGTGTAAAACTCAGTCTTCGGTATACAAAGACGACTCAGCTCAAACAATAGTTGGAGTTGTATCTGCGTCACCTTAAGTATCGAAAGACGGCGAGAATTGGACCGTCATAACATCTCGACGAAACAGGGCTCAAAATGCAAGAAACTTGAGAATGGGTTTGCCTTCGCTATGGACCAGAGGACCGGTAACACGAACCGCCGCCAGAAAGAATCCTGAATTGGCCCCTCCCGCAATATATCCTAGACATGTGGGTCCATAATCAGCATCACGTGATTTCCTAGCTCTAATTGCTTCAAGGGCTAGATGGACAAATGAACAAAAGGGAAAAGCGTTACTCGCGGAATCACCAGCTCCTACATCATCGCAATCAAATAGCTGCAGTGAAAGTATGGGAAAATCAAGCGGGGCTCTCCTCCTGGTGACCCCCATTTCGTCAACATACTCTTATCCCGTTCCGGTTACAACTTCATCAAAAAGTGGGGAAGCCACAGTACATATGGCTGAAACAGATCAGAGGGCTACGCCGACTACGAAAGACCGCATGAACAAAATGGCGTAGGCATAGAAAGCATTGATGGAAGAATGTAGAAACCTCAAAGAAGCCCTAACAACTCTTGCGCATGATGTAGCTCAGATAGTGGCTCCTCCGGTAACAAGTATGATGAATGGACAAGAACACCGCCTTGAAGATTTTCAACCACAAGGGGTAAGGTCGCTCGGATCTGCTCCAGCAGTACAGACTATAACTCAAGAAGAAGTACGACAGGTTGTTGAGGAAGCCATCAAGATGGAGAGGGAATGCAAAAATGTTGGTTGATTCCGATATCAAACACCCTATCCACGGGAAGTAGAAGATGTCCCATTCCCGACCAACTTCAAACATCCAGATTTTCAAAAGTTTAACGGAGAAGGGTCGCCTGAAGAGCATTTGATGCACTTTATTACCAGCATGGGTAATTTCTCCACAATACTGCAATACTACCTATGTTTGTTCTGGTCATCTCTGACAAGCAAAGCATTTCGATGGTATACCAGTCTAGCTCCGGGGTCGATACGCACATGGGAATAGATGAAGGATGCCTTTATGTCAAATTTCTTTTCTTCAGAGCATGATGTTAGCATCACGGAGTTGGCTTCAGTATGACAGAGAGAGGGTGAATAAGTGGAAAAGTTTATAGACTGGTGGAAGATGTTGGGAGCCTCATGTGGGTGGTTACCCGAAGAAAAAGAACAAGTGAAGATGTGTTTGAATTCCATGGAAGCGGGAATTGCGTTCGGTCTTACTAGCGCCGATATTAAGACTTTCTGTGATTTAGCTACTAAAGCTCATGCTCTAGAACTAATGACCCGAAAGATATCAACATTTCACTATGAAACGGCTAGAAGGGGATCCACGAGGTTAATCACAAATATTGTGGACTACGATAAAAGAAGTTAAGAAACAAGAGATTCAAGAGTAAAAGGGACCGAACGAAAGGAAGAAGCAAGTCGCCCTAGAAGTAGATTCATAGGAAAAAGGCCCAGATCACTTAATTCTCATGAAGGATTTACGTTCGATAAAGAAGATGGTCTTCCTATGATGAACCAGTTGTTGAAAGTCGGAACAATTGAATTACCTACGCCTAAGCACCCTGAAGATGTGGGAAAATTAAGAGAAAGAGACTTCTGCTGCTATCATCGTCTGGTGGGGCATCTGATAGAAAATTGTTATACGTTAAAGTGCATAATATAGAGAATGATAAATAGGGGCGAAATAATGATCAGAAAAGAAAAAGAAAGGGATGCAAAGGTGACAGTGAATGTGCTGATAGTTCGAGATAGTGTTCATGAAAGAGCAGGGGAAGAGAATTGTGAAATGACGAGAAAAGTAGCAATGATTACACTACGATTGGGAAAAAGGATGGCAAGTCCCTTGAAGTAGAAAGTCGGGGTGACAAGAACTGAGGTCGTCAGGGATCAGCGTGGTCGTGACATGGGAGAAGAGAAGAACGAGACAGTGAAAGTGGCTTATGATGTCGTGAATCATTTAAAGAATATACTGGCTCGGTTAAGTGTTTACGATGCATTAAAATTATCGGAGGGCTTTTGGCAAAGTTTAATTCAAGCGTTATCTGACCACAATGTTAGAGAAACATTATTAGTGGAGATGGAACATGAAAGAAGCAGAGGATGGGAAGACTGATGCCAGTAGTCTCTTTCTCTAACGACGATCTAGCTTATGGGACATAACAGACCATTGATGATAGTGGGCCATGTCTGCAGTAATGAAGTAAAAAGAATTATGCTGGATAATGGATCAGCAGTGAACCTGTTACCATTAACAATGTTGAAAAAATTAGGTTACCAACGTTCTGAATTGCGCCCTAGTGGAATGATGATACAGGGCTTTAATCAAGACGGGCAGCGTGCACTCAACAAAATTACGGTGACATTGGAAATAGGTGACTTAACTACTGATGTTGTTTGCCATGTAATCAGTGCTGTCACGACATATAACCTTCTCCTGGGTAGGCCCTGGATGCATCACTACGGTATCATACCTTCAACTCTTCATCAATGCTTCAAATACTGCAGGAATGGAATATAATATAAGGTAATGGCCGATGCAAGACCATACACAGAAGCCAAAGCTTTCTTCGCAGATGCTAGTTATTATGACGGATTTTCCAGTAGGGAAGAGAAAAGAAGTGACGAAAGCAAAACTCTGAAAAATGTTCATGAAGAAGCGATAAAAGGAGAACTTGAAAAGGTCGGATCATCTGAAATTTTAGAAGCAAGGAAGAAATTCTATTTCGTGCCAAGACATCTGAGGCAGCCAGGGTAACCCCCATTAATGTTACTATCACTTGAGCAGTTGAAAATCCTGCAATCAAACAATACAGTACCATTACCATATGCTGAGAGGAATAAGCCATTCCCTGTTGTCCCAGGAAAGTTTCGCGTGGAATCCAATGCAAGATATCCAGAGCCAATTGAATTCTATGCCTCTTTGGAAGAAACGACAAGAATGAGAACTGAAGAAAATGTGTACCAGGAAGAGCAAACGTCACGTGATTTCAAGAAATACAGTTCAACAAGCAGGAGAATGATGAAAAGGATGGGTTTTGATGATGCAAAGCCAACTGGTTTGAATAATGGGAAAGGAATTCAGGTGCCTATTGGAGTTGGCCAGAAGAAGAGAGAAAGGTTTCGAGGATTGGGGGCAGAATCTTCAGTACATATGGTCACAGCTGGACAGCTATCAGAGGTAAATGCCGAAATAGTCAAACATCCTGAGACAGCACCGAAATAGATAGAAGACGGGGGTAGCCAACGATCAACAGTTTGCGAGAGGTGAATTTGGCCACGGACGAAGAACCGAGAAATACATTCATAAGCGCTGGTCTTCCTAAAGAAGAAGCCAAAAAGTATATCCAACTGTTGAAAGAAAATAAAGATGTCTTCGTTTGGACATATGCGGAAATGCTAGGTTTGGAGCCTTCAATAGCATTGCATCGATTGAATATTTCTAAGGACAAAAGACCGATTAAACAAGCGCAAAGGCAATTTCATCCAGATCTGGTCCCTCTAATAGAGGAAAAAGTGAATAAATTGACTAAAGTCGGATTTATTAGAGAGATGAAATATCCTAGGTGGATATCGAATATTATCCTAGTAAAAAAGAAAAGCGGACAAATCAGGGTGTGCGTAGATTTTAGAGATTTGAATCAAGCTTACCCGAAAGATGATTTTCCCCTCTCAATAATGGAACTATTGATTGATAGTATGACGTAATATGTTGTAATGTCTTTCATGGACGACTATGCTGGTTATAATAAGATCAGGATGGCACCCGAAGATGAAGAAGCAATGGCATTTAGGACTTCGCTGGGAATTTATTGTTACAAGGTGATGTCGTTCGGTCTTAAGAATGCCGGAGCGACATATCAAAGGGTAATGCAAAATATTTTTCAAGATATGATACACAAGCATGTTAAATGTTACGTTGATGATCTGGTAGTTAGATCAGGTAGTCATCAGGAGCACCGCGAACATTTGAAGTCGATCTTTCGTTGGCTCAGAAAGAAGTAGTTAAAAATGAACCCGGCTAAGTGCGCTTTTGGAGTATTGTCAGGAAAGTTTCTTGGCTTTGTCATCAGACACAGGGGGATTGAAATCGACCTAGGGAAAGTCAAGGCCTTCCAAGATATGCCACCTCCGAAGACATTAAAAGAATTGAAAAGCCTGCAAGGGAAGCTGGAGTATATTCGTCATTTTATTTCAAATCTGGTGGGGAGGTGTCAGCTGTTTTCACACTTAATGAAGAAAGGAACAGAATCGTATGGGACAGAGCCTGTCAGAATGTGTTTGATTTAATAAAAGAGTTGCTAAAGAAGCCTCCGGTATTGATAGCTCCTATAAAAGGTAAACCACTTATCTTATATATATCTGCGGCTGAAAACTCGCCGGGAGCCTTGTTAGCACAGGTGAATGAAGAAGGGAAAGAAACTGCTCTCTACTATCTGAGCCAAACTCTGATGGGTGCGGAATGCGACTATTCTCCGATCGAGAAAGAATGCTTGGCATTAATATTCGTAGTACAGAAATTGAGACATTATTGTCTCTCCCATGATATAACTCTAATCTCAAGAGAAAATCCGATAAAGTTTTTGATGATAAGGCCGATATTATCAGGAAGATTGGCGAAATGGATGCTGTTACTTTCAGAGTACATAATAACCTATGAGCCGGCAAAAGCAGTGGCAGATTTCTTGGCAGCGCATCCAGTAACAGAGAGCAAGACGGTCTGTGATGATTTTCCCGATGAATAGGTAATGATGACCGAACCATAAGGGCCATGGCAGATGTACTTCGATGGTGCTTCTCGAACGGCAAGAACGGGAGCAGGAATTGTCTTCATCACGCCTCAGGGTGATTTATTACCCTATTCTTTCACATTGGGCATCGCTTGCACAAATAATGAAGCTAAATATCAACCTCTCATCATTGGAATGAAAATCGCCCATGAAATGAAAATAAAGATGTTGCAAATTTTTGGAGATTCCAAGTTGATTATAAATCAGTTAATGACCGAGTTTGAAATAAGAAAGCAAGAACTCTTGCCATATTGTCGAAAAGCCCAACAGTTACTTGAGCAATTCTATCATGTTGAAGTCAAGCATATACCTCGATCTGAGAATGCAAAGGCAGATGCTTTGGCTAGTTTAGCAGCAGCTCCGTCCTGCTCAAATCGAAGCCTGCTCCAAGTAACCATTGAAGAAAGAAGATTTCTGCCCTCTCTTGAAACTGTTGATGAAGTTATCAAAACACTTCCTATATCGTGTTTAGAAGTGACAACGGATGATTAGAGATAACCATTCGTAGATTACCTTAAATATGACATCTTACCAGAAGATCCGGTACAAAGACAACAAATCAGGCAACGAGCAAGTAGATTCATCATTTATAGTGAGGTGCTTTACAGAAAATCTTACAACGGAACGTTATTACATTGTCTTGACGAACAAGAAGCAAGTCAAATGCTACGAGAAGCTCACTCCAGAGAATGTGGAACACACTAGGCCGGATGAAATTTATTTCATCGAGTACATCGAATGAGGTATTATTGGCCTACGATGTTCAAAGATACGATAGATTATGCAAAAAGGTGTTATGAATGTCAGATTCACGGGGATGTCATGCATGTTTCCCCTGAAGATCTCCATCAAACGGTCACTTCTTGGCCTTTTGCCACTTGGGGACTCGATGTCATTGGGCCCATAAATCCACCTTCATCCAAAGGAAAGCAATACATCCTGGCTGCGACAGACTATTTCTCTAAATGGACAGAAGCGATTGCATTGCGTAATGTCAAAGAGAAAGATGTAGTCAATTTCATTCGACATGCAATAATATATCGCCATGGCATCCCAAAGAAGATTGTTATCGATAATGGTACCCCCTTTAAAAATAAAGGCATGGAGAAACTGTGTCAAAAGTTCAGTATTCACCACTTGTTTTCGACACCTTACTATCCGCCGGCAAATGGGTTAGTAGAGGTGTTTAATAAAACGATTGTGAAGATACTAAAAAAGACGGTGACTGGAAATAAACGCGACTGGGATGAAAGGTTGCAAGAGGCATTATGGGCGTATAAAACCACCCACCGAACGGCAACAAGTGCAACACCATACTCACTTGTTTATGGTGTAGAGGCGGTTGTTCTGATCGAAACATAAATCATGTCACTCAAAGTAGCCGTGCATCAGTCAATCACAGATGATGAAAATGCAAAGATAAGACCAAGAGAATTGGACGTACTCGACGAGAAGTGCTTGGCAGCTCAATAATGATTACGGTCGTATTAAGCAAGAATATCAGCTACTTTTAATAAACAAGTGAAGTATCACTCTTTTAAAAAAGGAGATATGGTGCTAATGTTGAAAAGACCAATAGTGGTGACCCGTAGAACAGGGGGCAAGTTTGAGCCTAAATGGGATGGGCCATACATTATAAGGGAAGTATATTCGAATGGGGCATACAAAGTGATTGATCAAGATGGACAGGGTATTAATATATCAGTTAATGCGCGCTTCATCAAGAAGTATTATCCCTAAAGATGGTTCTGATTTTGATCTAGAGGACTATTGCCATAATGCCTTTACATCAAAAGGGGGCAAAAGAGCTGTGAAAGACAAAAGTCATATACTCTCCTTCATGTGAATGAATAAAAGGTTCATGTTTTTAAGAAAAGCCTCTCAAACATATCAGAAGCATCGAATTGTTGCCGATTATGGCCGACATTGATGACATTGACAATTATCGTCGAATCGCGAAGCGCCGATGACTATCACCGAAACTAACAACTATCGTTGTTATTATCAGTCACTCATTTTATCAAATTATCAAAATTGCTATCATCACCAAGCTGACACACTATTTTAAACATAATATGGATGTTCTCAGAACATTGTCAGCAATGGCGAAATATCAATTATTGATTCACCAATTTTGGCGATGGAACAAACTATATAGCCAACCACATATAAAGCTAATGACAGTAATAGTAGCTTACTTCTTGAGGCAACGTAGCCAAGCCCTATACGGCCAACTACACATAAAGCCTATCTCCATCGCCATTCGGGCAGCGGTGAGAAGCCAGTGGCCTTAAAAAGCCCGTGAAGGCCATCGTACGCATACCCATGCGGGCAGCGGATGAAGTCAGTGACTGAAAGTCCTAAAGGAACAAAAAGTCCTCGATGACTAATTATGCGTAACACCCATGCCATCTGTATAGATTTCCGACAGTGTCATAGGGAACAGATGAAATTGCCCTCCCATGAATGGGCTCGACCTTGCAGACAAAGAAAAAGCGGGCTGCAGTGTGCGCTCTTTGGTCGTTAACCATAGATAGGCCAACCATGCATAAGACCCCCTAGGTCCTTGGCTTGATTTCAGTAGTAACTCGTGAGGAATGGCCTAAACCTACTCATTGATGGACTGACGACCTAGTATTTGGTGCCCCAAAGGTCACCTTGTGTGCCCCGTGAACTTTAGAGAGTTACTGCGGCCAACCTTGTGCGTAAATCCAACCGAGTTCACGGCTCCGGTAGCTTCACTGGGCCCCTCTGATGGATCGCGGTTTGTGAACTCACCAGGCTGTGAAAAGTTCAGTGAACTCATATGAGTACAAAGACTATCACGTGAGACTCGACTCCACTACTCAAGAGTCTAAAAAACTGGGTGGTTCCACTACTCAAGAGCTTAAACTGTGTGTGATCATCTAACTGAATTGAAACCTAGTACCGCCTATCAAAACCAGAACCACATAGACAACTCTAAACTAACGATCGTAATATGTTGATATTTATTTTTGTTATGCTCCATTAAATATTAGAGTATCTCGCAGTGCTTCCAGAATATTTCATATGAGAGTAAATAAATATGCTTGTAATAAATCATGACATAGACTATCTAAAAATACTGTGATACTTTCTTAAAAGGATACATGACTAGATGAAATATCCTCAAATATGCTGACTGTTTGATGAGATTACAAAAATCATGGGGTATTCATATTTGGAACAAACAAGCATGCAACATAAACCATGACTACATTAAGTTTGAATCAAAATGTTCAATATTCAAAACTTTCTGTACTGAGTCAAATGTCCTAAAATATGCTTATCTTTCTGAAGAGGATGAGTCTTCAATGACAATATGTTTATCTTTCTGAGGTGTACAACGATGCTCCTCCGCTTTTTGTCTTTTTGACTGCGAAGGCTCTTGTAATATTCGTAAAGGAGGAGGGAAGAACTGCAAGGGATCATTAGTCGCTGTCGGAGATTTGTGAGTGCCTCTTAAAGGAGTGCCAAAAGCTCTCCATCCTTCAAGAGTATCAGCAGGCTTTACTTCATAAGTGTTGTCTTCCAAAGAGATTCTTATGTAAAGTTGGCTTGAGGACGGGGCACTATTCACTTCTTCGAAGTAGCCAATATCTTGGTCCTTTTGGTAATATTTCAACTGAGGAGGAGGGATCCATATAGCATGATTCACTGGGTAACATTGGTCTACCAAGTAATATTGATGGACCCACCAGCGCATCCAACAGTAAGAAACACTGACTGGATAGTCATAACCGGGAATGAGGAAATGCGATCCAGTGTGAACGTTCAGAAGATGCTTCCATATTAGGGCCCAATTATATAGCCCAATGCCATAACTTCTCATTGCTCTGGTGACGACATCACAAGTCTCTGGTACCGTTTGATCAAATCCGAACTGGCGAGCGAATCTATTGGGATAATATGGTTCACACTAGAATGTGTTATTCTCTCTCAGAGGAAGGGTACTGGATCTGATAGAAATAAGGAAAGAATGTTCACCGGATGAGATAGAATCATCTTCAGGATAGCTAAACATTAGGAATTGATGAAATTCGACAAGATCATTGCTTTCTATTCTTCTAGAGACCCATCCATTTGATTTTTTAATCATATCTCTCGATTGGTAATGTTGAAGAGGAAGCTGGTTAGGGTTCAAGTATGCTCTTTCAGAATCAGCAAATGTCCAAGGAAAGTATACCCCTTGCCAGCCTACGAAGAAGTGCCATGGAGCGTAGACAGGAAAAGATTTAGAGATAGGATCCTTTGGACCAAGAATGACATCTCCAAAAGCACAATAAAGGGAGCATATAACTGAAGGAACTAACGAATATTTGCGACCTTCTTCCATCGTGCCTGCGACTACAAAGAAGGAAGGTCTGTTGATGTCCACTTGATTAGAATTCGGGAATATCACTAAGCTTAACCAATAAGTAAAAAAGGCGGCTAGTTCGCAAGAGGGACTATATTCCATAGTATGCTTGATGTTCTTGCGAATGGCCTTGAGCTCTAGATGGTTATGATCTGCGAAGCTGTCAAGATGAAGATATGATAATCAGGCTAAAATTATTCGATATTAAAATTTTAAAAATAGAAATCGAAAGGAGAATGACGTACCACAACTTTCGAGAAAAATAAGCCAACCATTCGAGAGAAGTAATGCGATCAGGATGAAGGAAGTTGGCTAATGCACTGAAGAGTTCAAGGGTAGTTCTAGAAATCTTGGATATGTCCCCTCCCGCCAATGCTAGAGTAAACTCTCCATTGTGCATCGAAAATGTTACCCATAATGGGGAGACCTGCTATGCAAAATAGATCCTAGAGGGTGATTGTAACGCCCTGAAAATCGGGGGTCGAGCATAAACTCGACTCCCGAGTTCCAACGCATCACTTATGCAACAAAATGAATGGTGATTGAATGTTGACTGTATTAGAGTAGTGAACATGAGTGAGATTAAGCCAAAACAACATATCATACTCCAGAGACAGTTAAATCTGTAAGCAGAAGGCTGTGATAGATAAATAATTATATAAACTATGATGAGTCTCCAGAGTGTGATAACATTACCAGGTTAAATAATTACAAGTACAATCCTAAAATATACCAAATGTGTAAGGTCCTCTAGTCAATATCCCAGAAAGCCCCATCGATCAGGACACGGCTCACAGGAAGCCGTTAGAAGACAACCAATACAAGTAGGCATCGTAGTCATTGCAAAGATCCAGCTCCGCCTTAGAAGTAACGTCGCCATCTGAAATCAGACAATGTCTGATGGGTGTTCGAAACACCGTCCCGTAACGTGGAAGTGAGTAGCTAACTGAGTGGAACAATAAAGTATAGGTTAACATGTTATCGACTCAGTCAAGCAGTAATGATAAAGTAGTATAATTAAACAGTCCTAACTACTCTTATTAATGCAATTATGAATGTAGTCATGATGTATGCCCTCACCACACCCTCCCTCGTACGACACCATCTCACGTTCGCGGCATGCTTTCATCCCTCAGTGCTCCACATCTTCCAGGCACATGCAATGCATGATGAGCATGATTACCGAGTTGTTATTAGTCCATTTCAAACAGCAGGATTGGGAAACTAAGGTACTTCCCTTGTATCATTCCCAAACATGATCCATTCTAGGGTCATCAGTCCTAGTTAATCTCAGACGATGGTGTGTTTTCTAGGTCACTGTAAAGGCTGCTAGGGCTGTTACGCACAAAGGTTACACCACTCCCCCGTCACCTCTTTAATAATTCATCACTATACAGAAACAGGCCTAGTTCATACTCCACACACCGCGGCAAAACTTTAAGGCTCACCGCTATTTCAGAGTATGCTCGAGGTCACTACAAAGGGCTGCCAAGGCTGTTACACACAAAGGTTACACCACTCCCCCATCACCTTATCAATGTAGGCCGACAACACGAATATAGTGTCCCATACCACCATAATCGGCTCATGAGTCTAGTTGCTCACTGGTCACTACGGGGAGGCACATGGCCCCAGCGTAGGCCGACAGCTCAACCACGGTGTCCCATACCACCATGCCCGGCTCATGAGTCTTAGCGGATCGAGGTACTATGGTTAACGAGATTTCACTGGTAAGTTTAGTACCCTAGGTTCAAGCAGTAGCATCCAAACATGGTGAACATACATTAGACACCGGGTTACTTGACGAGCCTGATTAGCTCGATGCACAATCAGCTGAACGGCATGAAGTACATAAGCACTTCGCGTGGCCTAACCACTGTCGCCAACTGACGTACGACTCGGGTTCGCCAAACACATTCTACGTGGCGAAATGAATCTCAACCACGATCTCAAGTCTGGTACCGATTGTCTGGACTATAAACATAGTCCCAAACTCAATCAATCCTTATTCAAAGCATGTGGAGTAAAGCATAATAAACCAAGTAATTAAAGCATGTTAACAAGTATGTCATAAAGCATGTTATATGGCATGTTATAAAGCACTACATAAATAGGAATACAAACACATATATTGCACAAGTAAGCGGTTTAAGTAAACAACCTCATGGAGGAAATCATACATGTCTCTAAGGAAGTTGAGAATCCCATCTCAACACCCTTAAACATTACAATTTACTAACTACTACTCATTCAGACATTTCAGCAAATACTTTAAAATACATACATCAACATACATGACATATATTGATCACATAAGCATTAGGCCAAATCCTTTCACTAGGGAGTTGCCCCAATTATAACACGCGTACACCCACGACGGGTAGTCATGGAATGTAGGAATCCAAGTTCCATATTCATTTGAACATTTTCACAAATACTTAGAATACACTATTTTCACATTCATAGTGTATATTAGCAAAACATATATTAGGGCGAGTCCTTTCGCCAAGCAAGTATTTTATGCATATATAGTATGTTCATATGGAAAATAATCATGGCAAACATATTTTCAAATTTTACATATATACGGTATTTTCTAGAATACACTATTTCTACATACATAGTGTATATTAGCAAAACATGTATTAGGGCGAACCCTTTCGCCAAATAAGTATTTTATCCATATATAATATATTCATACAGTAAATAATCATGATAAATTATTTTCAAAATTTATACGTATACAGTACTTTCTACAAATACCTAAAGTATGTAAAATTTCATATTCTTCATCTTTAATCGAAACGGAAAACAGACAGCACTTTGTACATGTACAATTGCATGCAGATCATGAATCTATCATTATCTAACATTGAAAGCGTTGAAAACCATAACCTATACGCCTAAAGTCCGTACCTTTTGTTGTAGAATCGTAACGGATACGATAGGTTTGCCAAGTTTCCGTATTCGGCAGTTTGGCCACCTATAGATCGAAATAGGTTAGCTATTTCATAACCTACAACCAATACAACCCCAAAACAAATTAGGGTTAGGGTTTCTTACCTAGAAACGAAGTCGGAATTGCCGGAGAAGTGATGAGAATGGGGTGGTGCAGCTTGTGTAGTGGCAGGGAATAGTAGTTGGGAGATTCTCTCACTTCTCTCACTCTTTTTCTCTCTTTTCTCTCTTCTCTCTCTAGGGTTTCTCTCAAATTTGTATGACTGTGAGAGAGAGGTTTCTAAGGTCCTTATATAGCCTAAAAACACTCCAAAACAGACTTCATGTCAAGGTATACTTAGGTTATAACCAAAGCGGACCTGTTTTAGCTCAACGGAGGACTTCTGGTAGGCCTCCTTGAGCCAAAGGTCGGATTTAAGCTCACAAACTATGGATCTAGGGTCCATTAAGTTTTTGTTATAGTAGGGTTCTCAGATCACGCGTGGTGGACCAGTTTCAGTTCAAAGGTCAGCGGATCTCGATCGGAGATTCCGAGTACATGGATATGTGTATGAAATTTCTCCTAATCCGAGGGTGTAATTTGGTCTGATTCTGACGGTCTGGTTGCTTAAAACTGATCCGCAAGCGAGAGGTGCTAGATTACTATTTGAGATATTTATTTGAAAAGAAATTCAAGTGTTTTCACACTCCTCGCTCCGGACTCAAGCGAATTACACTGGGACACTATCTGGATTTGATTTCCAAGATGATTGTCAAGCCCAGTGAGGCGGTCCTAAGTCCTTAACTTCGTATTATTCGGACTCCCGATGTGCGGTCCAGACCTGATACGGAGTTTCAACGTGCTCCCGAGAGCAGTCGGGTAATGAGATTGATCCTAGATTTTAGCGTAACCTAGCGTCAATGGTTCTATAAGTTTTGGGTCTTGCAGATCGTATTTAAAGCGATTCAAACGGATTTCGTAGCTAATCTAGTTTAGCACTTAGTTACTTTGTCTTATTTCTAAAGGATTTAGTCCTATAAGATTTCTGTCAGAGGTGGTACTTAGTCCCTTGTAGTTTGTATATAAAGTGATCCAAGTTATACTACTTAGCTAGTTTAAGATAGTGTCTAGGGTGAAAGTACTTAGAAAAATTGAGAGATCAAGGTGGTGAAGGGTGGGATTTGTGAAAGAAATGGGTTAAGAAGCGATTTTAGACTGTGGGATTGAGTTCTGACAAGTTACTAAGGTGTCAGGAGCGACCCATTGCCTAAGGACGTCTAATTCCAGGTTGGCAAAAATCTGGGATGTTATAGTGATGCTCATTTCACCGGAAGGAAGATGAAATGAAATAGTGATCGGAGACCAATGGTTGAGAAAGCCCCTGAAAATAGCAGCATCCACATGGAAATGTTCAGATGTGGTTATGATGGCATCGGAAAGAGAAATCTGCTCCAAAATGGCAGTATGCTTCTGAACAACAGCTCGAGCCCAGGCACTATAGAAATCGGGAAGAGACAGGAGTCCTGTAGCTGAGAAGTTCTCCGTGTTCCAAGGAAATCTCTCAGAGAAGAACAGTTATTGATCTGTCTCAAAATAATGGGTGGGAGAAGGTTGTTGAGGAGCATAATATGGGCATGAAAATCTCATCTTATGAATTCTGCCTGCTCTTTGGTAGTGTCCATTTCCTTCCAAACATCCTGTCAAGATCCTAGGCTCTTTTCTAACCCAATTGTCTAGAGAGACAAAGATATTCTGACGATCGAAAGGTTCACTGTGTAAGATTGACCAATGACGTTGCAGATTGATAGGAATAATAGTCTGATCGCTGGTGAAAGGGGAAGATCCAAAGTTTCTTCATGAATTTCTACGTACTTCCAAGAGTGATGAAGAAGTTTTTCAGGCTCTGAGGAGGATGGATGGTTCTTCTTTTTAGAAGGGGTCTGAGAGCGATGCATAATGGAAAAGAGGGTTAGGGACTTAGAGGTACTTAAAGAAGAAGTTCAAAGAAAATCTAAAAATTTTCCTAGGTCCTGGTTGCACAGACTCGCACAATCAAAGTTAGTTGCGCGGGTCAGCGCAAAGGCCAAAAGGCTTGTGTGAACAGAGGACTATTGCACGGGTCCGCACAAACGAAGTTTGTTGCGCGGGAAATCGCAGAGGAGAAGAGGTTCGCTACAGTGCAAGTACATGGAGAATGACTGAAGGGTCAGGGTATTTATAGGGGTGCGGCCGAGTACGTTGCGCGGACCTGCCAAACCCTATTAAGGGGGGGCACAATTGATCCTTTTTCTTTGATTTTTGGATAAACAAAGAAAGGATCAAGGGGACATCTGTTGAGGCATAAAAAGAAATGATAAGTGAAGAAAGGATTGAAGCTAAAGAAGATTGAAAAAATAGGAAGAAAATAGAAAATGAAGAAGAATGAAGTATCTTTAGGGTGGTTTGCATGGGTTCGCGCAAACGATATTGATTGCGCGGAACCGCGCAACCAAGATACCAGTTGCGCAGGTTCGCCCAACTGACTTCCAGAACTTGTTCTTTGCAAAAGATCCGAAGCGGTGAAAGGTGGGCCCCATGGCACCAAAATTGAGGTTCCACACATGCGAAGGCCTATAAATACCCCCTTTCCCCTTCATATGCGGGGATTGAAAATTTTGGAGAAGAAACAGAGCAAGAAGGGAGACTGAAGGTAGGAGAGAGGAAGTAACAAGGGTTTGCGCGGGTCCGTGCAACCCATATTGATGGTTGTAGCGCGGTCCAGTAAACGACGCCTCATAGCCTATGATGCTGATATGCTGCCGAAATGATCAAATCTCCAGATTTTCTTCTGTCCAAGCTTCAAGAGGAGAAATTAGTTGAAGAAATCTATGTCATATCCCTCCTAAAGAGATGATCAAATCGCAAGTCGAAGTGCTGCCGGATTTGACATCTGACTTGGACATTTGAACTTTGTTGATTTTTGTATTATTAAATAATATATCTTAGAATCAAGGGATACTTGAGGATGTGAATGAACTCAGTGTTAATAATACGATGATTGTTCTAGATGAACTCTTTCTTTGTTACATTTAAATAAGATAATCTCCCAAATCGAAATGCATTTGTTTCTTGTTCAAAACAACAAGAAAAGATACAGTGCAGCCTTCATTCTGTAGACTCTGAAATGTCTGAATTGGATAAGAATGAAGAACTAATTGCCTCTTTAGAAGAAAAGTTAGCTGGTATCCTAGATCCTACCAGAATTATTTCGAATGCCAGGCTGGAACATGCGGCTGCTCAAGATAATCTTCAGGAAAATTTGCAACGATACTTAGCAGCGTTATGCATTACAGGAGAACTATGAGATGTATAACTTTAATATTTTATCTTTTTTTTTCCTACTATAAATGCTTTCAGAATCACAAGTTATACAAATGCCTTATGATATTCTTAATAATGATGCTCTTGTCTTGTTTATGTAATGTTTTAATTAATGCTTTATGATTGATATATTATGCCTCTTCCCCTTTCTATTTCTTCATATCTGCTTATGACTTGTTAGTAAAGGATTTCCTATATGATTCTTGTCTTAATTGGCGGTGCTAAATTTTAGTTTAGTTAGATGATCACACACAGTTTAAGCTCTTGAGTAGTGGACCCCACATAGTTTTTTGGATTCTTGAGTAGTGGAGTCAGATCTTACGTGATGGTCTTCGTAACTCTTAGGAGTTCACTGGACTTCTCACAGCCTGGTGAGTTCACAAACCACGATCTATTAGAGGGGCCCAGTGAAGCTACCAGGGTCGTGAACTTGATTGGATTTACGCACAGGGTTGGTCGCAGTAACTCTCTACAGTTCACGGGGCTCGCAAGGCGACCTGTGGGGTACCAAATCTAGGGCCGCCAGTCCATCAATGAGTAGGTTTAAGCCATTCCTCATGAGTTAATATTGAAATCAAACCAGAGATCTGGGGGTCTTACGCATGGTTAGCCTATCTATGAACATGGCCAAAGAGCTCATACTACAGCCCGCATTTTCTTCATCTGCAAGTTAGACCCATTCACGGGAGTGCATTTTCCTCCGTTCCTCGTGACGCTGTCGGAAAGCTATAAGACGGCATTAGTCTCATGCGTGACTGGCTATTGAGAACTTTTTGGCCTTTTAGGCTTTTAGTTTTTGGCTCCGTCCACTGCTTGCATGGGTATACATATGATGACGTTCACGGGCTTTTTAGGGCCGCTGGCTTCTCACTGCTGCCCAAATGGCAAAAGTGATAGGTCTTAAGCGTAGTTGGCCATTTTAGGGTTTGGCTAGAAAACATTAAAAGACCTCTCTGACTGAGATTGATACGTCACCACTTCTGCTAATATCTTTAATGGTATTCATATGCGTTGTTCATAATATATCAACTTGGTGACGATATCAATTTCAACAGAACTTTGTAGAGCTCGCTTGATGATGATGGTCACTTTCTTTTCATAACACTTATTGGTGCATAGTCTTGATGTGCTCGCAAATTTCTTCCTTATTCTTTCATCTGAAATACATAGCCGTAATCTTGTTTATTCTTGCCCCCTTTTTGATATAGAATCATTATTATGATAATATTCTGAATCAAAATCGGTAGTATCTTCAGGGATGATATCTTTTGATGAAGCGAGCATTGACCGGTATACTGATACCTTGTCCATTTTGATCTACGACTCTGTATGCTCCATTGGAGTACACTTCTTTTATTATATATGGTCTATCCCATTTAGGCTCGAATTTTCCCCTTGTTCGATGGGTGACCACTATAGGTCGTTTCAGCATTAGCACCATATCCCCTTTTTTGAAAGAGCGATATTTAACTCATTTATCAAAAGCGGCCGATATCCTTGCTTGATACGATTGCAATCGCTGCTGGGCTGCCAGATGTTTCTCATCGAGTAAATCCAATTCTTCTAGCCTTATTTTGGTATCTTCATCATCTGTAATGGACTGATGTACTGCCACTCTTAGTGACGGTACTTGTATTTGAATCGGGATCACTGCTTCTACACCAAGACTAGCGAATATGGTGTTGCTTTTGTTGCTGTCCGATGGGTAGTTCTATATGCCCACAATGCTTCTTGTAACTTTTCATCCCAATCACGCTTATTTCCTGTCACTGTCTTCTTCAATATCTTGACTATCGTTTTGTTAAACACCTCTGATAATCCATTGGCCAACGGATAATAAGGTGTCGAAAACGAATGACGAATGTTAAATTTCTGACATAGCTTCTCCATGCCAATGTTTTTAAAAGGAGCGCCATTATCTGTAATAATTTTCTTTGGGATACCGTGGCGGTATATTATTGCATGCCAGATAAAATTAATCACATCTTTCTCTTTAACGCTGTGTAATGCGACTACTTTTGTCCATTTGGAGAAGTAATCGGTCGATGCCAAAACATACTGCTTTCCTTTGGACGAAGGCGGATTTATAGGACCAATGACGTCAAGTCCCTGAGTAGAGAAGGGCCAAGAGGTGATTGACTGATGCAGGTCTTCTAGAGGAATATGTATAACATCTCCGTGAATCTGGCATTCATGACACCGCTTTGCATAATTTATTGCGTCTTTGAACATAGTAGGCTAATAATACCCCATTCGATGTATTCGGTGGAACAAATTTCGGCCAGCTTGATGCTGTAACGCCCTGAAAATCGGGGGTCGAGTGTAACTCAACTCCCGAGTTCCAACGCATCACTTATGCAACATGTTTAATGATATTTGAATGTTATCTGTGTTAGAGCAGTAAACATGAATGAGATTATACCAAAGCAGTAATTCATACTCCAGATCAGTTGTATAAAAGCAAGCGGAAGACTGAACTGTATATATATGTATGTAAAGAAACAAAATAAACGATTCATTATCCAGAGTATGAATCCTTCTGAGTCACAATATACATGTCTGTTTATATAAACAAAATGTCAAAATAAACTAGGTACAATCCCTGTAAATCCCATCAGTCCCGGCAGCCTAGTCGAAGCCGCCAGCGAACTGCATATACGAGAACTCCTCCTGGTCCTCGTCATAATCGGGCTCCGCCTCCAGAGTAGTCGGATCGCCTAAACCTGAGACAGAGTCTGGTTGGTGTGCGCAACACCGTCCCGTAACGTGGGAGTGAGTAGCTAACTCAGTGGAACGATAAGACATAAGTTATCATGTTATCAATACAGTCAAGCAGTAATGATAAAGCAGTAAATCAAACACTCCTAGTTACTCTGATTAATGCAAGTATGAATGCAGGTATGATGGATGCCCTCTCCGACATACTCCCTCAAGCGACACCATCTCACGTTCGCGCATGCTTACATCCCACAGTGCTCCACATCTTCCAGGCACATGCGATGCATGATGAGTATGATTACCGAGTTTTTAATTAGTTCGTTTCAAACAGATAGGATTGGGAAACTAAGGTACCTCCCTTGTATCATTCCCAAACATGATCCAATCTAGGGTCGTCAAATCCTAGTTAATATCGACGATGGTGTGTTTTCTAGGTCACTGCAGAGGTTGCCAGTGGTCATTATGCACAAAGGTTGCACCACTCCCCATCACCCCTTAAACGATTCATCACTATACAACTATACGAAACAGCCTAGTTCATACTCTATATATCGCGGCGAACCCTAAGGCACGCCGCAACTTGAATATGCTCGCGGTCACTACAAAGGGTCGCTGTGGCACATTTACGCACAAAGGTTGCACCACTCCCCCATCACCTTATCAATGTAGGCCGACAAAGCGAAATATAGTGTCCCATACTACCATAATCGGCTCACGAGTTGAGTTGCTCACCGGTCACTACGGGGAGGCACGTAGCCCCAGCGTAGGGCCGACAAATCGACCACGGTGTCCCATACCACCATGCCCGGCTCATGAGTCTTAGCGGATCGAGGTACCATGGTTAACGAGATTATCACTGGTAAGTTTGGTCCCATAGGTTCAAGCATTAGCGACCAAACATGGTGAACATACATACGACACACGGTTTACTTGACGTGTTCGGCTAGCTCGAGCGCACAACAAGTTGGGCGATATGAAGCGCAAAAGTACCTCGTGTGGCCAACCACTATCGCCAACCGAAGTACGACATGGGTTCGCCAACACATCATGCATGGCGGAACGAATTCCAACCATATCTCCAAGTCTGATACCGGATGCCTGGACTATGGACATAGTCCCAAGCTCAGTCAAGTCCTAACTATAACACATGAAATACGGCATGATAGTATGGTAATTCAAGAACACTAGCAACCATAATATAAAGCATATCATGAAGCATGTTACTAAACAAGTCACAAAGCATGTTCAAAGCATGTTATAAAGCATTATGTAAATAGGGATACAATTACTTAAATTTCATAGGCGAGTGGTTAGAGTGAACAACCACATGGAGGGTGTCATATGTGACTCTAAGGTAGCGGAGAATCCCATCTCAGCACCTACCTAAGGTTCTAACACTTAAACACTTACAATCACAAGTGATTTCACCAATACTTGGAATGCACTATTTCAACATACATGACGTATGCTAGGGAAGTGTGTACTAGGGTTGTCCCTTTACTAAACTAGTATTTTATACATATACATCATAATCATACAGCAATTAAACATGGCAATCACATCAGCAAATTTTATACGTATAGGGTACTTCCTCGTATACCCAGTTTCGACATACATAGTGTTTACAAAGGAACATAGAGTGCGGCGATTCCTTTCGCCAAACTAATAATTTAATCATGTATTGTATAATCATACATTAAATAAATATGTTAAACATTATTCCAAAAGAAATACGTATACGGTATTTCTAAAATACGTAATTTCAACATAAGTCGCATTTACAAGTGAACATATATTTTGGCGGTTCCTTCCGCCAAACTAGTATTTTATTCATATATTATATAATCATACATTAAATAAACATGTCAAGCATTTATCCAAAAAAAATACGTATACGGTATTTCTACGTATACCTAGAATATGTGAAATTCCATATTTCACAACGTTAATCGAAACAGGAAACGGAAAGCACTTTGTACATGTGCAATTGCAAGCAGATCATGAATCTACCATTATCTGACATTGAAAGCATTGAAAACCGTAACTTATACACTTAAAGTCCTCACCTTTGCCTTTGGAAACGGAACGAATCAGCAAGGGTAATGGAACTTCCGTCTACGGGCGATTTCTAGCCTAAAGAGCGGAATCGGTTAGTCGGTACACATCCTACATCGATCCCACCTTAAATCAGACCTAGGGTTAGGTTTTCTTACCTTCAAATGAGACGAAAAACGCCGGGAAAACGCCTAGAATAAGGCAGTGTAGGCCGTGTAACAAGCCAAAGCAGGAGGAGGAAGATTGGCAACAATCTCCAAGTCCTTCTCTCTCTTTTCTCTCTCTCCCTCTAGGGTTTTCTTCAAAATTCGTATGGCTGTGAGAGGGGCTGTTCTAAGCTCCTTTTATAGCCACAAACATTACGAAATTAGACTCAGGTTCAAGGGGTACTGCTAATATAGGATTTTCGCCGCTTTTCTAGCTCAAAAGGGAAGTTCTGGTAGCCCTCCTTGAACCAAACGTCAGACTTAAGCTCACCATCGATGGATCTACGTGGGATTACGTTTTTGACTCATTCGGATACCCAGATCGCACGTGGCGGACCACTTTCAGTTCGACGGTCAGTGGGCCACGATCAGAAATTCCAAGTACATGTAAATGTTCCCAAATTTTTCTTAATCCGAGGGTGTAATTTGGTCGATTCGACGGTCGGGTTGCTTATACTTGACGCGTCAACGAACGATGCCGATCACTATTCCGGATATTTATTTTGGTATATGAATAGTGTTTTTCACACTACCTCGCTCCGATTCGAAACGAATGGCCGTGGAACATCGGATAAAGTTGATTTTTGAGATGATTGTTAAGCCCAGTGGGGCGGTCCTAGTTCCTTAGCTTCGGGTTAATCGGACTCCGATGTGCGATCTAGACCTAATACGAAGTTTCGTTTCATTCTCGAGAGCAGACGGAAATGAGTTTGGTTCTAAACTTTAGGATAACCTAGCGTCAATGATTCTGCAATTTTTGGGTCTTGCAGATCGTATTTAAAGCGATCCTAACGGATTTCATGGCTAATTGAGTTTAGTACTTAGTTAACTTTGTTAAATTTCTAAAGGATTTAATCCTATGCGATTTCTGGTCGAGGTGGTACTCGACCCAATGTACGAAAATTTTCAGGTCGTTACAATCTACCCCCTTAAACAAAAAAATTTCGTCCCCGAAATTTATACCTTTCGTAGTCCTCGAGAATCGAGGGTAGTTCTTCCTGACCTCGGCCTCGCCTCCCCAGGTGCTTCCTCCTCGAATGATGTGTCCAAAGCACCTTCACAAGTGGGATGACCTTGCTACGCAGTACCTGCTCCTTCCTGTCAAGGATGCGCGTCGGGCGCAACTCATATGTAGCATCCTCGCTCAACTTACCTGCTCCCATCTGATGATATGCGAAGGATCAGGAACGTACTTCTTCAGCATAGATACATGAAATACGTTGTGTACGGAAGCAAGCGGTGTAGGCAAGGCGAGACGATACGCCACATCACCCACTCGATCCAGTATCTGAAATGGACCGATAAACCTCGGTGTGAGTTTCCCCTTCTTCCCAAACCGAAGGACTCCCTTCATAGGGAAAACCCGAAGGAACACATGATCACCGACCACGAACTCCAGCGGTCGCCGCCTCGTATCGGCGTAACTCTTCTACCTGCTCTGCGCTGTGAGTAATCGACGCCTGATAATGTCTACCTTCTCTTTAGTCGCCTGAACCAACTCCGGGCCAATCAGGCTACGCTCTCCAACCTCTGCCCAACAGTGCGGTGCCCTACAAGGTCGACCATATAGAGCCTCATATGGCGCCATGCCAATAGTCGCCTAGAAGCTATTGTTGTAGGCGAACTCTGCGTACGGAAGATAGTCATCCCAGCTGTCCTTGAAGTCCAACACACATGCTCGTAACATATCCTCCAGAATCTGATTCACCCGCTCTGTCTGCCCATCAGTCTAAGGATGAAACGCTGTACTGAACTTCAACTTCACACCCATTGCCTCCTGGATACGAGTCCAGAAGATGGATGTGAAACGCGTGTCTCTGTCCGACACGATCTCCAAAGGAACCCCGTGCAGACGGACGATCTCCCTGATATACAGTCTAGCCAGCTCGTCTGCAGAGTTCGTAACTCTGATAGGGAGGAAATGGGCCGATTTGGTCAACCGGTCCACAATCACCCAAATGGAATCGTGCCCCTTCCTCGTCTTCGGCAACCCTGCTATGAAGTCCATGGAGATGAAGTCCCACTTCCACTCCGCTATAGGCATGGGCTGAAGCAGTCCAGGAGGTCGGCGATGTTCTGCCTTGACCTGCTGGCACGTCAGACATCGAGACACATACTCAGCAATGTGGGCCTTCATGTTATCCCACCAATACGTCCGTCTCATATCCTGGTACATCTTCGTGCTACCAGGATGCATCGCAAACTTCGAGTTATGGGCAGACTCGAGAAGCTCGCGTCTCAAGTCGCACATCCGGAACACATAGGCGGCCACGAACGTAAACCCCATCGAACCAACTCTCCACTCGGAGTCCACGGCGTCGCTTAGCTTTGCTCTCGAAGCTCGAGACAGCCAGTATGTCGCCCTCCCCGTGCCTCAACAATCCTGTCGTCAATAAGTGGTCGCACCCGAACGTGCGCAACACACTCAAATGGCTCCTCGACAGTGAGTCTCTGCTCGAAGTCCCGCACAAACTCCACCATGTCCCACTCGGCTATCATCAGCGGTGCCGCAAATGCTATCGCCTTCTTGCGGCTCAACGCGTCTGCCACAAGGTTCGCCTTGCCAGGATGGTAGGAAACCTCGAACTTGAAGTCCTTCAAGGTCTCCATCCATCGGCGCTGTCTCATATTCAAATCCCGCTGTGTGAATATGTATTTAAGGCTCTTGTGGTCGCAGAAAAGCTCGAACTCCTCACCGTAGAGGTAATGTCTCCAGAGCTTCAATGCAAAGATGACAGCCGCCAACTCCAGGTCATGTGTAGGGTAATTCTCCTCGTGCTTCCTTAATTGTCTCGAGGCATACGATATCACCCTATCTTTCTGCATCAACACACAACCCAAACCAACGCGAGACGCGTCAGTATACACCGTGTATTTCACCCCTTGCTCTGGCAATACTAGCACAGGGGCGGACGTCAACTTGTCCTTCAGCTCCTTAAAAGCTGCCTCCGCCTTCTCATTCCAGCGAACTTCGTCCTTCCGAGTCGGTAAGACAATGGCTGGCGATCTTCGAGAAATCCCGAATGAAACGTCTCAGTAGTACCCAAATGCGGACCAAGGAAACTCCTCACCTCGAATCGATTCAGGCCGCTGCCAATCCCGAACCGCAGCTACCTTAGCAAGGTCCACTGCTATCCCATCCTTGGACACTACATGTCCCAGGAACTTGACTTCCTCCTGCCAGAAGTCGCACTTCTTGTATTGCGTAAACAACTGGTTCTTCTTCAGCGTATCCAATACCGCTCGCAAGTACTCCTCGTGCTCCTCCCGACTCGTGGAGTATATCAAGATATCATCGATAAAGACGATGACGAATCGGTAAAGGAAGGGCCGAAATACCCGGTTCATCAGATCCATGAACACGGCTGGTGCGTTCGTCAGACCGAACGACATCACCAAGAACTCATAGTGCCCAAAGCACGTCCTGAAGGCTGTCTTCTGTACATCCTCCTCTCTCACGCGCAACTGGTGGTACCCTGACTGAAGGTCAATCTTCGAGAAATACTTCGCCCCCCTCAACTGATCGAACAGATCATTAATCCTGGGCAAAGGATACTTGTTCTTCACCGTGACCTGGTTCAACCTACGGTAATCAATACACAACCATAGCGACCCGTCCTTCTTCTTCACGAACAACACAGGTGCTCCCCAAGGAGACACACTAGGTCGAATAAAACCTCTCTCTACAAGTACGTCAATCTGTGTCCGCAGCTCCTCCATCTCACATGGAGGCATACGATAAGTAGGCAACGAGATGGGCGTCGCACCAGGCGTAAGGTCAATCGTGAAATCAATCTCACGCCGAGGAGGTAAACCAGGGATAGTCTCAAACACGCCTGCAAAGTCTCGAACCACTGGCGTACTATCTACTGTCGGACCATCAATCGGCACAAGCAAAGCAAAGATAACAATCAACTCGACAGGGGCCAACTGACCTGCACCAGGGAACGTGAAAGCTGCACCGTCAGGTCCATAGGCCGTCACGATCCGAGTATCGCAATCTACCTCCGCCCTCATCCTGGTGAGCCAATCCATACCAAGGATAACGTCGTAGTGCCATAGTGGAGCAACAATGAGGTCGACGAGCACTGTGCTGCTACCCAAAACTACCGAGCAACCCTCGCATAATCGTGTGACATCCGAACAGGTCCCGGTAGCCGTAGTGAGTCTCATTCCCTTAGTGGGAATCGTATGCAAAGATAGGTGTTTCACCGCCCCACAAGAAATAATAGAGGTAGTGGACCCAGTGTCCACCAATAAAGAGACGGGAGTGTCGTGAATAAAAGCCGTACCCTCGAAAGCCGTCGGAGCTGAAACCGACGTCTCAGGTGCCTCAGCCACAAGAGTATGAACGCGAGCCTGCTGCTGGCGGTTCGGCTGAGGAGCCAAGGGTCGCTGTGGCGGCCTGAAGCGCTGCACAGGAGGTCGAAAGGAAGGATGTGCAGGAGCTGTCTGTAGCGGTGGAGCTGATATGGCCTGTGGGCGAGAACGGCCCATCATCTGTGGCGAAGAGAAACCACTATCCTTCATCCGCGCGAAGCAACTCCCAATAAGATGACCCTGTTTCCCGCAGTACGTGCAGGTCACAATAGGGCGCCTCACCTGAGCCCCTGGCACCGCGATCCTAGGAGGCGAGTCAACACGAGGCCTCTTGCCTAAGATAGGCCCGCTCTGTATCTCCTGTCGTGGCCTCGCAACCATAGCACCACGAGATCGGGCCAACCGGTCCACATCCTGCTCTGCCGTCATAGACATGTGAACCAGTGCTGCATATGTAGGTATACTGAGGCAGCATATCTTCGACCGTATCTCCGGTCGCAAGCCCAAAGAAAATCGACGCATCCGCATCTGCTCGTCCACTAGTATAGTCGGGACAAAGCGGCCCAACTCTGTGAAGCGGTGCTCGTACTCTGTAATCGTCATGCCTCCCTGCCTGAGGCGCAGAAACTCATCCTCCCGCTCATGTCGATAAGTCGGCGGGTAGTATTTCTCATGGAACCGGAACTCAAAAGCCTCCCAGGTCCACACATAATCTGCTGCGACAGACCGCAACACACTGTCCCACCATAAACTAGCCTCCCTCTCAAACATGAAGGCGGCCAGCTCTACCTGCTCTGCCTCTGAGCAATGCAGCATCCGAAGCATCTTAGAGATGCGGTCAAGCCAAAACTCTGCCTCCTCGGGCCTATGAGTGCCCATAAATGAAGGAGGCCTCAAGCGCTGAAATCGCTCGAGAAGGCTGCGTGTACTGACATCTCCCATAGGAGCACCACGGGTGGGGGCAAAGGCACATCCTCACACTGAGCAGGAGGCTCAGGGTGCCCGGCAGGACAAGCAGAAGTCGTAGGTGGAGTCGCACTACCACCATGTGACAAGGCCTCAGCGATAGTGGCCATAAGCTGCTGGTGCTGCTGCTGCTGCTGTATCTGCTGTTGATGCATCATCAACATCAGCTGCTCAAATCTATCAATCGGCGGAGCAGCCTGGGAGTCATGCTGCGCAGAAGATGATGGCCGAAACTGCTCACGGACCGGGGACGTGTATGGTGGCAACCCACCGGCAGGACCAACAGGGGGCTGGTCAGAACCTAACCCACAGTCCGCAGGACCGCTACTACCAGAAGGAGTCTGGTCCATAGCGCTAGTCAGACGGAGATGTGCGGTGATCCGCGTATACTGTCGCGGCATGCCCTATACAACACAGGGTACAGCGTTGGTGAGATACATCATAACACACATCATAAAGCACTTTAAGCATTCCACACATAATCAAACAAAAGGGGCTATATGCCTTTCATTCACCCAAAATTAGTCATAATACATGGATTACAGAGTTTACATGAATCATGACAGAAATCACATGTTAGCCAATACATCCACACATTAAACACTGAGAACACGCTACTACCTAATACAACATCCGTACGAAAACACAAACCGCCTATCGCGGTAACCAAAGCAAACACAACAAACAACAATATGGATGACTAAGCATCCGAAGTAGGCGGTGGAGGAGGAGCATTCTTATCCTGCGCACAGCATAGGATGGCCTTCAACATACGGGACATCTTCTTGAAATTCTTCTTCATGTAGGCTTCATTCTCTTCAAGTTTGGTTCGAACTTGACCAATCTCAGCCCGAACTTGTCCAACCTCTTGCTGCAGGGCGGCTTGCCTCTCCTCAAGATGGCCCAATCGCGCATCAAATACATCTCGATCCACACCCTGCCCCTGAGCCGCAGGGGGTGAACTCTCCTCAGTGTCCTGAGCCTCAGGTTCTTCCTCCTGTATGTCATCACTGCGCTCCTCATCACTCTCAGCCTGGAGGTCAACACTCTCCTCGCCGGCGCTATCCGACTCATCTCCAAACTCGTCGAGTCGGGCTTGCCGCTGTTGGGGGCCGATCTTCATATTCCTGAGTGTGGCTTCACTTATGATTCGGACCGGTGCAAGATCCTCCATATTCAATCTGTAGCCTACATCACGAGCCATCCTGCAAATCAGTCGGCCAAATGGGAGCGAAAGATCGTTCCTGGCAGAACGAACAACATTAACTATCTGGGATAGGATGAATGTGGGCAGGCATATGTTGTCCCAGCGTCCCATCTTGTACAAAAAGTCCACCATCACCCTAGTACATTCCGTGCGGTTACCCTACCGTGGGTATACATTGTATGTGAAGATGTGATGGAGCAAATGGAAGTCTTCAGACATCTTTGTCGCCGCAATACAATTTCCTCGCTTCCAAGTAACCCGGCGACCACAGAGAAATCGCGTGCGACGATCCCTTTCCCTCGCAGTTCTAGAGAAGTCATCACTAGGCTGTACTTGACCAAGCGGGATCTTCGTGATTCGAGCCACCTCATCCACAGTGATTGTGCGCCTTATGCCCCTCACAGAGACAGTAAACTGAAGAGGCTCTACTGATGAGTCCACGATGTGAGCGTAGAAAGCGCGAACCGTGTTCTCACATGCGGGAGACTCGCCTTCAAAAATATAATTCCACCCGATATCCACCAAGTGGTCCATCATCGGGTGTAGCCCGAACATCCTTTCATCCACATGAGCTTCAAACACAACCTTACGGCCCGCGAAGCGCCCATATTCCATGCCTATCGGATAAGTATTTCTGGCGGGGTGGTCAGGATCCAGGTCTCGCTTCGACCTAAACTCCCGCACGGTGCTTGTGCCGGCCCCAACATCGGATCTTCTTCGGGTATGGGCTGGCCTACTTGGGCCGGCATCATCGGCCGCGGTTTTCCTCTTTCCCATGAAAGATAGGATGGAGGAAATGGAGAAAATGGTAGCCACCACACCAAGGAGGGCCATGGAAAATTTCCAAAATGGGAAATAAAGGGGCTGATCTCTTTTATCTTCCACAATCAACAATCCAACAGGTGTGGAAGGAGGTCTAGAGGTAGGAAATGAAGAAGAAACAAGAAGAAAATGGAATGGGTTAGTAGATTACCCGATTTTGAGCTCCAAGGAGGGGTATGAGAGCTCCAACTTGTGAAAATGGGGAAAGGAGGAAGCTAGGGCTGTTGTGGAAGGTAGGGGTGTGTGAGTTATGGAAGGAAATGGAAGGATTGAAGGTTTGGAGGGATGGGTTTTCAGCAAAATCGGAAATGGAGGTGAGGGTGCTTGAAAAGAGGGGAAATGGAGAAAAGGGAGCTCCAGCCCTTTAAAACCTAACCAAATAGACATTTGGCACGTGCCATGGGGTAGAGGGGGCTGAACCGACCAACCCCAAGCTCGGAAACCCGCCGGAAAGTTGACCGGACCGCGGTCCGCCGCCGGTGCCGCGGCGCCGCCGCGGTCGGGCTTGGCCGGAACCGCGCCGCCGCGGTCTGACTCTGTTTGCCTCACTCCCAGGGTGCCAAATGCACCCTGTTTTGGTCTGAATTCTTAACGGATTAGTCGTGGGGGCCCACGGACTCATTTCAGTTCCAGAACGGTCAGTTCCAGTACATTTTTGATATAATCTGATTTTTCCTGAATTTTAACGACTCATTTTTGGTAGATTGTGACCTGGACACGTCAATAGACGGTCTAGGAGTGACTTGGGGTCCATAAGTGTGGTCGAGATCGAGTACGCACTCGATCAAACTGTCCATTTGCAATGAACTTCGCCAAATGGCGAAATCGGGAGACCCTAAGACTGTTGCTAGATTTTGCGCACCCTCCTAAGTATAATACGTCAGCGTACGTAGTGGGGACATAACTCAGGTCCGGTTTAATCAAAATCATGCTCTGATACCAACTTGTAACGCCCTGAAAATTGGGGGTCGAGTGTAACTCAACTCCCAAGTTCCAACGCATCACTTATGCAACATGTTTAATGATATTTGAATGTTGTCTGTGTTAGAGCAGTAAACATGAATGAGATTATACCAAAGCAGTAATTCATACTCCAGATCAGTTGTATAAAAGCAAGCGGAAGACTGAACTGTATATATATGTATGTAAAGAAACAAAATAAACGATTCATTATCCAGAGTATGAATCCTTCTGAGTCACAATATACATGTCTGTTTATATAAACAAAATGTCAAAATAAACTAGGTACAATCCACTGTAAATCCCATCGATCCGTGACCTAGTCGAAGCCGCCAAAGAACCGTGCATATACGAGAACTCCTCCGGTCCTCGTCATAATCGGCCTCCGCCTCCAGAGTAGTCGGATCGCCTAAACCTCGAGACAGTCCGGTTGGTGTGTGCAACACCGTCCCGTAACGTGGGAGTGAGTAGCTAACTCGGTGGAACGATAAGACATAAGTTATCATGTTATCAATACATCAAGCAAGAATGATAAAGCAAGAAATCAAACACTCCTAGTTACTCGATTAATGCAAGTATGAATGCGGGTATGATGGATGCCCTCTCCGACATACTCCCTCAGCGACACCATCTCACGTTTGCGCATGCTTACATCCCACAGTGCTCCACATCTTCTAGGCACATGCGATGCATGATGAGTATGATTACCGAGTTTTTAATTAGTTCGTTTCAAACAAAGGATTGGGAAACTAAGGTACCTCCCTTGTATCATTCCCAAACATGATCCAATCTAGGGTCGTCGATCCTAGTTAATATCGACGATGGTGTGTTTTCTAGGTCACTTCAGCCGAGAGGCTGCCAGGGTCATTACGCACAAAGGTTGCACCACTCCCCATCACCCCTTAAACGATTCATCACTATACAACTATACGAAACAGGCCTAGTTCATACTCTATATATCGCAATAACCCTAAGGCACGCCGCAACTTGAATATGCTCGCGGTCACAACAAAGGGCCGCTGTGGTCATTACGCACAAAGGTTACACCACTCCCCATCACCTTATCAATGTAGGCCGACAAATGCGCGAATATAGTGTCCCATACCACCATAATCGGCTCACGAGTTGAGTTGCTCACTGGTCACTACGGGGAGGCACGTAGCCCCAGCGTAGGCCGACAGCTCAACCACGGTGTCCCATACCACCATGCCCGGCTCATGAGTCTTAGCGGATCGAGGTACCATGGTTAACGGGATTATCACTGGTAAGTTTGGTACCCTAGGTTCAAGCATTAGCGACCAAACATGGTGAACATACATACGACACACGGTTTACTTGACGTGTTCGACTAGCTCGAGCGCACAACAAGTTGGGCGATATGAAGTGCAAAAGCACCTCGTGTGGCCAACCACTATCACCAACCGAAGTACGACACGGGTTCGCCAACACATCATGCATGGCGGAACGAATTCCAACCATATCTCCAAGTCTGATACCGGATGCCTGGACTATGGACATAGTCCCAAGCTCAGTCAAGTCCTAACTATAACACATGAAATACGGCATGATAGTATGGTAATTCAAGAATACTAGCAACCATAATATAAAGCATATTATGAAGCATGTTACTAAACAAGTCACAAAGCATGTTCAAAGCATGTTATAACGCATTATGTAAATAGGGATACAATTACTTAAATTTCATAGGCGAGTGGTTAGAGTGAACAACCACATGGAGGGTGTCATATGTGACTCTAAGGTAGCGGAGAATCCCATCTCAGCACCTACCTAAGGTTCTAACACTTAAGCACTTACAATCACAAGTGATTTCACCAACACTTGGAATGCACTATTTCAACATACATGACGTATGCTAGGGAAGTGTGTACTAGGGTTGTCCCTTTACTAAACTAGTATTTTATACATATACATCATAATCATACAGCAATTAAACATGGCAATCACATCAGCAAATTTTATACGTATAGGGTACTTCCTCGTATACCCAGTTTCGACATACATAGTGTTTACAAAGGAACATAGAGTGCGGCGATTCCTTTCGCCAAACTAATAATTTAATCATGTATTGTATAATCATACATTAAATAAATATGTTAAACATTATTCCAAAAGAAATACGTATACGGTATTTCTAAAATACGTAATTTCAACATAAGTCGCATTTACAAGTGAACATATATTTTGGCAGTTCCTTCCGCCAAACTAGTATTTTATTCATATATTATATAATCATACATTAAATAAACATGTCAAGCATTTATCCAAAAAATATACGTATACGGTATTTCTACGTATACCTAGAATATGTGAAATTCCATATTTCACAACGTTAATCGAAACAGGAAACGGAAAGCACTTTGTACATGTGCAATTGCAAGCAGATCATGAATCTACCATTATCTGACATTGAAAGCGTTGAAAACCATAACTTATACACTTAAAGTCCTCACCTTTGCCTTTGGAAACGGAACGAATCAGCAAGGGTAATGGAACTTCCGTCTACGGGCGATTTCTAGCCTAAAGAGCGGAATCGGTTAGTCGGTACACATCCTACATCGATCCCACCTCAAATCAGACCTAGGGTTAGGTTTTCTTACCTTCAAATGAGATGGAAAACGCCGGGAAAACGCCTAGAATAAGGCAGTGTAGGCCGTGTAACAAGCCAAAGCAGGAGGAGGAAGATCGGCAACAATCTCCAAGTCCTTCTCTCTCTTTTCTCTCTCTCCCTCTAAGGTTTTCTTCAAAATTCGTATGGCTGTGAGAGGGGCTGTTCTAAGCTCCTTTTATAGCCACAAACATTATGAAATTAGACTCAGGTTCAAGGGGTACTGCTAATATAGGATTTTCGCCGCTTTTCCAGCTCAAAAGGGAAGTTCTGGTAGCCCTCCTTGAACCAAACGTCAGACTTAAGCTCAACATCGATGGATCTACGTGGGATTACGTTTTTGACTTATTCGGATACCCAGATCGCACGTGGCGGACCACTTTCAGTTCGACGATCAGTGGGCCACGATCAGAAATTCCAAGTACATGTAAATGTTCCTGAAATTTTTCTTAATCCGAGGGTGTAATTTGGTCGATTCGACGGTCGGGTTGCTTTAATCTTGTGACGCGTCAACGAACGATGCGATCACTATTCCGGATATTTATTTTGGCATATGAATAGTGTTTTTCACACTACCTCGCTCCGATTCGAAACGAATGGCCGTGGAACATCGGATAAAGCTGATTTTTGAGATGATTGTTAAGCCCAGTGGGGCGGTCCTAGTTCCTTAGCTTCGGGTTAATCAGACTCCCGATGTGCGATCTAGACCTAATACAAAGTTTTGTTTCATTCCCGAAGCGGACGGAAATGAGTTTGGTTCTAAACTTTAGGATAACCTAAGCGTCAATGATTCTGCAATTTTTGGGTCTTGCAGATCGTATTTAAAGCGATCCTAACGGATTTCATGGCTAATTGAGTTTAGTACTTAGTTAACTTTGTTAAATTTCTAAAGGATTTAATCCTACGCGATTTCTGGTCGAGGTGGTACTAACCCAATGTACTGCCGGTCTCGTAATTCTCCAGAGTGTGCCTCTCGTAACATCTGGCTTCTTCTTGTTCATCCAAGCAACGTGGCAACATTCCATTGTAAGATTTTTTATACAACACTTCGCTGCATATGATGAATCTACGTGACCTTTGCTTGATTTATTGTCTCTGCGCTGGGTTTTCTAGTAAAATATTATATTTGAGATAATCTATGAAAGGATGACGCCAATCATCTGTCGTTACCTCTAAACACGATATAGGAAGTGTTTCAACAATTTCATCGATGAACACTAAAGATGGTAAAAATCTTCTTTCTTCTATAGTTATCTGGAGAGGGCTTTGATTTGGGCAGGACAGATCTACTGCCAGGCTGGCCAAAGCATCCGCTCTTGCATTTTCAGATCGCGATATGTGCTTGATTTCGACATGATAGAATTGTTCTAGCAACTGCTGTGCTTTTCGACAGTATGGCAAAAGTTCTTGCTTTCTTATCTCAAATTCAGTCATAAATTAATTTATAATCAATTTAGAATCTCCGAAGATATGCATCATTTTTATCTTAATTTCTTGAGCCATCTTCATTCCAATGATAAGGGCTCTGTATTCGGCCTCATCGTTTGTGCAGGTAGTATCCAATGTGAAGGAGTAAGGTAACAAGTCACCTTGAGGAGTAATGAATATCACTCCTGCCCTTGCTCTTGGTGCTCGGGAAGCGCCATCAAAATACATCTTCTATGGGCTTTGCGACTCAGCTAGCATAACCTGTTCATCGAGAAAATCATCACCGATAGTCTCACACTCGGCTACGGGGTGTGCTACAAGAAAATCCGCCACTGCTTGCCCCTTTACTGCTTTTGCCAGCTCATACGCAATATCGTATTCCAAAAGTAGCAACATCCATTTGGCCAATCTCCTAGATAACATTGGTCTTGTCATCAAGAACTTTATCGGATCTGCTCTTGAGATCAAAGTTATGTCATGGGAGAGACAATAATGTCTCAATTTCTGCACCACAAATATCAGTGCCAGACATTCTTTCTCGATTGGAGAGTAGTTGCATTCTATGCCCATTAGAGTTCTACTTAGATAATAAAGAGTAGTTTCTTTCCCGGATTCATTCACCTGTGCCAACGAAGCCCCTAAAGAATTCTCGGGTGCAGACATATACAAGATAAGCTACTTCCCTTTTATCGGAGCTGTCAGTACCGGCGGTTGTTTCAGCAATTCCTTTATTGAATCAAGCGCGTTCTGACAGGCTTGGTCCCATACAAATTCTGTGCCTTTCTTCAATAAATGGGAAATGGCTGACATCTCCCTGCCAGATTCAAAATGAAACGGCGAATATATGCCAGCTTTCTTTGCCAACTTTTCAATTCTTTTAATGTCTTCGGTGGCAGCATATTTTGAATGGCTTTAACTTTCCCTGGATCGATCTCAATGCCCCTATGTCGGATAACGAAGCCAAGAAATTTCCCTGAAGACATCCCAAATGCGCATTTAGCCGGATTCATCTTCAGCTATTTCTTTCTGCGCCGACGGAAAATCGATGCCAAATGTTCGTGATGTTCCTGATGATCTCCTGACCTGACTACCAAGTCATCGACATAACACTCGACATGTTTATGCATCGTGTCTTGGAAGATATTCTGCCTTGCCCTCTGATATGTTGCCCCGGCATTCTTGAGACCAAATGGCATAACTTTATAATAATAAATCCCTAGCGAAGTTTTAAATGCTGTCGTTTCTTCATCTTCAGGTGTCATCCTAATTTGATTATACCCTGCATAATCGTCCATGAAGGATATAATAGCATACTGAGTTGTGCTGTCGATCAATAATTTGGTTATCGGGAGAGGAAAATCATCTTTCGGGCAGGCTTCATTCAAATCTCTGAAGTCAACGCACACCCTGACTTGTCCGCTTTTCTTCTTTACTGGGACAATATTCGATATCCACTTGGGATACTTGACCTCTCTGATAAACCCAACTTTTATCAACTTATTCACTTCTTTCTCAATTAGGGGAACCAAGTCCGGGTGAAATCGCCTCTGCGCTTGTTTAACCGATCTTTTCTCCTTAGAAATATTTAATCGGTGCATCGCTACAGAAGGCTCCAAACTTGGCATCTCAGCATACGTCCAAGCAAAGACGTCTTTATTTTCATTGAGAAGTTGGACATATTTCTCAGACTCTTGTTCAGAAAGACCTCCGCTGATGAATATGTTCCTCGACTCTTCTTCCGTACCCAGATTTATTTCTCGTAAACTGTCTATCATCGGTTGCCCCCCGTCTTCCATTTTCTTTGGAGCCATTTTAGGATGTTCGACTTTTTTAGGATCCTCCTCCGATAACTGCTTAGTTGTAACCATGTTCACCGATGATTCTGCCCTTAATCCCTAGAATTTTCCTCGTTTTTGCTGACCAACTCCAATAGGAATTTGAATTCCTCTCCCATGATTCAGACCAGTGGGTTTTTCGTAATCAAAACCCATGTTTCTCATGATTTTCTTGCTTATCAGGCTATATTTTTTGAGATCTTGCGGTGTCAGCCTACCGTGGTACACATTATTCTTGATCTCTTCTCCTGCCTTTGCTTCCACTGAGGTGTAAAATTCTATTGGTTCCGGGTATTTCGTGCTAGCCCTGACATAAAATCTTCCTGAAGTAACTAAAAATGGCTTACTTATTTCAACATACGACAATGGCGCTGTATAATTGGACTGCAAAATTCTCAACTGTTCAGGTGATAACAGGGTTAATGGCGGTTGTCCCAGTTGTCTCAGATGTTTCGGCACAAAATAGAATTTCTTCTTTACTTCTACAGCCTTGGATGATCCTGTCTTTTCTGTTTCTTCTTTCATTACTTTCACTTGAATGTCCTTTAGGATTTTGCTTTCATCATTCTTTCTTTCTTCTTTAGGGAACCCTTTATAATAACTGGCGTCTGCAAAGAAGGACTCGACCTCTATATAGGGCTTCCTATCAGCCATTACTCTATACTGTATCCCACCTTTACAGTATTTGAAGAATTGATGCAAAGTAGAGGATACAATGCTGTACTGATGTATCCATGGCCTTCCTAGGAGAAGATGTATGTCCTCACTGCATTTATAATGTGGCACACGATATCAGTAGTCAATTCTCCTATCTCTAACGTCACTGTAATTTACCAAGTGCATGTTGCCCATCTTGATTGAAACCCTATATCATCATTCCGCTAGGGTGTAGATCGAAACGGCGATAACTTAATTTACTCAACATCGAGAGTGGTAAGCGGTTCATTGCAGACCCATTATCTATCATAATCAGCTTAATCTTCTTCCCCCAGATATGGCCTTCAATCATTAACAGCCCGTTATGTTCTGTATCACAGATCAAATCATCATTGGAGAAGGAAATGACTAGTAGGCAGTTTTCTTGCTCATTATATTCTTTGTGTTTCATCTTTGCCAGTAAAGTTTCTCTGACATCATGGTTGGACAATGCTTGAACCAGATTCTGCCAGAATTCCCCTGACAACTTGAGCGCATCATAAACACTTAATCTAATCGGTATCCCTTTTAAATAACTCACTACATCATAGGTCACTTTCGCTGTCTCGCTCTTCTTTTCCCTCTCATCATTATCGCTCTGTCTTTCAATGACCTCTTTTCTTATAATTCCTGCCTTCTGCTTCATAGGGCTTGTTATCTTCTTTCCCAACCGTAATGTAATCCCCGCTACCTTCTATGTCGTCTTATGGTCTTCTTTTTCTTTCACTTTTCGGGCCTCTTCCCAGATCGTGAGCATATTTACTATTGCCATTGTACCCCTTTATTTCTCTTTTCCAATTACTATTTCACCCCCGTCTATCATTTATTGTATTATACATTTCAACGTATAACAATTTTTCGTCGGATGTACCATCAAGCGATGATAGCGGCAAAAATCTCTCTCTCTGATTTTCGTCACATCTTCGGGGCATTTGGGTTCTGGTAATTCTATCATGCTGGCATTTAGTAGTTGGTTCATCATAGGAACAACATCTTCCCCATCTAACGCGAACCCCTCGTGAGAATTGAGCATCCTGGGCCTTTTTCCACAGTATCTTTGTTTCTCTTTTCACGATCGATGGTATTTACGGCTATCCTGCTGGGTGTCCTCCTAGCTATCTCATGGTGGAACAATGGTATCTTTCGAGTCATCAATTCTAAAGCATGAGCCTTATTGGCTAGGTCACAGAAAGTTTTGATATCGGTGCTGGTGAGTCCAAATGCTATTCCCATTTGCATAGAGTTCAGGCACATCTTGACCTATTCCTTTTCTTCCGGCAACTGTCTACATGAGGCTCCCAATGTCTTCCATCTGTCTATATACTTTCTACTGGTTCGCTTTCTCTCTGCCGCACGGAAGCCAATTCCTTAATACTAACATCACGTTCTGAAGAGAAGAAGTTTGACATAAAGGCGTCCTGCATTTATTCCCGAGTACGTATCGATCCCAAAGCCAAGCTGGAATACCATCGGAATGCTTTATTCGTCAGGGATGACCCGAACAATCGCAAGCAATATTGCGGTATCGTAGAGAAATTTCCCATTCCAGTAATGAAGTGCATGAAGTGTTCCTCCGACGATCCTTCCCATTAAACTTCTTAAAATCAGGGTGTTTGAAGTTGGCTAGGAATGAGATGTCTTCTACCTCTCTTGGGTACGGCGTTCGGTATCTGAAACGGCCAGTATTCGCATGTTCTCTCTCTACTCTGACAGCTTCTTCGACGACTTGTCTCACCTCATCTTGTGTCATGGTCCTTGCTGCTGGAACAGACCCCAGTGATCCTGCCCCCTGTGGTTGAAAGTCTTCAGGCTGGTTTTCTTGTCCATTCATTGTGCCCATGGTCAGGGGAGCCGCCATCTGGGCTACATTATGTGCAAGGGTTGCTAAGGCCTCTCTGTGGTTTCTGTACTCTTCCATTAGTGCCCTTTGTGCTTCTGCCATCTCATTCATGCGGTCCTCCGTAGTTGGCATGTTCTCCTGATTTGTCCTGGCCATATGTACTGTGGCTTCTCCGCTTTTCAACGAAGCTGTCGTTAGAGTGGTGCGGGAATATGTCGACGTAATAGGACTTACGAAGAGAGGGGAAGATGGAGTTTCATTCGACTTCTCTACTCTACCATGGTCATTGATCGATTGGGGCGATTCGGGCATTAGTGACCTTACTAGTAATGCCTTACCTTTCTGCTCTTTCGTCCATTTGACTCTTGGGGCTACTAAAGCCTGGAAGTTGCGCGACATTAATTGTGGAACTATTCACCCGGGATATATCGCAGGAGGAGCGAGTTCAGGATTCCTTCTAGCTGCATCACGCGTTATCGGCCCTCTAACTTTCGACGAAAGCGGATTCATTCTGGTGCTTCTTGTATTCTGCGCTCTCGTCCTACGAGACATCACAACTGTCCAACCTTTGTCTCCCTCCAGTGATTGAGGTGAAGCAGATATAACCCTTGTTGTTGCTTGAGTTAGGTTGTTTTTGCTTGTAGGAGATCGAGTTATGTATTCTAGGGGTTGGTTCGGTGCGTATTCTACCATGAAGCCGGTCGGAGTGAAATAGAAACTCACTTTCCTTGCAGAAATCGCCATGGGTTGTAATTTGTAGTTGTGATTCAAAAACTTCAATTACAAAATAAAGTTATAGTTAGTACTTGAAGAATTGAATAATCTATCTTAGAGATGAGGGGGGGGGGGGGGGGGGTGGTTCCCACTGAGAGTCGCCATTTTGGCATCGAAAGATGCCAAACTATGATGAAAGTTCCATAATTATCTCAATGTTAATATTAAATAAGACAACAAAGTCCCTAGCAGAGTCATCATTTTTTTCAAACAAGAAACAAATGCATTTGATTTGGGGGAAATTATCTTATTTGAACATAACAAAGATAATAGATATAGGACAATCATCATATTATTAATACTGAGTTCTTTGACATCCCTTGATTCTAAGATAGATTATTTGAAATACATAAATTGAAATTAATTAAATCCAAATGTTAAATCTCGAATTCGGCAGCATTTCGACAGTCGCTTCAGTCATCTCCTTAGGAGGAATGTTGTGTTGATTAACTTCTTCCCTTTTGAGGTTGTCCTTTATACAAAGGAGAGCTTAGAGCAGTGGAGATCGAACTGGATAATTTTAGCAGCATCTTGATCCTTTTATGACTGGCCACAAAGTGACCCGATTGCGTGACCCGCACAACTGATCCGTTGGTTGCGTGGGTCCACTCTTACTTCTCTTCTCATCTTCAGTCTTCCTTCAGGGCTCTGCTCCTCTTCTAGAATTCTTCTTCTGTCTTAAATGAGAGGGGAGTTGGGTATTTATAGGCCTCCACACGTGCCAACCCTCGATCTTTGTGCCATGGGGCCCACTTTACATTAGATCTAACCGTTTATCCCAACCACTGTCTGGTCTTGATTGCGCTACCCACATAACGATAGAATTGATTGCGCAATCCACGCAACTACTACTGGTTACGTGACCCGCTCAACAGAAAACATACTCTATACAGTCACATAACACATTGCGTAATCCGTGCATCCATGCAACAAGTGCTGGTTACGTAACCCGCGCAACTACTACTGGTTGCACGATACGCGCAACAAAAGACATACTTGATTTTCTTTCTTTCTCATTTCTTCACTCTATTATCTTCTGATCTTCAATCTTTCTTCATGATTTTATGCCCTAACAAATGCCCCCTTGATCCATTCTTTATTTCCTTAAATCAAAGAATCAGGATCAATCCTTCTCAATTCTCTACATTCCTTAAGGTCGTTGCGCAACCCACGCAACGGGTGCCCGAGTTTAGTACTTGACCCCATCTTCTATAAATAGTTAGCTGAATTTCATTTCTTCACTTTCTCACTTTGCAGCAAAACTCCATTTCTTTGTTTCTACCCCGTGCAACCGACACTTGTTGCGCAACCCGCGCAACGACATTTCGTTCTCACAAGGAGTTTTGATGTTGCGCTGCTCGCACAACTTGGAATCCGTTGTGCGACCCGCGCAACCGACACTTTGATAGTTTTCCTAGACTTAGCCAGATTTCTGAATTCCATCATGGCCCGTACCAAAAGAACTTTCATTGTTGTCGATCCTCCCTCCGATCAAGCTTCTCATCAGGAATTACCAAATACCGAACGCTTCCAAGCCGCAACATCTCAAGCCGTAGAATCCCCTTCATCTCCATCTCAACCCTCGCGCAAGCATTTCAAAACAACCACTACGCACCTTGCCTACATAAAAGAACCTGTACTCCCCACCTTTAATTTCACTCAACGCATTGAAACACTACCATCTCCTATCCATAAGGCCATCGCGATGGGAGATCTCGAAAGACCTCCAAAACACGGTCGTGAATATGACTGGGAGGAACGGCTGAAGACAACGGCGCATCATCAAACAGTTAACCAAAAGCCACCCATTAGAGAAGATACTCCTCCCCCCTCCAAGCAAAGAAGCTTCACAATTCTTGGGAATCGATCCGTGCGATTCAAGGCGTCATAAAATTTGATAACCCCTACAAGCAGGGTATCGTAGTGATTCTAGTCAGCATCCATCGCCACCACTCTATGATGATTTGCGAGCCTAAGGATCATTTGACCGCAAAAAGATTGGCTTACATAGAATCTTGGTCGTTCAAGGAACTAAGATTATTAGAAGGTATCCTGCGGCCGCCAAAACCAAGACAGCAGATTGGTGACATCCATTTGATGATCTTCCTCGTCCCTTCCTACGACCTTCACAGTCTGTGTCCCACCTACTTTTATGAAACACTTCAGCAACGTTTCAGCCATCGTCGCCTCATCTGGAGCCCAGAGGAATTCAGAACAGGAGGTCTTCTGACTCCTCGCAATTATTATTCTGAATGGGCTACAACAGTTCTGGCGAAACACGCGGGAACTTTGTCGAAGATTAACATTTTCACCGCAATTGAAGCAACGTCATACCCTTTTTACAAGGATTCTTCCATTTTGAAGGCCTTCCTTAACTACTGGTGCCCTTCTACCCCCTTTTGATTAGGAAGTATTATTATGATAATCTTCGTAATCAAAATCACAATGTCACGATCTTTAACAAGTATGCTGATGCCACATCACCTCATACCGATCATCCGAGATTAGTATTGCCCCCAGTCTTGAACTAATCAGGCGTGTGTACTCTTATTTCTTTTTGCACATAAGCATGATGAACCATCGAGAGATTATCAATGTTTCGGAATCGCCATTCTTCTCTTGCTGTCATATTCTTCCATCACAATATCTCCCCTATTGATCATCTTTTGTAGCTTTTTCCTGAGGGCATTACAATTTTCTGTATGATGTCCAAATGTGCGGTGATAGTGACAATAATCCATTCCTTTTGTATTCTCAATTTCTTCGAGATGTCTTAGCTGAGGTAATTCAATACTCTTCATAGTTAACAATTGTTTCAGCATAGGAAGTATGTCTTTTCTTGCGAATGAATGCTTCATATGGTCTTTATTTTGTCTGGACCTTTTATATATCATTGTAACCACACGACCATTTCTATCTTTTTCATTGTTGTCTCTTTCAATATCCTAATAATCTTCTTTATTTTCTTCTTTCCAACTGATGTGGGCTGATGTTGTTTGAGAAGCAGACACTCTTCCAATCATCTTTTCATGAGCATAGGCCTTCGTAGCAAGATCATGAAAGGTTTTCCAATCTTTACTAATCAGGTTGCGTGCCAATTCTGGTCTCATGCCTTCTAGACATAGTTTTGCTTGTTTTGATTCCTGCAGAGGATGTCGACATAATGCCCCCAAGTCCTTCCATCTGCTGATGAATTCTTCTACTGGTTCATTTTCTTCTTGCCGAATAGAGTCCAGCTCGGCCAAACTAACTTCTCTATCAGAAGAGAAAAAGTTTGACATAAAAGCATCCTGCATCTATTCCCAAGTATGAATAGATCCTAGGATTAAACCTGAATACCATCTGAAAGCTCTTCCTGTCAGAGAAGATCCAAATAATCATAGACAATATTGAGAAACCTTAGAGAAATTTCCCATCTTTGTTATGAAATGCATCATATGCTCTTCTAATGATCCGCTCCCATTAAATTTTTGAAAATCTGGATGTTTGAAATTGGCGGGAAATGACATTTCTTCTATTTCACGAGGATCTGGTATTTGGTATCGAAATTTTCTATTTTGACCTTGCATCTTCTCTAGATGAATGGTTTCGATGACCATCTGTCGAATTTCTTCTTGCGTTATATTCTAAGCAATATTAGGTGCCGATTCTCGAGATCTAACCGCTGGCAATTGTGGCCTTTCTTCTTGTGGTTCAATGTTGTTCACAACAGTCACTGCTGGAACATTAAGGACTCTTTTAGCTACGTGCTTATCTGTTAAAGGTTGGTGAGGTTGATTGATATCTGCCGATAAAATTTTTGTTTTCTTATTCTCCGATCGTCTTGATACTGAAGGAGGAAGCGAGTGTCGCGCTACTGACGCTGTTGGAGAAGATGAACTATTGTTTGATTTAAAACCAGTGTATTGTCGCTTTGAAGGACTAGCTGACTCAGATTGTGGTATTCTTAATGTATGAATTTTCTTGGAATCTTTTGCAAGAGGTGTTGTAAGCGTACATTCACCAGTTGCGATGACTTTCTCTTTATTCTTCTAAACCCGTAATGATTCTATAGAAAATGTTTGTATAGTTGTAGTTAACAGTACTGGAAGACCTTTTGGGGTGATGGGCCTTTCTGTTTTTCTCGAATGAAATGATTATATGACCGAAACAGGACTGCGTCTCACAGTACTTTGCATAATCGACCCTGTACTTGGCGGGATGATGCTTCTTATAGAGGTAGATCGAACTTTTCTTCTTTTGGATGTTACTATCCTCCATCCTCCTTTGTCTTGTTGAGCTACTAGTGAAACAGAAATCATTCCGTCCATTATATAAAATTCTCTATTCCTGATCACAACAGGTTTTGCTTTCTTGGGTACTTTCTTCTTACCTGTAGACAAAATATAAAATTGCAATTAGTACCCAATTGATAAAACATTCTATCTTAGAGATGAAGGGGAGGATGTTCCTATTGAGAGTTGCCATTTTGGCGTCCATACAGGCGCTAAAAAGTGATAAATGTTCTCTGAATATTTTCTAAGTTACATTGAAAATTCCCCAACAGAGTCACCATTTTGTTTCGACAAGAAAATAAATGCGTTTGATTTGGGAAATTTCATTCAATGATAATGAAGGACAAATGAGAGAACAATGATCACAAGATATTTTATTCTGAGTTCGTTTACATCCTTTGATTTCCCTTGATTCTAAGATAGATTACAATGAATGGGTACAATGAATAATGTAGAAAGCAGTAACAATTTTAGCAGCATTTTGATGCTTTTGATGTTCATCACAAGGGCAAATGAGCTCCTCGAAGCTTTCCGATCTTTATTTTCTTTTATTTCTCCTTCTTGCTTCTCTTTCTCACTGCCTTTTTAGGGAATATGGAGTACATGAGGCTTATTTTAGGAAAAAAACCATGCATCAGGACAAATCTCCTCACAAAGTCGCGCATAGACTTTTGGGTTTGGACATGCTTCTATTCAAAATGGCATGAAAGCCTTCTCAAGAGGACGTTGAGCGGGCGGTGGAACGACTTCTTCCGTTGCTCGGGCGGTGGAAAGACTTCTTCTATTGCGCAGGCCGGTGGAACGATAGTGGAACGACTTCTTCCATTTCGTGGGCCGGTGGAACGATTTCCTCCGTTGCGCGGGTGTGGAACGACTTCCTCCGTTGCGCGGGCCGGTGGAACGAGTTCCTCCGTTGCACGGGTCACACAACAGTTTCTTCAACAGCTTCTTCAGTTGTGTTGATCGCACAACAGTTTTCTTCAGTTGTGCGGGTCGCACAACAACTTCTTCAGTTGTGCTGGTTGCACAATAGTTTCTTCAGTTGTGCAGGTCGTACAACAATTTTCTTCAACATTTCTTCAGTTGTGCCGGTCGCACAATAGTTTTCTTCAGTTGTGCGGATCGTACAACAGTTTCTTTCATTGTGCGGGTCGCACAACAGTTTCTTCAGTTGTGCGGGTGGCACAACAATTTCTTCAGTTGCGCGGGTCGCACAACAGTTTCTTCCGTTGCGTGGGTTGCATAACAATTTCTTCAGCTCCCTCTCTTACCTTCCTTCCTCCCTGTCTTCTAACCAACTAACCCCTCAAATGTGGCATGAGGAGGGGTATTTATAGGTATTCCTCTCTTACATGGTGGTGTTCACCACCACCTCTTTCTTCACACAATATCTAACCTCCTCTTAAACAATGGAGTCCACCAAGCTCTCCCTTAAATGGTGGTGTACAATTACTTCTTCCTCCATACAAGGCAATACCCATCCACTCCTTTTTTACCAAAATACCCTCGGATACTGATTTTTACCAAAATACCCCTTGATACTGATTTTAACCAAAATATCCAAAATACCCCTGGGTATTGATTTTTACCAAAATACCCCCGAATACTGATTTTTACCAAAATACCTAAAATACCCCCGATACTGATTTTTACCAAAATGCCCAAAATACCCCCAGATACTGATTTTTACCAAAATATGAAGTGAGTGACCCTGGGAAAGATCCGCACCATGGAATTCTCTGACCAATGCAATGGAATATTTTTTATGCCTCAACAATTATCTTATTTAAATGTAACAAAGAAAGAGTCTATTTAGAACAATCATCATATTATTAACATTGAGTTCATTTACATCCTCGAATATCCGTTGATTCTAAGATAGATTATTTAGAAATACAGGAATTAACAAAGTTCAAATATCCAAGCCGGATGTTAAATTCGGTAGCGCTTCGACTTGTGATTTGATCATCTCTTTAAAAGGAATATGATATAGATCTGATCAACTGATTTCTCTTCTGGGAGCTTGGATAGAAGAAAATCCAGAGATTGATTATTTCAGCAGCGTATCAACTTCTTATCATCATAGACTACAGGGCAATCTGGTTGCGGGGGTCCGCGCAAACGATATGGTTTACGTAGACCCGCGCAAGCCACCGGCTCTTCCTCACTCCTACCTTTAGTCTTCCTTCTTGCTTTGCTTCTTCTCCAAAATCTTCAATCTGTCCAAATGAAGAGGGGAGGGGGTATTTATAGGCCTTCACACGTGCGAAACCTCGATTTTGGTGCAATGGGACCCACCTTTCATCAATCTCGTCCGTTCATAGAACTTGTGTCCTGAAATCTGTTGTGCGAACCCGCGTAACTGTTTTTTGGGTTACGTGGTCTAGCGCAATCAATATCGGTTGCGCAGAGCCACGCAAACCACCTTTAAGATACATTGTTCTTCTTCTTTTTCTATTTTCTTTCTACTTTTCAATCTTCTTTTGCTTCAATCCTTTCTTCTTATTTTATGCCTCAACAGATGCCCCCTTGATCTTTTCTTTGTTTCTCCAAAAATCAAAGAAAAAGGATCAATTTTGCCTCCTTAACAGAGTTCACGCGGGTCCACGCAACTGAGGCCCGCGTATTTGTACTCGGCCACATATCCTATAAATACCCTGAACTTGCATTCATTCTGTACATTCTTTCGTCACGGCGAACCTCCGTTCCTCTGTCAAATTTTCTCAAACAACTTATTTTGCTTGCGCGGACCCGCGCAACAGTCTTCCTGTTCGCGCAAAGTCTTTTGTTGCTGCGCTGCACCGCGCAAAGAGTTATGATTGCGCGAACCCATACAACCAGCACTTAGACAATTTTCACCTTTTCTTTTTCAAGTATCTTCTAGACTTGGAACTTTTTTTCACCATGGCCCATATCAAACAAACCTTCCGTCCTATAGACCCACCATCTGAACAACCTTCTCACCCTGATTTGCCAGATCCGTCTTCTTTCCGCCGTTCTCCTTCAGACCAACCACCAGCAAAACTCAGTAAAACCATTGCCCATAATCCTTCATACTTCAAAGAACCCGTACTACCAACCTTTAACTTCACCGAACGCATTTCCTCCTTACCCTCTCCTATTCACCGGGCAATTGCGATGGGAGACCTAGAATGACCTCTGAAATAAGGTCGAGAATATGACTGGGATGAGTGGTTAAAAACAACTGCACACATTCGCACAGACAGTGAAAGACCTCCCATTCGAGAAGAAACTCCTCCTACTTCTCGTTCGAAGAAGACTCGCTGGAACAAGGCCAAGGAGTTCGAGGAGAAATCAAGGAGCACAACAAGAAGAAGCTCCATAACTCATGGGAATCAGTCAGAGTGATTGAGGGCATTATGAAATTCGATAATCCTCACTCAGAAGGTATGATGGTGATTCCCATCAACGTTCATCGCCACCAATCCATGCTCAATTGCGAGCCGAGGGATTACATAGACGGAGAGAAGCTAATGTATACTTCTTCGTGGTCAACAAGAGAACCGCACATCCTTAAGGGGATATTGCTAGCGCATAAGCCATGGAAAAGTATTGGTGAAGTCCATCCTATGATTTTTCTTACCCCTTTTCACAGTCCTCACAACCTATTCCCCACATATTTATATGAAACTATGAAGTAAACTTAGGACCGCCTCGCTGGGCTTGACAACCATCTCGGAAATCAAATCCAGCCAGTGTCCCACAACTGTTCGCTTGAGTCCGGAGCTAGAGAGTGTGAAAACACTTGTTTTCTTTCCAAAATAAATTTCTTGAATAGTAATCTGAGACTTGTTACTTACGGTCATTTTATAAGCAATTAGACCGTCAAAATCTGACCCAAATACACCCTCTGATTAAGAAAATTTTCATAAAAATATCCATGTACTTGCAATTTCAGATTGGGATCTGCTGACCATTGAATTGAAACTGGTCCGCCACGCGTGATCTGGGAATCCGACTGAAACAAAAACTTAACTCCACCTAGATCCCAAGTCCGTGAGCTTAAGTCCGACCTTTGGCTCAAGGAGGCTCGCCAGAAGTCCTCCGTTGAGCTAGAAAAGTGCCGCTTTGGTTATAACCTAAGTATACCTTGACCTTAAGTCTAGTTTAGTGCATTTTTAAGCTATATAAGGACCTTAGAACCCTCTCTCTCATAGCCATACGAATTTGAGGGAAACCCTAAAGAGAGAAATGAGAAAAGAGAGAGAAAGAGTGAGAGAAGTGGGAGAATCTCCCTACTACCGTTACCTGCCGCTACATAAGCTGCACCACCCGATTCTCATCGCTTTCTCGGCGATTCTGACTTCATTTTGAGGTAAGAAACACTAACCCTAATCTGTTTTAGGGTGTGAAGGTTGTAGGTTATGAAATAGCTAACCTATTTCATTCTTTAGGCTACCAAACTGCCGAATACGGAAGCTTAGCAAACCTAGCTGATTCGTAGCAATTCTACGGTATAAGGTGAGGAATTTAGGTATATAGGTTACGGTTTTCAACACTTTCAATGTCAGATAATGATAGATTTATGATCTGTATGCAATTGCACATGTACAAAGTGTTGTTTGTTTTTCATTTCGATTAAAGATGTAGAATATGGAATTTTACATATTCTAGGTATTCGTAGAAAATACCATATATGTATAAATTTTGGAGATGTGTTTGTCATGATTATTTGTTATATGAATATATGATATATCGATAAAATACTTACTTGGCGGAAGGATTCGCCCTAATACATGTTTTATTAATATACACTATGTATGTAGAAATAATGTATTGTAGAAACTACCGTATACGTATATATTTTGGAAATGTGTTTGCCATGATTATTTGCTGTATGAATATATTATATTTGTGTAAAATACTTGCTTGGCGAAAGGACTCGCCCTAATACATGTTTTGCTAACATACACTATGTATGTTGAAATAGTGTATTCTAAGTGTTTGTGAAAATGCTTGTGAGGGTAAGTGTTTGGATGATGGTGCCTTTGGTAGGTGTTGAGATGGGATTCTCTACTATCTTAGAGACCTGTATGATTTCCTCCATATGGGTCGTTTACTTTAACCACTTATGAAATATACGTGTTTGTATTCCTATTTATGTAGTGCTTTATAACATGCTTTATAAGATGCTTTATGACATACTTGTTAACATGCTTGAATTACTTTGTTTATTATGCTTTACTCCACATGCTATGAATAAGGATTGATTGAGTTTGGGACTATCTCTATAGTCCAGATAATCGGTACCAGACTTGAGATCGTGGTTGAGATTCATTTCGCCACGTAGGATGTGTTTGACGAACCCGAGTCGTACTTCAGTTGGCGACAGTGGTTAGGCCACACGAAGTGCTTATGCACTTCATGTCGTTCAGTTGATTGTGTGCTCGAGCTAGTCAGGCTCGTCAAGTAACCCGATATGTCTAATGTATGTTCACCATGTTTGGTCGCTACTGCTTGAACCTAGGGTACCAAACTTACCAGTAGAATCCCGTTAACCATGGTACCTCGATCCGTTAAGACTCATGAGCCAGGCATGGTGGTATGGGACACCGTGGTTGAGCTATCAGCCTACACTGGGGCCACGTGCCTCCCCGTAGTGACCAGTGGCAACCAGACTCGTGAGCCGATTATGGTAGTATGAGACACTATATTCATGCTGTCGGCTTACATTGATAAGGTGATGGGGGAGCTGTGTAACCTTTATGCGTAATAGCCCTGGCAGCCCTTTGTAGTGACCTCGAGCATACTCTGAATTTGCAGTAAGGCGACGAGTTTTGCCGTAGTGTATAAAGTATGAACTAGGCCTGTATCTGTATAGTGATGAACTGTTAAAAAGGTGATGGGGGAGAGGTGTAACCTTTTTGCGTAACAGCCCTTGCAGCCTTTACAGCGACCTAGAAATACCATCACATGAGATTAACTAGGATTGACAACCCTAGAATGGATCATGTTTGAGAATGATATAAGGGAGGTACCTTAGTTTCCCAATACTACTGTTTGAAATGGACTAATAACTACTCGGTAATCATGCTCATCATCGCACTACATGTGCCTGGTAGATGTGGAGCACTGAGGGATGAACGCATTCATGAACGTAAGATGGTGTCGCATGAGGGTGGTTTGGCAAGGGCATTCATCATGTCATTTCATACTTGCATTTAATAAGAGTAGTTAGGATTGTTTGATTGTTAACCTTAAAGGATGGTCAAATTCGAGTATACATTTTTTTTTAAACTATCAGAGTAAGCAGATGAGCGTAGTATGGACAAATTGACATAAAGGAAAATTTCGTTATCATTCAAATATACAAGAAGCTGCCCATGATGACTTATATAAACCAATGTCTCGATGAAACAACTACAAGAATTACAAAGTTTAATACATGAAGAGTATAAAAATGCAAAAGCCGCAAGATCGCACAGCTTCTCTTGACGATACAGTCATGCATCCTTGGCACTTGTACCCAACTCCTCGTCAGTCTGAACCTGTAAATCACTTAAGCCACCTGTGCTACCTGTACGGTTATATATTTGATGGATAAGTGGCCAACTCAATGTGAACTCCCCTCAAGATTACACACCGTCGCATTAGGTAAGCATAATTATGAAAACATGGCAAGGCATACAAAACAATACATGATGCAATCTTATTAAATGTATGGATGCGTGAATGTATCATCGACCTGGGGATGCACATCCCGCTATCGAAATAAAGGGTCGCCCTAAGAGAACTAGTCACCTGGAAAAATACACAAAGGTACGCCCGAGGAGAAACAACCATATAGAAAAGACCATAATATATAAATCGCCTAAGGAGAATCTAATCGCCCGGAAAAGACCATAAAACATAGATCGCCCAAGGGGAATTTAATCACCCGGAAAAGACCATAAATCGCCCAAGGAGAACTTAATCACCTGGAAAATACCATATGCTATGAAAATGCATGATTAGCTTAACCGTTAATAGTCCGTTTACAACCAGCAGGTTTAATAAGCTCAAAGGTCACTACGGGGAGCTCAGAACCCAGCGTAGGCCGACAGCTCAGGCATAGTGTCCCATTCCACCATCCCTGGCTCATGAGGCTACCACCTTAGGATGTTTAATGAATCCCAATCGACTAGCGGGCTTACCATCGCATGGTTGTACAAAATAAAACATCGAACCCATCTAGGACGTATGCTAAAACAAAGCCACATAGGGCGATATCGAAATAAGCCACCTAGGGTTGATATCAAAATAAGCCACATAGGGCAAGTATTAAAAACCATGTGACAAAGACCATCCTTAAAACCACTTGGACACAACAACCCTGGATGGTAGGCCCACATCAATATTCAAATCACCCTACCACTCAATAACCACTAAGTCGAAGGTTCATTATAACCAAATCAATCGAGTTACATCCCAAATATGGGTGTACATTTATAAGTGGGGGTTTCCCACTAATATACCAGTTTAAATCCTAAAAGCAATCCACAAATAATTCAAGAACAAATAAACATGATAAACATTAAGCAAACAATATAACAATTCAATTTCCACTAGCTAACACATGTGACTATGAAATGGAGATATCAATTACAAGTTAAAATAAAAACTATAACTTAAGCTAATGGAAAGATGGAAAGCTCAAGGGGAAGAATCATCACCTTATACTTTGAATTGCCCACTGATGTTGCTAGGAAGCGCGTGCCCCCTTAGAATTGAATCCTACCATGAATTGTGAAATTATATGTGAGATCAGATTTCTACAAGGTATTTATGGTTAAGATTAAGATAACCTAGGGTTTGAATTATTTATCTTAGGGTTTTAATGTAGAATTAGGGTTTCATCATAGGGTTTAGTTATATGTTTAGATTCTAGGGTTTGATTATGGAATTTGAACTCTATTTCGTGTGGCCATTAATGGTATTATTAATGGGAGTAATGAATGGGTAAAATTAATAAATAAATTAGTTATAAATTTTGAGAATATTACAACGACTAATATTATATTAAATTATTTAGCAACACAGGAATAATGATACTAATAGTGACTCATGATAGTAATAAAAATGGTAAGAGGAACCTATAGTGATATCTTAGAGAACAACTTTTCAACTTATACAATTGGAATCATAACTTATGGTTTAGGTTACTTAGACTCAGGGTTTCGTCCATTGATCTAACTTTAGGCATTGGTTTAGAGTTTGAAACCTAACTCATACAATTAATTCATAATAATATTAGAATAAAGTAAAAGTAAATAATAATTGTCTATTAACGCTAACAATGCTAAACTCATTCTCAATAGCCTACAATGACAAAATAAGTATAGCATGATAAATGTTAATATCTAATATCCCTAATACTAATTCCAGCAAAATTACCCTACCAATGATTAACTATATTCAATAATTCGTAATAATTATAGTAGAGTTAATGAGGATAATAAACACTATGATCTACTATTTGATAATTACAACCTTTGATTATATTAGCTAGTTATAGCATAAATAATCTAATAATTTTTCTATTAAATAATCAAACCTAACACTACAACACAAGAGGTCAAAGTGTTTTATACCTTAGTAGTATTCGGGCATGGCCCAACACCCACTCCAGCGAGTTAACTCGGTGGTCAGTCAGGACCCAACTCCCTTTCCTCTTTGTAACATCCCGAAAAATCGAGGGTCGAGTAGTAACTCAACTCTCGAGTTCCAGAACATCACTTATGCAACATAGATAATGATGATTAAATGTTGTCTGTGTTAGTACAATAAACATGAGTGAGATTCTACCAAAACAGTAATTCATACTCCAGATCCATGTATAAAATATAACGGAAGACTGAAAGGTGTATATAGATATATATAAAATAAAACATTCTCGATCTCCAGAGTATGGACACTAACTGAGTCACCGTATATATATGTGTTGGTTCTAAATCAAAATGTTAAAATAGTACAATTGAAATTATCAACCCTGTAGCCCCGTAGCACTGGACAGCTTATGCGAAGCCTCCAGCGAACTGCATGTAGGAGAACTCCTCCTGATCGTCATAAAAGTCAGGCTCAGTCTCCTGTGCTCCAGTGATACCTGCATCTAATACAGGGTCTGGTGGGTGTTTTAAAACACTGTCCCATAACGTGGGAATGAGTGGCCAACTCAGTGGAACAATAAAGCATAGGTTAATATGTTATCAATTCAGTCAAGCAGTAATGATAAAGTAGTACAATCAAACAATTCTAACTACTCTTATTTAATGAAAGTATGAAATAACATGATGTATGCCCTTGCCAAACCACCCTCATGCGACACCATCTTACGTTCACAAATGCGTTCATCCCTCAGTGCTCCACATCTACCAGGAACATGCAGTGCGATGATGAGCATGATTACCGAGTAGTTATTAGTCCATTTCAAACAGTAGTATTGGGAAACTAAGGTACCTCCCTTGTATCATTCCCAAACATGATCCATTCTAGGGTCGTCAATCCTAGTTAATCTCGTATGATGGTGTGTTTCTAGGTCGCTGCAAGGGCTGCCAGGGCTGTTACATGGAATCGTTACATCACTCCCCCATCATCTTATCAATACAAGCCTAGTTTATACTCTGTTACTACGGGAAGGCTCATCGCCTCACCGCAGATTTAGAGTATGCTCGAGGTCACTCCACTAACGTCCTCCCAACTGGCAGTCTATTTTCGAAGCCCGACCAGTCCACTTATTGACAATGGGACCCGGATACAACTCAACTGAGGACCACAGCCAGGCTACACCAGTGTAGGCCAACAACGCGAATATAGTGTCTCATACCACCAAAATCGGCTCACGAGTCTAGTTGCTCACTGGTCACTACGGGGAGGTACGTAGCCCCAGCGTAGGCCGACAGCTCGACCACGGTGTCCCATACCATCATGCCCGGCTCATGAGTCTTAGCGGATTAAGGTACCATGGTTAACGGGATTCCACTGGTAAGTTTGGTACCCTAGGTTCAAGCAGTAGCGTCCAAACATGGTGAACATACATTAGACATATCGGGTTACTTGACGAGCCTGACTAGCTCGAGCGCACGATTAACTGAATGACATGAAGTGCATGAGCACTTCGCGTGGCCTAACCACTATGGCCAACTGACGTACGACTCGGGTTCGTCAAACACATCTTACGTGGTGACATGAATCTCAACCACGATCTCAAGTCTGGTACCGATTGTCTGGACTATAAACATAGTTCCAAACTCAATCTTATTCATAACATGTGGTGTAAAGCATAATAAATAAAGTAATTCAAGCATGTTAACAAGCATGTCATAAAGCATGTTATAAAACATGTTATAAAGCATGTTATAAAGCATGTTATAAAGCATATTATAAAGCACTATATAAATAGGAATACAAACACATATATTTCATAAGTAAGTGGTTAAAGTAAACAACCACATGGAGGAAATCATACATGTCTCTAAGGTAGTTGAGAATCCCATCTCAACACCTACCTAAGGCACCATCATCCACACACTTACTCTCACAAGCATTTTCACAAACACTTAGAATACACTATTTCAACATACATAGTGTATGTTAGTAAAACATGTATTAGGGCGAATCCTTTCGCTAAGCAAGTATTTTATGCATATATAATATGTTCATACAGCAAATAATCATGGCAAACACATCTCCAAAATATATACGTATATGGTACTTTCTAGAATACACAATTTCTACATACATAGTGTATATTAGCAAATAGTGTATTATGGCGAGTCCTTTCGCTAACTAAGTATTTTATCCATATATAATATATTCATGCAACAAATAATCATGGCAAACACATTTCCAAAATTTATATGTATACGGTATTTTCTACTAATACTTAGAATATGTAAAATTTCATATTCTACATCTCTAATTGAAATGGAAAACAAAAAGCACTTTGTACATGTGCAATTGCATGCAGATCATGAGTCTATTATTATCTGACATTGAAAGCGCTGAAAACCATAACCTATACACCTAAAGTCCTCACCTTTACGCCGTTGGAGCGTAAGAAACTCGATGGATTTGTCTAGCTTCCGTATAAGGCAACTAGGTAGCCTAGAGAATGAAATAAGTTAGCTATTTCATCACTTGAATCGAATCAAACCCTTAAACAGGTTAGGGTTAGGGTTTTCTTACCTAGAAAATATGTTGAAATCACCAGGAAAGCGATTAGATTGCAGTGGTGGAGCTCGTAGAGTGGCAGTGTAGAGCGGCCGGGAGATTCTCCCACTTTTCTCACACTCTCTCTCTTTTCTCTCTTCTCTCTCTAGGGTTTCTCTCAAATTCGCATGGCTACAATGAGAGAGGGTTTAAGGTCCTTATATAGCCTAAAAACTCACCGAAATAGACTCCAGGTCAAAGTATACTTAGGTTATAACCAAGGCGAGCCTTTTCCAGCTCAACGGAGGACTTTTGGCCGGCCTCCTTGAGTCAAAGGTCGGACTTAAGCTCACAGACACCGGATCCAGGTGGAGTTAAGTTTTCGTTTCAGTCGGATTCCCATATCACGCGTGGCGGACCAGTTTTAATTCAACGGTCAGCGGATCTCGATCGGAGATTCCAAGTACATGGACATGTGTATGAAATTTCTCCTGATCCGAGGGTGTAATTTGGTCTGATTCTGACGGTCTGGTTGCTTAAAACTGATCCGCAAGCGAGAGGTGCCAGATTACTATTTGAGATATTTATTTATAAAGAAATTCAAGTGTTTTCACACTCCTCGCTCTGGACTCAAGCGAATTACACTGGGACACTATCTGGATTTAATTTTCGAGATGGTTGTCAAGCCCAACAAGGCGGTCCTAATTCCTTAACTTCATGTTAATCGGACTTCCGACGTGCAGTCCACATCTGATACGGAGTTTCGGGATGCTCCCGAGAGCAGCCAGGTAATGAGATTGATCCTAGATTTTAGGGTAACCCAGCGTCAATGATTCTACAAGTTTTGGGTCTTGCGGATCGTATTTAAAGTGGATCGAGCAGATTTCGTAGCTAATCTAGTTTTGCACTTCGTTACTTTGTCTCATTTCTAAATGATTTAGTCCTGAGTAACTTCTGTCTGAGGTGGCACTTAGGCCATTGTAGTTTGTATATAAAGTGATCCAAGTTATAATACTTAACTAGTTTAAGATAGTGTCTAAGGTGAAAGTACTTAGGAAAATTGAAAGAACAAGGTGGTGAAGGGTGGGATTTATGAAGGAAATGGGTTCAAAAGCAGTTTTAGACTTTGGGATTTAGTTCTGACAGGTTAATAAGGTGTTAGGATCGACCCATCGCCTAAAGACGTCTAATTCCAGGTTGGAAAAAATTCAGGCTGTTACACTCTTCTCTTCCTCTTCCTATCTTCTTCTCTTCCTAACTCCCTTTTCTTGTTCTTTTCTTCCTTTTCCCCTACTCTCCTGCTGGAATCTCAGGAATAGTAGGACCAAACCCACCAACTCTGTGACTCGGTAGTGAGTCGAGATAACCCAACTCAACAGTGAGTCGGCTCACTTCCTCACTCCTCCCTTCTTCCTCTTCCATCCTCTTTTCTTCTGCTGTCTCTCTTTTCTTCCTTTTTCCTTTATTTTCCTTCAGACCCACACATCAGCAAAATGCTGGACCAAATCTCACCCTGATTCAGACCCCAGCGAGTTGAGGTCGCTCGACTCGGCAGCGACTGCAACATGAACAACCGCACGCACCCCTCTTCTTCTCCATTCTCTTTCTCAATCTCCCTAAGCCTCACCTTGCATTTTTCCTCAGAGCTGAGGCTGCAATCTCACCTTTCCGGCCCAATCGGTGTGGCAAAACAGTCACACCTCTTCCTCATTTTCTTTCTTCTTCTTCTCTCTACTTTACTCTCTTTCTGATCTCCTTCCTTTCCCTTCCTTTCTCCTTCAGCCATGCCCCCAACAGCTCCTTTTTGACTCGTATCAGGCTCATCTTACAAACTTGGCACGACCTAGTTGAGCTGAGTCGACCCAGTGCGGCACGAACAGACGGCGCCCACTCACCCTCTCTCCATCTCTTTCCATCTTTGGAAAGGAAGCCCTAAAAGGCAGCCTTATAAAGGGCTCTATTAATCTATTTCTGGAAGCTTCGAACCTAACTAATCATGGGATTAGTTACCGATGTAATCAAATAACCCAACAAGATCTGAGGTGATTTGCTTGCATCCTAATAACAGGGCTGTGATCGGATCGTAGGGATGGTTTTCTGAGTTAGTGGCTCACCAAATGTCTGAGTTAGTGGCTCACCAAATGAACGACCCTGATTAGGAAATGGGCCCCATCCATCACTAGGTGATGGGTTTCCCTGATGAACGAAGGAGATGACTCGAATCATGGAAAAATCCAGATTATTGGTAAATCCAACAATCTGAAATGTTTGGTTGGTGTTGATAGGTCCACCGAACACTGTGGGGGCCATAGAACGGATGGTGATTAACATCTCTTAAGTATTTGGCTTCACAGTGGTGGCGGGTGAGAAAAGCTTAAGTAAAAGATAAGGGCACCCTAAAACGAAGGGTTGAGATGGATTGAAACAAAAGGCTAGGATTCTAGGAGGAGGTTTGCACACTGGCTGCCAGCCGGAAAGAATGCGGAGTTTCTATTTTCGGAAACAGCTACACTCAGCCCTTTGCTTGTGTCCGTGTTAGTGCACACACATGTGAGACAAAATGAGTGAAAACACCCAGGGTTTGGTCAAAACTGAGGGACGTTGTAAGACCCGATACCCCAGAAATCTAGTTTGTACACTGGATAGCTGTTGGTTGTAGGTCCATTGGCCCCGAGAATATTTTGACTTGATCATAATGTTGTTCTATTATCGAGCCGCAAGCCGTATTTCAACCTGATGTCCGAATGTTAAGATACGGACTTAAAATTAAACAATCTAATAAATGACCATTATGTCCTTATTTTAGGTAGAGCTCCGCTAACATCGAGTTTTCAAATCCGTTAGGTCGGAGAGCCTAATCGTTGTGGTCGTAGTCAAGTTACGGAGTTACTGGCGAAAACGACATGTCAATAGGACACCCGGATTGTAAGTTACGCGACGATATGTACATGTATAGTTTAATAAAATAACTCAAATGACCTCGGGTTTTTTTTTAATCCTTGGAATACTTTTTGTCAAATCACTTACATAACATTTTGTTTATTGTTATCATACATTTAAACTTCTCAAAATTTTCCTAAACCATCCCATAAACCTTTTTTTAGCTAAAAGCCACTTTAGACCATTTTTAAGCCCATAAATAGACAAAACCCACTTTCACACTTTTCATTTCCAGCACTCTAGCTCTAGTTGGGGAAAAGAAGAAGAAGAAGAGGAAAAGAAGAAGAAGAAGAAAAAGAAAGAGAAGCTGAGGTTGAGAGCCAAACCTCTGATACTTTCAGGTGAGTGCATAGATTAGGAGCACGCATGTGTACGTTGGGGTTTCCTTCAAAACCCTTTTCTTTGAGTTTCATGTAGGGTTAGAAACTTGTTGATTTTATTGTGTGAGAATTAGGGATTGTATTCTTTGGAAGTACGTATTCTTTGTATTAGGGTTAGGTATTGTTTGAATTGTTGTATGAAGGTTAGAATATTGCTTGGAATTAGGGATTGTTGGAATTAGGCATTCTTTGAAATTAGGGATTGTATTCTTTGGAAGTAGGTATTGTTGTATTAGGTTAGGTATTCTTTGGAATTGCTATATTAGTGTTAGGTATGGCTAGAATTGTATTAAGGTTAGGTTATAGTGAATTTCATTTAGGATCGATTCTTCTTGGATTGATTCTTTGGAATTGTTTGAATTTAGGTTCGAATATTGCTGGATTTTCGTTTGGGTTATGTTCTCATTGGATTTAGGTTCGTATATTGCTGGATGTTCGTTTGGGTTATGTTCTCATTGGATTTTTCTAAAGGTTATTTCTGGATTTTCCTAATTTAATTAGTGAGATTATTAATGGAAGTTTGGATGATGGAGATGAGTTAGTTTTGTTTAGCTGTCCCTTACAAAGTCCGCCCACTACCTATTTGACAAAATATTTCAAAGAAAGATCTTTCATCCTTGTAATGTAGTTACTTCCTACGAAAAAGCATGCTTGTGGCATGACATCTTATAGCAGAATAAATTTTTAGATTGGAGTTAGATTGGCTAAGTTATGTGCATATCAAATGCATGGTTCATAGTTGATGTATCATTATATGATTGAGCATGAATGATTCATATCATGGTATGGTGATCTTAGTGGGTTGTGTTGTGACAGACGATGTGTAGTCTGTAAACCGTCTGTGAACCGTCTAGATACAGAATGCATTACAAGAGACCCGTATGGGGAACTTGAAGATATGAGGGGACCTCATGAGGAAGGTCATCCTCTGTTTGCCTTTAAAACAAAAATGAAATGATCTGTTATGCTTGTGTGTGGGCTCTATCTTTAAGTTCCCCATAGGGGTCTCCTGTAATGCATTATGTATCTAGACGGTTCACAGACAGTTTACAGACTACACATCATCTGTCGCAACACAACCCACTAAGATCACCATACCATGGTATGAATCATTCATGCTCAATCATATAATGATACATCAACTATGAACCATGCATTTGATATGCACATAACTTAGCCAATCTAACTCCAATCTAAAAATTTATTCTGCTATAAGACGTCATGTCACGAGCATGCTTTTTCGAAGGAAGTAACTACATTACAAGGATGGAAGATCTTTCTTTGAAATATTTTGTCAAACAGGTAGTGGGCGGACTTTGTAGGACTTTGTAAGGGACATCTAAACAAAACTAACTCATCTCTATCATCCAACCTTCCATTAATAATCTCACTAATTAAATCAGGAAAATTCAGCAATAACCTTCAGAAAAATCAAACGAGAACATAACCCAAACGAACATCTAGCAATACGCGAACCTAAATCCAATGAGAACATAACCCAAACGAAAATCCAGCAATATTCGAACCTAAATTCAAACAATTCAAAGAATCAATCCAAGAAGAATCAATTAAATGAAATTCAAATTATAACCTAACCCTAATACAAAGAATTCCAAATGCATACCTAACACTAATACAACAATTCCAAAGAATACCTAACCCTAATACAAAGAATACCTACTTCCAAAGAATACAATCCCTAATTTCAAAGAATACCTAATTCCAACAATCCCTAATTCCAGCAATATTCTAACCTGCATACAGCAATTCTAGTAATACCTAACCCTAATACAGCAATACCTACTTCCAGCAATACAATCCCTAATTCTCACACAATAAAATCAACAAGTTTCTAACCCTACATGAAACTCCAGCAAAAAGGGTTTTGAAGGAAACCCCAACGTACACATGCGTGCTCCTAATCTATGCACTCACCTGAAAGTATCAGAGGTTTGGCTCTCAACCTCAGCTTCTCTTTCGTTTTCTTCTTCTTCTTCTTCTTTTCCTCCTCTTCTTCTTCTTTTCCCCAACTAGAGCTAGAGTGCTGGAAATGAAATGTGTGAAAGTGGGTTTTGTCTATTTATGGGCTTAAAAAGGGTCTAAAGTGGCTTTTAGCTAAAAAAAAGTTTATGGGATGGTTTAGGAAAATTTTGAGAAGTTTAAACGTATGGTAGTAATAAACAAAATGTTATGTTAGTGATTTGACAAAAAGTATTCCAAGGATTAAAAAAAAAATCCGAGGTCATTTGAGTTATTTTATTAAACTATACATGTACATATCGATGCATAACTTACAATCTGGGTGTCTTATTGACATGCGTAACTTGACTACGACCACAACAATTAGGCTCTCCGACCTAACGGATTTGAAAACTCGATGTTGGCAGAGCTCCACCTAAAATAAGGACATAATGGTCATTTCTCAGATTGTTTAATTTTAAGTCCGTATCTTAACATTCGGACATCGGGTTGAAATACAGCTTGCGGCTTGATAATAGAACAACATTGTGATCAAGTCAAAATATTCTTGGGGCCAATGGACCTACAACCAACGACTATCCAGTGTACAAACCAGATTTCTGGGGTATCGGGTCTTACAACTCTTCCCTCCTTAAAACAATTTTGTCCTCGAAATTTATTTCTAAACATATCATAATAGTACAATATAACAATAACCATATCAGAGTTATACGTACCTAGGAATTAAATAGATGAGGGTAACGACTGCCTATCTCTGCTTCCCGTTCCCAGGTTGCTTCTTCTACAGAATGATAACCACATAGGACTTTAACTAAGGGAATGACTTTCGTACGAAGAACTTGTTCTTTTCTATCCATGATACAAATTGGCTGCTCGATATAGGATGCATTTCTCGAACTGCTAAGGATTGCCAGTCAATAACAGGTACTATTATCTTCGGATCACATTTACGGAGCACCGAAACGTGAAAAACATTATGAACTCCAGATAATTGGGGTGGCAAAACAAGACGATAAGCTACAGTGCCAACTTGTTCAACAATATCAAAGGGCCTTATAAACCTCGGGGCTAACTTTCCCTTAACACCAAATCGTACTACACCTTTTACTAGTGAAACTCAGAGATATACTAAGTCTCCTTCGACAAACTCTAAGGGTCTACGCTGGCTATCTGCCAAACTCTTCTGTCGGCTTTGAGTTGTAAGCATACGTTGTCGAATAAGATCAATCTTTTCAGACGTTTGCCGGACAATATCAGGACCTAAAAGACATCGCTCACCAATCTCAGTCCAACAACTTGGGGACCTGCAAGGTCTACCATATAACGCTTCATAGGGTGCCATGCCAATAGTAGCCTGAAAACTATTATTATACGCAAATTCTGCTAACGGCAAGTGGTCGTCCCAACTACCAGAGAAATCTAAGGCACATGATCTAAGCATGTCCTCGAGAATCTGGTTAACTCTTTCGGACTGCCCATCTGTTTGTGGATGATATGCTGTGCTAAATTTTAAAGCCGTCCCCATTGCTTTTTGAAAACTCTTCCAAAACTTTGATGTAAACCTCGGATCTCGGTCAGATACAATCGACACAGGTACACCATGTAATCTAACAATTTCATTTATAAATAAAGTTGCGAGTCGATCTGTAGACCAAGAAATACAAATAGGAAGAAAGTGGGCTGTCTTTGTCAAACGGTCTACAATAACCCATATAGCATCATGTCGACGTAAGGTTCTTGGTAAACCCACAATGAAATCCATAGTTACATGTTCCCACTTCCATACTGGTATCTCCAAAGGTTGCAATTCCCCTGCCGGCTTTTGATGCTCTGCCTTTACTCGTTTGCATACATCACACTCTGACACATGCCTAGCAACTTCACGTTTCATTCCAGTCCACCAAAATTGCCTTTTCATGTCCTTATACATCTTCGTAGATCCTGGGTGGATAGTAAACTGAGTGCGATGTGCCTCATCCATAAGGGTCTTCTTCAATTCTGAGATATCTGGAACATATAATCTGCCCTGAAACCGAAGTCCACCATCCAAACCTATCTGCCACTCTGGTTGACTTTTCCCTATTATCACATCTTTACAAAATAACGCCCATTGATCAAACTGTTGGGCTTCTATTACTTGGGATATCAAAAAGGGCTGAACCGTCAAGTTTGCTAATTGTACAACTAAGGACTGTAGAGTCATCTCAAAATTGAATTCAGCTATATCTTCTACCATTTCCACTCTCGCATCATCAATTGTGCTACTTGGGCCTGTGGCTGATGACTTAACGCATCCGCCACCACATTAGCTTTTCCTGCATGGTACTGAAGATCAAAATCATAGTCTTTCATCAATTCCATCCAATGTCTCTGCCTCATATTCAATTCGACTTGGGAAAAGAGGTATTTCAGGCTCTTATGATCCGAAAAATGTTCAAATCGAACCCCATACAAGTAATGCCTCCATACTTTGAGGGCAAAAACTACCGCCGCTAACTCTAGGTCATGTGCGAGATAATTCTGCTCATGAGGCCTAAATTGGCGAGATGCATATGTTACTACCTTACCCTGTTGCATTAGGACACACCATAACGAATCCCTCACTCCCAGATGGAAGAGTGAGAACCGGTGCCGTCGTAAGATGAGTTTTTAGTTCTGCGAATGCCCTCTCACAGGCTCCACTCCAAACAAATATTACATCCTTTCGAGTCAATCGAGTCAGTGGGGCAGCTATACGAGAGAATCCTTTAACAAAACGTCTGTAATACCCTGCTAGCCCTAAGAAACTCCGAATCTCAGATGCATTCTTTGGCTGTTTCCATTGCAAAACTGCTTCAACCTTAGTTAGATCATCTGAAACTCCATTCTTCGACACTGTGTGCCCCAAAATTTTTACCTCTTCCTGCCAAAACTCACATTTTTCCAGTTTAACATATAGCTGGTGAGCACGAAGGGTTTGCAACGTCATCTCTAAGTGACACTCATGATCTTCCCTTGTCTTTGAATATATTAAATTATCATCAATAAAAATAACAATAAACTGGTTCAAATAAGGACGGAAGACCTCATTCATCAACTGCATAAAGACTGCCGGTGCATTAGTCTGACCAAATGACATGACCTGAAATTCAAATTGTCCATAATGAGTCACAAAAGCTGTCTTCGGGATATCCTCCTCTCGAACCCGAATCTGATGATACCTAGACCGTAAATCTATCTTCGAGAAATACTGCGCACCACTCAACTGATTGAATAAATCATCTATTCTTGGGAGCGGATACTTGTTTCTAATCGTAACCTTATTAAGTCCGTGATAATCGACACACAACCGTAAAGAACCATCCTTCTTCTTTATAAAAAGCACAGGCGCTCCCCAAGGTGAAGTACTCAGGTGAATAAACTCCAAACGATGTAATTCATCTATCTGTCTTTGCAACTCACACAACTCTAATGGTGCCATACGATAAGGGGCTCTGGCTATAGGGGCAGTGCCAAGGATAAGATCTATTCAAAATTTTGTACGCCTAACGGGTGGCAAACCTGGAATTTCTTGAAAAACATCTGGAAAATCACGTACTACCAGCAACTGTTCAATACATACATCTTTGGACTCATTATGAACACATGACATCAAAGTCTCTATAAACTTATCTTTAGGATCAGCCATAAACTGAAATCGAGGATGGTCAGGTATGGAAAAGGTGACTGTCTGAACGGTGCAGTCCAACACTACATGATACTTGGATAACCAATCCATTCCCAAAATGACATCATATTCTAACAACTCCAAAACATAACAATTGATTGGAAGAGCATACTCTACTATGTAAACGTGACAGTCCTGACATATAGAACTCAACACCGTTCGTTTCCATAAAGGAGTTAAGAGCTCTAATCTCTTGGTCATCAATGTTCTTGGCAATTCCAATGACTAACAAAAACTATCTGCTATAAATGAATGTGATGCGCCAGAATAAAAAAGGACACATGCAAAAAGGGATGATACTACAAGAATACCTTCTATGACTCCTCCCTTAGTCTGAGAATCTCTCTTTTGGATTGCATAAACACGAGGCTGTATCTAAAGGGGTACGGGTTGTTTACCTTGCTGCTGCCGTGACTGCTGTTGAGACTATTGTTGATGAGGCCTATACTGTATCCTATATGGTGACCTTTGCTGCTGGGGCTGCTGATGTCTAAGTGGTGGACCTGGCTACTATTTCTGCGGGTTGGGACAATCCTTTTTACGGTGCCCTATACCACCACAATTATAACAGGCTCCGAAAAATTGTCGCTGAGGAACAGACGGTAATACTGGGGATCTGACATCAGGTCTGGCTAAAACCTGTCGTGGAGGAATAGATGGTGATACTAGGAGTCTTACATCAGTTCTGGCTGCATTATCATATCTCACTGTAGGCCTCTTTGGGGATAAAAAAGGCTGAAAACTATCACTCTCTGACATAAATCTCCTCTTCCTTTGCTGATTAGAAATAGATGGATGCATACTTTGTTGTTGGTTCCAATCAGACTAAAAAATCTGTGCCTTCGTTACTACTCCCTCAAGAGTTGACAACTCAAACCCTCTCACTCGAGATCGCAAACTAGGACGTTAACCATCCTCAAATTTCCTCACCTTCAAATCATTATCGGCTACTAAATGTGGAGTAAAACAAGATAATTCTATAAAACGAGCCTCATAGTCAGCAACAGACATCTCACCCTGAACCAACGACTTAAATTCATGTGCTTTCTGACGACGAATAGCTACGGGGAAAAACTTATGATCGAACTGGTCTTTAAACACTTCCCATGTCCACACAACTTTTGGATTTGAATGTACAACTGACTTCCACCATTGTTCTGCCTCTCCTTGCAATTGATAAGTCGCTAAGGTAACACATTGCTTGGAAGTACAACCCATAACTTGAAAAAGTTTCTCTATTTCTGACTTTCATAACTCGGCTGCCATAGGATCTGGCTTACCAGAAAAACAAGGTGGATCTAGACGTCTAAACTCCATAAAAAGAGCACTGGCCCGCTCCTGCATTGATGTCTCAGGAGTAGAACTAGATCGCTGCTTTTGATTAGCTGTAATAGTTGACATAGTTTACAACAGTTGTTGAAGTTGTGTTGTAGGAATAGGTATAATTGGATCTGGAACAGAATTTGACGTAGATTTTGACTTAGACTTGGGTTGCACTGGAGGAGTCTGAACAGGATTCTTTCTAGGCTGTATCTTATAGATAAAACACCAAATTAACCAAAAACAAACAAGTAAATCTATACAATATACATACTAATACATAACCATACAACTCATCTATGTCACAAAACATGAACCTAACAACTTTAACACAACAACATATAGTAAATACATTATGATTTATGCAGATAGTTCCCAGATCATGCTCTGATACCATTTTCTATCACGACCCTAAATCTAGTGTTGGTAATCTATGATTACTAAACACCACATTTTTGGTTGACAGCCTCCGTAGAACTCCGCGTTTTGGGACTTTCATGTAGCACAAACTAAGTCCCATAAGCGGAGCTCCACAAGGAGGATTTTAGAAAGTAAAACCAACAAACACGTTGCATTTCTCAAAATTTCATCATATTCAACATATCTTACAGTATACAACTGAGCACATCAGGGCAAAACTAAAACATAAACCGCGTCATATTTACTATACCTGATGTACATATGCAGGGTATTATAAAAAAAAATATACACTGATATGTACAAAGCAAAAAGGACAACTGGAGTCTGTAGCCTCTACTCCTATAGCTCCCTACTCTCACCTGAAAAAAATAGAAAAGAAAGCTTGAACTACTAAGCCCAGTGAGTGAGTGTGTGCCGTGAAAATGCATGTTTCATGTCATGCTCATTTAATGCACATGAATGCACAGGCTTCCAAATCATTTTTTTTATATACAGAAGTGGGACTTCTACCCACTTGTAACATACACACACTTTCAATATTTTCACAACTTTCCATATTTCCCAATTGGATCACCTAAGTCTAAAACAGAAGTGGGACTTCTACCCACTTGTATAGACTTTTCCACCGTGGTCAACTACAGAGGTGAGACTACATAGTTCACGGGCCGAACTAGTCTAACCCACTTATGTTGAACCTCACTATCTGCCTAATAGCGAAAAGTCATAAGTCGCCTGACAAAACGATAATGGACAATTTATGAGCTTGTCACACACAACCTATCTTTGCTTGCCCATAAGCAGGTCAGGTCAAACCTCTCAACCAATCGACACGCATCGGTGGGAGTCGCTGCCTACTTGGGTATTTCGGCATTTCAGCGTTCTTCCACCCGGTCTAAGCATTGGTTGCTCCCAATGGTACCAATCGGGGTTTAGGGACTTTCACCCACGGACCCTCTAATCATGTCCTGTTGAATTACACATTTTCGGTGTGGTGTCCAACTCAAGTTGTAACAAAGTATGTTTCATCGCATTTACAATCACCATATGTATGTATGCATGAGTGAGGGGACCTCATGAGGAAGGTCATCCTCTGTTTGCCTTTAAAATAAAAATGAAATGATCTGTTATGCTTGTGTGTGGGCTCATGCATACATACATATGGTGATTGTAAATGCGATGAAACATACTTTGTTACAACTTGAGTTGGACACCACACCAGAAATGTGTAATTCAACAGGACATGATTAGAGGGTCCGTGGGTGAAAGTCCCTAAACCCCGATTGGTACCATTGGGAGCGACCAATGCTTAGACCGAGTAGAAGAACAAAGCGCTGAAATACCGAAATACCCAAGTAGGCAGCGACTCCCACCGACATGTGTCGATTGATTGAGAGGTTTGACCTGACCTGTTTATGGGCAAGCAAAGATAGATTGTGTGTGACGAGCTCGTAAATTGTCCGCTATCATTTTTCCAGGCGACTTATGACTTCTCGCTGTTAGGCAGATAGTGAGGTTCAACACAAGTGGGTTAGACTAGTTCGGCCCGTGAACTATGTAGTCCCACCTCTGTAGTTGACCACGGTGGAAAAGTCTGTACAAGTGGGTAGAAGTCCCACCTCTATTTTAGACTTAGGTGATCCAATTGGGAAATATGGAAAGTTGTGGAAATGTTGAAAGCGTGTGTATGTTACAAGTGGGTAGAAGTCCCACCTATGTATATAAAAAAAATGATTTGGAAGCCTATGCATTCATGTGCATTAAATGAGCATGACATGAAACATGCATTTTCACGACACACACGCACTTACTGGACTTAGTAGCTTAAGCTTTTCTTTCTATTTGTTTCAGGTGAGAGTAGGGAGCTGCAGGAGTAGGGGCTACAGACTCCAGTTGTCCTTTTTGCTTTGTACATATTAGTGTGTATATTTTTTTTTGTAATACCCTGCATATGTACATCAGGTATAGTAAATATGACGTGGTTTATGTTTTGGTTTTGCCCTGATGTGCTCAGTTGTACACAGTAAGATATGTTGAATATGATGAAATTTTGAGAAATGCAACGTGTTTGTTGGTTTTACTTTCCGAAATCCTCCTTGTGGAGCCCCGCTTATGGGACTTAGTATGTGCTACATGAAAGTCCCAAAACGCGGAGTTCTATAGAGGCTGTCAACCAAAAATGTGGTGTTTAGTAATCATGGATTACCAACACTAGATTTAGGGTCGTGACAGACGCACACGATGGATGGTTTGGATCATTGATCCGAGATTTGATGGTGGTCCGCTGATCAAAACAGCGGACAGCTGTCCGTTGCTGGTGAGAAATTTTGAAAAGAGAAGGAATTTCCTTCTACAGGCTCGGGTCAAACCCGGTTTAACCCGAATCAAATTTCCGTGCGCTGTAGGTGCAACGCCGCTGACGTGTACTCGCAGGGGATGTGGGGTCCATGATGCGGTATTTGGCAAATACTCTCTGTCTATCTACCTTAACAGATCATTTTAAGGTATTTGACAAAACCAGAGGCTGATTCAGAGCTTAAGTGGTCCATAAAAACTAGATTTTGTGTTATTTGATTGACTTTTATTATCCTAACGGTCAGTTTGATTTCAACCTGAACTCCAATGGTCAAAAGGGCCTTAGGAATCTATTTGGATGATTAGGATAATTATTCTATGGGCTTTCACTATTAATACCTTTATTATAACATTTTTCATAATATAAATGGTTATCATTATTACATTAACTTAAAATTGAAATGCCTACTTCTAACAGAATTGCCCTTATGCTAGATCAATCTTAAGGTAATTTTTAATTGTTATGTGGGCCACACTATATGAACGTCTAATTTCCAAGTCTCAGTTTACCGAGCATTCAAACAATCCAACGGTCGGATTGACTAGTATTTAATTATCGATAACCCTAGAAATCCTAAAGATGTTTAAGTATGATGTCACATGCCTCAATGGCTGGATTTAGATTGTGGGTCGATCAGTTAGTGTCGATATAGACCTACGTTGAGATGTAAGGGTCATCCAAGGGTGGTCATGAGAAATTAAGCATGGTGTAAGATATAGGTTATGTGCATTTTATCGTGTGTTCATGATAGGTTTGATTTAAATGGTAACACCCGAGTACTGAAAAGTATAGGGTGTTACAATCTACCCCCCTTAAAGAGAATTTTGTCCCCGAAATTCCGCACTCCAATTATTCCTATTAACAGGAATATCCGTTTTAATATTTCTACTCATTCATCATTTTCCTTTTGAAGCATAATTGTGTGTATTAATCATTAAAGCTTGGGGTTGTTACACAAACTCTGTGCCTTTCTTCATCAAATGAAAAAATGGCTGACATCTCCCTGCCAGATTCGAAATGAAATGGCGAATATACGCCAGCTTTCCTTGTGAAATTTTCAATTCTTTTAATGTCTTCAGTGATGGCATATTTTGAATGGCTTTAACTTTCCTTGGATAGATCTCGATGCCCCTATGTCGGATAACGAAACCAAGAAATTTGCTTGAAGACACCCCAAATGCGCATTTAGCCGGATTCATCTTCAACGGTTTCTTTCTGAGCCAACGGAAAACCGATGCTAAATGTTTGCGATGCTCCTGATGATCTCTTGACCTGACTACCAAGTCATCGACATAACACTCGACATATTTATGCATCATGTCTTGGAAGATATTCTGCATTGCCCTCTGATATGTTGCCTCGGCATTCTTGAGACCAAATGGCATAACCTTATAACAATAAATCCCCAGCAAAGTTCTAAATGTTGTTGCTTCTTCATCTTCAGGTGCCATCCTAATTTGATTATACCCTGCATAACCATCCATGAAGGACATGATAACATACTGAGTTGTACTGTCGATTAGTAATTCGGTTATCGGGAGAGGAAAATCATCTTTTAGGCAGGCTTCATTCAAATCTCCGAAGTCAACGCACACCCTGACTTGTCCGCTTTTCTTCTTTACTGGGACAATGTTCGATATCCACTTGGGATACTTGACCACTCTGATAAACCCAACTTTTATTAACTTATTTACGTATTCCTTAATTAGGAGAACCAAGTCCGGATGAAATCGCCTTTGCGCTTGTTTAACCGGTCTTTTCTCCTTAGAAATATTTAATCGGTGCATCGCTACAGAAGGCTCCAAACCTGGCATCTCCGCATACGTCCAAGCAAAGACGTCTAAATTTTCTTTGAGAAGCTGGATGTATTTCTCAGACTCTTGTTCGGAAAGACCTGCGCTGATGAATGTGTTCCGCGGCTCTTCTTCCATACCTAGGTTTATTTCTCGTAAATTGTCTATCGTCGGTTGCCCCCCCGTCTTCCATTTGCTTTGGAGCTATTTAAAGATGCTCGACTATTTTAGGATCTTCCTTCGATAACTGCTCAGTTGTAACCATGTTCACTAATGATTCTGCCCCCAATCCTTGAAATTTTTCTCATTTTTCCTGATCGACCCCAATAGGGATTTGAATTCCTCTCCCATGATTCAGGCTGGTGCGTTGTTCGTAATAAAAACCCATGTTTCTCATGATTTTCTTGCTTGCCAGGCTATATTTTTTGAGATCTTGTGGTGTCAGCCTACCATGGTACACATTATTCTTGGTCTCTTCTCCTGCCTTTGCTTCCACTGAGGCATAAAAGTCTATTAGTTCTGAGTATTTCGTGCTAGCTTTGACCTGAAATCTTCCTGGAGAGGCTAAAAATGGCTTATTTCTTTCAACATACGGCAATGGTATTATATAATTGGACTGTAAAGTTTTCAACTGTTCATGTGATAACAGGGTTAGTGGTTGTCTTAGATGTTTCGGCACAAAATAGAATTTCTTCTTTACTTCTGCAGTCCTAGATGATTTTGCCTTTTCTGTTTCTTCTTTCATCATTTTTACTTAAATGTCCTTTAGGACTTTGCTTCCATTATTCTTTCTTTCTTTTTTAGCGAACCCTTTATAATAACTGGCGTCTACAAAGAAGGACTCGGCCTCTGTATAGGGCTTCGCATCGGCCATTACTTTATACTGTATCCCACCTTTATAGTATTTAAAGCATTGATGCAGAGTAGAGGGTACAATGCTTTACTGATGTATCCATGGCCTTCCTAGGAGAAGATTGTACATCGTCACTGCATTTATAACGTGGCACACGACATCAGTAGTCAACTCTCCAATCTCTAACGGCACTGTAATTTTACCAAGTGCACGCTGCCCATCTTGATTGAAACCCTGTATCATCATTCCACTGGGGCATAGATCAGAACGACGATAACCTAGTTTACTTAACATTGAGAGTGTTAAGAGGTTCATCGCAGACCCATTATCTATCATAATCCGCTTAACCTTCTTCCCACAGATATGGCCTTCTATCATTAATGGCCTGTTATGCTCTGTATCGCAGATCAAATCATCATCGGAGAAGGAAACGACTAGTAGGCAGTTTTCTTGCTCATTGTATTCTTCGTGTTCTATCTCTGTCAATAAAGTTTCTCTAACATCATGGTTGGACAATGCTTGAACCAGACTCTACCGAAATTCCTCTGACAACTTGAGCGCATCATAGACACTTAATCTAGTCGGTATCCCCTTCAAATGACTTACTACATCATAGGTCACTTTCGCTGTCTCACTCTTCTTTTCTCTCTCATCATCATTGCTCTGTCTTTCAATGACCTCTTTTCTAATAATTCCTGCCTTATGCTTCATAGGGCTTGTTATCTTCTTTCCCAACCGTAAGTAGTCACCGCTACCTTCTTTGTCATCTTACGATCCTCTTTCTCTTTCACTTCTCGGGCCTTTTTCCGGATCGTGAGCATATTTCCATCGCCATCGTACCCCTTTCTTTTTCTTTTCCAATTACTATTTCACCCTTGTCTATCATTCGTTGTATTATACATTTCAACGTATAACAATTTTTCGTCGGATGTCCTACCAAGAGATGATAGCGGCAAAAATCTCTCTCTCTGGTTTTTGTCACATCTTCGGGGCATTTGGGTTTTGGTAATTCTATTGTGCCGGCTTTTAGCAGTTGGTTCATCATAGGAACAACATCTTCCCTATTGAACGTGAACCCCTCATGAGAATTGAGCATCCTGGGCCTTTTTCCACTGTATATGTTTCTTGGATGAGTTGATTCTTCTCTCTGTTCCGGCCTCTTATCTCTTAGGTCTCTTGTATCTTTGTTTCTCTTTTCGTGATCGACGGTATTTACGGTCATCCTGCTGGGTGCCCTACTAGCTATCTCATAGTGAAATGTTGGCATTTTCTGAGTCATCAACTCTAGAGCATGAGCCTTAGTGGCTAGGTCACGGAACTGATATCGGCGCTGGTGAGTCTAAACGCGATTCTCGTTTCCATAGAGTTTAGACACATCTTGACCTATTCTTTTTCCTCCGGCAGCTGTCTGCACGAGTCTCCCAATGTCTTCCATCTGTCTATGAATTTTTCTACTGGTTCGCTTTCTCTTTGCCGCACTGAAGCCAATTCCGTAATACTAACATCACGCTCTGAAGAGAAGAAGTTTAACATAAAGGCATCCTGCATTTGTTCCCAAGTACGTATTGATCCCGGGGTTAAGCTGGAATACCATCAGAATGCTTTGTTTGTCAGGGATGACCCGAACAGTCGCAAGTAATATTGTGGTATCGTAGAAAAATTCCCCATACTAGTAATGAAGTGCATCAAGTGTTCCTCCGACGATCCTTCTTCATTAAACTTCTGAAAATCTGGGTGTTTGAAATTGGCTGGGAATGGGATGTCTTCTACCTCTCTTGGATACGGCGTTCGGTGTCTGAAACGACCAGTATTCTCACGCTCTTTCTCTACTCCGACAGCTTCTTTGATGACTTGTCTCACCTCATCTTGTGTCATCGTCGTTGTTGCTGGAACAGACCCCAATGATCCTGCCCCCTGTGGTTGAAAGCCTTCAGGCTGGTTTTCTTGTCCATTCATTGTGTTCATCATTGGGGGAGCCGCTATCTGGGCAACATTATGTGCAAGGGTCACTAAGGCCTCTCTGAGGTTTCTGCACTCTTCCATTAGTGCTCTTTGTGCTTCTACCATCTCATTCATGCGATCCTTCGTAGTTGGCATGTTCTCCTGATTTGTCCCAGCCATATGTATTGTGGCTTTTCCACTTTTTGACGAAGCTATAGTTGGAGTGGGGTGGGAATATGTTGACGTGATAGGACTTACGAAGAGAGGGGAGGATGGAGTTTCACTTGACTTCTTTATGCTTCCATTGACATCGGTCGATTGGGCCGATACAGACATTGGTGAACTTGCTAATAATGTCTTACCTTTCTGCCCTTTCGTCCATCTGACCCTTGGGGCGACCAAAGCCGGGAAGTCACGCGACATTAACTGTGGAACTATCCGTCCGGGATATATCGTAGGAGGGGTGAGTTCAGGATTCCTCCTAGCTGCGTTACGCGTTATCGGCCCTCTAACTCTTGGCGAAGGCGGATTCATTCTTGGGCGTCTTGTATTCCGTGCTCTCGTCCTACGAGACATCACAATAGTCCAGCCCTTATCTCTTTCCAGCGATTCAGGCGAAGCAGATACAACCACAGCTGTTGCTCGAGTCAAGTTGTTTTTGCTTGTAGGAAGTCGAGTCATGTATTCCAGGAGTTGGTTCGGTGCATATTCTATCATGAATCTGGTTGGAGTGAAACGGAAGCTCACTTTCCTCGTAGAAATTGCCAGTGGTTGTAATTTGTAGTTAGATTCCTTCAATTAGAAAATATAACTATAGTTAGTGTTTGAAGAATCGAATAATCTATCTTAGAGATGAAGGGGAGGATGTTTCCACTTAGAGCCGCCATTTTGGCGTCAGAAAGACGCCAAACTATGATGAAAGTTCTATAACTATCTCAATGTTAATATTAAGTAAGATAAAAGTCCCCAGCAGAGTCACCATTTTGTTTCGAATAAGAAACAAATGCATTCGATTTGGGGGATTATCTTATTTAAATGTAACAAAGAAAGAGTCTATTTAGAACAATCATCATATTATTAACACTGAGTTCATTTACATCCTTGAATATCCCTTGATTCTAAGATAGAGTATTTAGAAATATAGGAATTAACAAAGTTCAAATGTCCAAGCCAAATGTTAAATTCGGTAGCGCTTCGACTTGTGGTTTGATCATCTCTTTAAGAGGAATATGATATAGATCTGATTAACTGATTTCTCTTTTGGGAGCTTGGACAGAAGAAAATTTAGAGATTAATTATTTCAGCAGTGTATCGACTTCTTATCATCATAGACTGCAGGGCAGTCTGGTTGCGCGGGTCCGCGCAAGCCACCGACTCTTCCTCACTCCTACCTTCAGTCTTCCTTCTTGCTCTACTTCTTATTCAAAATCTTCAATCTGTCCAAATGAAGGGGGAAGGGGGTATTTATAGGCCTTCACAAGTGCGAAACCTTGATTTTGGTGCCATGGGACCCACCTTTCATCAATCTTGTCCGTTTATGGAACTCGTGTCCTGCAATTTGTTGTATGAACCCTCGCAACTGTTGTTTGGGTTGTGTGGTCCCGCGCAATCAATATCGGTTGCGTGGACCTACGCAAACCACCTTCAAGATATATTATTCTTCTTCTTTTTCTATTTTCTTTCTACTTTTCAATCTTCTTTTGCTTCAATCCTTTCTTCCTATTTTATTCCTTAACATGCCCATAACTCCATCGTTTGATGTCGGATTGGGTCGATTTTTGGTCATCTGAAAGGTACATTAGATGTGAGACCCATCTCCTAGACCGTACCATTTCGTAGGCTTCCGCAGTCCTCCCGGTCGAATTCTGGCAACCTGCGATTTGTTATCAACGTTTGTGCATGACCCTGAGTCACATCCTGTCAATCTGAGTCGGCTCGACTCAAGACTTGTATCCTTGCGATCGCGCCGTCGCCGTGGTTCCGACGCCTTGTCTCGCGCACTGAGGCGATACCCAAGCCAGAAGATGTGGGCTTGCATTCATTCCGAAGAAACGCCATAAGTTGCAAATTTCGAGAAAATCTCTACAACATGTCCCATCAATCAATCAATCAATCAAGTCAAGTACACTCCATACCACAAATACAAGCAACCCATCCCTTCCCATTTCCAAAGTTAACTCTCTCTCTCCACCCATCCCTCTTTCACACAAATTTCAACCCAACCCATGCCTTCCCATTCCCATCCCTTACAACAATCATTCCACCCATCCCTTTCATCCATTATTTCCCTCTCTCTCTCTCTCTCATTTCTCAAACCTCCCAAGCAACACCCAACGTCTAAGCCCTCTCTCCCAAATCCAAGTGTGGTTCACTTTCCTACTCTCTCATCTCCCATCTCAATCATTCATTCATCATCTACCTCAATCAAAATTGAAGGCAAGGAGCATAAGAGTCCAAGGGACCAAGGAGTGCAATAGGTGGGTGATCCACCGTTGATCTCGATTTCTTTGGGCCCACTCATTGTGGGACCCACTTGATGTATGCATTGTATTAGAGAGGGCCCAAGAGTGGTGGGTCCCTCTATCTCACTGTTTCTCTCTCTCTCTCTCTCTCTCTCTCTCTTCCTCTCTCTTATATGGATTGTGTGTGTGTGTGGCCCACTATGAAGTATGTATCTTATCCATGCCATCCACCTTTGTGGGACCCACCTGATGGATGTGTTAGATCTACACCGTTCAGCTTGTTACCGGGCCTAGACGGAAAGGAAAAATACAAATACCAGATATACCCAACAGGTGGGCCACGTCCATGCGGGACCCGCCCTGATGCCTGTGTTAAATCCATACCGTCCACATGGCTGGACGTGGCCAGCAATGGGTGTGGCTAGCAGAGTAGTGTGATCTGACGCTGGAGTGTACTAACCAGTTAACTTTAAAAAAGAAGAAGAAAAGAATGTATATAATATTATATAAGATAATATTATTATAATATAATATTTATCATTATATATATATATATATATATATATGATGGTGGGCCCTATGTGGGAACCACCTTTATCATGACATCTTCACCGTCCAGATGGATCTGGACGGTGGGATTAGGCAGCCTTCTGCCACCATGCGTATATATATAATATATATTATTATATTATATAATATATATAATATATTATAATATTCAATGGGTGGGTCACAACTATGTGGGACCCACCCTCTACTAGCCTCTGTACGTGGGAGTACCCACGTTGTCCATCCGTTTGATCTGCTTCATGCGCCCCACCATGATCGTGCGATAGATCAGCACCGTCCAGAGCATCCAGGGGTCTTTGGACGGTGGCCCTTTTTTTATGGCATGTTATATTATAATATATTATATTATATTATATTGTATGATATTATATTATATTATATTATATTATATATGTTACGGTGGGCCACTATGTGGACCGCACCATGATGTATGCTTATATTTGCACCGTCCAATTGCTGGACAGTGCAGCGGTTATGTTATTCAGACCGTCCATCTAATGGACACGGTCATGGACACCATGATACATGTTTTGTATCCCTGCCGTCCCATTAATTTGGACGTGGGGACCACACGTGATGTATGGGTCTTATCCACACCATCCATATGGTGGGCCCCCTTTTGATGCATGTATTCTATATTCAACCGTCCATCAGATTGGACGTGGGCCCACCATGCCACAGTGTTTTATCCAAACTGTTCATACATTTGGTGAGCTCGTCCTTGGGCTTGAGACTTAAAAAAAAAAAGAAGACATATCTAGTTATCAAGTGGACCACACTGTAGAAATAGTGGAATTGAACGTCTGCCATTGAAACCCTTTTTAGGTTACAGAAGTTTTGGACCAATATGATATTTGTTTTTCCTCTCAATTCAGGTCCTTGTGACCTTATGAACCGACTGGATGAAAAATAAACGCTATGGTGGGCCCCTCTAATTTTTAATAGTGGAAATCATTATCATCACTATTATTTGTGGTATGGTCCAGATGATCTTTTGATCTGATTCATTGTTTGGATAATGCTCTAAACTAATTTCTATAGATGGATGAATGGTGCGGCCCAAGTAGTGCAGCCCACTTGTTGTATTTAAGAGGCCCAATATGACATGTTTGGGGCCCATGAGTAGAGGCCCATTGTGACGTATTTGGGGCCCATGGGTAGAAGCCCATTGTGATGTATTTGGGGCCCATGGGTAGAGGCCCATTGTGATGTATTTGGAGCCCATGGGTAGAGGCCCATTGTGATATATTAGGCCCATTTGATTAGCCCATTTGAATAAGCCATTTGACTTGGTCCATTCGACTTGGCCTATTCGACTTGGCCCATTTAACTCGGCCCATTTAAATCGGCCCATTGATTTGGCCCATTTGAATTAACTCATTTGATTCGGCCCATTTAATTCGGCCCATTTGATGCATGATTGACCCATCGGAGCAGCCCACATGATGCAGCCCCTTTGATGTATATGAGGCACAATGAGACGTATGTGAGGCCTTTGTGTGGGCCGAATGTGATGAATATGAGGCCCGTTGAGATGTGAGATTCCACCATGATGTATTTTTATATCCGACCATCCGTCCACTTGAGGACGTGGACCCCACTTGAATGTATGTGGTTCTCCAGCCGTTCATCTGTCTAAGGTGGTGTGGGAACCCGCCGTGATGTATGTATTCACCACACCGCCCATCGGCATGTGGGGCGGACCATGATGAATATGTTTCAACCACGTTGTCCATCTATTTTGCTAAACCATGGACTGCCCCATTTGGCCCACTTAATATATGTGAGGCCCACCTGCTTGAATCTGAGGCCCATGGACAAGGCCCATTGTTATGTATTCGAGGCCTATGGGGACAAGGCCCATTGTGATATGTTTAGGCCCATGACGTGTGGTCCATTTGATGATTCGAGGCCCAGATACGTGGCCATTTGATGCATATGAGACCCATGTGTAGGGCCCATATGTTATGCATTTGAGGCCCATGAGCAGGGTCCACCTATTGTGTATATGAGGTCCATTGGTGCGCCCCCGGCCCACTCGTTGTATATGAGGCCCATTAGTGCAGCCTGTTGATCCGGCCCATTTGATATATATGAGGCCCATTGGTGCGGCCCATTGATGCGGCCCACTTGATGTATATGCGGCCCATTGATACGACCCACTTGATGTATATGCGGCCCATTGATACGACCCACTTGATGTATATGAGGCCCATTGGTGCGGCCCATGTGATGTGACCCATTTGATGTTTATGAGGCCCATTGAGATAGTATGCGGCCCATTGTGTTGTGTATGAGGCCTTTGTGTGAGGCCATAAGTCCACTATATGTTAGGCTTTATATGGGCCATTCCTTGGGGGCAATGTTGGTTAAATGTCCACATTGTCGAGGCCGATTGTTGATACCAGTTATTGATACCGATTATGAGTATGTGATAGCATAGCATCATAATACATGGCCATACACATCATTTGTATGTTTATTATGAGATGTGATTGACCATTACATATGCCATAGTACAAATGGTTTTTGGGACTCCCTAATAGGCGGAGTTATCCCACATGAATGTGCAGTATGCGCAGGATTGATGCATGATTGGACTGCATGACTCATGCATATTGCATTATGTGTTGTGATTACTGTACGCCCTAGCGACATCAGGGCCGTAGCCTCCACGGTCATGTCGTGGATGGCCAGATGGGACACCAAAAATTTGTTACTAGCATCGGGCTACCATAAATGGCCCTAGGTGAAAATCCCTAAACCCTCTTGGTACCAGAGGACGCCCCAACTTCGAGACCGAGTGGATATATATAAGTGTATGAGGGCCGTATACCAGTAGGCCGCGTCTCCCACTGTGTCGTGGTCGGTTGGGAGGGAGTGTAACCTTACCCGCCTGAGGGAGTAGGCATAGCTAGGCTGAGTTTGACCATGTAACGACTCGAAAATTTCCGTACAATGGTTCGAGTACCACCTTGACTAGGAATCACTTAGGATTAAATTCTTTAGAAATTTGACAAAGTTAACTAAGTGCTAAACTAGATTAGACATGAAATCTATTTGAATCACTTTAAATACAATCTACAAGACCCAAAACCTGTAGAATCATTGACGCTAGGTTACCTTAACTTTTAGGATCAAACTCATTACCCGTCTGTTCTCGGGAGCACATTAAAACTTCGTATCAAGTCTGGACCGCACATCGGGAGTCCGAATAATACGAGGTTAAGGACTTAGGACCGCCTCACTGGGCTTGACAACCATCTCGAAAATCAAATCCAGACAGTGCCCCACGGCTGTTCGCTTGAGTCCGGAGCGAGGGAGTGTGAAAACACTTGTTTTCTTTCCAAAAATAAATATCTTGAATAGTGATCTGAGACTTGTTACTTGCGGTCAATTTGTAAGCTACCAGACTGTCAGAATCTGACCCAAATACACCCTCGGATCAGGAAAAATTTCATAAACATTTACGTGTACTTGGAATTTTGGATCGAGACCCGCTGACCGTTGAACTGAAACTGGTCCGCCACGCGTGATCTGGGAATCCGACTGAGACGAAAACTTAACTTTACATAGATCTGAGGTTGATGAGCTTAAGTCCGACCTTTGGCTCAAGGAGGCCCGCCAGAAATTCTCCGTTGAGCTGAAACAATGCTGCTTTGGTTATAACCTAAGTATACCTTATCCTCAAGTCTAGTTTGGAGAGATTTTAGGCTATATAAGGACCTTAGAACCCTCTCTCTCATAGCCATACGAATTTGAGAGAAACCCTAGAGAGAGAAGTGAGAAAAGAGAGAGAAAGAGTGAGAGAAGTGGAAGAATCTCCCTGCTACTGTTTCCTGCTACTACCCAAGCTCCACCACTCCGTTCTTGCCGCTTTCCCGACGATACCGACTTCGTTTTGAGGTGAGAAAACCCTAACCCTAATCTGTTTTGGGGTGTAAAGGTTGTAGGTTATGAAATAGCTAACCTATTTCATTCCTTAGGCTACCAAACTGCCAAATACGGAAGATTGGCAAACCTAGCTGATCCGTTGCGATTCCACAATATAAGGTGAGGACTTTAGGTGTATAGGTTACGGTTTTCAATGTTTTCAATGTCAGATAATGATAGATTCATGAGCTGCATGCAATTACACATGTACAAAGTGCTGTTTGTTTTCCATTTCGATTAAAGATGTAGATTATGGAATTTTACATATTCTAGGTATTCGTAGAAAATACCGTATACGTATAAATTTTGGAAATGTATTTGCCATGATTATTTGTTGTATGAATATATGATATATGGATAAAATACTTATTTGGCGAAAGGATTCGTCCTAATACATGTTTTGCTAATATACACTATGTATGTAGAAATAGTGTATTATAGAAAGTACCGTATACATATATATTTTGGAGATGTGTTTGCCATGACTATTTGCTGTATGAGCATGTTATATATGCGTAAAATACTTGCTTGGTGAAAAGATTTGCCCTAATGGATGTTTTTCTAACATACACTATGTATGTTGAAATAGTATATTCTAAGTGTTTGTGAAAATGCTTATGAGAGTAAGTGCTTGGATAATGCTGCCTTAGATAGGTGTTGAGATAGGATTCTCAACTACCTTAGAGACCTATATAATTTCCTCCATGTGGTTGTTTACTTTAACCACTTACTTATGAAACATATGTGTTTGTATTCTTGTTTATATAGTGTTTTACAACATGCTTTATAACATGCTTTATCATATGCTTGTCAACATGCTTGATTTACTTTGTTTATTATGTTTTACTCTACATGTTCTAAATAAGGATTGATTGAGTTTGGGACTGTTTATAGTCCAGACAATCGGTACCAGACTTGAGATCGTGGTTGAGATTCACTTCGCCACGTAGGATGTGTTTGATGAACCCGAGTCATACGTCAGTTGGCGACAGTGGTTAGGCCATGTGAAGTGCTTATGCACTTCATGTCGTTCAATTGATTGTACGCTCGAGCTAGTCAGGCTCGTCCAGCAACCCGATATGTCTAATGTATATTCACCATGTTTGGTCGCTACTGCTTGAACCTAGGGTACCAAACTTACCAGTGGAATCCCGTTAACCATGGTACCTCGATCCACTAAGACTCATGAGCCGGGCATGGTGGTATGGGACACCGTGGTTGAGCTGTCGGCCTACGCTGGGGCCATGTGCCTCCCCGTAATGACCATTGAGCAACCAGACTCGTGAGCCGATTATGGTGGTATGGGACACTATATTCAAGCTATCAGCCTACACTGGCGTAGCCTGGCTATGGTCCTCAGTTGGGTTGTATCCGAGTCCCATTCTCAATAAGTGGACTGGTCGAGTTTCAAAAATAGACTGCCAGTTGGTAGGACGTTAGTGGAGTGACCTCGAGCATACTCTGAATCTGCGGTGAGGCGACTAGCCTTCCCGTAGTAGCAGAATATAAGCTAGGCCTGTATTGATAAGGTGATGGGGGAGTGATGTAACGATTCCATGTAACAGCCCTGATAGCCCTTGCAGCGACCTAGAAACACACCATCGTATGAGATTATCTAGGACTGACGACCCTATAATGGATCATGTATGGGAATGATATAAGGAAGGTACCTTAGTTTCCTAATCCTGCTATTTGAAATGGACTAATAATAACTTGGTAATCATGTTCATCATGCATTGCATGTGCCTGAAAGATGTGGAGCACTGAGGAAAGTAAGCATGCCGCGAACGAAGATGGTGTCGCATGAGGGAGTATGTCGGTGAGGGCATCCATCATGACTGCATTCATACTTGCATTAATAAGAGTAGTTAGGAGTGTTTGATTGTACTGCTTTATCATTACTGCTTGACTGTATTGATAACATGTTAACCTATGCTTTATTGTTCCACTGAGTTAGCTACTCACTCCCACGTTACGGGATGGTGTTGTGCACACCAACCAGACTCTGTCTCAGGTTTAGATGAGCTGACGACTCAGGAGGCTGAGCCGGACTATGACGAGGACCAGGACGAGTTCTCATTTATGTAGTATTCTGGCGGCTTCGACTAGACTGCCGGATCGACGGGATTTACTAGGATTACATCCTTAGATGTATTTTTGACTTTTTGAACATAAAATAGATATATGTATATGGTGACTCAGATGGGTTCATACTCTGGAGAATGAAATGATTTTGTTTCTATTACATACATATATATACAGTTCAGTCTTCCGCTTGCCTTTATACAATTAATCTGGAGTATGAATTACTGTTTTGGTATAATCTCACTCATGTTTATTGCTCTAACACAGACAACATTTAATCATCATTATTTATGTTGCATAAGTGATGCGTTGGAACTCAGGAGTTGAGTTATACTCGACCCCTGATTTTCAGGGCGTTACAGACCAGCTCGTGAATGGGTCCGCTATTGACGAGCCGGGCCGGTATCGGTTGGCGGATAGTGAGGTCTCTTCTACTTACCCAGTTGTACGATTGATGGGGTGACAAGCTGGTGTGGAGTGTACTAGACCCCGGTGATAATCCCAGAGATGTATAGTACTGATATTTAGACTTATTGAGTAAGAGTTGCATACTCATTCATTCATTCATTCACTATCCATTTGGGCTGGTGGTACGCAATCAAGTCATCGTGTGTACCTTCGCAATGGCCAAGATTTCGGTTGGGGCACATGACTAACCTGAGATAAGGAGTTTACCACATTGTTTCTGTCTATCCAAATTTAGGTATGAGACTGGTTTGGATAGAAGTCTTTTGTGATAAACCCCATGCTTGCGATACCATGTACTATCATCCTGAATTCACATTGCAGCTTGGTCATTTTATACGCACCATATACCATATATTGCATTACATCCATGGCATATGACATTTTGGGTTGCTATATTTCTGCATTTATATGACCCAGATAAGGCTGATGGTATTCGTAGCTCTTTTGAATTGTATATTGTATTGCATCCTCGGTATTTGATACTTGGATCATTATGTTTTCGCATTACATAGCCAACTTACATTACTTTCTCAGTATATGACATTGGCTTACACTGTCTTTTCATCGCGTATCCTAGATGAGGTTGATGATACTTTATGGACTTGTCAGTATTTCTACTTACTCTGACATTGTATGGTTTGTGGACTTACCAGTATTTCCGTTTACTCTGATATTACATTCTGAGCATGCATATTCTACTCACACACTTACACCACCCTCTAAGCTTTCTATAAGCTTATGCACGATAGATGCATGCAGGTGGCGTTAGGTTACAATAGCGTTGAGCTTGGAGCGTACAGTGGTCTTCTGGAGCATTGATTTTTGACATATGTATTTTCCATTATAGCATTGTATTCAAATGACTATATTAGTGGATATGTGATGATGATGTTGCCTTTGTGATTTGGGTAAACTTGTGGTTATGCTTCTTATGAGACAAATGTAAGTTGGAAAATCCTTTTTGTAGGATCCCAGGATCGGAATCTGGCGTATGGGCGCTAGGAGCTGAGAATAGGGTACTACGGAGGCTGTCGGCACTGGATTCGACAATCGAAAATTTTGTGAGCCCGATTTTTAGGTTTGGGGCGTGACATTAGTGCTCTTTCATTCCTGACTAGAATTGTCATATTCCGAGACCATTTAGGCATCTATAAGTGGGATCGTAGTCGTTGGTCCTGAAAGTTTCCTTCATCTCCTTGTCCAATAGTAACCCTCATAACTCTCTCTTCAAAGGTCGAATTTAAACTATTTCAAGTCATTGGAATGGTAACTTGTCAAGCTTCCAAATGGGACCAAAATTGACAAATTCAAAGACCGTTCGATATCCCAAAAGCACGTTGGAACACTTCGATCGTCATTTTTCAATATGGATTGCTAATCTTTCCAAATTGCGGGATCCAACGGAGACGCCCATAACTCCATCGTTTGATGTTGGATTGGGTTGATTTTTGGTCATTGAAAGGTAATTTAGTGTTCTTTCATTCCTGACTGGAATCGTTGTATTCCGAGACCATTTGGGCATCCATAAGTGGGATCACAGTTGTCGGAACTGAATGTTTCCTTCATCTCATTGTCCAACAGTAACCCTCATCACTCTCTCTTCAGAGGTCGAATTTAGACTATTTCAGGTCATTGGAATGGTAACTTGTCAAGCTACAAATGGGACCAGAATTGAAAAATTCAAAGACCATTCGATATCCCAAAAGCACGTTGGAACTCTTCGATCGTCATTTTTCAATATGGATTGTTAATCTTTCCAAATCGCGCGATCCAACGGAGACGCCCATAACTCCATCGTTTGAAGTCGGATTGGGTCGATTTTTGGTCATCTGAAAGGTACTTAAGTGCCCTTTCATTCTTGACTGAAATTGTCATATTCCGAGACCATTTGGTCATCCATAAGTGGGGACCGTAGTCGTCGGTCCTGAATGTTTCCTTCATCTCCTTATCCAATAGTAGCCCTCATAACTCTCTCTTCAGGGGTCGAATTTAGACTATTTCAAGTCATTGGAATGGTAACTTGTCAAGTTTCCAAATGGGACCAGAATTGCCTAATTCAAAGACCGTTCAATATCCCAAAAGCACATTGGAACTCTTTGATCATCATTTTTCAATATGGATTGTTAATCTTTCCAAATCGCGGGATCCAATGGAGATGCCCATAACTCCATCGTTTGATGTCGGATTGGGTTAATTTTTGGTCATCTAGAAGGTACTTTAGTGCTCTTTCATTCCTGCTTGGAATCGTCATATTCTGAGATCGTTAGGGCATCCGTAAGTGGGATCGCAGTCTTCAGCTCTGTATGGTTCCTTCATCTCCTTTTCCGATAGTAACCCTCATAACTCTCTCTTCAGAGGTCGAATTTAGACTATTTTGAGCTCATTGTAATGGTAACTTGACAAGCTTCCAAATTGGGCCAGAATGAGCTAATTCGGAGACAGTTCGATGTTCACATCCCAAGTATAGGGTTGTGATGTAGTAATAAACTTGGTAAGACCGAGGTCGAATCCCAAGGGACTGATACCTGTACGTAATCTGAAACTAAGTAGAACTAGAACTAGACTAAGATGAAATCTAAATCGACTGTAATTTGAGGAATAATGATGAAATAATTATCTAAAACTTAAAGAATTCAGGGAAAGGAAACTAGGGATTCAGAGTATTCACTTGTAGAGATCAGGGAGATCTTATGCCTGCTTCAAGAACTCAATTGGACTTAGAGTCCCATCTTCATCCAATTAAGGGTGTAACCATGAAAATTAAACTGAACTTCCTTTGATATAGTTTTTAAGAGATGAAAGGTATATGAATTAGAATAGATTTCATCACCAAACCATGCCCAGGAGACAAAGTAAACAACAGAATTAAACTAATTGCCAACCAATCAACAATGTATGAAGGTTAGGAAGGGTACTATCATCCGACCATGCCCAGGAGACAATGGTGAACAACAGGGCTTCCTAACGTCATAAACATAAAAAGGAAAAGAACATGCTCAAAGCTATTACAGACCCATTATAATTTTAGTCACAACAGACCATTAAAAACTAAAAACATTCCCTTAATTAAACCAAAATCAACATCAGTTCAATCTAAACAAAAGGCACAAGCAAAAAGTCTCCCATCACGCTACAAGCTTCACCTCTTAGCCCTAGCTAAGAGGTTTATTAGGCTCAAACTCTCCAAAAACATAAGAAAACAGAAAATAGAAACTACTCTCTATCTCTCTCCTAACGTCCCAGCAGTGGATTGAATGATTTCTCCCTCTTCTTCTCTCCTCTTATAAGCATTAGAGTGGTGTAGAATCTGTGCCGGAGTTGGCGTTGGGAGAGGATGTCAGCTAGCAGAATACGCATAGCGTGCGTAATGTTTACGCAAAACAAAAGAAAAAAAACCCCTTCTTTGACAAGTTGAAAGAGCGTACTTCTCTCTCTCTTTCTTCAAGAAACTGACCCTAACTTGGTCAGTTTTGGCTTGCCTATAAGATGAACGGGTTGGATCTCTTCATCAGCCATCCATGGTGGCCCACTTGGATCGACAGATCCGGTCGCATAACAGAGCTTACGCAGCTATGTTCTCGCTGGTGAGATGGTGGTGCCCAGGATCGGTGCCAGACAGGAAATCCATTCCGTTCATTAGAATACTCTCGAAAAACCATTCAGGAATGGATTGTTTGGCTTGGATTAGGTGTGGTCCACAGAACTTATCATTTCACCGTTAATCATCCGTTTGGCTGAGATATTCACACGAATGCTTGCATGGTGGCAAAAAGACACCTAGGCGTTGGTCTTGGACGTCTTACGGATCGAATAGACTGTCCAGATCTGCCGTTTGAATGATGCATGAGCCCCGCAACTCAAAATTGGATGGACGCTGTCCATTCGCTGGATGTTTTACACAGGGAGAGATGGGTCAGCCCGTCTTTGACCGGGCTGACCGTCCGGTGCACAGCCAGTGCGTGTACACTATGTACACGCACTCTACATGTAGGGTCCACTGTGATGCTTGCGAGAAATCCGTACCGTCCATCAGTTTTATCTCCTCATTTAAGGTATTGAGTCCAAAACTGAAGCGTATCCAGAGATCAGGTGGGCCCCACTTAAGGATTTAAGGGGCTGTCTGGCCGTTGGGCCACTTCTACAAGGATCCGATGGCTCAAATTTGACATGTACGGTTCATTTATAGTCCTCAGGCCATGTTTCAAGCCGAACAGATGGTGGGAACCCTGTGATCTCGCATTCTGGATACCCTTCAGGTCACTTGAGCTTCAGTTTCTCGATTTTCTCAGATCTCTGGCATGTAAATCCGTCGATCTTGGTCCCCTGGGGTCCGTCCCTTGCCTTGGTGAATTCTGAGCGTTAAATCAGTACTTTAAGCACCTATTTTAGTCCAAGCTTGTAATTACACCTTGCATCACAAACACAATTAAAATGGGTCATTTAAACAGTATCATGTTCGTAAATCTAAGTAGTAACTGGGGTCTCATATGCAATATTTGACCCTCAACACAACCCCCAACCAGCATTTTGCTAGTCCCGAGCAAAATATGCGAAAAATAAGTTGAGAACTACAGGACAATCTCTAAAACTCGAGCGATTTTTGAAAACAATCAAGATACTAGAAGTTTAAGATTCATGAATGTTGGGCATTACATTCCCTATACCCAAGTGCTCGGTTGACTTCATAATCAAGATCAAAGTATTAATTCGTTAATTAGAAAAATTCTAAACATTAGGATCCATAATTGTATAGTCTAATCTCGGCTTATCATCGTTAAAATTCACTTCTCTATTTCAGGATATCATTGGTAACCAACAAGAGAATTCATGATAACCAAGAATTAAACCAAAACTTGCCTCACAGATCATCTTTTCATGCTTCTATCTTTTGATTTTTCCATTAAAAGAAACGCCAAGAAGGGGAATCAAATCCTCACCTATAGGGAGCAAACCTATGGTGAAGACTGTACACCCAACCCTTTTCACATATCATCCATGGGGAATTAACTTTACACCTATAGGGAGCAAACCTATGGTGAAGATTATTCGCCCAACCCTTTCTAAAGGTATCTTTCTTTTTTTTTTTTTAGCCGGGTATTTTCTTTTTCTTCAATTGATCATGACAGGCAAAATTTCCATGCTGATTCCTTACATGCTTAGTGATTACCAAGTTAACCCTTCAATATCAAACTGAAACCTTAATGTGAAAGCGAGATATGACATGTGAAATCATGACTCAATCAATGTTTACAACTTCTAATCATGGATTAATAACTCAAACTTAACTGTGAACTCTAACAGATAACTGAATCCAAGAGTCATAAATTACCAACATCACGTATCTTATAATTATAATTCAACGATGGCTGTCAAAATCACTTCGACTTCACAAGAATATCCAGCAAAAATTGAAAAATTTTCACAAATTTCGTTTAAGACTAAGAAAACACTGATTAAGTAACTTAATCTCCCACCCCAACCTAAAATCTACATTGTCCTCAATGTAAAATATATATGAGCTTGCAATGCACATGGGACAACGAAAAGTAAATGAGAGGTGATGGGAAGATAATACCTGGACAAGGAATCGGGAGAGACTTTTCCACAATGATCTCAACATGAAAGCAGGTCAGCAAGAGAATGAAGACAACTAAATCAAACTATCCTAAAACAATGTAGGAAGCAAACTAACCTAACGGCATAAAACTGTCTATCCTAGAACAACATAAAGCAAACTACCCTAATCCTATGAAAGCAGGAAAAAACTACTCGATCATGCCGCAAGGTTCCTCTTTCGGCCAATATCTTGATAAGTTTCTCAGTAAGTTCCTCAACAAGATCATCCAAAAGCCCTTTTTGTGATAGGATTAGATGCCCTGGAGCATGACTTTCCAGAGAAACTTATGTACCTCGTTAAAATTTTTTCGTTTAATCGCTTGAGGTATCCAAAGTATATATGATTCACCTGTGACGAAAGAAGTTTCAACGTTAGTATCCCATGGTGAATCAGAGACTACAAGTAAATAAAGCTTAGAAAACTTCACAAGGAGTGATGTAGTCTCAACACATTTCGAAGTATCAGACTTCGGTTCCATTGTCAGCTCCTCCTCCTTTAATGGTAGACAGTGAGGATCTGGGGAGGAAGAGGCTTCAGAATAAGGGTTCTCTCAGTCCATGACAACTACTGAGATGTTATCTTGCGAGGCATCCACTATTTCTTTTATTATAGGTTCATTTAAATCTACAAAGTGTGCCAAGCAATCGTCCAAAGAGTTGGGATATTTAGCTGAGAGTGACTCATTTTCCACATTGAAGTGTGTGATGATTTGCCCAAGGATTCCGTCGTCTTTAAAAGTAGATGGAGATATGCTCTCTTGCCCCAGCCCTGCACAGACAAATTGAGGGTCACTAGATGAAGTATTGATGTGTGAACTCTGTTCATTGACACTACTCAGAAAAGGCATTGAATTGTCAAAACCCGACAGTTTAAATGGTGACCTCAACTGGGTGGTTTCAAATTCCAAGGTCGTATCGAGCAACTCGTCCATATCCTGAATTATACCATCACGCAATTCAGGGAATCATCCAAACATGTCTCACAAGAGATAGAAAGGTTAGTTGTAAGGAGCTCATCCACTTTTAAATCAGACATGTTAGGTGAGTTGAGTAGCTCATTATGACTGCTTCCTTCGTGTACTTCTTGATCATTGACCTGGACCAAACTTGAGATTAATTCCAGGAGAACTGGGGCTGCACGTTCATGATCGTCATCCCAATACTCATCATATTCTAGTTGAGTGCAGTGCACATTTAGGATGGGATCACTTTCCTCACATTCTACTTCTAAATTGAGTTGAGGTTCACATAAACCAACCTCTTCCTCATCATTGAAATCTAGTGTGTCTTGTGAGTGAAGTGTGTCATCATCATTATATTTGAAAGACACCCATGTCTCTTCGCCATTCTTTTAGACAGTTATCGAGATCAACTCATCAGAAAATTGAACCGTATGCTCATTAATGGAATCCAACTCCTCATCCTAAATTTTAGATTTCTTCAAAAATAAGTTAGGATCACTTTCCTCGCATTGTATTTCTGGAATGAATTGTGGCTGGGATGAACGAGCCTCCTCTACCTTATCAAGGCGCAAATTAAGCGCATTCAACGTTTTTCTAATTTCTACAAAATAGTCTATGTGACTCTGATATGGATTCTCTTGGATCGTTTCTGGTTGGATCTCAAAGGTAGGGGGTCCAAGAGAAAAATCATTATAACATGTTGTTGGTTCATTTCCCCAATTTTGATGTTTCCACTGATTATAGTCATACAGATCATAGGTGGGAGAATCTGATGGTTGGTTATACATATTATCACTCATAATATAATCATGTAGTGTTTTCTTTTTATCGGATGAGTGATAAAAATTCTTACTCCCATAATTATGATAACCCCAACACTCACGTACTGTTTTGTTAATCCGTGGGGTGTAATTGTTCTCCTGCATATGATCACGTAAGGACTTCTTAACCGGTGGATCTTTATATTCCGGTCAGTTCTCGATGGTAGTTTCAGAAAAGTTTTGAGACATTGGTTGACTTCTATCATAATTATAGGTTATTATTCTCAGCATACTGACGTTCCCACTCGTGCATATACATGGTGAGAGCCTGACTCTGAATCTAATTCTAAAGGAAAATAAAAGAAAATATCTTACAACAGTATGGAAAGTAAGAAGGGAACAAGTTAGAAGGAAGTTACTAGGTTGGAGTGCCTATTTTAAGATCCTGTAAGAGAAAACAAAAGAAATTAGTTTCTAAATCAGAAAGTAACTAGTTTCTAAAAGTAAAAGAAAAGACAGATGAAATAAATTAGGAAAATTCCTAGAACAAAACCTAATCTAGAAATATAAAGTTATAAAAACTAGAAAATCAGAAAGAGATTACCAATTTAGAAAGTATATGTCAGAATCCTACAAAACAGGAAAAACAGGTTAGTTTCTAAAAATTAGGAAAACTAAACCTAAAATCTATGGTTAGAAAATCCTAATCTTAAACTAATCCCAAAACTGATTAATTTCAGAAAACGTAATCGTCAGTCCCCGGCAACGGCGCCAAAAACGTGTTCACACCCCAAGTACAGGGTTGTGATGTGTAATAAACTCAGTAGGACTAAGGTCGAATCCCAAGGGACTGATACCTGTACGTAATCTGAAACTAAGTAGAACTAGAACTGGACTGTAACGCCCTGAAAATTGGGGGTCGAGCATAAACTCAACTCCCGAGTTCCAACACATCACTTATGCAAACACAATGAATGATGATTGACTGTTGTCTGTATTAGTGTGGTAAACATGAGTGAGATTAAGCCAAAACAGCATATCATACTCCAGAGACAGTTAAATTGTAAGCGGAAGACTGTGATAGATAGAAAAATATATAAACTATAGTAAGTCTCCAGAGTGTGATAAGGTTACCAGGTTAATGAATTACAAGCATAATTTCAAAATATACCAAGTTGTGGAAGTGTAATATCTTCTATCCCAAATACCATAGCCCCGTCAATGCAATTCCAGGTCTTCATAGACCTGTCAGAGAGTTACATGTAGGAGATCTCCTCCTCAACATCATAATAGTAGTCCAGCTCTGCTTCATAAGCATCGCCATCACCCGTAGCTAAGACAATCTGGTTGGTGTTGCAAGCACCATCCCGTAACGTGGGAGTGAGTAGCTAACTCAGTGGAACAATAAAGCATAGGTTAACATGTTATCAATGCAGTCAAGTAGTAATGATAAAGCAGTATAATCAAACACTCCTAACTACTCTTATTAATGCAAGTATGAATGCAGTAATGATGTATGCCCTTGCCAAACCACCCTCATGCGACACCATCTTACGTTCACGATATGTGTTTATCCCTCAGTTCTCCACATCTACCAGGCACATGCAATGCGATGATGAGCATGATTACTGAGTAGTTATTAGTCCTTTCAAACAGTAGGATTGGGAAAGTAAGGTACCTCCCTTGTATCATTCCCAAACATGATCCATTTTAGGGTTGTCAGTCCTAGTTAATCTCATATGATCATGTGTTTCTAGGTCACTGCAAAAGCTGCCAGGGCTGTTACGCACAATGGTTACACCACTCCCCCATCACCTCTTTAACGATTCATCATTATACAGATACAGGCCTAGTTCATACCCTATACACCGCGGCAAAACTCATCACCTCACCTCAAATTCAGAGTATGCTCGAGGTCACTACAAAGGGCTGTCAGTGCTGTTACGCACAATGGTTACACCACTCCCCCATCACCTTATTAATGTGGCCGAAATCACGAATATAGTGTCCCATACCACCATAATCGACTCACGAGTCTGGTTGCTCACTGGTCACTACGGGGAGGCATGTGGCCCCAGCGTAGGCCGACAGCTCGACCACGGTGTCTCATACCACCATGCCCGGCTCATGAGTCTTAGCGGATCGAGGTACCATGGTCAACGGGATTTCACTGGTAAGTTTGGTACCTTAGGTTCAAGCAGTAGCATCCAAACATGGTGAACATACATAAGACAGATCGGGTTGCTTGACAAGCTCGACTAGCACGAGCGCCCGTTGAGTTGTACGACATGAAGTGCATAAGCACTTCGTGTGGCCTAACCACTGCCCACAAGCAACGCACGACTCGGGTTCGTCAAACATGTCCTACATGGCGAATGAATCTCAGCCACGAATTCGATCCCATTACCGACTGCCTGGACTACACAATAGCCCCAATCACATTCAATTGCAGATAGGTAAAGCAGTAATGGATCAAGATTCAAATCATACAATCAAAGTCTGATAACATCCGCTTAGGGCTGCCAGGGCTGTTGCATGCACTCGTTACACCACTCTCCCATCACCACTTTAACGGCACTTATGGAATACAACATAAACATGAATTTAAACATATGCATTACATAGATAAAATCATACAATCAGTTGAGCATGTTATGAAGTACAACATAAGCATGAGTTTGTACATATTCATTTCCTAATCACACAGATATCTAAAGAAATCATACACATAGTTAAAGAAGTTGAGAATCATATCTCAACACCCTTATACATTACAATTTACTAACTATTACTCATTCAGTCATTTCAACAAACACTTTAAACTACATACATCAACATACATGACATATGTTGATCACATAGGCATTAGGCTAAATCTTGTCACTAGGGAGTTGCCCCAATTATAACACGCATGCACCCACAACGGATAATCATGGCAAGCATGAATCCAAGTTCCATATTCATTCAGTCATTTCCACGAATACTTGGGCCACACATTGTAACATATATAGTGTATATTGGCCATGGCGTGATTTAGGGAAAATTCTTTCGTTAAAGGGGTATCACCAATACAACAATCATATATCCATGACAATTAGTCATGGCGAGCACGAATGAGAATTCTATACTCATTCCGTCATTTTCACAAACACTTAGAATACACTATTTTCACATACATAGTGTATATTAGCAAAACATATATTAGGGTGAGTCCTTTCGCCAAACAAGTATTTAATCCATATATAATATATTCATACAACAAATAATCATGGCAAACACATTTCCAAAATTTATACATATACGGTACTTTCTACAAATACCTAGAGTATGTAAAATTCCATATTCTACGTCTTTAATCGAAAAGGAAAACAGACAGTACTTTGTACATGTGCAATTGCATGCAGATCATGAATCTATCATTATCTGACATTGAAAGTGTTGAAAACCATAACCTATACACCTAAAGTCCGCACCTTTTGTCGTAGAATAGTAACGGAGTCGATAAATTCGCTAAGCTTTCGAATACGGCAGTTTGACAACCTATAAAATGAAATAGGTTAGCTATTTCATAACCTACAACTGTTAAAACCCCAAAACAGATTAGGATTAGGGTTTCTTACCTAGAAATGACGTCGGAATCGCCGGGAAAGTGATTAGAAATGAGTGGTTAAGCTCGTGTAGCTGCAGGAAAGCATGGCAGGGAGATGCTCCCCCTTCTCTCTCACTTTCTCTCTCTTTTCTCTCTTTCTCTCCTAGGGTTTTCTCAAATTCGTATGGCTGATAGAGAGAGGGTTTTAAGGTCCTTATATAGCCTAAAAAGTCACCAAATTAGACTTATGGTCAAGGTATACTTACGTTATAACCAAAGTAACCCAATTTCAGCTCAACGGAGGACTTCTGGTGGGCCTCCCTAAGCCAAAAGTCGGACTTAAGCTCACAAACTCTGGATCTAGGTGGAGTTAAGTTTTTGTTTCAGTCGGATTTCCAGATCACGGGTGGCGGACCAGTTTCAGTTCGACGGTCAGCGGATCTCGATTGGGGATTTCGAGTACATGGATATGTTTGGGGAAATATCCCTGATTCGATGGTGTAATTTGGTCTGATTCTGACGGTCAGGTTGCTTAATACTAACCCGCAAGCGACAAGTCTCAAATTTATTTATTTTGAATTTAATTTAGAAATATTTTCACATTTCTCACACTCTCCGCTCCGAGCTCAAGCGAATAACGCTGGGACACTATCTGGATTTGATTTCTGAGATGGTTGTCAACCCAGCAAGGCGGCCCTAATTCCTTAACTTGGTATTATTCAGACTTCCGATGTGCGGTCTAGATCTGATACGGAGTTTCAATGTGCTCCCGAGAGCAGTCGGGTAATGAGTTTGATCCTAAATTTTAGGGTAACCTAGCATCAATGATTCTACAAATTTTGGGTCTGGTAAATCGTATTTAAAGTGATTCTAGCAGATTTCATGGCTAATCTAGCTTAACACTTAGTTAACTTTGTCAAATTTCTAAAGGATTTAGTCCTATACGATTTTTATCTGAGGTGGTACTTGGGCCTTTGTAGTTATGTTTGGTTTAAGTATTCCTCTTCATCACCTAAACTTTAAGATAGTGTTTAATGTGAAAGTACTTAGAAGGATTTAAAGAACGAGGTGGTGAAAGGTGAGATTTGTGAAGGAAATGGGTTAAGAAGCGATTTTAGACTGTGGGATTGAGTTCTGACAAGTTAATAAGGTGTTAGGAGCGACCCCTTGCCTAAGGACGTCTAATTCTAGGTTGGCAAAAATTCAGGATGTTACATGGACTAAGATGAAATCTAAATCGACTGTAATTTGAGGAATAATGATGAAATAATTATCTAAAACTTAAAGAATTTAGGGAAAGAAAACTAGGGATTCAGAGGATTCACTTGTAGAGATCAAGGAGATCTTATGCCTGCTGCAAGAACTCAATTGGACTTAGAGTCCGATCTTCATCCAGTTGAAGGGTGTAACCACGAAAATCAAAATGAACTTCCTTTGATATAGTTTTCAAGAGATGAAAGGTATATGAATTAAAATGGATTCCATCACCAAAACAAGTCCAGGAGACAAAGTAAACAACAGAATTAAACTAATTACCAACCAATCAACAATGTATGAAGGTTAGGAAGGGTACTGTCATCCGACCATGCCCAGGAGATGATGGTGAACAACAGGGCTTCCTGACATCATAAACATAAAAAGAAAAAGAACATACTCAAAGCTATTGTAGACCCATTGTAATTTTAGTCATAACAGACCATTTAAAACTAAAAATATTCCCTATATTAAACCAAGATCAACATCAGTTCAATCTAAACAAAAGGTACAAGCAAAAAGTCTCCCATCACGCTACAAGCTTCACCTCTTAGCCCTAACTAAGAGATTTAGCCTAGAATAGACATGATTAGGCTCAAACTCTCCAAAAACATAAGAAAATAAAAAATAGAAACTACTCTCTATCTCTCTCCTAACGTCCCAGCTGTGGATTGAATGCTTTCTCTCTCTTCTTCTCTCCTCTTATAGGCATTAGAGTGGTGTAGAGTCTGTGTTGGAGTTGGTGTAGGGAGAGGCGGTCGGCTAGCAGAATACTCATAGCGTGTGTAACGTTTACGCAAAACAAAAGAAAAAAAATGCCTTCTTTGACAAGTTGAAAGAGCATACTTCCCTCTCTATTTCTTCAAGAAAATGACCCTAACTTGGGTAGTTTTGGCTTGCCTACAAGATGAATGGGTTGGATCTCTTCATCGGCCATCCGTGGTGGCCCACTTGGATCGAAAGATCCGGTCGCATAACAGAGCTTACACAGCTCTGTTCTCGCTGGTGAGATGGTGGGGCCCAGGATCGGTGCCAGACAGGAAATCCATTCCGTTCATTAGAATACTCTCGAAAAACCATTCAGGAATGGATTGTTTGGCTTGGATTAGGTGTGGTCCACCGAACTTATCATTTCACCGTTAATCATCCGTTCGGCTGAGATATTCACACGAATGCTTGCATGGTGGCAAAAAGACACCTAGGCGTTGGTCTTGGACATCTTACGGATCGAATAGACGGTCTAGATCTGCCATTTGAACGATACATGGGCCCCGCAACTCAAAATTGGATGGACGCTGTCCGTTCGCTGGATGTTTTACGCAGGGAGAGACGGGTCAGCCCGTCTTTGACTGGGTTGACCGTCTGGTGCACAGCCAGTGCATGTACACTATGTACATGCACTCTACATGTAGGGTCCACTGTGATACTTGCGAGAAATCCATACCATCCATCAGTTTTGTCGCCTCATTTAAGTTGTTGAGTCCAAAATTGAAGTGTATCCAAAGATTAGGTGGGCCCCACTTAAGGATTTAAGGGGCCGATCTGGCTCAAATTTGACATGTACGGTTCATTTATAGTCCTCAGGCCATGTATGAAGTTTCGAGTCGAACGGATGGTGGGTACCCTGTGATCTCGCATTCTGGACAACCTTTAAGCCACTTGAGCTTCAGTTTCTCAATTTTCTCAGATCTCTGGCATTTAAATCCATCGATCTTGGTCCCCTGGGGTACGTCCCTTACCTTGGTGAATTCTGAGCGTTAAATTAGTGCTTTAAGCACCTATTTCAGTCCAAGCTTGTAATTACACCTTGCATCACAAACATGATTAAAATGAGTCATTTAAACAGTATCATGTTCATAAATCTAGGCAGTAACTGGGGTCTCATATGCAATATTTAACCCTTAACATTCGAAGCACCGGCCGTGTTCATGGATGATGACGAATCGGTATAGGAATCTGGGCTCCCAAATGGACGTGATGAACCGAGTACTTCGACCATTCCTATATCGATTCGTCATCATCTTTATTGATGACATTTTGATATACTCTACGAGTCAGGAGGAGCACGAGGAGCACCTGAGAGCGGTGTTGGATACGTTGAAGAAGAACCAGTTGTTTGCGCAGTATAAAAAGTGCGACTTCTGACAGGAGGAAGTCAAGTTCCTCGGACATGTGGTGTCTAAGGATGGGATAGCAGTGGACCTTGCTAAGGTAGCCGTGGTTCAGGATTGGCAGCAGCTTAGCTCAGTTACCGAGGTGAGGAGTTACCTTGGTCTGGTAGGGTATTATAGACGCTTCATTAGGAATTTCTCAAAGATTGTCAGGCCGTTGTCTCAGTTGACACGGAAGGATCTGAAGTTCGCCTGAAATGAGAAGGCGGAAGCAGCTTTCAAGGAGATGAAAGACAGGTTGACGTCCGCCCCTGTGCTAGTATTGCCAGAGCAAGGGGTGAAGTACACGATATATACTAACGCGTCTCGCGTTGGTTTGGGTTGTGTCCTTATGCAGAAGGACAGGGTGATTGCGTATGCCTCGAGACAATTAAGGAAGCACGAGGAGAATTACCCTACACACGACCTTGAGTTGGCAGCTGTCATCTTTGCATTGAAGCTCTGGAGATATTACCTCTACGGAGAGGAGTTCAAGCTTTTCTGTGACCACAAGAGCCTTAAGTATATATTCATGCAGTGAGACTTGAATATGAGACAACGCTGATGGATGAAGACCTTGAAGGACTTCAAGTTCGAGGTTTCCTACCATCCTGGCAAGGCGAACCTTGTGGCAGACGCGTTGAGCCGCAATAAGGCTATAACATTTGCGGCTCCGTTGATGATAGTAGAGTGGGACATGGTTGACTTCGTGCAGGACTTCGAGCAAAGACTCTCCATGGAGGAGCCATTTGAGTGTGTTGCTCATGTTCGGGTGCGACCACTTGTTGATGATAGGATTGTCGAGGCCCAGAAGGGCGACATGCGGTTGTTTGAGCTTCGAGAGTAAGCTAGCGACACCAAGGACTCCGAGTGGAGAGTTAATTTTGATGGGGGTTTACGACTCCTTGGCCGCCTATGCGTTCCTGACATACCTGACTTGAGACATGAGCTTCTCGAGTCTGTCCATAACTTGAAGCTTGCGATGCATCCTAGTAGCACGAAGATGTACCAGGATATGAGACAGTCGTATTTGTGGGATAATATGAAGGCCCACATCGCTGAGTTCGTTTCTCCTTGTCTGACGTGCCAGCAGGTCAAGGCAGAACATCGCCGACCTCCTGGACTGCTTCAGCCCATGCCCATAGCAGAGTGGAAGTGGGACTTCATTTCCATGGATTTCATATCAGGGTTGCCGAAGACGAGTAAGGGACACGATTCCATTTGGGTGATTGTGGACTGAATGACCAAATCGGCCCATTTCCTCCCTATCAGAGTCACGAACTCTGCAGACAAGCTGGCTAGATTGTACATCAGAGAGATTGTCCGTCTGCATGGAGTTCCTTTAGAGATCGTGTCTGACAGAGACACTCGGTTCACATCTATCTTCTAGACTCGTATCCAGGAAGCAATGGGTGTGAAGTTGAAGTTTAGTACGGCATTTCATCCTCAGACTGACAGGCAGACAGAGCGGGTGAATCAAATTCTGGAGGATATGTTGCGAGCATGTGTGTTGGACTTCAAGCACAGTTGGGATGACTGTCTTCCTTATGCAGAGTTCGCCTACAACAACAGCTTCCAGGCGAGTATTGGTATGGCGCCATATGAGGCCCTGTATGGTCGTCCTTGCAGAGCACCGCATTGTTGGGCTGAGGTTGGCGAACGTAGTCTGATTGGCCCAGAGTTGGTACAGGCGACCACAGAGAAGGTTGACATTATTAGGCTTCGACTTCTTACAACGCAGAGCAGGCAGAAGAGTTACGCCGATACGAGGCGGCGACCGCTTGAGTTCGAGGTTGGAGATCATGTATTCCTTCGAGTTTCCCCTATGAAGGGAGTCCTTCGGTTTGGGAACAAGGGAAAGCTCACACCAAGGTTTATCGGTCCATTTCAGATCCTTGATTGAGTGGGTGCTGTGGCATATCGTCTCGCTTTGCCCACACCACTTGCGGCTGTACATAACGTATTTCATGTATCTATGCTGAAGAAGTATGTTCTTGATCCTTCACACATTATCAGTTGGGAGCAGGTACAGTTGAGCGAGGATGCTACATATGAGCTGCGCCCGACACATATACTTGGCAGAAAGGAGCAGGTACTGCGTAGCAAGGTCATTCCGCTTGTGAAGGTACTATGGACGCATTATTCAGAAGAGGAAGCTACTTGGGAGACAGAGGCCGAGGTCAGAAAGAACTACCCTCAGATTCTCGAGGAGTACGAAAAGGTACAAATTTCGAGGACGAATTTTTTGTTTAAGGGGGGTAGATTGTAACGACTCAAAAATTTTCGTACAATGGCCTAAGTACTACCTCGGCCAGAAATCACTTAGGATTAAATCCTTTAGAAATTTGACAAAGTTAACTAAGTGCTAAACTAGATTAGCCATGAAATATGTTTAAATCACTTTAAATACGATCTACAAGACCCAAAACTTGTAGAATCGTTGATGCTAGGTTACCCTAAAGTCTAGGATCAAACTCATTACCCGACTGCTCTCGGGAGCACATTGAAACTCTGTATCAGGTCTGGACCGCACATCAGGAGTCTGAATAATACGAGGTTAAGGACTTAGGACCGCCTCGCTGGGCTTGACAACCATCTTGGAAATCAAATCCGGCCAGTGTCCCACGGCTGTTCGCTTGAGTCCGGAGCGAGGGAGTGTGAAAACACTTGTTTTCTTTCTAAAATAAATATCTTGAATAGTGATCTGAGACTTGTTATTTGTGGTCAATTTGTAAGCAACTAGACCATCAGAATCTGACCCAAATACACCCTCGGATCAGGAAAAATTTCATAAACATATCCATGTACTTGGAATTTCGGATCGGGATCCGCTGACCGTTGAACTAAAACTAGTCCGCCACGCGTGATCTGGGAATCCAACTGAAACGAAAACTTAACTTTACCTCGATCCAAGGTTGATGAGCTTAAGTCCGACCTTTGGCTCAAGGAGGCCCGCCAGAAATCGTCTGTTGAGCTGAAACAGTGTCACTTTGGCTATAACCTAAGTATACCTTATCCACAAGTCTAGTTTGGAGAGATTTTAGGCTATATAAGGACCTTAGAACCCTCTCTCTCATAGCCATACGAATTTGAGAGAAACCCTAGAGAGAGAAGTGAGAAAAGAGAGAGAAAGTATGAGAGAAGTGGGAGAATCTCCCTGCTACTGTTTCCTGCCACTACCCAAGCTCCACCACTCCGTTCTCGTCGCTTTCCCGACGATATCGACTTCATTTTGAGGTAAGAAACTCTAACCCTAATCAGTTTTGGAGTTGTAAGGGTTGTAGGTTATGAAATAGCTAACCTATTTCATTCTTTAGGCTACCTAACTGCCGAATACGAAGGCTTAACAAACCTATCAGATTCGTGACGATTCTACGGTAAAAGGTGAGGACTTTAGGTGTATAAGTTACGGTTTTCAACACTTTCAATGTCAGATAATGAAAGATTCATGATCTGCATGCAATTGCACATGTACAAAGTGCTTTCTGTTTCCTGTTTCGATTAAAGACGTAGAATATGGAATTTTACATATTCTAGGTATTCGTGGAAAATACCGTATACGTATATATTTTGGAAATGTGTTTGACATGACTATTTGTTTTATGAATATATGATATGTGGATAAAAATACTTATTTGGTGAAAGGATTCGCCCTAATACATGTTATGCTAATATACACTTTGTATGTAGAAATAGTGTATTCTAGAAAACACCGTATACGTATAAATTTTGGAGATGTGTTTGCCATGATTATTTGTTATATGAATATATTATATATAGATAAAATACTTGTTTGGCGAAAGAATTCGCCCTAATACATGTTTTGCTAACATACACTAAGTATATTGAAATAGTTTATGCTAAGTGTTTGTGAAAATGCTTGTGTGAGTAAGTGTTTGGATGATGATGCCTTAGGTTAGGTGTTGAGATGGGATTCTCAACTACCTTAGAGACATGTATGATTTTCTCTATGAGGTTGTTTACTTAAACCGCTTACTTATGAAATATATGTGTTTGTATTCCTATTTATGTAGTGCTTTATAACATGCTTTATGACATGCTTACTAACATGCTTGAATTACTTTGTTTATTATGCTTTACTCCACATGCTATGAATAAGGATTGATTGAGTTTGGGACTATATCTATAGTCCAGACAATCGGTACTAGACTTGAGATCATGGTTGAGATTCATTTCACCATGTAGGATGTGTTTGACGAACCCGAGTCGTACTTCAGTTGGCGACAGTGGTTAGGCCACGCGAAATGCTTATGCACTTCATGTCGTTCAATTGATTGTGCGCTCGAGCTAGTCAGGCTCGTCAAGTAACCCGATATGTCTAATGCATGTTCACCATGTTTGGTCGCTACTGCTTGAACCTAGGGTACTAAACTTACCAGTGGAATCCCGTTAACCATGGTACCTCAATCCGCTAAGACTCATGAGCCGGGCATGATGGTATGGGACACCGTGGTCGAGCTGTCGGCCTATGCTGGCGCCACGTACCTCCCCGTAGTGACCAGTGAGCAACCAGACTCGTGAGCCGATTATGGTGGTATGAGAGACTATATTCGTGCTGTCGGCCTACATTAATAAGGTGATGGGGGAGCGGTGTAACCTTTGTGTGTAACAGCCTGGCAGCCCTTTGTAGTGACCTCGAGCATACTCTAAATTTGCGGTGAGAAGACAAGTGTTGCCGTAGTGTATAGAGTATGAACTAGGCCTGTAACTGTATAGTGATGAACCGTTAAAAGGGTGATGGGGGAGTGGTGTAACCTTTGTGCGTAACAGCCCTGACAGCCTTTGCAGCGACCTAAAAACACACCACTGTATGAGATTAACTAGGATTGATGACCCTAGAATGGATCATGTTTGGGAATGATACAAGGGAGGTACCTTAGTTTCCCAATACTACTGTTTGAAATGGACTAATAACTACTCGGTAATCATGCTCATCATCGCACTGCATGTGCCTGGTAGATGTGGAGCACTGAGGGATGAACGCATTCGCGAACGTAAGATGGTGTCGCATGAGGGTGGTTTGGCAAGGGCATTCATCATGTCATTTCATACTTGCATTTAATAAGATTGTTTGATTGTACTGCTTTATCATTAGTGCTTGACTGAATTGATAACATGTTAACCTATGCTTTATTGTTCCATTGAGTTTGTTACTCACTCCCATGTTACGAGACGGTGTTGTACACACCAACCAGACTCTGTCTCAGGTATAGATGATACGTCGATTCAGGAGGTGGAGCCAGACTACGATGAGGACCAGGACGAGTTCTCATACATGCAGTACTTTGACAGCTTTGCTTAGGCCGACTGGATCGCGGGGATTTCAGGATCTATCTTTTAGTTGTATTTTGACCTTTTGATTCAGAAACAATACATGTATATGGATACTCAGTTAGTATTCATACTCTGGAGATCATGATGGTTTTGTTTCCTTACATACCTTATATAAACAGTTTCAGTCTTCCGCTTGCCTTTATACAATTGATCTGGAGTATGAATTACTATTTTGGTATAATTTCACTCATGTTTATTGCACTGACACAAACAACATTCAATCTTCATCATCTATGTTGCATAAGTGATGATCTGAAACTCGAGAGTTGAGTTGCTACTAGACCCTCGAATTTTAGGGCGTTACAACGTACCCCCTGCCCTCTCCTTTCTCTCTCATTTGAGCCCTCATATCCTCCATTTGTGGCTCAAAATCGTGTAAGCTCTCAACCCCTCCCATCTCTCCATTTTCTTTCTTCAATCTCTGTCATTTGGGCATGTACAACCTTTGTTGAGGCTCAAATCCGTGGAGAACTCAAAACTCCAGCCCCTCCTCTCTCTTTTCTTCCCTTCCCATGGCCTTTTTCGAGATCATTACGGCTGTTTTCTTGATTTCAACCTTTTTCTTTCTCTCACGAGAAAGAGAAAGGATGCCCTCCTCTGTCGCCAGACTCAGATGCCTAGTCATCCATGCCGCCGCCTTGTGTCTTGTTTGTTGTGTACTGTGTTAGGCTCCTTGTGTTTTCATGTTGATAGGCCTAGTAGTTTAGTAGTTGGTAGGATGTTTTAAATGTTTGAGGTCTTGGTTGTATTAGCTCACATGCATCTTCTGTCATGATTCATGTAACATTGTATCTCATGTATTATGGCAAAGTTTGGTAAATGAAATGTATGTGTAAGGTATTGTCCCTAAATTGGGTGTATCCCATGTTTTCCAATACCATGTTTGGAATGTATGCAATTAAAAGTAAAATTTGAGATTTTCTTTTAATTTCACTTAGAAATTCATCATCATGGGATTTGGAAATCCCATCTCACACTGTCCAACACAAGGCTCATTGTTCAAAGCCGATAAAATTAATTTTAATCCCCTTCCACCCCCTACCAAACATGCTACTCCAAATCCCGAGGTGGGATTAGCAATGCAGTCTCATTTAATACAATAGGCCCTTAGAGTTTTGGACCTAGAGTTGGTACTCCTAGATTTTGCAAACACATCTGGCAGTATAGGAAATCCAACAAATTAATAATGTGAACCTTAGGACCTTCTTAGCTAGTATGAGCATGTGTGTAGTGCTCGAGCATAGTTAAATTCGAATGCAGGTAACTCAATTCCAATCAGACAACGCTTGACCCTAAGTGATAAACAATTTCTTGTATTAGAAAAGGTATAAAATCATCTAGTGTATAAGCATAGACTTCGGATTACAACCAGTGGGTTACCACTACTCCTAAATTAAGACTAGACTACTGGTTAGGCTAAGGAAGGTAAAGGACTAATTAATTATGCTAAGCCAATTGAATAATAGACTTAGTTATTCGGCTTAACCAACTTAGACCGACTACACAACTTTCCTTCTGTGTTGGCCCTACACTTACAACTAAAAGTTTCTTATTTCGTCTTTGAGTGTTAAGGACATATAGCCGATAAACATTTTCTTTTTAGGCCCAAGGAATTTCCCAAATGGGCAACAGACAGTTAGAAATTTTGTCCCAAATCGCATGCCATGTTGGCATACATATTGTGCATATGTGCGTAGAAAGATAGCCTGCCTGTTAAGCTAGACATGAGTAAATAAGGTAAGTCGGGGCCGTGATAAGGGTCCTTCTTTGGTAGAATTAGGCGTCTAGTCACCAACTCACACCTGTCCTTGAAATTAACTACAACACCCATCATTTTTAGCTCCTTTCTGTGAACATAGTACCAATGTCATAGCACACATCATCGATGAAAGAAAGACAAATGTATTGGGAAATTGTATCCCATTTCATGTCAAGGATAGGTCCTAAATTACACCTTGTTCCGACATACGGATCAGGACATAGATCTTGAACCCTGGAGGTAGAAATAAATTTTTAAGGAGGGTAGAACATTATGAGCCCAATCTAGTTAGGTCGGCTAATACACCTCTTTGATCTGGGTAGCGTAGCGAAAACGTGGTGGACCCTTACCCCACTGGCCCAGGATCGAATGGAATTGATCCAAACTATACGTAAGGATAAGTCACTGTATAGGATCTGAGTCTCCCTTAGAATGTCAGTAATGAAGTTATCGAAGGAAATCAATTAGGGTTCAAGTATTAAACAAATTCATAGTACAGAATAGGTTGGGCGCGAACTAAATTACAATAGCCAAGGTCAACGTATCTACAACTGTGCTAGTTGAATATGAACATAATAAAAGTCTTAGCAAGTTCTACTATGAGAAACCATTTTAGGATGATCTAGTAAGATTTGACTAACCATTTCCTTGGACATAGATAATATCGAGGACTCTCTTAGACCAAGACCTAAAGGGCAACCCGAGAATTAGGACATTTGAACCTTTCAGTGATGGGCATTCTCTAAGTTTTTAGAGTGATTGGTCTACGGAGTTACTGAAATATACAACTGCGAAACATTTGCGGCTTGACCCAATTCTCAATCCTGGGCGACTACCAATGGACTCACTGCTTGACCGAGCAGAAGACCAGGAGCCACCAGGACTAGGAAGGGATACGATGAGCTTTCTACCCTGGCCAGGTAGATGATCGATGTATCGGGATTAAGCCCACTATAACCGTCTCTCCGTGTTGGTCAAACATTGAAAATAGCTATCTTACTCTAAATAGTTGGGAATTGTCGTCAAGACGTTAAATAGATAACAGAATAAATCGTATCAACTTATTAGGAAATAAGCAAGGGATAAAGAAATAATTTTTTAAGGGGGGTAGTGCCTAAAATATACTAGACTATCATGCACAATATACACACTACCGCGCATATAAACTTGAAATCAATAAGTCTTAGGCAAATGAAATAATAGAATTCTTACTTATTACCTTTAGCCAATTTCGGGGACAAAATTATTTTTAAGGGGGGTAGATTGTAACATCCCGGATTTTTTCCAACTTGGAATTAGACGTCCTTAGGCAATGGGTCGATCCGAACACCTTATTAACTTGTCAGAACCCAATCCCATAATCTAAAAATTGCTTTTTAACCCTTTTTTCTTCACAAATCTCACCTTTCACTACCTTATCCTTCAAAAGTAACTAAGTATTAAACTAGATTAGCTAAGAAATCCGCTCGATCCACTTTAAATACGATCTGCAAGGTCCAAAACTTGTAGAATTAGTGACGTTAGGTTACCCTAAAATCTAGGATCAATCTCATTACCCGGCTGCTCTCGGGAGCATCATGAAACTCTGTATCAGATCTGTACTGCACATCGGAAGTCCGAATAATACAAAGTTATAGGATTAGGACCGCCTTACTGAGCTTGACAACCATCTCGGAAATCAAATCCAGATAATGTCCCAGTGCTATTCGCTTAAGCCCGGAGCGAGGAGTGTGAGAAAACATAGTTTTCTTTAGAAATTAAATAAAATTTAAGTAATCTGAGACTTGATGTTTGCGGGCCAAATATAAGCAATCAGATCATCGGAATCTGACCCAAATACACCCTCGGATCAGGAAACATTTCATATACATGGCAGTGTACTTGAAATCCCCGATCGAGATTCGTTGACCGTTGAACTGAAACTGGTCCGCCACATACGATCTGGAAATCCGAATGAAACGAAACCTCAGCTGAACCTAGATCCAATGTTAGTGAGCTTAAGTCCAACCTTTGGCTCAAAAGGGGCCGCCAGAAGTGCTCCGTTGAGACGGGACATTCTCCCTTTGGACATAACCTAAGTATACCTTAACCCCGAGTCTATTTCCATGAGTTCTGGACCTATATAAGGAGCTTAAACCCTCTCTCATTCCTCCCATACGAATTTGAGAAAACCTAGGAGAGAGAAGAGAGAAAAGAGAGAGAAAGTGTGAGAGAAGTGGAAGATTCTTCCTGCCGTTCTACCATGTCGATCTACAGGCTTAACCATCATTTTCTAATCACTTTCCCAGCGATTCCAGCTTCATTTCTAGGTAAGAAACCCTAACCCTAATATGTTTTGGGGTTTTAATAGTTGTAAGTTCTGAAATAACTAACCTAAAGCATGTCATAGGTTGCCACATCACCATAGACAAAAGCCTAGCAAATCTATCGAGTTCATTACGCTTCTACGGCGTAAGGTACAGACTTTAGACGTATAGGTTATGGTTTTCAAAACTTTCAATGTCAGATAATGATAGATTCATGATCTGCATGCTATTGCACATGTACAAAGTGCTGTCCGTTTCATTTTTCGGTTATACGTTAACTATGTTGAATATACTGTATTCTCCGTATTTGTAGAAAATATCGTATACGTATGAAATTTGGATTTGTGTTTAACATGACTAATTGTCATGGATATATGATTGTTGTATAGGCGATACCCCTTTGACAAAAGGATTTGTCCTAAATCACGCCACGGCTACTATACGCTATATATGTTAAAATGTGTAGCCCAAGTGTTTGTGGAAATGACTGAATGAATATGGAACTTGGATTCCTGCTTGCCATGGCTATCTGTCATGGGTGCACGCGTGTTATAATTGGGGTAACTCCCTAGTGAAAGGATTTGGCCTAATACCTATGTGATCAACATATGTCACGTATGTTGATGTATGTAGTCTAAAGTGTTTGTTAAAATATCTGAATGAGTAGTAGTTAGTAAATTATAATGTATAAGGGTGTTGAGATATGATTCTCAACTCTTTTAACTATGTATATGATTTCTTTAGATATCTGTGTAATTAGGAATTGAATGTGTACAAACTCATGCTTATGTTATACTTCATAACATGCTCAACTGATTGTATGATTTTATCTATATAATGCATATGTTTAAATTCATGTTTAAGTTGTATTCCATAAGGGCCGTGAAGGGTGATGGGGGGGTGGTGTAACGATTCCGTGCAACAGCCCTGACAGCCCTAAGCGGACAATATTGGATAATTGATTGTATGATTTGAAATCTTGATCCATTACTGCTTTAATTGTTCCGTAATTGAATGTGATTGGGGTTATTGTATAGTCCAGGCAATCGGTAATGGGATTGAATTCGTGGCTGAGATTCATTCACCACATGAGATGTGTTCGATGAACTTGAGTCGTACTTCGGTTGGTGATAGTGGTTGGCCATGCGAAGTGCTTATGCACTTCATGTTATCCAACTTGTCGTACGCTCGAGCTAGCTGAGCTCGTCAAGTAACCCGATCTGTCTAATGTATGTTCACCATGTTTGGATGCTACTACTTGAACTTAAGGTACCGAACTTACCAGTGCAACCCCGTTAACCTTGGTATCTCGATCCGCTATGACCCATGAGCCGGGCATGGTGGTATGGGACACCGTGGTCAAGCTGTCGGCCTACGCTGGGGCGATGTGCCTCCTCGTAGGGACTAGTGAGCAACCCAGACTCGTGAGCCGAATACGGTGGTATGGGACACTGTATTCGAACTGTCACCTACACTGTTTTGATGGGTGATGAGGGAGTGGTGTAACGATTCCATGTAACAGCCCTAACAGCCCTGACCGTACCCGGTGTAGTGACCTCGAGCATACTTTGAATCTACAGCGAGGCGACGAGCCTTCCCATAGTAAGCAGAGTATAAACTAGGCCTGTATTGATAAGGTGATGGGGGAGTGGTGTAACGATTCCGTGTAACAGCCCTGACAGCCCTTGCAGCGACCTAGAACCATACTATCGTATGAGATTATCTAGGATTGACGACCCTAAAATGGATCATTGTTTGGGAATGATATAAGGAAGGTACCTTAGTTTCCCAATCCTGCTGTTTGAAAAAGACTAATAATAACTCAGTAATCATGCTCATCATCGCACTGCATGTGCTTGAAAAATATGGAGCACTGAGGGATGAAAGCATGTCATGGATGTAAGATGGTGTCGCACGAGGGAGTATGTTGGTGAGGGCATGCATCATAACTGTATTTCATACTTTCATTAATAAGATTACTTAAGATTGTTGATTGTACTGCTTTATCATTACTGCTTGACTATTTTGATAACATGTTAACCTATGCTTTACTATTCCACTGAGTTGATCACTCACTCCCACGTTACGGAATGGTGTTCGGAACACCCACCAGACTTTGTCTGATTGTAGATGGCGACGCTACTCCTGAGGCGGAACCGGACTTTTGTGATGACGAGGACGCTTTCTCGTATATGCTGTTTTCTGGTAGCTTCATGTGAGTCGTGCCTTGATCGACGAGGTTACAGGGATGTTGACTAGATGACTTTACACTTTTTGTATAAGTTGGAAAGTTATTTATAATTCATTAACCTGGTAACATTATCACACTCTGGAGACTTACCATAGCTTCTATATTTTATATATCTATCACAGTCTTCCGCTTGCAAATTTAACTGTCTCTGGAGTATGATATGCTATTTTGGTATAATCCCATTCATGTTTCCATGCTCTTATCATAATCATCATTATCTGTGTTGCATAAGTGATGCGTTGGAACTCGGGAGCTGAGCTTTGCTCGACCCCCAATTTTCAGGGTGTTACAATAATAGTATGTTTATCTTTCTGAAATGAGCAACGATGTTCCTTCACTTTCTGGCTTTTTGACGGTAAAGGAGAATTATCTTGTAATATTCGTAAAGGAGGAGGGAAGAACTGCAAGGAATCATTAGTCTCTACTAGAGATTTGTAAGTATCCCTTAAAGGAGTACCAAAAGCTATCCATCCTTTAAGAGTACCAGCAGGCTTTACTTCATGATCATCGTCTTCTGAAGAGATTCTTATGCAAAGTTAGCCTGAAGAGGGGGCACGATCCATTTCTTCAAAATAACCAATATCTTGATCCTTCTAGTAATCTTTCAGCTGAGGAGGAGGGATCCATATAGCATGATTCACCGAGTAACACTGGTTTACCAAGTAATATTGATGGACCCACCAACGCATCCAACAGTAAGAAGCACTAGCTGGATAATTGTAACCAGGAATGAGAAAATGTGATCCAGTATGGACATTCAAGAGTTTCTTCCATATTAGGGCCTAATTATATGGCCCAATGCCATAACTTCTCATTGCTTTGGTAACAACATCACAAGTCTTTGGCACAGTTTGATCAAATCCGAATTGGCGAGTGAATCTGCTAAGATAATATAGTTCACGCTAGAATACGTTGTTCCCCCTCAAAGGAAGGGTACTAGATCTGATAGAAATAAGGAAAGAATGTTCACCGGATGAGATAGAATCATTGTTGACAGCTTCTACGTCTTCAAGATAACTAAACATTGGGAATTAATGAAAGTCGACGGGATCATTGCTTTCTATTCTTCTAGAGACCTGTCCGTTTGATTTCTTAATCATATCTCTCAATTGATAATATTGGAGAGGAAGTCTGTTAGGGTTCGAATATGCTCTTTCAGAATCAGAAAATGTCCAAGGAAAGTATACCCCTAGCCAGCCTATGAAGAAATGCCATGGAGCGCAGACAAGAAAAGATTTAGAGACAGGATCCTTTGGACCAAGAATGACATTTCCAAAAGCACGATGAAGGGAACATAGAACTAAAGGAGCTAACGAATATTTGTGGCCTTCTGCCATTGCACCTGCGACCACAAAGAAGGAAGGTCTGATGACGTCCATTTGATCAGAATCTGAAAATATCACCAAGATTAACCAATAAGCTAAAAAGGCAGCTACTTTGCAAGAAGAACTGTATTGTGCAGTGTGCTTAAAGTTCTTGTGAATGGTCTTGAGCTCTAGATGGTTATGACCTGCAAAGCTATCAAAGTAACGATATGATGATCAGGTTGAAATCATTTAATATTAAAATTACGAAAATAGAAATTGAAAGGGGAACGACGTACCGTAACATTCGAGAAAAATAAGCTAACCATTCAAGAGAAGTAATGCGATCAAGATGAGGGAAGTTGGCTAATGCACTGAAAAGTTCAAGAGTGGTTCCTGAAATTTTGGATGTACCTCCACCCACAAGTGCTTGAGCAAGTTCTCCATTAAAAGGCACGTATATATCAAGAATGTTACCCATAATGGGAAGACCCGCTATGGAAAATAGATCCCACAGAGTAATTCTTATTTCACCCGAAGGAAGATGAAATGAATTGGTAATAAGAGACCAGTGGTTGAAAAAACCTCTGAAAATAGCAGCATCCGCGTGAAAATGTTTAGATGTGGCTATGATTGCATCAGAAAGAGAAATCTTTTCCATAATGGTAGTATGCTTTTGAACAACAACACGGGCCCAAGAACTGTAGAAATCATAAAGGGATAGGAGTCTCGTAGCTGAGAAGTTCTCCGTGTTCCAAGGCAACCTCTCAGAGAAGAATAGTTGTTGAGCTGTCTCAAAATAATGGGTAGGGAAAGGTTGTTGAGAAGCATGATATGGGCGTAAAAATCTCATCTTATGAATTCTACCTGCTCTTTGGAAGTGCTCGTTTCCTTCCAGATATCCTATTAAGATCTTGGGTTCTTTTCTGACCCAGTTATATAAAGAGACAAAGATATTTCGATGATTAAAAGGTTCGCTATGAAGAATTGACCAATGACGTTGCAGATTGATAGGAATAACAGTTTAATCGCTGGTGAAGGGGTTAAGAAGATCTAAAATTTCTTCGTAAATCTCTACATATTTCCAAGAGTGGCGAAGAGGTTGTTCAGGTCTTGAAGAAGATGCATGGCTCTTTCTTTTTGGAGAGAGGGTGTGAGAACGATGCATGCTAAAGGAGGATTGGTTTAAGTTTAAAAATGATTAAAGGCTCAGTTGTGCGGGTCGTGCAACCAAAATTTGTTGCGCAGATCACGCAATAGGTTTTACACCTTATGCGCAAACAGAATGTCTGTTGTGCGGGTCGCGCAATTGATGTTGGTTGCACGGGGAGAAAGCAGAGAAGCAGAGTTTCGTTGCAGAGTGAACAGTGAAGAAATGAAATCTAACCGACTATTTATAGAGGATAGGGTCGAGTAAGAGACTTGGGCGCCCGTTGTGCGGGTCGCGTTACAACTTCAAGAAATTAAGAAATTTGAGAAGATTGATCCTGATTCTTTATTTCAAGGGAACAAAGAACGGATCAAGGGGGCATCTATTGGAGCATAAAATAATGAAGAAAGATCAAAAGAGAATTGGAAGAATGAAGAAGAAAGAAATAGATCAAACATCTTATTTAATAGTTGTGCAAGTCGCGCAATCAGTAATCGGTTATGCGGGTCGCGTAACCAACTTAATTCATTAAATGGACTGCGCAATGGATTTCTCCCATTATGTGGGTCGCACAACTGATTTCCTCCATTGCGCGGGTCGCGTAACCAACCTAATACATTAAATGGACTACGCAACAGATCTCTCCCATTATGCGGGTCGCACAACTGATTTCCTCCATTGGGCGGGTCGCACAACCAAAATCAGACATTAATTATTATGGACAGTCAGATCTGATGCAAAGTGAGCCGCATGGCACAGAATCGATGGTTCGCACGTGTGGAGGCCTATAAATACCCCACTCCGCCTCTCATTTGAGAGGGAGAAGAATTCTGGAAGAGGAGCATAGCTCTGAAGGGAGATCGAAGGTGAGGAGGGAAATCAAAGATCAGTTGTGCGGACCGTGCAACCAATAGATTGATTACGCGGACCGCGTAACTAACAATTTGTTGCCGGATCGCGCAACCAGGTCATTATATGACCAATTATAAAAGAGGCTGAGATGCTGCCGGAATCATCTAGTTCGGCCTTCATTACTCCAAGCTCTCCTTTTACGCAAAGGACAAGCTCAAGCGGGGAGAAGTTGAATGATCAAATCAGCACAACGTTCCTCTTATGGAGATGACCGAAGCAGCTGTCGAAACGCTTTTGGATTTTAGATTCGACACTCGGACTTTACTAGGTTCAGCTTATGTATTTTAATTAATCTATCTCAGAATCAAGGGATACTAAAGGATGTAAAGGAACTCAGTATCAATAATACGATGATCATTCTTCTTATATTCTCTTTGTTATATTCGAATAATATAATTTTCCCCCAAATTGAATGCATTTGTTTCTTGTTCGAAACAAAATGGTGACTCCACTGGGGATTTATTGTTATAAAGTTATGCCATTTGGTCACAAAAATACTGGGACAACATATCAGAGGGCGATGCAGAATATTTTCCAAGACATGATGCACGAGCATGTTGAGTGTTATGTCAATGACTTGGTGGTTAGGTCAGGAGATCATCAAGAGCATCACGAACATTTGACATCAGTTTTTCGTCGACTCAGAAAGAAACAGTTGAAGATGAATCCAGCTAAATGCACATTTGGGGTGTCTTCAAGTAAATTCCTTGGTTTTGTTACCATGCACAGGGGCATTGAGATTGATCTAGGAAAAGTTAAGGCCATTCAAAATATGCCACCACCAAATACATTAAAAGAATTAAAAAGTTTGTAAGGAAAGTTGGCATACATTCACCGTTTCATTTCAAATTTGGCTGGGAGATGTCAGCCATTTTCTCATCTGATGAAAAAAGGCACAGAGTTCGTATGGGACCATGCCTGTCAAAATGCGTTCGATTTAATAAAGGAATTGTTAAAACATATTGAAAAATGGCGCAGAGTTCGAATGGGACCAATCCGACATCAAATGATGGAGTTATGGGCGTCTCTGTTGAATCGCGCGATTTGGAAAGATTAACAATCTATATTGAAAAATGACGATCGAAGAGTTCCAACATGCTTTTGGGTAATCGAACGGTCTTTGAATTATGCAATTCTGGTCTCATTTGGAAGCTTGACAAGTTACCATTCCAATAACCTGAAATAGTCTAAACACCACCTCTGAAGAGAGAGTTATAAGAGTTACTATTGGACAAGGAGATGAAGGAAACATTCAAGACCGATGACTGTGATCCCCCTTACGGATGCCCAAATGGTCTCGGAGTATGACGATTCCAGTCAGGAATGAAAGAGCACTAAAGTACCTTTCTGATGACCAAAATTGACCCAATACGACATCTAACGATGGAGTTATGGGCGTCTCCGTTGGATCGCGCGATTTGGAAAGATTAACAATCCATATTGAAAAATGACGATCGAAGAGTTTTAACCTGCTTTCGGGATATCGAATGATCTTTAAATTAAGCAATTCTGGTCTCATTTGGAAGCTTGACAAGTTACCATTCCAATGAGCTGGAAATAGTCTAAATTCGAACTCTGAAGAGAGAGTTATGAGGGTTACTATCGGACAAGGAGATGAAGGAAACATTCAGCACCGACGACTGTGATCCCACTTATGGATGCCCAAATGGTCTCGGAATTCGACAATTCCAGTCAGGAATGAAAGAGCACTAAAGTACTATTTCGAACAAGAAACAAATGCATTGGATTTATGGGAAATTATTTTATTTGAACATAACAAAGAGAATATATCAAACAATCATCGTATTATTAGTACTAAGTTCATTTACATCCCTCCAGTATCCCTTGATTTCCTGATAGACTATTTGCAATACATAAATTGGAATTATATTGAATCTTAAATTCGGCAGCATTTCGACAGTTGCTTTCATATCCCTAGGAGGAATGTTGTGTTGATTAACTCCTCCCCTTTTTGAGCTTGTCCTTTACGTAAAGGAAAGCTTAGAGCAATGAAGGTCGAACTGGACAATTTCAGCAGCATCTTAACCCCTTTTAGAACTGGCCACATAGTGACCTGGTTGTGCGACTCACACAACCAGTTTGTAGGTTACGCGATCCACGCAATAATTAATGGGTTGCGCAGCCCGTACAACTGATCCCCTTCTTTGCTCCTCATCTTCAGTCTTCTTTCAGAGCTCCGCTACTCTTCCAAAATTTTTCTCTCTCAAATGAGAGGGGGAAGGGGTATTTATAGGCCTCCACACGTTCCAACCCTCGATCTTTGTGCCATGGGGCCCACTTTGCATCAGATCTGTCTATTCATCATAATCATTCTCTGCTCTTGATTGCGCTATCTGGACAATAAAAAAGGTGGTTTACACGGTCTGCGCAACGTGCAATCTGTTGCGTGATCCACGTAAAAGATGAAATCTGTGGCTAACATATTAGGCTATTTGTGCCATCCGCGCGACTACTTCAATTGGTTGCGCGGACCCCCGCAACTGCCAAACAAAGCACTTGGTTCTTCTTTTTTTTTTCATTCCTTCACTCCATGTCTAGTTTCTGATCTTCAATATTGTAACGCCCTGAAAATCGGGGGTCGAGCATAAACTCAACTCTCGAGTTCCAGAACATCACTTATGCAATAAAATGAATGATGATTGAATGTTGACTGTATTTGTGCATTGAACATGAGTGAGATTAAGCCAAAACAGCATATTATACTCCAGAGACAATTAAATTGCAAGCGGAAGACTATGATAGATATATATAATATAAAAACAGTGGTGAGTCTCCAGAGTGTGATAAAGTTACCAGGTTAGTTAATTACAAGTACAGTTCTAAAATATACCTAATGTGAGGAAGTGTAATGTCTCCTATCCCAAATACCATAGCCTCGTCAATACAGTACCAGGTCTTTAGAGACCCGTCAGAGAGTTACATGTAGGAGAACTCCTCCTTGACATCATAGAAGTAGTCCGGCTCTGCTTCATAAGCATTGTCATCACCTGAAACTCAACAAATCTGGTTGGTGTGTACAACACCGTCCCGTAACGTGGGAGTGAGTGATCAACTCAGTGGAACAATAAAGCATAGATTAACATGTTATCAATACAGTCAAGCAGTAATGATAAAGCAGTAAATCAAACACTCCTAGTTACTCTGATTAATGCAAGTATGAATGTAGGTATGATGGATGCCCTCACCGACATACTCCCTCATGTGACACCATCTCACGTTCGCGGCATGCTTACATCCCACAGTGCTCCACATCTTCCAGGCACATGCGATGCATGATGAGCATGATTACCGAGTTTTTAATTAATCCATTTCAAACAGCAGGATTGGGAAACTAAGGTACCTCCCTTGTATCATTCCCAAACATGATCCATTCTAGGGTCGTCAGTCCTAGTTAATATCGACGATGGTGTGTTTTCTAGGTCACTCGCAGAGGTCGCCAGTGGTCATTACGCACAAAGGTTGCACCACTCCCCATCACCCCTTAAACGATTCATCACTATATAGAAACAGGGCCTAGTTCATACTCTATATATCGCGGCGAACCCTAAGGCGCACTTGCGACTTCGAAATATGCTCGCGGTCACTACAAAGGGCCGCTGTGGCATTACACGCACAAAGGTTGCACCACTCCCCCATCACCTTATCAATGTAGGCCTACAGCGCGAATATAGTGTCCCATACCACCATAATCGGCTCACGAGTTAAGTTGCTCACTGGTCACTATGGGGAGGCACGTAGCCCCAGCGTAGGCCGACAGCTCGACCACGGTGTCCCATACCACCATGCCCGGCTTATGAGTCTTAGTGGATCGAGGTATCATGGTTAAAATGGATTTCACTGGTAAGTTTGGTACCCTAGGTTCAGGCAGTAGCGACCAAACATGGTGAACATCATTAGACAAATCGGGTTACATGACGAGCTCGGCTAGCTCGAGCGCACAACAAGTTGAACGACATGAAGTGCATAAGCACTTCGCGTGGCCAACCACTATTGCCAACCGAAGTACGACTCGAGTTCGTCGAACATATCTCACGTGGCAAATGAATTGCAGCCACGAATTCAATTCTGGTACCGATTGTCTGGACTATAATCATAGCCCCAAACACAATCAAGTGCAGATAGATAAAGCAGTAGTCAATCAAGATTCAACTCATACAATCAAGGTCTGGTAGTATCCGTTTAGGGCTGCCAGGGCTGTTGTACGCATTCGTTGCTCCACTCCCCCATCACCTATGACGGATCATACAATGTAAATATAAATTTAAACATATGCATTACATAGTTAAAATCATAAAGCAGTTGAGCATGTTATGAAGCACAACACGAGCATGAATTTGTACATGTTCAATTCCTAATCACACAACTATCCAAGGAGATCATACACATAGTTAGAAGAGGTTGAGAATCATATCTCAACACCCTTATACATTACAATTTGCTAACTACTACTCATTCAGACATTTCAAGAAACACTTAAACAAACATGCATCAACATACATGACATATGTCGATTGCATAGGCATTAGGCCAAATCCTTTCACTAGGGAGTTGCCCCAATCATAACACGCGTACACCCATGGCGGATAGTCATGGCAAGCAGGAATCCAAGTTCCATATTCATTCAGTCATTTCCACAAACACTTGGGCCACACATTTTAGCATATATGGTGTCTATTGGCCGTGGCGTGATTTAGGGCAAATCCTTTCGTCAAAGGGGTATCGCCGATACAACAATCATGAATCCATGACAATTAGTCATGGCGAGTACGAATGAGAATTCGATACTCATTCAATCATTTTCACAAACACTTAGAATACACTATTACAACATACATGGTGTATGTTAGCAAAACATGTATTAGGGCTATCCTTTAGCCAAGTGAGTATTTTATCCATGTATAATATATTACTACAGCAAATAATCATGATAAATGCATCTCCAAAATTTATACGTATACAGTATTTTCTAGAATACGCATTTTCAACATACATAATGTATACAAGTAAACATGTATTACGGCGAGCCAAGCAATTATTTTATACGCACATAATATATTTATACGACAATTAATCATGACAAACACATCGCTAAAATATACATGTATACGGTACTTCTTACAATACCGTATTTCTACATACATAGTGTTTATTAGTAAACATGTATTTAGGCGAATCATTCCGCCAAATAAGTATTTTATCCATACGTCATATATCCATATGACAAATAAACATGTCAAACACATTTCCATAAAAAATACATATACGGTATTTTATACGAATACCTAGAGTATGTGAAATTCCAAATTCTACAATTTTAATCGAAACTGGAAACGGAAAGCACTTTGTACATGTGCAATTGCATGCAGATCATGAATCTATCATTATCTGACATTGAAAGCGTTGAAAACCATAACCTATACACCTAAAGTCCGCACCTTTTGTCGTAGAATCGTAACGGAGTTGATAGGTTCGCTAAGCTTCCGTATACGGGAGTTTGGCAACCTAGAGAACGAAACAGGTTAGCTATTTCATAACCTACAACCTATACAACCCTAAAACAGGTTAGGGTTAGGGTTTCTTACCTAGAAACGATGCCGGAATCTCCGAGAAAGCGATAAGAATCAGGCGGTGGAGCCCGAATAGCGGTAGGGAACAGCAGCAGGGAGTTCCTCCCACATCTCCCACACTTTCTCTCAAATCCAAATTCATATGACTGCCATGAGAGAGGGTTTAAGGTCCTTATATAGCCCAAAAATTTACCAAAATAGACTTCTGGAAAAGGTTCACCTAGGTTATAGCCAAAGCGAAAGTTTTTCAGCTCAATGGAGGACTTCTGGCGGGCCTCCTTGAGCCAAAGGTCAGACTTAAGCTCACTAACGCTAGATCTACGTTCTATTAAGTTTTCGTTTCGGTCGGGATTCCAGATCACGCGTGGCGGACCAGTTTTAGTTCAACGGTCAGTGGATCTCGATCGGAGATTCCGAGTACATGTAAATGTTTATGAAATTTTTCCTGATCCGAGGGTGTAATTTGGTCAGATTCTGACGGTCTGGTTACTTAAAACTGATCCACAACCGACGAGTATCAGATTACTATTCAAGATATTTATTTTTAAAGAAAACAAGTGTTTTCACACTCTCTCGCTCCGGACTCAAGCGAACAGCCGTGGAACATCGGCTGGATTTGATTTTCGAGATGGTTGTCAAGCCCAGGAAGGCGGTCCTAAGTCCTTAACCTCGTATTAATCGGACTTCCGACGTGCGGTCCAGATCCGATACGGAGTTTCGAGATGCTCCCGAGAGCAACCGGGTAATGAGATTGATCCTAGATTTTAGGGTAACCTAGCGTTAATAATTCTACACGTTTTAGGTCTTGCAGATCGTATTTAAAGCGATTCAAATGGATTTCGTAGCTAATCTGGTTTCACACCTAGTTACTTTGTCTCGTTTCTAAAGGATTTAGTCCTAAGTGATTTCTGGTCGAGGTGGTACTCAGGCCTTTGTAGTTTGTATATAAAGTGATCCAAGTTATACTACTTAGCTAGTTTAAGATAGTGTCTAGGGTGAAAGTTCTTAGAAAAATTGGAAGATCAAGGTGATGAAGGGTGAGATTTGTGAAGGAAATGAGTTCAAAGGCGGCTTTAGACTTTGGGATTCAGTTCTGACAAGTTAATGAGGTATTAGGATCGACCCATTGCCTAAGGACGTCTAATCCCAAGTTGGCAAAAATCCGGGGTGTTACAAATATTCTTCATGATTTTTATGCTCCAACAGATGCCCCCTTGATCCGTTCTTTGTTCCCTTGAATCAAAGAATCAGGATCAATCTTCTCAAATTTCTGCATTCGTTAAGGTCGTTGCGCGACCCGTGCAATGGGCGCCCGAGTTTGGTACTCGACCCAAACTTCTATAAATAGTCCGTCGAATTTCATTTCTTCACTTTCTCTCTTTGCAGTCAGACTCCGTTTCTTTAGTTTTTCTTCGTGCAACCAGCACTTGTTACGCGACCCGCGCAACGATTTTTCATTCGCACAAGGACTTTAACCGTTGCACCGCCCACGCAACCTAGAACCCATTGCGCGACCCGCGCAACCGTTAATTTGGTTAACTTCCCAGACTTAGCCAAATTTCCAAATTTATCCAACATGGCCCGTACCAAAAGAACTTTCATTGCTGTCAATCCTCCCTCCGATCAACCTTCCCACCAGGAATTGCCAAACCCTGAGCCTCTTCAAGCCACGACATCTCAAGAAACAAAATCCCCATCATCTCCAGCTCAACCTTCTCGCAAATGATTTAAAACGATTGTTACATGCCCCTCCCACATAAAGGAACTGGTACTCCCCACCTTCGACTTCATCTAATGCATTGAAACATTACCATCCCCCCATCTATAGAGTCATTGTGATGAGCGATCTTGAGAGACCCCCAAAACACGGTCGTGAATACGACTGGGAAGAATGGCTGAAGAAGACAGCACATCATCAAACAATCAGCCAAAAGCCTCCCACCAGAGAAGACACTCCTCCCCCCTCTAGACCAAAGAAGAACCGTCGAAACAAGGCCCAGGAGTTTCAAGAGAAGATTAAAGAACACAACAGGAAGAAACTCCACAATTCCTAGGAATCGATTCGTGCCGTTCAGGGTGTCATAAAATTTGACAACCCTTACAAGCAGGGCATCGTAGTGATTCCAGTCAATTCCACCGCCATCACTCCATGCTGATTTGCGAACCTAAGGATCACCTGACCGTAGAAAGACTGGCTTACACAGAGTCTTGGTTGTTCAGGGAACCAAGACTATTAGAAGGTATCCTACAACCGTCGAAACCAAGCCAGCAAATATGTGGTATTCATTCCATGATTTTCTTTGTCCCCTCCTATGACCTTCACAGTTTGTATCCAACTTACTTTTATGAAACACTCCAGCAACGTTTCAGCCATCACTGCCTCATCTGGAGTCCAGAGGAGTTTAGAACAAGAGGTCTTCTAACTCCTCGCAACTACTATTCTGAATGGACCACTGCAGTTCTAACGAAACATGCAGGGACTTTGTCGAAGATTAACATTTTCATCGCAATTGAAGAGACGTCGCATCCCTTTTACAAGGAATCTTCCATTTTGTAGGCCTTCCTCAAGTACTGGTGTCCTTCTACCAATTCTTTCCATCTCCCTGAAGGTGAAATGAGTATCACTCTCTGGGACATTCACAGGATCACCGATTTGCCGATAACTGGAAAATTCTTTGATGAATTTGTCCCCACCAACGAGGAACTTGCCTTCGTCTCTTCGCCTGACTGCATCCCTTCTATCTCAGAATTAACCACCGAACTTTTCAGGGAAATGTCCAAATTTCCTAACATTCACAAGATTTAGCCTATGCAATGGCTGGCTCACTTCAGTAGAGCTCTTCGGTAATTTTCCTTCTTCTTTAATTAAAGACTTTATTGTAACTTGATATATAATCTCAATTTCATTTACTTATCTCTTTTTCTTCCAGGTTTAATGGTAACCATTCACGAGAGCTTGAACGTCTTCAGAAGGGTATAAAAGATCGTGCTAAATATTTTGTCTATGGGGAACTCGCAATATTCATTGCTTATTGGCTAAGCGTAGTGGTCCTCCCGAGCTCTAAGTCAGCAGATGTCATCCGCCCTTCGTTGTTTGTTGTAGCAGGTGCTATGGCTGAGGGAGTCAAATATTATCTTACTCCTCCCGTTCTTTGATCGATTTACAGAGGTTTTGGAGAGATTACTTCTCACGTAAAAAGCCCCTCTGTCGATTCTGCTTTGACTTATATGTCATGGCATTACTTTCTTAGCTGGCTTGGTGTCTATTTTCCATGGACTTTCAAAGAGCCAGAAAAATCTTACGTCCATCCTTCTCAAGTCCCTCTCTATTTTTTCCAAAAGAGAGTCATGACAAAGAGATCCTACGACTGGGCAAAAGACGCCATCTCTTCTGATGCCAAGATAAATTATTTCCATTCCTGTCTGCCTCGTTACACAGTAGACACAAAGAAATCAGACACAGAATCGCTCACCATGGCAAAAAGGGGATTCTTTCTATCAATTAGATCATGTAGTCTCCCATCAAGGGAAGGGACAGAGTTCTGGCGAGAACCATACTATCCTAGCCATTTTCCCCATCAATTCGGCTTCGATCAGGCAGTGCCAGAAGATTGTGGGCTTGTCACTCGAAGAATACAGAGCTACGGCACGGGCCCATTTAACTGGGCAATGGTTTGGAAGCAATTGTTAGGCCGAGCCAATTCTTCCTTCATCATCCCAGGCTGCGATCGTACCCTTAGGGCCTCGTATAACCATATGAGATGGTGGGTGCACCAATCATACTTGGTAAGAAAAGGTCTGCTAGTGACTAAGCCCATATGGCTTCCACCTCCCAGGCTCAAGGGTTGCATCATTGAAGAGGGAGTCAGTTTTATAACACAGAATAGTCATGCCCCTTTCGTCGGTCATCACTGTGTCAGGATATCTGTGGACGAACCTATTCGTGAGGTGAAGCCTGACAACACTCTCGAAGGGTGGATAGCCTATGGTGATATTCGTGAGTTTGAACAAATTCCTCTCCATCATACACGAAGAGCAGAAGTCACAGAAGATGCTTCCCCTCTGCCAGAGAATATCACCAATCCTCAAGATCAACCAACTTCTTCTACCCATCCTCAACAACTGCTGACTTCTTCTCCTGCCCCCAGGACTCTCTCCTTAACAACAGTTGACTTCTTCTCCTGCCCCTAGGACTGTCTCTCCTCAACAACAACCAACTTCTTCTCCAATGATAAGATCTTGAGCGCGCGCCCAATCTTCTCCCCAAGAACGGATCACTGCTACTGCTTCTCTAGTTTTGTTTACCGCAGATCCTCAACTGGAGAGTCACCAGTCTCTTCCTTCTAAAGGGAAACAAGTTGTTGTTGAAGAGTCCAGTGAAGGAGATTCGGATGGTGAAAGTTCAATTTCTTCGTCTAGACATACTATTTTCGATGAAAATGAGATAGAGGGAGAAAATCAAGTTGATGATTATGAAGAGGGAGAAGTTGATATCAGTGGTGAAGATAATATAATTGTGGAAGATGTGCCTGCTGATGAAGGACATATCCTCCCAACCTCTGAGGCTGTCCCTTTCCTTGTTCACACTTTCCATATTATTTACATTTGTAATTCTACAATAACTGTATATCTCTTATTTCTTAATAGGAAATTTACCTCGAAGTGGTGCGGCAAGTTCTGACTCTATTGAGACTTCATCGAATGTGTTGTCTTTTGAGAAGGTTTCCACGTACAAATTGGCGCTGATCAGGAACTCCATATTAGTTATCGTTGAGATGTTCAAAGACCCTAATCAATGGTCAGATTTGGTTGTCGCTTTGGACATTTTGGATGGCGCTTCCTGGATGGCCAAAGTCAATGTCTCTTCTGTGCGCGACGCTCTTCTAAGATTTCATAATTCGATAATTGCCTTGTCATCAGCTGAGACAGCGATTGTTCCACCTGAAACTTTGGAATACAAGAAACAGCTCGCGCACTCTAAGGAGAAATTGTGTAACGCCCTGAAAATCGGGGGTCGAGTGTAACTCAACTCCCGAGTTCCAACGCATCACTTATGCAACATATTTAATGATATTTGAATGTTGTCTGTGTTAGAGCAGTAAACATGAATGAGATTATACCAAAGCAGAAATTCATACTCCAGATCAGTTGTATAAAAGCAAGCGGAAGACTGAACTGTATAAATATGTATGTAAAGAAACAAAATAATCGATTCATTATCCAGAGTATGAATCCTTCTGAGTCACAATATACATGTCTGTCTATATAAACAAAATGTCAAAATACTAGGTACAATCTCTGTATCCCATCAGTCCCGGCAGCCTAGTCGAAGCCGCCAGCGAACTGCATATACGAGAACTCCTCCTGGTCCTCGTCGTAATCGGGCTCCGCCTCCAGCGTAGTCGGATCGCCTAAACCTGAGACAGAGTCTGGTTGGTGTGCGCAACACCGTCCCGTAACGTGGGAGTGAGTAGCTAACTCAGTGGAACAGTAAGATATAGGTTATCATGTTACCAATACAGTCAAGCAGTAATGATAAAACAGTAAATCAAACACTCCTAGTTACTCTGGTTAATGCAAGTATGAATGCAGGTATGATGGATGCCCTCACCACACCCTTCCTCATGCGACACCATCTCACGTTCGCGGCATGCTTTCATCCCTCAGTGCTCCACATCTTCCAGGCACATGCAATGCATGATGAGCATGATTACAGAGTTTTTATTAGTCCATTTCAAACAAATAGGATTGGGAAACTACGGTACCTCCCTTGTATCATATCCAAACATGATCCAATCTAGGGTCGTCATCCTAGTTAATATCGACGATGGTGTGTTTTCTAGGTCACCGCAGAGGCGCCAGGGTCATTACGCACAAAGGTTGCACCACTCCCCATCACCCCTTAAACGATTCATCACGATACAACTATACGAAACAGTGCCTAGTTCATATTCTATATATCGCGGCGAACCCTAAGGCACGCCGCAACTTCGAGAATATGCTCGCGGTCACTACAAAGGGTGCCGTGGTGTACACACACAAAGACTGCACCACTCCCCATCACCTTATCAGTGTAGGCCGACAGCGCGAATATAGTGTCCCATACCACCATAATCGGCTCACGAGTTGAGTTGCTCACTGGTCACTACGGGGAGGCACGCAGCCCCAGCGTAGGCCGACAGCTCGACCACGGTGTCCCATACCACCATGCCCGGCTCATGAGTCTTAGCGGATCGAGGTACCATGGTTAACGGGATTTTCACTGGTAAGTTTGGTACCCTAGGTTCAAGCATTAGCGACCAAACATGGTGAACATACATAAGGCATACGGTTTACTGACATGTTCGGCTAGCTCGAGGGCACAACAAGTTGGGCGATATGAGGCGCAGAAGCACCTCGTGTGGCCAACCACTATCGCTAACCGAAGTACGACACGGGTTCACCAACACATCGTGCGTGGCGGAACGAATCCCAACCACATCTTCAAATCGATCTGGGATGCCCGGACTACAAACATAGTCCCAAGCTCACCAACCCTAACCATAGCATGTGAAATACAAAGATGATAATGTGGTAATTCAAGAACACTAGTAAGCATATTAAAAAGCATAACATGAAGCATGTTAATAAACAAGTCACAAGGCATGTTCAAAGCATGTTATAAAGCATTATGTAAATATGTGTACAAATACTTACATTTCGTAGGCGAGTGGTTAGAGTGAACAACCACATGGAGAGTGTCGTATGTGACTCTAAGGTAGCCGAGAATCCCACCTCAGCACCTACCTAAGATTCTAACACTTAAGCACTTGCACTCACAAGTGAATTCTCCAACACTTGGAATGCAATAGTTCAACATACATGACGTATGCTAGGGAAGTGTGTACTAGGGTTGACCCTTTACCAAACTAGTATTTTATACATATACATCATATTCATACAGCAATTAAACATGGCAAACTCATCAGCAAATTTTATACGTATAGGGTACTTTCACGTATACCCAACTTCGACATACATAGTGTTTACAAAGGAACATAGACTTCGGCGATTCCTTTCGCCAAGCTAGTATTTTAATCATGTATGGTATAATCATACATTAAATACATATGTCAAACATTATTCCAAAAGAAATACGTATACGGTATTTCTACAATACGTAATTTCGACATACGGCGCATTTACAAGTAAACATATATTTTGGCGATTCCTTTCGCCAAACTAGTATTTTATTCATATGTTATATAATTAAACATTTAATAAACATGTCAAGCATTTGTCCAAAAAAAATACGTATACGGTATTTCTACGTATACCTAGAATATGTGAAATTCTATATTTCACACCGTTAAACAAAACAGAAACTAAGGCACTTTGTACATGTGCAATTGCAAGCGATCATGAATCTACCATTATCCGACATTGAAAGCACTCGAAACCGTAACTTATAAGCTTAAAGTCCTCACCTTTGCCTTTGGAAATGGAACGAATCAAGAAGGGTGATAGATCTTCCGTCTACGGCGATTTCGAGCCTAAAGAGCGGAATCGGTTAGTCGGTATACATCCCACCTCGATTCCACCGCAAATCGACCTAGGGTTAGGTTTTCTTACCTTCAAATGAGGCGGAAAACACCGGGAAAGCGTCTAGATCGAGAGAGATGTAGGCCGTGTAGCAAGCCAAAGCAAAGAGGAGGAAGATCGGCAACGATCTCCAAGTCTTTCCCTCTTTTCTCTCTCTCCCTCTAGGGTTTCTTGCAAAATTCGTATGGCTGTGAGAGGGGCTGCTCTAAGCTCCTTTTATAGCCTCAAACATTATGGAAATAGACTTAGGTTCATGGGGTACTGCCTATATAAGATTTTCGACGCTTTTCCAGCTCAAAAGGGGAGTTCTGGTAGCCCTCTTTGAACCAAACGTCAGACTTAAACTTATCATCAATGGATCTACGTGGGATTACATTTTTGACTCATTCGGATGCGCAGATCGCACGTGGCGGACCGATTTCAATTCGACGGTCAGTGGGCCACGATCAGAAATTCCAAGTACATGTAAATGTTCCTGAAATTTTTCTTAATCCGAGGGTGTAATTTGGTCTGATTCTGACGGTCAGGTTGCTTAATACTGACGCGTCAACGAACGATGCCAGATCACTATTCCAGATATTTATTTCGGCTTGTGAATAGTGTTTTTCACACTACCTCGCTCCGATGCGAAACGAATGGCCGTGAAATATCGGATAAGGCTGATTTTTGAGATGATTGTTAAGCCCAGTGGGGCGGTCCTAGTTCCTTAACTTCGGGTTAATCGGAATCCCGATGTGCGATCCAGACCTAATACTGAAGTTTCGTTTCATTCCCGAGAGCAGACGGGAAATGAGTTTGGTTCTAAACTTTAGGGTAACCTAGCGTCACTTGTTCTGCAAGTTTTGGGTCTTGCAGATCGTATTTAAAGCGATCCTAACGGATTTCATAACTAATTGAGTTTAGTACTTAGTTAACTTTGTTAAATTTCTAAAGGATTTAATCCTACGTGATTTCTGGTCGAGGTGGTACTCGACCCAATGTACGGAAATTTTCAGGTCGTTACAAATTGTCTCAGATTGCTCCCATTGTTTCTAGCCATGACCAAGAACAACTATCTCTACGAGAGTAGCTAAAGACTTTTGTTGATAATAAGACGGCTGTTCAGGATCGTATTGCTCTTTTGAAACAGGAGATCGCCCAATTGGAGAAGCAAAGTCTGGAGGAAGATCTAAACATTGAAAGAGTACAAGAAAAGATACAGTACAACCTTAATTCTGTGGACTTCGAAAGATCTGAATTGGCTAAGAATGAATAACTAATTGCCTCTTTGGAAGAGAAGCTAACTGGTATCCCAGATCCGACTAAAATTATTTCGAATGCCAAACTAGAACATGCAGTTGCTCAAGTTAATCTTCAAGATAATTTGCAACAATACTTAGTAACATTAGGCATTATAGGAGAATTATGAGATGTATAACTTTGATATTTCTTTTTTTACTACTATAAATGCTTTCAGAATTGCAGAATTGCAAGTTTATGCAAATATCTCATGATATTCTTGATAATGATGCTCTTGTCTCATTTACATGATGTTTTGATTGATGTATTATACCTCTTTTTTCTTTAATCCTCTTATGACTTGTTAGTAAGGGATTTCCTATATGATTCTTGTCTTAATTGGCGGTGCTAAGTTTTAGTTTAGTTGGATGATCACACATAGTTTAAGCTCTTGACTAGTGGAGCCCACGCAGTTTTTTAGACTCTTGAGTAGTGGAGTCGGGTCTCACGTGATGGTCTCTGTAACTCTTAAGAGTTCGCTGGACTTCTCACAGCCTGGTGAGTTCACAAACCGCGATCCATCAGAGGGTCCAAGTAAAGCTACTGGGGCCGTGAACTCGATTGGATTTACGCACAGGGTTGGCCGCAATAACTATCTGGAGTTCACGGGGCTAACAAGGTGATCCTTGGGGTACCAAATCTAGGGCCGTCAGTCCATTTGTAACAGCCCGGATTTTTTCCAACCTGGAATTAGACATCCTTAGGTAATGGGTTGCTCCTGACACCTTATTAACTTGTCAGAACTAAATCCCAAAGTCTAAAACCGCTTTTGAACCCATTTCCTTCACAAATTCCACCCTTCACCACCTTGATCTTTCAATTTTTTCTAAGTACTTTCACCCTAGACACTATCTTAAACTAGCTAAGCAGTATAACTTGGATCACACTATATACAAACTACAAAGGCCTGAGTACCACCTCGACCAGAAATCACTTAGGATTAAATCCTTTAGAAATGAACAAAGTAACTAAGTGCTAAACTAGATTAGCTATGAAATCCATTTGAATCACTTTAAATATGATCTGCAAGACCCAAAACTTGTAGAATCATTGACGCTAGGTTACCCTAAAACCTAGGAGCAAACTCATTACCCGACTGCTCTCGGGAGCATCCCGAAACTCCGTATCTGATCTGGACCGCACGTCGGAAGTCTGAATAACTAGAAGTTAAGGAATTAGGACCGCCTCGCTGGGGTTGACAACTATCTCGGAAATCAAATCAAGCCAGTGTCCCATGGCTGTTCGCTTAAGTTCGGAGCGAGAGAGTGTGAAAACACTTGTTTCTTTACAAAAATAAATATCTTGAATAGTAATCTGAGACTTGTCGCTTGCGAGTCAGTATTAAGTAACCTGACTGTCAGAATCAGGCCAAATTACACCCTCGGATCAGGAAAAATTTCATAAACATTTACATGTACTCGAAACTTCGGATCTAGATCTGCCGACCGTTGAACTGAAACTGGTCCGCCACGCATGATCTGGAAATCCGACTGAAACGAAAACTTAAATCCATGTAGATCCAATGTCTGTGAGCTTAAGTCCGACCTTTGGCTCAAAGAGGCCCGCCAAAAGTCCTCCATTGAGCTGAAACCAGCCCCCTTTGGACAAAACCCAAGTATACCTTGTTCCCAAGTCTATTTTGGGCACATTTTAGGCTATATAAGGACCTTAAACCCTCTCTCATTGCAGCCATACGAATTTGAGAAAACCCTAGGAGAGAAAGAGAGAAAAGAGAGAGAAAATGTGGGAGATGTGGGAGGATCTCCCTGCCGTGCTTCCCTGCCGCTCCACGAGCTCCACCACTCCGTTCTAATCGTTTTTCCGGCGATTCCGGCTCCGTTTCTAGGTAAGAAATCCTAACCCTAAACTGATTTGGGGTTTTGATAGTTGTAGTTTATGAAATAGCTAACAGAAAACATGCTATAGGTTACCAAACTGCCATATACAAAAGCCTAGCAAACCTATAGACTTCGTTGCGATTCTATGACAAAAGGTGCGGACTTTAGGTGTATAGGTTATAGTTTTCAACGCTTTCAATGTCAGATAATGATAGATTCATGATCTGCAAGCAATTGCACATGTACAAAGTGCTGTCTATTTTCTATTTTGATTAAAGATGAAGAATATGGAATTTTACATATTCTAGGTATTCGTAGAAAATACCGTATATGTATAAATTTTGGAAATGTGTTTGACATGATTATTTGTTGTATGAATATACAATATATGGATAAAATACTTATTTGGCGAATGGATTTGCCTAAATACATGTTTTAATAATATACACTATGTATGTAGAAATACTGTATTGTAGAAAGTACTGTATACATATAGATTTTAGAGATGTGTTTGCCATGGTTATTTATTGTATAAATATATTATATGTGCATAAAATACTTGCTTGGCGAAAGGACTCGCCCTAATACATGTTTGCTAACATACACTAAGTATGTTGAAATAGTGTATGTTAAGTGTTTGTGAAAATGCTTGTGTGAGTAAGTGTTTGGATGATGTTGCCTTAGGTATGGTGTTGAGATGGGATTCTCAACTACCTTAGAGACATGTATGATTTCCTCCATGAGATTGTTTACTTAAACCGCTTACTTGTGAAATATATGTGTTTGTATTCCTATTTATATAATGCTTCATAACATGCTTTATAATATGCTTTACGATATGCTTGTTAACATGCTCAACTGATTGTATGATTTTATTTATGTAATGCGTATGTTTAAATTCATGTTTATGTTGTATGATTCGTCATGGGTGATGGGGGAGTGGAGCAACGATTCCGTGCAACAGCCCTGGCAGCCCTAAACGGATAATACCAGACTTTGATTGTATGATTTGAATTTTGATCCACTACTGCTTTATCTATCTGCAATTGATTATGTTTGGGGCTATGATTATAGTCTAGATAATCGGTACTAAGATTGAATTCGTGGCCGTGATTCATTTGCCACGTGAGATGTGTTCGACGAACTCGAGTCGTACTTCGGTTGGCGATAGTGGTTGGCCACGCAAAGTACTTATGCACTTCATTTCGTTCAACTTGTTGTGCGCTCGAGCTAGCCGAGCTCGCCAAGTAACCCGATCTGTCTTATGTATGTTCACCATGTTTGGTCGCTACTACTTGAACCGAGGGTACCAAACTTACCAGTGGAATCCCGTTAACCATGGTACCTCGATCCGCTAAGACTCATGAGCCGGGCATGGTGGTATGGGACACTGTGGTCGAGCTGTCGGCCTATGCTGGGGCGATGGGTGATGGGGGAGTGGTGCTATGATTTCATGTAACAGCCCTAGCAGCCCTGCCTCCCCGTAGTGACCAGTGAACAACCAGACTCGTGAGCCGATTATGGTGGTATGGGACACTATATTCGTGCTGTCAGCCTACACTGGCGTAGCCTGGCTTTGGTCCTCAGTCGGGTTGCAGCCGGGTCTCATTCTCAATAAGTGGACTGGTCGGGCTTCGAAATAGACTGCCAGTTGGTAGGACGTTAGTGAAGTGACCTCGAGCATACTCTGAATTTGCAGTGAGGCGATGAGTTTTACCGCAGTGTATAGAGTATGAACTAGTCCTGTATCTGTATAGTGATGAATCGTTAAAGAGGTGATGGGGGAGTGGTGCAACTTTTCCGTGTAACAGCCCTGACAGCCTCTGCAGTGACCTAGAAACACACCATCTTCTGAGATTAACTAGGACTGACGACCCTAGAATGGATCATGTTTGGGAATAATACAAGGGAGGTACCTTAGTTTCCCAATCCTGCTGTTTGAAATGGAATAATAACAACTCGGTAATCATGCTTATCATACATTGCATGTGCCTAGAAGATGTGGAGCATTGAGGGATGAAAGCATGCCGCGAATGAAGAGGGTGTCGCATGAGGGAGTATGTCGGTGAGGGCATACATCATGTCATTCATACTTGCATTAATAAGAGTAATTAGGAGTGTTTGATTTTACTGCTTTATCATTACTGCTTGACTAAATTGATAACATGTTAACATATGCTTTATTGTTCCACTGAGTTGATCACTCACTCCCACGTTACGGGACGGTGTTATACACACCAACCAGATTTGTCGAGTTTCAGGTGATGGCGATGCTTATGAAGCAGAGCCGAACTACTTCTATGATGATGAGGAGGAGTTCTCCTATCTGTATCTCTCTGGCAGGTCTATGAAGACCTGGTATTGTATTGACGGGGCTATGGTACTTGGGATAGAAGACATTACACTTCCTCACATTAGGTAATTTTAGAATTGTACTGTAATTATTTAACCTGGTAACTTTATCACACTCTGGAGACTTACCACAGTTTTTATATGTTATTTATCTATCACAGTCTTCTGCTTGCAATTTAATTATCTCTTGAGTATGATATGCTGTTTTAGCTTAATCTCACTCATGTTCAATGCACAAATACAGTCAACATTCAATCATCATTCATTTTGTTGCATAAGTGATGTTCTGGAACTCGAGAGTTGAGTTTATGCTCGACCCCCGATTTTTGGGATGTTACCCCATTAATGAGTAGGTTTAAGCCCTTCCTCATGAGTTAATACTGAAATTAAGACATAGACCTGGGGGATCTTTCGCATGGTTGGCCTATCTATGAACATGGCCAAAGAGCTCACACTACAGCCCGCATTTTCTTCGTCTGCAAGGTCGGAACCATTCATGGGAGGGCATCTTCCTCTGTTCCCCATGACGCTGTCAGAAAGCTATATAGATGGCATTGGTCTCACCCGTGACTGGCCGTTGAGGACTTTTTTGGCCTTTTAGGCATTTAGTCGCTTGCTCCATCCGCTGCTCGCATGGGTATGCATATGATGGCCTTCACGGGCTTTTTAGGGCCTCTGGATTCTCACTACCGCCCAAATGATAAAAATGATAGGCCTTATGCATAGCTGGCCATTTTTTAGGGCTTGGCTAGGTTGCCTTAAAAGATAATAGTAGGTGGCCATCGTTGTCGCGAGGATGATAAACATCTCTGACTGAAATTGATACGTCACCACTCCTAATATCTTCAACGGTACTCATATGTGTTGTTCATAATATATCAGCTTGGTGACGATACCGATTTCAACAGAAGTTTATAGAGCTCGCTGATGATGATGATGGTCACTTTCTTTTCGCAACACTTGTTTGTACATAGTCTTCAACACTTGGTACATAGTCTTGATGTGTTGATAAATTTCTTCTTTATTCATTCATCCGACAGTACATAGTCATGGTCTTATTTATTCTTGCCCCCCTTTTGATATAGAATCATTATTCTGATAATATTCTAGATCAAAACTAGTGGTATCTTCAGGGACAATATTGTTTGATGAAGCGAGCATTGACCGGTATACTGATACCTTGTCCATCTTAATCCATGACTCTGTATGCTCCATTGAAGTGCACTTCTTTTATTATATACGGCCCGTCCCATTTAGGCTCGAACTTGCCCCCTGTGCGATGGGTGACCACTATAGGCCTTTTCAACATCAACACCATATCCCCTTTTTTGAAAGAGCGATATTTGACTTGTTTATCGAAGGTGGCCGATATCCTTGCTTGATACGATTATAATTGCTGTTGGGCTGCCAGACGTTTCTCATCGAGCAAGTCTAGTTCTTTCAGCCCTATTTTTGCATTTTCATCATCTGTAATGGACTGATGTACTGCCACTCTGAGTGACGCTACTTGTATTTCAATCGGAATCACTGCTTCTACACCATAGACCAACGAATACGGTGTTGCTCTTGTTGTCGTCCGATGAGTAGTTTTGTATGCCCATAATGCTTCTTGTAGTGTATCATCCCAATCACGCTCATTACTTGTCACTGTCTTCTTCAGTATCTTGACTATTGTTTTGTTAAACACCTCTGCTAATCCATTGGCCGGTGGGTAGTATGGTGTTGAAAATGAATGAAAAATACTGAATTTTTGACATTGCTTCTCCATGCCTCTGTTTTTGAAGGGGGTGTCATTATCCGTAACAATTTTCTTCGGGATACCGTGGCGGTATATTATTGCTTGTTGAATGAAATTAACCACATCTTTCTCCTTAACACTGCATAATGCGACTGCTTTTGTCCATTTGGACAAGTAATCTGTAGCTGCCAAGATATACTGCTTTCCTTTAGACGAAGGAGGATTTATTGGACCGATGACGTCGAGTCCCCAGGCAGAGAAGGGCCAAGATGTGACTAACTGATGTAGGTCTTCTGGAGGAATGTGTATGACATCTCCGTGAATTTGACATTCATGACACCGCTTCGCATAATCTATCACATCTTTGAACATAGAGGCCAATAATACCCCATTCGATGTATTCGATGGAACAAATTTTGGCTAGCTTGATGCGCTCTGCATTCTCCAGAGTGTGCCTCTCGTAACATCTGGCCTTCTTCTTGTTCGTCCAAGCAATGTAGCAGCATTCTATTGTAAGATTTTCTATACAACACTTCGCTACATATGATGAATCTGCTTGACCTTTGATTGATTTGTTGTCTCTGCGCTGGGTTTTCTGGAAAGATATTATATTTGAGATAATCTATGAAGGTTGACGCCAATCATCTATCGTTACCTCCAAACACGATATAGGAAGTGTTTCAACAATTTCATTGATGACCTCTGAAGATGGTAAAAATCTTCTTTCTTCTATAGTTACCTGGAGAGGGCTTCGATTTGGGCAGGATAGAGCTACTGCCAGGCTGGCCAAAGCATCTGCTCTGACATTTTTAGATCGCGGTATGTGCTTGATATCAACATGACAGAACTGCTCTAGCAACTGTTGTGCTTTTCGACAGTATGGTAAAAGTTCTTGCTTTCTTATCTCAAATTCAGTCGTCAATTGATTTATAATCAATTTAGAATCTCTGAAGATATGCAGCATTTTTATCTTCATTTCTTGAGCCATCTCCATTCCGATGATGAGGGCTCTGTATTCAGCCTCATTGTTTGTGCAGATAGCATCCAATGTGAAGGAGTAAGGTAACAAGTCACCTTGAGGAGTAATGAATATTACTCCTGCCCCTGCACCTGATGCTCGAGAAGCGCAATCAAAATACATCTACCATGGGCTTTGCGACTTGGTTAGCATAACCTGTTCATCGGGAAAATCATCACTGATAGTCTCATACTTAGCTACGGGGTGTGCTGCATGAAAATTCGCCACTTCTTGTCCCTTTACTGCTTTTGTGGGCTCATACGCAGTATTATATTCTAAAAGTAGCAGCATCCATTTGGCTAATCTCCCAAATAACAGTGGTCTTGTCATCAAGAACTTGATCGGATCTGCTCTTGAGATCAAAGTTATGTCATGGGAAAGACAATAATGTCTCAATTTTTGTACCTTAAATATCAGTGCCAAACATTCTTTCTCGATTGGAGAGTAGTTGTATTCCGCGCCCATCAGAGTTTTACTTAGATAATAAAGAGCGGTTTCTTTCCCAGATTCATTCACCTGTGCCAACAAAGCCCTTAAAGAATTCTCGGCTGCAGATATATACAAAATAAGCGACTTCCCTTTTATCGGAGCTATCAATACTGGTAGCTGTTTCAGTAATTCCTTTATTGAATTAAACGCGTTCTGACAGGCTTAATCCCATACAAATTCTGTGCCTTTCTTCATCAAATGGAAAAATGGCTGACATCTCCCTGCTAGATTCAAAATAAAATGGTGAATATATGTTAGCTTTCCTTGCAAAATTTTCAATTCTTTTAATGTCTTCGGTGGCGGCATATCTTGAATGGCTTTAACTTTCCCTGGATCGATCTCTATGCCTCTATGTCGGATGTCGAAACCAAGAAATTTGCCTGAAGACACCCCAAACATGCACTTAGCTGGATTTATTTCAGCTGTTTCTTTCTGAGCCGACGGAAAACTGATGTCAAATGTTCGCGATGCTCCTGATGGTCTCCTAACCTGACCACCAAGTCATCGACATAACACTCGACATGTTTATGCATCATGTCTTGGAAGATATTTTGCATTGCCCTCTGATATGTTGCCCCAGCATTCTTGAGACCAAATGGCATAACTTTATAACAATAAATTCCCAGTGAAGTTCTAAATGTTGTTGCTTCTTCATCTTCAGGTGTTATCCTATTTTGATTATACCTTGCTGTAAATCTCAGAAAAATTCGTACAAAGACCCGAGTTCCACCTCAGGCAACAATCACTTAGGACCAAATCCTGTAAAAATTAGACGAGAATTAACTAAGTGTTAAATGAGATTATCTGTGAAATTAGCTTAGATCACTTTAAATACGATCTGCAAGACCTAAAACTTGTAGGATCATTAACGCTACATTACCCTGATGCCTAGGACCAATCTCTCAACCCGGTTGCTCTCGGGAGCACACCGAAACTTCGTATCGGACCTGGACCGCACGTCGGAAGTCCGATTACCACGGAACTATACGATTATGACTGCCTTACTGGGCTTGACGACCATCTCAGAAATCAAATCCGAATAGTATCCAGAAACGTACAACTTGAGCTTGGAGCGAAGTGTGTGAGAAACATGAATATCTTTAGAAAATGAACTCAGATTTAAGTAAACTGGGCCGTTCGCTTGCGGGCCAAATCTAAGGTTTCGAAACATCAGAATCTGACCCAATTACAGCCTCGGATTAGGGAAAATCCATACACATGTCAGTGTACTTATGGCCTTGATCGAGTGACGATGACCATTGAACTGAAACTAGTCCGCCACGGTCGATCCGTGAATCCAATCAGACTGAAAACTTAACCTACCATAAATCCTATGTCAGGGAACTTTCTCTGGACCATATGCAAAAAAGGGGCCTCCAGATGTGCTCCGTTGGACCGAAACGACCGCTATTTGGCTATAACCTAAGTATACCATGACCCTGGAGCCATTGAGGTTAGTTCTGGGCCTATATAGGGCCTTAAACCCTCTCTCTCTCTCTCATGCCATATGAATTTGCAACCCTAAGAAACAGAAAAGAGAGAAAACAGAAGGAGAAAGCGAGGAAGAGAGAGAGAGTGAGAGAGTGTTGCAAGGATTCAATCCCACTGCTCCACGTGCCGAATCGACCTTCCCATGTGGCCATACTGGCGATTCTGATCCCGTTGTTGGGTAAGAAAACCTAACCTTAATCTCTTTTAGGGATTCAAATAGTGTAAATGGCAAAATAGCTAACCTATTTCATGTTATAGGTTGTCGTCGTGCCGTAGACAAAGACTCAGTGTTTAAACTGAGTTTGTTACGGGTTTATCGGTGAATGGTGCAGAATATAAAAATTTAGGTTATGGTTTTCAAGGCCTTCAATATCAGTTAATGATTTATGACTGACTTAATTTTTATCCCATGTGTTTAGATATGATGTCTTCCATATATTACATGTATATATAGACTATGTTTATTTTTTATGCCTTCTACGTGTTTGTTGAAATGTTTGAATGAATATGGAATTATGATTTGTGCTTGTTATGATTGATGTTTGAGAATACGTGATTGTTGTACGTATGACAACTCCCTTGTGAAAGGAATTGCTATAATATCTGTTATAACTACTATATTACATGTACGTTGATTATGTGTAGTCTAAGTGTTTGATAAAATGCCTGAATGAGAAAATGCTTGTTGAAATGTAATTAATGAGGGTGTTGAGATATGATTCTCGATCCCCTTATCTATAATTATGATTTCCTTCATATTGGCTATCTTACTACTACGTGTTGTATGGATAAATGCTTATGTATGCTAACATGTATTCTATGTGTTTGTTAATATGCTCTATTAAGATTTATATTTAGATTTGGTTGTAACATGCTGTCTTTGATTATTACATATGAATACTATTGTTTGGAGTGTGATTGGGGCTACGATGTAGTCCAGACAATCGGTAATGGTTTCTGATTGAGTGGTTGAATTAGTTCCGCCATAGCAGATACGTTCAATGAATTTGAGTCGTACAATGATTGACGATAGTAGTTAGTCCACACGGAATGCTTACGCACTCCATGTCGATCGATTCAACGTGCGCTCATACCAGTCGAGTGATGAGTGTCGAATGTTGCATACCAGACCCCAGTAATTGCCTAATTTTACGTACATGATAAGGTTTAATGGAGTGTTTTAATCGTGTTTTTATTACAGGATGAAATCAGGAGTGTGTATTGAAAGATGATGTTAAAAACATGGATTTGACGCTCCAAAATTACCAGACCATGGGATGGACTTTAGAAAACCAATAATGAAGATTTTACACGCCTGGGATCTGAGGAAAGCAAGCCAAAGAGGCTCGAAAAGGTTCCAGAATGCAAGATCACATGGTTCTCGTCATCCAATTGACTCGAAACTTTATACGTGTGATGGGGGCCATAGATTAACCGTACATATTAAATTTCAGCCGTTGAGGATCTCGGGAAGTGGTCTAACAGCCAGATCAACCCCTTAATTCATTAAGTGGGGCCCACTGGATATCTGGATATACATCAATCTTGGTTTTTGCGGGTTAAATAATATGGGAAAAAGGATGGACGGTGCAGATTTCTCAAAAACATCACAGTGGACCCCATACATGATGCATGTACACCAGGTATGCATGACTACCACCGTACACCGGACCAGCTAAGGCGGTCAGTGAACCACTGACCGCACCGTCTTCCTCAAAAACGCAAATAGCGTTCCAGCGTCCTGCTGCCGACTGCGGTCGTCGGTTGTGGGGCCCACCTTGTGTCCAAATGGACAATCTAAGCCGTCCATACGCTTCCTGGGGCGACCATTAACATTGCCTAGGTGGCAAAAATTGAAATGAAAGCAGAGATCAGATCCCAGCCGTTCAAACATCAGATTGACGGCGGAAGTAAATCTCTGGTGGACCACACCTAAATCAAACTAATCTGGTCATTTCCGACCGGTTTTCCATTCTCATCCTAGTGGACGGAGTGGATTTACCATTTGATCAAAGAAGTGGGACCCACCATCACCACAGCCAACGGATCCGCGTCCGCGTAACCCGGCCGCTGGCCGTTTTTGCGGAGATAAGTGGGCCCCGTACGTTAACCGTACGGCCGATCCGAGCCGTCCATCGTGTAGAGAGCCATGAATACTGCAAAACTATGCTGATAGTTCACTCTCATGCGTACACACGTGCGTGATACAGAGGCCACAAAAGGGCTACCCGGCGACGTTCAAAACTGATATTTTTATATTTTCTTCTCTGGGCCGCGTTAATGGACATTCAAAACCACCCATTCTTGACTGAAATTTTGTCCTGAATCCAATGGACGGGGTGGATTTTCTAGAAAATACCTCTGTGGGGCCCACCGATCACGGCTGCGAAAATTTGTACTCCGAGTCCTTCTACGACTCTGCCACTGATTCCAGCCATCCAGCAGCTATAAAAGGGGAGTTTTGGACATGGGAAAGGCATTCAGAACTAGGGAATTCGAGATCCAGAGCCAGTGAGAGAAGAAAGAGAAGGAGGAAGAGAGAGAGATCGATTGGTTTGGTGTTTAATTTTTATGAATTTTGTTTAATATTTTTTATGGATTTTATGGGTCACTAATCTCTCAGCTAGGGCTGAGATGAAGCCCCTAATTTGATTAGCTCTTGTATTGGTTGATTTACTTTGAATATTAATTAATTTGTTTCTTTCTCTAAGTGAGCTTTATGGGTTTAAATTCTACACTTCTCCATCTATGAACTTGACCAAAGTATATATATGAATGTTGTTTAGATGCTTATTATAGGTGCTTGTGTCTGATCAAGAACAAGTTTCCTATAGAGAAAGAAACAGGGTGCTTTAATGAATGTACATTCCATATGCCCGACCAAGGATATGGGATATGTTGTTCATGGCATTGCTTAAAGGAATTAGACAGTCTGTATGCCCGATTTAGGACACAGATTGTGCTTTCTCTATCTAAATGGTATCAATCTATATCAAGGTGAATCAACAGACAAAATAAGGGTTAGGATAATTCGGGGTGGATTCGAAAGTCCTAGTGCTCTCTCTCTGATTGAATTTTCTTCCCTGTTCTCAATAGTTTTTTTTTCTAGCATTGTGCTTAGTAGTTCATTCCATTATTTGTTGCATTAGTTAAGGAGAGTCATAAATTTGAATTGTGACGACCAGTCCTCGTGGGAACGATCTCGTAATACGTACCGTATCTACATCTGATTCGTATACTTGCGAGTTTAAATATCATTTAAATCATGTTGGTTTAAATAAAACATCAAGTTTTTGGCGCCGTTGCCGGGGACTGTTTGATTCCAAATTGAATTTAGGATTCTCTCTTATCATAATTCATAGTCTTAGGATTTTACTAACTTAGGTTAAAGTTTTTATTTTATTTTATTTTTATTTTATTTTTAGAAACTAACCTATTTCCTGTTTTATAGGGTCCTGACATAAATTTCTAAGTTTATTCTAACATAGATTTCCAAATTGGAAGTGAAGGAGGAGCGCCCTATTCTTCTGACATCAATCATCTCCTTTTCCGGGTTCTTTCTTCCCATTCTAGTTTACATAGTTTTAATTTTTAAATTTTTTTTTCTAGGTCTAGTTTTATTTCTTTTAGGTTGCATCTTAGTTTAGTTTTCCTTCTTCCATTGCAATAACATAGTTTATGCTAGGACGTAGATCTCTGAATATAGAACTAGCACCGTTTGATCCTGAAATAGAAAGAACACTGCGTGAAAGATTGAGAAATAATTCTGTTGAAATGGTGAATGAGACTGAAGTTAAGGCTCTCAAAGATTATTCAGCTCCTGTCCAATTTAATGCGCCTTCATGCATAGTGTTGCCAACCACTACGGCAGCACACTTTGAACTTAAACCTGGAGTCATACAACTGTTGCCATCCTTTTACGGATTGGACAAAGAGGACCCATATCATCATGTGAAAGAATTCGTAGACATTTGCTCCACCTTTAAGTTCCAAAACTTCTCAGACGATTCGATCCGCCTACGCCTGTTTCCTTTTTCTTTGAAGGATAAGGCGAAAGCATGGTTGAATTCTCTAGAAGTTGGATCTATCACTATATGGGACAAACTATCTAAGAAGTTCTTAAACAAGTTCTTCCCCGTTCACAAAACCAATGCCCTCCGAAGAGAAATTACTAACTTCACACAAAAAGAGGGTGAGCACTTTCATGAATGTTGGAAAAGATGGAAGGACTTACTTCTTAAATGTTCTCATCATGGTTTTGAGAAATGGCAACAAGTTCAATACTTCTATGACGGTCTGACACCCCAGAACCGTCGCATGGTTGATGCCACCAGTGGAGGGTCATTCATGACCAAAAGTGAAGTCGAAGCGTGGAACTTCTTTGAAACCTTGTGCGAAAATTTCCAGCAATGGGACTATTCAAATAGAGGTGACAGAAGTCCCCAACCACAAAAGAGAGGTGGTATATATGAGATAGGAGTCGTGCCAGAGCTGTGCGCTAAGCTTGATAACCTGACAAAGAAAGTTGATGCTCTGGTATTAAATAATGGACCTCCACAAACAGCTTAAGTGGAGGCATGTGCCACATGTTCTAGTCCGGCCCATCGTATGCAGTCTTGTCCATCTGGTGCAGCATCCCCAGAACTTCTCTCTGAACAAGTTCATGCTATGAATACTTTTCAAAAACCTGAGAATGATCCTTACTCGAACACATACAACCCAGGGTGGGCTAGGCATCCAAATTTCTCTTGGGCAAAAGGACCACAACAAGGAGGACCATCTGGAAATCCTCCCATGCAACCGCACCTCCAAGTTAGCAGTCAACAACTTCAACAATTTCCGCAATATCAACAACTGCCTACACAATCAAGGAAACCATCTCTTGAGGATACACTCCATCTTTTCATGCAGAGTTCTCTCCAATTCCAAAAAGATACCCAACAAACCTTACTGGCTAACCAGCAAAGCTTGCATGCAAATGCACAATCCATTGCCAAGCTGGAAATACAAATGGGTCAACTAGCTGCCACATTGAGTGACAGAGAGAAGGGCAAGTTCCCTAGCCAACCTGAGGCTAATCCAAAGGGACAGTATGAGATTGGCTCTAATTCCAACCAAGGGCAATATCATGAACAGGCCAAATCGATCACTACCCTTAGGTCAGGCAAGCAGATTGATAACAGAATAGAGATACCTGGGGAATTTCAAATTCTAAAACAGAAGATCAAGATGAAGCAGAGAGTCATACCAATGCATCTAAAGTTCAAAAGCTCTCTGACTCTCTAAGAGCCATTAATGTGCCACCTTATGTGCCCAAAGCACCCTTTCCTCAACGTCTGGCACCAATAAAGAAAAGAAATAATTTTGATGAAATCTTGGATGTGTTTCAAAAAGTGCAAATCAACATCCCGTTGCTTGACGCTATCAAACAAGTCCCTGCTTACGCTAAGTTTCTGAAAGACTTATGCACTCAAAAGCGTAAGCAGAATGTTCATAAGAAGGTCTTCATTGCATAGCAGCTCAGCTCCATGATTCAACATAACACTCCTCCTAAATTTAGGGATCCAAGAGCTCCCACCATTTCTTGCGGCATAGGAGATCATAAGATCGAGAAGGCATTACTTGATTTAGGGGCGAGCGTCAATTTGTTACCATATTCGGTTTATGAGCAGCTAGGACTTGGTGAGTTGAAACCGACTAAGGTAACATTACAACTGGCTGATAGATCTGTCAAGGTGCCCCGGGGTGTGATTGAAGATGTGTTAATCCAGGTTGATAAAATTTATTTTCCAAAGGGATTTCATAGTTATTGATACTCACCGTCCGAATCTTCATAGTCAGATCCCAGTCATCTTGGGTCGTCCATTTTTTGCCACATCTAATGCTATTATAAATTGCCGGAATGGAGTTATGAAATTGTCCTTTGGTAACATGAATATTAAACTCAATGTTTTTAATGCAGGACACCAATCCGCAGATTTGGATGACATATCTGAAGTAGACATGATCGAGAGTCTAGTGCAGGACTCCTTCCGTACATCTTTTGAAGATCCTCTTGAGACCTGCTTAGCACAATCTGGCATGGACTTTGACATCGATAGTCCCATCCACGAAGTCAATGCACTGCTCGACTCTACTCCTATATTGGAGACTGAAAAATGGAGAGCGAAAGTGGAACCTCTTCATCCCTCTGAGACGCCTCCTGACAGCACAACTTCGAACTCTAAGAAGACAAAGGCGAGCAGGCTGCTTAATGTTCTTAGAGCATATAAGGCAGCAATTGAACAGAAGATAGCAAAAATCCTGGGAGAATGCCTCACTGTATGTATGGATCATGCTGTGGAAATGTCGCGCGGGATACAAAGGAAGCGTGATCTTAACATGGAAGAAGTCGTGCGAGCAGAAGTCCTTAAATTATTTGACGACAGTGTCAGTTACCTCATTACAGATAGCACAGCTCATGGGAACTCACATCACTTGTCTGGGATCGGTTAATTAAGGTGGTAAGGTAATTTCTTTGGCGGACCTTGGTTATAACGATTAGCTCATTTATGGTCCGTTCTTGTCTGGCTGAAGACGTTAAACTTAGCGCTCCTGGGAGGCAACCCAACCTTTTGTTTGATTATATTGTTTTTCTTAGTTAGTTACTTCAATGTTTGTGGGTAACATTACTGCAAACCCTCACGAGACTACAACTCGTCCACTAGGGGTAACCTAGGGGTTTAAAGGCTTGTTGCATGCGTTAAATGCAATCGAGAGCACCTACGAAAGTGGTATAGGTAGGATCTTCTCTTGTCTTTCTTTTTGTTATTTTTGTTTCTGTTGATTTTTCTCTTGTGCTAACTCGTTTTTATGTTGAAATTTTCTTTTGAGAAAGCTTCTTGATTCTCCATCCAGATATTATCTTTCCATCACTCCTCTTTTATTCTCGTTGTCCCATGTGTATTGCTTGCTTATTTCTTTTACATTGAGGACAATGTAGATTTTAGGTTGGGGGTGGGAGATTAGGTTACCTAATCAGTATTTTCTTGGTCTTGAGCAAAAATTTGTAAAAATTTTAAAATTTTTTCTGGAATTTCTATTGAATTCAAAGTGATTTTGAAGGATAGTTGTGATTTTAACATTATAAGATACGTGATGGGTAATTTATGACTCTTGGATTCGGCCATCTGCTTGATTTCACTGTCAGTTCTGAAATGTTAATCCATGATTAGAAATTGTAAACATTGATTGAGCCATGATTTCACATATCACATCTCGCTTACACATTAAGTTTTGGTTCGATAACTGAATGATTAACTCGGTAAAAAGAAGAATTAAAAGGCTAAGTCACATAATCTTCACCATAGGTTTGCTCCCTATAGGTGCGGATTTGATTCTCCATAGTTGACACATGAAAAAAAAAAAAGAAAGTTAGGCGACAAGTTTTCGCCATAGGTTTGCTCCCTATAGGTGAGAATTTGATTCCCCTCATTTGCGTTACTGCTCATAAAGAAAACCAAAGGTTGGTAAAATAAAAGGTTAATCTATGAAATAAGTGTTGGTTTTAAGCTTGGTTGTCACAAATTACCAATGATATCATGAAATTGACAAATTAGATCTTTTAATGATTGTAAGTCGAGATTACACTTTACATTCATGGAGCTCAATGTTTAGAATTATTCTAATTCATGGTTTAATAGTTTGAAATTAATTATGAAATCTGCTGAGAGCTTGATTCTAAGAGAAAAACTCTACACACCAATCATGAATCTTAGAATTTTCACATCTCAGCTATCTGTTCACAAGTCACTTGAGTTTACAGGAATTGTCTTTTATTTCTGAAATTATTTTTCGCATGTTTTGCTCGGGACTAGCAAAATGCTGGATGGGGGTTGTGATGAGTGTCGAATGTTGCATACCAGACCCCAGTAATTGCCTAATTTTACGTACATGATAAGGTTTAATGGAGTGTTTTAATCGTGTTTTTATTACAGGATGAAATCAGGAGTGTGTATTGAAAGATGATGTTAAAAACATGGATTTGACGCTCCAAAATTACCAGACCACGGGATGGACTCCAAAAAACCAATAATGAAGATTTTACACGCCTGGGATCTGAGAAAAGCAAGCCAAAGGGGCTCGAAAAGGTTCCAGAATGCAAGATCACATGGTTCTCGTCATCCAATTGACTCGAAACTTCATACGTGTGATGGGGGCCATAGATTAACCGTACATATTAAATTTCAGTCGTTGAGGATCTCGGGAAGTGGTCTAACGGCCAGATCAGCCCCTTAATTCATTAAGTGGGGCCCGCTGGATATCTGGATATACATCAATCTTGGTTTTTGCGGGTTAAATAATATGAGAAAAAGGATGGACGGTGCAGATTTCTCAAAAACATCACAGTGGACCCCATACATGATGCATGTACACTAGGTATGCATGACTACCGCCGTGCACCGGACCAGCTAAGGCGGTCAGCGAACCGCTGACCGCACCGTCTTCCTCAAAAACGCAAATAGCGTTCCAGCGTCCCGCTGCCGACTGCGGTCGTCGGTTGTGGGGCCCACCTTGTATCCAAATGGACAATCCAAGCCGTCCATACGCTTCCAGGGGCGACCATTAACATTGCCTAGGTGACAAAAATTGAAATGAAAGCAGAGATCAGATCCCAGCCATTCAAACATCAGATTGACGGTGGAAGTAAATCTCTGGTGGACCACACCTAAATCAAACTAATCTGGTCATTTCCGACTGGTTTTTCGTTCTCATCCTAGTGGATGGAGTGGATTTACCATTTGATCAAAGAAGTGGGACCCACCATCACCACAGCCAACGGATCCGCGTTCGCGTAACCCGGCCGCTGGCCGTTTTTGCGGAGATAAGTGGGCCCCGTATGTTAACCGTACGGCCGATCCGAGCCATCCATCGTGTAGAGAGCCATGAATACTGCAAAACCATGCTGATAATTCACTCTCATGCGTACACACGTGCATGATACAGAGGCCACAAAAGGGCTACCCGGCGACGTTCAAAACTGATCTTTTTGTATTTTCTTCTCTGGGCCACGTTAATGGACATTCAAAACCACCCATTCTTGACTGAAATTTCATCCTGAATCCAATGGATGGGGTGGATTTTCCAGAAAATACCTCTATGGGGACCACCGATCACGGCTGCGAAAATTTGTACTCCGAGTCCTTCTACGACTCCACTTACCGATTCCACCATCCAAATAGCCTATAAAAGGGGAGTTTTGGACGTGGGAAAGGCATTCAGAACTAGGGAATTCGAGATCCAGAGCCAGGGAGAGAAGAAAGAGAAGAAAGAGGAGGAAGAGAGAGAGATCGATTGGTTTGGTGTTTAATTTTTATGAATTTTGTTTAATATTTTTTATGGATTTTATGGGTCACTAATCTCTCAGCTAGGGCTGAGATGAAGCCCCTAATTTGATTAGCTCTTGTATTGGTTGATTTACTTTGAATATTAATTAATTTGTTTCTTTCTCTAAGTGGGCTTTATGGGTTTAAATTCTACACTTCTCCATCTATGAACTTGACCAAAGTATATATATGGATGTTGTTTAGATGCTTATTATAGGTGCTTGTGTCTGATCAAGAACAAGTTTCCTATAGAGAAAGAAACAGGGTGCTTTAATGAATGTACATTCCATATGCCCGACCAAGGATATGGGATATGTTGTTCATGGCATTGCTTAAAGGAATTAGACAGTCTGTATGCCCGATTTAGGACACAAATTGTGCTTTCTCTATCTAAGTGGTATCAATCTATATCAAGGTGAATCAACAGACAAAATAAGGGTTAGGATAATTCGGGGTGGATTCGAAAGTCCTAGTGCTCTCTCTCTGATTGAATTTTCTTCCCTGTTCTCAATAGTTTTTTTTTCTAGAATTGTGCTTAGTAGTTCATTCCATTATTTGTTGGATTAGTTAAGGAGAGTCATAGATTTGAATTGTGACGACCAGTCCTCGTGGGAACGATCTCGTAATACGTACCGTATCTACATCTGATTCGTATACTTGCGAGTTTAAATATCATTTAAATCATGTTAGTTTAAATAAAACATCATCGTGCTTGTCAAGTAACCCGATTGGCCCATTGTATGTTTACCATATATGGACGCAACTACTTGAATCTAAGGTACCACTTACCAATGAAAACCCATTTAACCTTGGTACGTCGATCCGCTAAGACTTATGAGCTGGACATGGTGGTATGGGACACCATGGTCGAGCTGTCGGCCTACACTGGAGTGACGAGCCTCCCCGTAGTGACCAGTGAGCAACCCAGACTCGTGAGCCAAATACGGTGGTATGGGACACTGTATTCGAGCTGTCGGCCTACAATTTGGTGATGAACCACTCGTAGTGACCTCGAGTATACACTTGGTCTACGTTAAGGTGACGAGCCTTTTCGTGGAAACCTCGAGTATAAACCAGGGCTACACTGAGGTGGCGAGCCTCTCTGTAGCGACTTGGAATTGCCCATTGTATGAGACTAACTAGGATTGACGACCCTAGATGGATCATTGTTTGGTAATTGGTATAAGGGAGGTACCTTAGCTTCCCAATCCTGCTATATGAAAAGTCTTAAATAAGAACTTGGTAATCACGAACATACACCGCATTGCATGTGCTTTGGCGAGGAAGCACATGTTTCGGGAGTTTTCCATATGCGATCGTGAGATGATGTCACTGAGGGAGTGCAGGTGAGGGCATGCATCATTATCGCATACTATCCTTGCATTAACAAGAGTACTTAGGATATGATTGTTGTACTGCTTTATCATTACTGCTTGATTGAATTGATAACATGTTAACCTTTGCCTTATAACTCCACTGAGTTGATCACTCACTCCCACTCTAGGACAATGTTTTAAAACACCAACCAGACTCTGGTTTAACTGCAGACGACGACGTGGCTTATGAGATGGAGCTGACCTTTGATGATGATGAGGAGGAGTTCTCCTATTTGTAACTCTCTGGCGGGTTTATATAAACCTGGAGTTGCACACTGGGGCTACCGTGATATGGATTAGCAGACATTCCACTTTAACATTTTGTAAATTTTAGAATTATATATGTAATTATTTAACCTGGTGACTTTCATACTCTGGGGACGTACAATCACTCATATGCTTTATATATCTATCACAGTCTTCCACTTGAGTAATTTAACTGTCTCTGGAGTATGATATGCCAATTTGGTATAATCCAATTCATGTTTGATGCACTAATACAGACAACATTTAATCATCATTATCTATGTTGCATAAGTGATGTGTTGGAACTCGGGAGTTAGGCTCCTGCTCGACCCCCGATTTTCAGGGCATTACACCTGCATAACCATCCATGAAGAACATAATAGCATACTGAGTTGTACTGTCGATCAGTAATTTGGTTATATGGAGAGGAAAATCATCTTTCGTACAGGTTTCATTTAAATCTCTGAAGTCAACACACACCCTGACCTGTCTGCTTTTCTTCTTTACTAGGACAATGTTCGATATCCACTTGGGATACTTGACCTCTCCAATAAACCCAAATTTTATTAATTTATTCACTTCTTCCTCAATTAGGGGAACTAAGTCCAGTTGAAATCGCCTTTGCGCATGTTTAACCAGTCTTTTCACCTTAGAAATATTTAGTCGGTGCATCGCTACGGAGGGCCCCAAACATGGCATCTCCGCATACGTCAAAGAGAAGACATTTTTATTTTCTTTGAGAAGCTGGACATATTTCTCAGACTCTTGTTCAGAAAGATCTACGCTGATGAATGTATTCCTCAGCTCTTCTTCTGTACTCGGGTTTATTTCTTGAAAACTGTCTATCATCGGTTACCCTTCGTCTTCCATTTGCTTTGGAGCCATTTCAGGATGTTCAACTATTTTAAGATCCTCCTTCGATAACTGCTCAGTTGTAACCATGGTCACCGATGACTCTGTCCCCAATCCCTGTAATTTTCCTTGCTTTTGCTGACCAACTCCGATAGGAATTTGAATTCCTCTCCCATGATTCAAGCTGGTGGGTTCTTCATAATCAAAACCCATGTTTCTCATGATTTTCATGCTTGCCAGGCTATATTTTTTGAGATCTTGTGGTGTCAGCCTACCGCGGTACACGTTATTCTTGGTCTCTTCTCCTGCCTTTGCTTCCACTGAGGCATAAAACTCTATTGGTTCCGGGTATCTCATGCTAGCCCTGACCAAAAATCTTCCTGGAGTGGTTGAAAATGGCTTATTTCTTTCAACATACGGCAATGGCACTGTATAATTGGACTACAAGATTTTCAACTGTTCAGGTGATAACAAGGTTAATGGCGGTTGCCCCGGTTGTCTCAGATGTTTCGGGACAAAATAAAATTTCGTCTTTGCTTCAGCGTCCCGGGATGATTCTGCCTTTTCTGTTTCTTCTTTCATCATTTTCATTTGAATGTCCTTTAGGACTTCGCTTTTATCGTTCTTTCTTTCTTCTTTAGTGAACCCTTTATAGTAACTGGCATCCGCAAAGAAGGACTCGACCTCTGTGTACGGCTTCGCATAGGCCATTACTTTATACTGTATTCCATCTTTATAGTATTTGAAGCATTGATGCAGAGTAGAGGGTACAATACTATACTAATGTATCCATGGCCTTCCTAGGAGGAGATCGTATGTTGTCATCGCGTTTATAACGTGGCACACGACATCAGTAGTCAGCTTTCCTATCTCTAGCGTCACTGTAATTTACTAAGTGCACGTTGCCCATCTTGATTGAAGCCATGTATCATCATTCCACTAGGGTGTATATCTGAATGACGATAACCTAGTTTACTCAACATCGAGAGTGGTAAGAGGTTCACTGCCGACCCATTATCGATCACAATCCGCTTAACCTTCTTCCCACGGATATGGCCTTATATCATTAGCAGCCTGTTATGCTCAGCATTGCAGATCAAATCATCATCGGAGAAGGAAATGACTGGTAGGTAGTTTTCTTGCTCATCGTACTCCTCACGTTCCATCTCTGCCAGTAAGGTCTCTCTGACATCATGATTGGACAATGCTTGGACCAAGCTCTAGCGAAATTCCTCTGACAACTTAAGTGCATCATAGACGCTTAATCGAGCCGGTATTCCCTTCAAATGACTTACTACATCATAAGTCACATTCGTCGTCTCACTCTTCTTTTCTTTCTCATCACCGTTGCTCTGCCTTTCAACAACTTCTTATCTTATAATCCCTAGTTTCTGCTTCACAGGACTTGTTATCTTCTTACCCGATCGTAACGTAATTACTGCTACCTTTTTTATCGACTTACGGTCCTCTTTCTCTTTCATTTCTCGAGCCTTTTCTCGGATTGTGAGCATATTCACCGTCGCCATCGTACCCCTTTCTTTTTCTTTTCCAATTACTATTTCACCCCTGTCTATCATTCATTGCATTATACATTTCAATGTATAACGATTCTCCGTCGGATGTCCAACCAGGCGATGATAGCAGCAAAAATCTCTCTCTGGTTCTTTCTACATCTTTAGGGCGTTTGGATTCTGGTAGTTTTATCGTACCAGCTTTTAGCAATTGGTTCATCATAGGAACAACATCTTCCCTATCGAACGTGAACCCCTCGTGAGAATTGAGCATCTTGGGCCTTTTTTCACTGTATTTGTTTCTTGATTGATTCTATTCTTCTTTTTGCTCCGGCCTTTTATCTCTTGAGTCTCTTGTGTCTTTGTCTCTCTTTTCACGATCAACGGTATTTGCGGCCATCCTGCTGGGTGCCCTCCTAGGTATCTCAGAGTGAAACGCTGGCATCTTCCGATTCATCAACTCTAAAGCATGAGCCTTAGTGGCCAGGTCACGAAAAGTTCTGATATCAGCGCTGGTGAGTCCAAACACGATTCCCATTTCCATGGAGTTCAGACACATCTTAACCTGTTCCTCTTCTTCTGGAAGCTGCCAGCACGAAGCTCCCAATGTCTTCCATCTGTCTATAAACTTTTCTACTGGTTATCCCTCCCTCTTCCGCATGGAAGCCAATTCCGTAATACTAACATCTCGCTCTGAAGAGAAGAAGTTTGACATAAAGGTGTCCTGCATTTGTTCCTAAGTACGCATTGACCCCGGGGCCAAGCTGGAATACCATCGGAATGCTTTGTTTGTAAGGGACAACCTGAACAATCGCAGGCAATATTGCGGTATTGTAGAAAAATTTCCCATGCTAGTGATGAAGTGCATCAAGTGTTCTTCCGGTGATCCTTCCCCATTAAACTTCCCAAAATTTGGGTGTTTGAAGTTGGCTAGGAATGGGATGTCTTCTACTTCTCTTGGATAGGGCGTTCGGTATCTGAAACAGTCAATATTCTCACGCTCTCTCTCTACTCTGACAGCTTCTTCGACGACTTGCCTCACCTCGTCTTATGTCATGGTTCTTGCTACTGGAACAGACCCCAGTGATCCTACCCCATGTGGTTGAAAGACTTCAGATGGTTTTCTTGTCCATTCATTGTGCCCATCATCGGGGGAGCTGCTATCTGGGCTACATTATGTGCAAGGGTCGCTAAGGCCTCTCTGAGGTTTCTGCGCTCTTCCATTAACGCTCTTTGTGCTTCTGCCATTTCATTCATGCGATCCTCCGTAGTAGGCATACTTTCCTGGTTTGTTCCGGCCATATGTACTGTGGCTTCTCCACTCTTAGACGAAGCTGTAGTCGGAGTGGGGTGGGAGTATGTTGACGCAATATGACTAACGAAAAGAGGAGGGGATGGAGTTTCATTCGACTTCTCTACGCTTCCATTGTTGTTGATCGATTGGGGTGATACAGACATTGGTGAACTTGCCAGTAACGCCTTACCTTTCTGCTCTTTCGTCCATCTAACCCTTAGGGCGACCAAACCCGGGAAGTCACGCAATGTTAATTACGGAACTACTCACTCGGGATATATCGCAGGAGGAGTGAGTTCGGGATTCCTCCTAGCTGCATTACACATTATTGGCCCTCTAACTCCAACAAGTACCTTTTAAATGACCAAAAATCTACCCAATTCGACATCAAATGATGGAGTTATAGGCATCTAGGTTCGATCGCTCAATTTGGAAAGATTAACAATCCATATTGAAAAATGATGATCGAAGAGTTCTAACGTGCTTTTGGGATATCGAACGGTCCCTAAATTAGGTAATTCTGGTCCCATTTGTAAGCTTGACAAGTTACCATTCCAATGAGTTGGAAATACTCTAAATTCAAACTCTGTAGGGAGAGTTATGACGGTTACTATCGGACAAGGAGATGAAGGAACCATTTAAGATTAATGACTGTGATCCCACATATGGATGCTCAAATCGTCTCAGAATACGACGATTACAGTCAGGAATGAGAGAGCACTAAAGTACCTTTCATATTACCAAAAATGGACCCAATTCGACATCAAACGATGTAGTTATGGGCGTCTTCATTTGATCGCGCGATTTGGAAAGATTAACGATCCATATTGAAAAATGACGATCGAAGAGTTCCAACGTGCTTTGAGGATATCAAACGTGATTTTAAGATATCGAAAGGTCTTCGAATTAGCTAATTCTAGTCCAATTTGGAAGCTTGTCAAGTTACCATTACAATGAGCTCAAATAGTTTAATTTGACCTCTGAAGAGAGTTATGAGGGTTACTATTGGACAAGGAGATGAAGAAAAAATTCAGGACTGACAACTGCGATCCCACTTACGGATGCCCAAATGGTCTTGGAATACGATGATTCTAGTCAGGAATTAAAGAGCATTAAAGTACTGTTTCGAACAAGAAACAAATGCATTCGATTTGGAATATTATCTTATTTAAACATAACAGAGAAAGAGTATTTGGAACCACCATCATTTTTATTAGTACTGAGTTCATTTTACATCCTCAAATATCCCTTGATTCTAAGATAGATTATCTGGAATGCAGAAATTGACAAAGTTCAAAATCCAAGTCAGATATCAAATCCGGCAGCACTTCGACTCGCATTTGATCATCTCTTTAAGAGGAATATGACATAGATCTCTTCCACTGATTTCTCCTCTTGAAGTTTGTACAGGAGAAATTTGAAGACTTAGCCATTCCAGCAGCATATCAGCTCTTTTAACATTACAGACTGCAGTGCAGTCTGGTTGCGTGGACCCACTCAACTGATATGGTTTGCGCAGGTCCGCGCAAACTACCGGGGCCTCCTTTCTCTTACCTTAGTCTTTCTCCTTGCTCTGCTTCCTCTCCAAAATCTTCAATAAGTTTAATTGAAGGGGAGAGGGGGTATTTATAGGCCTTCGCACGTGTGGCACCTCGATCTTAGTAGCATGGTACCCACTTTGTATCAATCTTGACCATTTATGAGAATTATTTCCTGAAATCAGTTGCGCGCACCCGTGCAACTAATTTTTTGGGTTGCGTGGATCCGGGCAACTAATATCGTTTGCGCGGAACCGCGTAAACTACCTCAAAAACACTTTTCTTGTCTCTTTCTGTATTTCCTTTCTATTGTCTTACTTTTCAATCTTCCTTTCTTTAATCCTTTCTCATTTTTATGCCTCAATAGATGCCCCCTTAATCCTTTCTTTGTTTCCCCAAAATCAAAGAAAAAGGATCAAAATTTTCACTCTGACGGGGTTTGCGTGGGTCCATGCAACCTAAACCCCGACCTTATGTAGTATAAATACCCCTACCTTCTCTCACTCTGCATTTCATTTCTGCCTGTAGCGAATTTTTGCCTCTGCGATTTTACCCCGCGCAACTAATATCAGTTGTGCGGTCTTGCGCACTAACTTTTTTGTTCGCGCAAGGTTTTCGGGAGTTACGCTACTTCGCGCAACAAACCTTAGTTGTGCAAGTCTGCACAACCCAGGACTTGTGAATTTCCTTCTTTTTTATCCCTTTTTTCCAAGACTTAGGAAAAATCTTGATTTTTCTTCCTCATGGCTCGTATCAAACGAACTTTTTGTCCCGTTGATCCACCATCTGAATAGCCTTCTCACTCAGATTTGCCTGACCCGTCTTCTTTCCGCCCTTCTCCTTCTTCAGATCAACCGCCAGCCAAACGTACTAAGACCACTGCCCGTAATCCCTAGTATTTCAAAGAACCTGTACTACCTACTTTCGACTTCATCGACCACATCTCTTCCTTACCCTCTCCTATCCATCGGGCAATTGCGATGGGAGACGAACGACCTCCAAAGCATGGTCGAGAGTATGACTGGGACGAATGGTTGAAGACGACGGCCCACATTCGTACGTACAGTCAAAGACCCCCTCTTCAAGAAGACACTCCTCCTGCTTCTCACTCAAAGAAGACTCGCCGAAACAAGGTGAAGGAGTTCGAGGAGAAGATTAAGGGGCATAACAAGAAGAAGCTCCAGAATTCCTGGGAATCGGTCTGAGTTATCGAGGGCATCATGAAGTTCGACAATCCTCACTTAGAGGGTATGACGGTGATTCCCATCAAGCTTCATCGCCACCAATCCATGCTCGACTCGAGCCAAGGGATTATGTAGATGGAGAAAAACTGATGTACACTTCCTCATGGGTGACAAGAGAACCGTGCATCCTTGAGGGATTACAAGCACATAAGCCGCGACAAAGCATTGGTGAAGTCCACCCCATGATTTTTCTTACCCCTTTACACAGTCCGCACAACCTCTTCCCCACGTATTTCTACGAAACCATCAGCGCTTCCGAGATCGCGAGCAACTATGGGGACCAGAAGAATTCTAAACAAGGGGTCTGTTAAATTCACAGCGTTATTACTCAGACTGGGCAAAAGCCATCTTGCAAAAGCACGCGGGTATGCTTTCCAAGGTCAGCTTGTACGATGCTATAGAAGTTACATCTCAGTATTTCTATAAGGAACCAACCGTGATGAAGGGTTTCCTTGGGTACTGGTCTCCTACCACCAATTCTTTCCACCTGCCATTTAGTGAGATGATTATCACTCTCTGGGATCTTCATCAAATAGCAGGCCTTCCATTGACAGGTAAATTCTATGATGAATTCGTTCCATCGAACAGAGAGTTGGCCTTCATATCTTCTCCTTATCGCAAGCCCTACATTTCTGAAACCACCATCGAACTCTTCAGAGAGATGGGAAAATTCACAGACATCCATAAGCTTTCTCCTCTGCAGTGGTTGGCACATTTCTCTAGAGCTCTCAGGTATTTTTAAAATTAGGAATCGACTTCTCTCTTTTCTTTCTTCCCTTTTTATTATACATCTCCTCATACCAATCTTTTACCTTTCCTTGCAGATTTCACGATTGTAGGTCAAAAGAGCTAACAAAGCTTCGCGACAATATCAGGGAGAAAGCATAATACAGCTTATTCGGGGAGCTTGCGGCCTTCTTAGCCTACTGACCGAGTATCGTGGTACTTCCCAGCTCAAAATGTGTAGATGTTATTCGCCCTACAGTCTTCGTCGTTGCTGGCACTTTGGCAAAAGGACACAAGTATTCGCTCATACCTCCAGTGCTGTGTTCTATTTACAAAGCCCTCGGAGAAGTAGCCACCCATGTCAAGAACCCTACCATCGGAGCTTCATCAGTGCACACTTCATGGAATTATTTCACTGGCTAGTTGGGAGTCTACTTTCCTTGGACTTTCGAAGCACCAGAGAAGGCGTATGTTCATCCTGCACATTTCCCGCTATGGTTTTTCCAACAAAGGGCTATGGCCAAAAGGTCATACAACTGGGTGGCCAACAAAATTAGGGATACTGATCAAGTGGATTTCTTCCAATTCTGTCTCCACCGCTATATCGAAGATACCGACATGGTGGACCAGGCAAAACTCACAGTAGCTGAAAGAGCTTTCTTCCTTTCTATGCGCTCCTGCAGCTGACCACTTTAAGAAGGAATGGAGTTCTGGCGAGAGCCTTATTATCCCAGTTGCTTCACTCGCCAATTTGTCTATGACCAAGTAGTTCCAGAAGACTGCAGATTGGTCACTGAGAGGATGCGTTGTTGTGGAACTGGTCCTATCAATTGGGCCATGATATGGAAGCAATTGTTAGGCGGCCGTGTTGATTCTTTCTTCATAATCCCTAGTTGCGACCACATAGTTCATACTTCTTATAGCTGGATGCGGTGGTGGGATCACCAGTCTTTCTTGGTCAACAACTATCTACCAATGGATTCACCCATCTAGCTTCACTCGCCCAGGCTAAGGGGTAGAAAACTTGAAGACGGAATTAGTTATATACCGGAGAAGAGCCGCGCATCTCATCACGGTGAAATTTGTAGAAAGATATCACTAGAAGATCTAATCTGTGAGAAGAAGCCCATTAATACTTTGGACGGCTGGATTGCTCACGGAGTCTTGACGGAATTTAAGCAAGTCCCTTGCGACTTTGGTGGCCGGGTCACAAATGATGTCGAAGGAACATCTTCTCCTATTCAGGCAGAAACTGCTGCGGTTTAGGATGAGCCAGCTCCTCCTTCTCAGCCTACTCCTCCTGGTTCATCATCTCATATGACCAGATCTAGAGCGCGCTTACAAGCATCGCCATCTGTTCCTCAGGAAGGAGGTATACAGGCCTCTACATCCCCTTCAGCCCCAGATGACAGAGAGCCTCAACCAGAAAGTAGTCGAGCCACTTCTTTTAAAGGGAAGCAAGTCATGATTGAAGAGGTAGACGAAGAAAGTTTAGAGGATGAAAGATCGGCTTCTTCATCGGAGGGGACTGCTTCTGCCGAATACGAAGATGATGAGGATGACAAAAGTGGCGAAGATAAAGATGATGATTTCGAGGAAGGAGAAGTTGATAGGAGAGGATGCTGTTGCGAATAATGCTGATGAAGAACACCCTGCGATAATAGAGGAGGAAGAAGAACCTTTAGATTATGGAGAGTATGGATATTCACCAGGTAAGGAAAATCTAATTCCATATGTATTTATATGTGTATCTAGTGATAGTTATTTCATTATCATCGTCATATCTTTATTTCGGGTGCTCATGTTGTTAATGTCGAGGTGGGTGATACTCCTCTAAATCCTCCTACAACTGCACCAGTAGTTTTGCCAAGGGTTCCTCTAGTTCCTTTGGTGGTGCCAAAAGTAGTGGCTTGTGAAATCATCTTTCCAGTTGAGACCACTAATTTTCCCACTCCAACTACTAGAGATTCGAGTACAGAGGCCAAGGCGCCTTCCTTCACTGACATGGTAGGGGCTGGTCCTTCTACTTCAAGAAATCTCACCTCCTACTAGTCATACTTCTGCATATATATATATATATATTGATCGCTCTATCAAGAGCTTTACATTTTCTAACTTTTCATCATTATCTTGACTTCTTTCCTTCTTTATACTTCAGGAAGTCCTCCCTGCAGTGGAGCAGCAAGCTCTAAGTCTATCGCCACTATGTCTGAACTGCTATCATTTGCGAAGATCCCCGTACACAAGATGCTTTTGATGAAGAATTCTCTGTCAGCCATAGTTCACATTTTCAAAGACCCTGAACAATGGTCAAACCTAGATATTGCTATTAAAATTCTAGAAAGTTCTGCAAGAATGGTGAAGATCAACATCTCTACTTTGCATTATTCTCGTCTCAAATTCCGCGATTCAATAATCTCTTTGGCATCAGCGGAGAATGTTACAATTGCTCCTGAAATCCTGGAATACGGAAAGCAACTGACTCTGTTCAAGGAAAAGGCTTCTCTTATTTCTTCCACTATTTCTAAATTTGACCAGGAACAATTAATTCTTCAAGAACAACTGAAAACTTATACTTATAATAGAGTGGCTATTCGGGACCGCATTGTTGCTCTGAAAGAGGAGATTTCACAGTTAGAGTTGAAGGATCACGAGAAGGAATCATCCATAAAGGAGATTGAAGAAAGGATACAAGTCAATATTCAGTCTGCTAATGCTGAGAAGTTCTAACTGCTCAAGAGCGAAGATATGATCGCATCATTGGAAGATAAGCTGACGGGCATTCCTGATCAAGCAAAGATCATTCTCGAGGAAAAGTCAAAACATGCCGCAGCTCAGATGCAATTAAAGGAGGACTTGCAAAAATATATGGGGATAGTAAGAATTATAGAAGAACTTTAAGCATGTAATTTCTTTTGTGTATATGTTTTTTTTTAATAAGTAATCTCTTTTGATTCTCTATATATGAAGACATGATAATTTTTGAGATATTTCATTCTTCCATGCATTTCTTCATCACAGATCATTTCAAACATATTTATCTACACAATAATCTTGATATAATATTTAATGGGGAACTGATATAAAATACTAGCATTTTATGCTTGTTAGTGCGGGACTTCTTATATGATTTTTGTCTTAATTGGCGGTGCTAAGTTTTAGTTTAGTCAGTTACACACAATTTAAGCTCTTGAGTAGTGGAGCCCACGTAGGTTTTTAGACTCTTGAGTAGTGGAGTCGGGTCTCACGTGACGGTCTCTGTAACTCTTAGGAGTTCACTGGACTTCTCACAGCCTGGTGAGTTCACAAACCGTGATCCATCAGAGGGGCCCAGTGAAGCTACTGGGGCCGTGAACTCGGTTGGAATTACCCATAGGGTTGGCCGCAGTAACTCTCTAGAGTTCACGGGGCTCGCAAGGTGACCTTTGGGGGTACTAAATTTAAGGTCGCCAGTCCATCATTGAGTAGGTTTAAGCTCTTCCTCACGAGTTAATACTAAAATCAAGCTAAAGATCTGGGGGGTCTTATGCATGGTTGACCTATTTATGGACATGGCCAAAGAGCTCACACTGCAGCCCGCATTTTCTTCGTCTGCAGGGTCGGATCCATTCACGGGAGGGCATTTTCCTTTGTTCCCAGTGATGTTGTCGGAAAGCTATACAGATGACATTGGTCTCACGCGTGACTGGTCGTTAAGGACTTTATGGCCTTTTAGGCTTTTACTCACTGGTTCCATCAGCTGCCCGCATGGGTATGCATATGATGGCCTTCACGGGCTTTTTAGGGCCACTGGCTTCTCACTGCTGCCCGAATGGCAAAAATGATAGGCCTTAAGCGTAGCTGGCCATTTTAGGGCTTGGCTAGGCTACCTTAAAAGATAATAATAAGTGGTCATCATTGCTGCGAGAATGATAGACATCTCTGACTGAGATTGATATGTCACCACTTCTGCTAATATCTTCAACGGTATTCGTCTGTGTTCTTCATAATATATTAGCTTGGTGACGATACCAATTTCAACAAAATTTTATAGAGCTCGCTTGATGATGACGATAGTCACTTTCTTTTCACAATACTTGTTGGTACATAGTCTTGATATGCTTGCAAATTTCTTCTTTATTCATTCATCTGACAATACATAGCCATGGTATTGTTTATTCTTGCCCCCCTTTTGATATAGAATCATAATTCTAATAATATTCTGGATCAAAATCAGTAGCATCTTCAGGGACGGTATCTTTTGATGAAGCGAGCATTGACTGGTATACTGATACCTTGTCCATCTTGATCCACGACTCTATATGCGCCATTGGAGTATACCTCTTTTATTATATACGGCCCATCCCATTTGGGCTCGAATTTTTCCCCTGTTCGACGGGTGACCACTATAGGTCTTTTCAACATCAGCACCATATCCCTTTTTTTGAATGAGTGATGTTTAACTCATTTATCGAAGGCGGCCAATATCCTTGCCTGATACAATTGCAATCGTTGTTGGGCTGTCAGGCGCTTCTCATCAAGCAAGTCCAGTTCTTTCAGCCTTATTTTTACATTTTCATCATCTGTGATAGACTAATGTACTGCCATTCTGAGTGACGCTACTTGTATTCCAATCGGGATAACTGCTTCTACACCATAGACCAGCGAATATGGTGTTGCTCTTGTTACTTTGTGATGAGTAGTTTTGTATGCCCATAATGCTTCTTGTAACCTCTCATCCCAATCACGATTATTCCCTGTCACTATTTTCTTCAGTATCTTGACTATCGGTTTGTTAAATGCCTCTGCTAATCCATTGGCCGGTGGATAGTAAGGTGTTGAAAAATGAATGATGAATGCTGAATTTCTGACATAGTTTTTCCACGCCTCTATTTTTGAAGGGAGTGCCATTATCTGTGACAATTTTCTTTGGAATACCATGATGGTAGATTATCGCGTGTCGGATGAAATTAACCACATCTTTTTCCTTAACATTGCGTAATGCCACTACTTCTGTCCACTTGGAGAAATAATCTGTTGCTGCCAAGATATATTGCTTTCCTTTGGATGAAGGCAGATTTATATGACTAATGACATCGAGTCCCCAAGAAGAGAAGGGCCAAGAGGTGATTGAATGATGTAGGTCTTGTGGAGGAATGTGTATAACATCTCCATGAATCTGACATTCATGACACCGCTTCGCATAATCTATCGCGTCTTTGAATATGGTAGGCCAATAATACTCCATCCGATGTATTCTATGGAATAGATTTCAGCCAGCTTGATGTGCCCCACATTCTCCAGAGTGTGCTTCTCGCAATGTTTGTCTTGCTTCTTGTTTGTCTAAGTAACGTAGCAGCATTCCATTGTAAGATTTTATGTATATCACTTCACTGCATATGATGAATTTGCTTGACCTTTGCTTGATTTGTTGTCTCTGCGCTGGATCTTTTGGAAGGATATTATATTTGAGATAATCTATAAAAGGCTGACTCCAATCATCTGTTGTTACCTCTAAACATAAGATAGGAAGTGTCTCCACAGTTTCGTCGATGACCTCTGAAGACAGAAAAAATCTTCTTTCTTCTATAGTTAATTAGAGAGGGCTTCGATTTGGACAGGACAGAGCTGCTGCCAAGCTGGCCAAAGCATCCGCTTTTGCTTTTTCAAATCGTGGTATGTGCTTGATTTCGACATGACAGAATTGTTCTAACAGTTGCTGTGCTTTTCGGCAGTATGGTAAAAGCTCTTGCTTTCTTATCTCGAATTCAGTCATCAATTGATTTATAATCAATTTAGAATCTCCAAAGATATGCAACATTTTTATTTTCTGTAACATCCTGAAAAATCGAGGGTCGAGTAGTAACTTAACTCTCGAGTTCCAGAACATCACTTATGCAACATAGATAATGATGATTAAATGTTATCTGTGTTAGTATAATAAACATGAGTGAGATTCTACCAAAACAGTAATTCATACTCCAAATCCATGTATAAAACGTAAGCGGAAGACTGAAAGGTATATATAGATATATATAAAACAAAACATTCTCGATCTCTAGAGTATGAACACTAACTAAGTCACCGTATATATACATGTTGGTTCTGAATCAAAATGTCAAAATAGTACAACTGAAATTATCAACCCTGTAGCCCCATAGGACTGGACAGCCTATGCGAAGCCTCCAGCGAACTACATATAGGAGAACTCCTCCTGATCGTCGTAGAAGTCGGGCTCAGTCTCTTGTGCTCCAGTGATACCTGCATCTGATACAGGGTCTGGTGGGTGTTTTAAAACACCGTCCCATAACGTGGGAATGAGTGGCCAACTCAGTGGAACAATAAAGCATAGGTTAACATGTTATCAATTTAGTCAAGCAGTACAATCACACAATTCTAACTACTCTTATTTAATGCAAGTATGAATACAGTCATGATGGATGCCCTCACCACACCCTCCCTCGTGCAACACCATCTTACGTTCGCGGCATGCTTTCATCCTTCAATGCTCCACATCTTCCAGGTACATGCAATGCATGATGAGCATGATTACCGAGTTTTTATTAGTCCATTTCAAACAGCAGGATTGGGAAACTAAGGTACCTCCCTTGTATCATTCCCAAACATGATCCATTCTAGGGTCGTCAGTCCTAGTTAATCATAGACAAGGGTGTGTTTTCCAGGTCACTGCAAGGGCTGCCAGGGCTGTTATACAGAATCGTTACACCACTCCCCCATCACCTTATCAATACAGGCCTAGTTTATACTTTGTTACTACGGGAAGGCTCATCGCCTCACCACAGATTTAGAGTATACTCGAGGTCACTCCACTAATGTCCTACCAACTGGCAGTCTATTTTCGAAGCCCAGCTAGTCTACTTATTGACAATGGGACTCAGATGCTACCCGACTGAGGACCATATCCAGGCTACGCTAGTGTAGGTCGATAGCTCGAATATAGTGTCCCATACCACCATAATCAGCTCACGAGTCTGGTTGCTCAATGGTCACTACGGGGAGGCACATGGCCCCAGCATAGGCCGACAGCTTGACCACGGTGTCCCATACCACCATGCCTGACTCATGAGTCTTAGCGGATCGAGGTACCATGGTTAACGGGATTCCACTGGTAAGTTTGGTACCCTAGGTTCAAGTAGTAGTGACCAAACATGGTGAATATACATTAGACATATCGGGTTACTTGACAAGCCTGACTAGCTCGAGCGCACAATCAATCGAACGACATGAAGTGCATAAGCATTTCACGTGGCCTAACCACTGTCGCCAACTGACGTACGACTCGGGATCGTCAAACACATCTTATGTCTGGTACGGATTGTCTGGAGTATAGAAATAGTCCCAAACTCAATCAATTCTTATTTAAAGCATGTAGAGTAAAGCATATTAAACAAAGTAATTCAAGTAAGTTAACAAGCATGTCATAAAGCATGTTATAAAGCATGTTATAAAGCATGTTATAAAGCATGTTGTAAAGCATGTTATAAAGCACCATATAAACAAGAATCCAAACATATATATTTCACAAGTAAGCGATTTAAGTAAACAACCCCATGGAGGAAATCATACATGTCTCTAAGGTAGTTGAGAATCCCATCTCAACGCCCACTTAAGGCATCATCATCCAAACACTTACTCACACAAGCATTTTCACAAACACTTAGCATACACTATTTCAATATACTTAGTGTATGTTAGCAAAACATGTATTAGGGCGAGTCCTTTCACCAAGCAAGTATTTTATGCATATATAATATATCTATACAGCAAATAATCATGACAAACACATTTCCAAAATATATACGTATACGGTACTTTCTACAATACACTATTTCTACATACATAGTGTATATTAGCATAACATGTATTAGGACGAATCCTTTCACTAAATAAGTATTTTATCCATATATCATATACTCATACAATAAATAATCATGTCAAACACATTTCCAAAATATATACATATACGGTATTTTCTACGAATACCTAGAATATGTAAAATTCCATATTCTTCATCTTTAATCGAAACGGAAAACAGACAGCACTTTGTACATGTGCAATTGTATGCAGATCATGAATCTATCATTATCTGACATTGAAAGTGTTGAAAACCATAACCTATACACCTAAATTCCGCACCTTGTGTCGTTGAATTGTAACAGAGTCGATAGGTTTGCTAAGAGTCCGTATTCGGCAGTTTGGTGACCTATAGAATGAAATAGGTTAGCTATTTCATAACCTACAACCTACACAACCCCAAAATAGATTAGGGTTAGGGTTTCTTACCTAGAAATGAAGTCGGAATCGCCAGGAAAGCGATGAGAATGGTGCGGTTGAGCATGGATAACAGTAGGGAAGAGTGGCAGGGAGATTCTCCCACATCTCTCTCACTTTCTCTCTCTTTCCCTAGGGTTTTTCTCAAATTCAGATGGCTGAAATGAGAGAGTGTTTAAGGTCCTTATATAGCCTAAAAACTCATCGAAATAGACTTGTGGACAAGGTATACTTAGGTTATAACCAAAGTGGTCCTGTTTCAGCTCAACGGAGCACTTCTGGCAGGCCCCCTCGAGCCAGAGGTTGGACTTAAGCTCACTGACTTTGGATCTAGTTTTGGCTAAGTTTTCATTTCAGTCGGATTTTCAGATCATGCGTGGCGGACTAGTTTCAGTTCAACGGTCTGCGGATCTCGATCCGAAATTCCAAGTACATGGAAATGTTTATGAAATTTTTCCTGATCCGAGGGTATATTTGGGTCAGATTCTGACGGTCTGGTTGCTTACAAATTGAACGGAAGTAACAAGTCTAAGATTACTATTCAAGATATTTATTTTGGAAAGAAAACAAGTGTTTTCACACTCTCTCATTCCGGACTCAAGCGAACAGCCATGGGACACTGGCTGGATTTGATTTTCGAGATAATTGTCAAGCCCAGCGAGGCGATCCTAAGTCCTTAACCTCGTATTATTCAGACTCCCGATGTGCGGTCCAGATCTGATACGGTGTTTCAATGTGCTCCTGAGAGCAGACAAGTAATGAGTTTGATCCTAGATTTTAGGGTAACCTAGCGTCAATGATTCTACAAGTTTTGGGCCTTGTAAATCGTATTTAAAGCGATTCTAGCGGATTTCGTAGCTAATCTAGTTTTACACTTAGTTACTTTGTCTCATTTCTAAAGAATTTAGTCCTATAAGATTTCTGTTTGAGGTGGTACTTAGTCCTTTGTAGTTTGTATATAAAGTGATCCAAGTTATACTACTTAGCTAGTTTAAGATAGTGTCTAGGGTGAAGTACTTAGAAAAATTGAAAGATTAAGGTGGTGAAGGGTAGGATTTGTGAAAGAAATGAGTTAAGAAGTGATTTTAGACCGTGGAATTGAGTTCTGACAAGTTACTAAGGTGTCAGGAGCAACCCATTGCCTAAGGACATCTAATCCCAGGTTGGCAAAAATCTGGGATGTTACATTTTCATTTCTCGAGCATTTCCATTCCAATGATGAGGGCTCTGTATTCGGCTTCATTGTTTGTGCATGTAGTTCCCAATGTGAAGGAGTAAGGTAACAGATCACCTTGAGGAGTAATGAATATCACTCCTACCCCCGCTCCTGATGCTCGAGAAGCATCATCAAAATACATCTGCCATGGGCTTTGTGACTCAGTCAACATAACTTGTTCATGTGGAAAGTCATCACTGATGGTTTCACATTCTGCTACAGGGTGAGCAGCAAGGAAGTTTGCCACTGCTTGTCCTTTTACGGCTTTCACCGGCTCATACGTAATAGTATATTTCAAAAGTAACAACATCCATTTGGCCAGTCTCCCAGACAACATCGACCTTATCATCAAAAACTTTATCGAATCTGCTCTTGAGATCAGAGTTATGTCATGAGAGAGACAATAATGTCTCAATTTCTATACTGCAAATATCAGTGCCAGACATTCTTTCTTGATTGGAGAGTAGTTGCACTCTGTGCCCATCAAAGTTTAGGTTAAATAGTAAAGAACAGTTTCTTTCCCAGATTCATTCACCTGAGCTAACAAAGCTCCTAAGGAATTCTCGGCGATAGATATATACAAAATAAGCAACTTCCCTTTTATCGGAGCTGTTAGTATCGGCAGCTGTTTCAGCAATTCCTTTATTGAGCTAAACGCATTTTGATAAGCTTGGTCCACACAAATTTTGTACCTTTCTTCATCAAATGGGAGAATGGTTGACATCTCCCTGCTAGATTTGAAATGAAACGGTGAATATACGCCAGCTTTCCCTGCAAACTTTTCAATTCTTTTAATGTTTTTGGTGGCAGCATATCTTGAATGGCTCTGACTTTTCCTGGATCAATCTCAATGCCCCTATGTCGGATGACAAAATCGAGAAATTTACCCGAGGACACCCCAAATGCACATTTAGCTGGATTCATCATTAGTTGTTTCTTTCTGAGTCGACGGAAAATCGAAGCCAAGTGTTCGCGATGTTCCTGATGATTTCTTGACCCGACTACCAAACCGTCGACATAACATTCAACATTGTTGTGCATCATGTCTTGGAAGATATTCTTCATCGCCCTTTGATATGTTGCCCCGACATTTTTAAGACCGAACGACATCACTTTATAACAATAAATTCCCAGCGATGTTCTGAATGTTGTTGCTTCTTCATCTTCAGGTATCATTCTAATCTGATTATACCCTGCGTAGCCGTCCACGAAGGACATGATAGCATACTGAGTCGTACTGTCAATCAGTAATTCAGTTATTGGGAGGGGAAAATCATCTTTTGGACAAGCTTCGTTCAGATCCCTAAAGTCAACGAACACCCTAACTTGTCCATTTTTCTTCTTTACAGGGACAATATTCGATATTCACTTAGGATATTTGACCTCCCTAATAAACCCGACCTTTATGAACTTATTCACTTCTTCTTCTATCAGGGGAACTAAGTCCAGAAGAAATCGCCTTTGCGCTTGTTTAACCGGCCTTTTATCTTTAGAGATATTTAATCGGTGCATTCCTACGGAAGGCTCCAAACCCGGCATCTCTGCATACGTCTAAGCAAAGATGTATTTATTTTCTTTAAGAAGTTGGACGTATTTCTTAGATTCCTGTTCAGAAAGACTGGCGCTGACAAATGTGTTCCTTGGTTCTTCCTCCGTACCCAGATTTATCTCCCGCAAACTGTCTATCGTTTGCTGCCCCCCATCTTCCATCTGCTTCCGAGCCATTTCAGGATGCTCGGCTGTTTTGGGATCCTATTTTGATAACTGTACGGCCGTAACCATGTTCACTGATGACTTTGCCCTTTGTCCTTGAAATTTTCTTCGCTTTTCCTGACCGACTCCAAGAGGAATTTGAATTCCTCTCTCATGATTCAAATCGGGGGGTTCTTCGTAAACAAAACCCATGTTTCTCATAATTTTCTTGCTTGCCGAACTATATTTTTTGAGATCTTATGGCGTCAGCCTACCGCAGTACACATTATTCTCGGTCTCTTCTCTTGCCTTTGCTTCCACTGCGGCGTAAAATTCTATTGGTTCCGAGTATTTTGCGCTAGCCTTAACCTAAAATATTTAACATACGGCAGTGGCATTGTATAATTAGACTGCAAAATTTTTAACTGCTCAGGTAATAACAGGGTTAGTGGCAATTTCCTCGGTTGCCTCAGATGTTTTGACACAAAATAGAATTTCTTCTTTGTTTCTGCAGTCCTGGATAATTCTGTCCTTTCTGTTTCTTCTTTAATCATATTTACTTGAATGTCCTTTAGGACTTTACTTTCATCATTCTTTCTTTCTTCTTCAACGAACCCTTTATACTAACTAGCATCCGCAAAGAAGGACTCGGCCTCTGTATATGGCTTCGCATCGGCCATTACTTTATACTGTATTCCATCTTTACAGTATTTGAAGCATTGATGTAGAGTAGAGGGTACAATACTGTACTGATGTATCCATGGCCTTCCTAGGAGAAGATTGTAGTTGTCATCGCGTTTAAAACGTGGCACACGACATCAATAGTCAACTTTCCTATCTCCAGCGTCACTGTAATTTTACTGAGTGCATGTTGCCCATCTTGATTGAAGCCCTATATCATCATTCCACTAGGGCGTATATCTGAACGACGATAACCTAGTTTCCTTAACATCGAGAGTAGTATGAGGTTCACTGCTGACCCATTATCTATCATAATCCGCTTAACCTTCTTCCCACGGATATGGCCTTCTATCATTAGCGGCCTGTTATGCTCAGCCTTGCAGATCAAATCATCATCGGAAAAGGAAACGATGATTAGACAATGCGTGGACCAAGCTCTGTCACGGATATAGCCTTCTATCATTAGCGGCCTATTATGCTTAACCACGGAAGTTTTCTTACTCATTGTGCTCTTCACACTCCATCTCTGCCAGTAAAGTTTCTCTAACATCATGATTGGACAATGCGTGGACTAAGCTCTGCTAAAATTCCTCTGACAACTTAAGCACATCATAGACGCTTAACCGAGCCAGTATGCCCTTCAAATGACTTACTACATCATAAGTCACTTTTACCGCCTCACTCTTCTTTTCTTTCTCATCATCATCGCTCTGCCTTTCGACAACTTCTTTTCTTGTAATTTCTGCTTTTTGCTTTACAGGACTTATTATCTTCTTTCTGGATCATAACGTAATCACTGCTACCTTCTTTGTTATCTTTCGATCCTCTTTCTCTTTCATTTCTCGGGCCTTTTCTCGGATTGTGAGCATATTCACCGTCGCCATTGTATCCCTTTCTTTTTCTTTACCAATTACTATTTTGCCTTTGTCTATCATTCGCTGTATTATACATTTCAATGTATAACAATTCCCCGTCGGATGTTCCACCAGGCGATGATAGCAGCAAAAATCTCTCTCTAGCTCTCGTGACATCTTCAGGGCATTTAGGTTCTGGTAATTCTATCATACCGGCTTTTAACAGTTGGTTCATCATAGGAACGACATCTTCCCTATCGAATGTGAACCCCACGTGAGAATTGAGCATCCGAGGCCTCTTTCCACTATATCTGTTTCTTAGCTAATTAGATTCTTCTTTCTATTCTGATCACTTATCTCTTGAGTCCCTTATATCTTTGCCTCTCTTTCACGATCAACGGTATTTATGACCATCCTGCTGGGTGCTCTCCTAGATATCTCATGGTGAAACGCTGGCATCTTACGAGTCATCAATTCCAAGGCATGAGCCTTAGTGGCCAGGTCACGGAAAGTTCTCATGTTGGCGCTGGTGAGTCCAAACGTGATTCCCGTCTCCATAAAGTTCAGACACATTTTGACCTGTTCTTTTTCTTCCAGCAGTTGCCTACACGAGGCTCCCATTATCTTCCATCTGTCTATAAACTTTTCTACCGGTTCTCCTTCTCTTTGCCGCACGGAAGCCAATTCCGTAATACTAACATCACGCTCCGAAGAGAAGAAGTTTGACATAAAGGTGTCCTGCATTTGTTCCCAAGTACGTATCGACCCTGGGTCAAGCTAGAATACCATCAGAATGCTTTGTGCGTCAGTGACAACCCGAACAATCGTAATCAATACTGCGGTATCGTAGAAAAATTCCCCATGTTGGTGATGAAGTGCATTAAGTGTTCCTCTGACGATCCTTCCCCATTAAACTTCAAAAAATCTGGATGCTTGAAGTTGGCTGGAAACGGGATATCTTCTACCTCTCTTGGATATGGCGTTAGGTATCTGAACGGCTAGTATTCTCACTCTCTCTCTCCACTCTGACCGCTTCTTCGATGACTTGTCTCACCTCGTTTTGTGTCATGGTTCTTGCTGCGAGGACGGACCCCAATGATCCTGCCCCCTGCGGCTGAAATCCTTCACGCTGGTTTTCTTATCCGTTTATTGTGCCCAACGTTGGGGGAGCCACTATCTGGGCTATATTATGTGCAAGGGTCGTTAAAGCCTCTCCGAGGTTTTTGCACTCTTCCATCAGTGCTCTTTGTGCTTCTGCCATTTCATTCATGCGATCCTCTATAGTCGGCATATTGTCCTGATTTGTCCTGGCCATATGTACCACATCTTCGCCACTCTTTGATGAAGCTGTAGTTAGAGTGGGGCGGGAATATGTCGACGTAATAGGACTTACGAAGAGAGGAGAGGATGAAATTTCATTCAACTTCTCTATGCTTTCACTATCATTGATCGATTGGGGCGACACGGACATTGGTGAACTTGTCATTAATGCTTTACCTTTCTGCTCTATCGTCCTTCTGACCCTTGGGGCGATCAAACCCGGGAAGCCGCATGATGCTAACTATGGAACTACTCGTTTGGGATATATTGCAGGGGGAGCGAGTTCAGGATTCCTTCTAGCTGCATTGCCCGTTATAGGCCCTCTAACTCTTGGTGAAGGCAGATTCATCCTAGGGGCTTCTTGCATTCCATGCTCTCGTCCTACAAGATAATACGATAGTCCAGCCCTTAGCACCCTCCAGCGGTTGAGGTGAAGAAGATACAACCCCAGCTGTCACTCGAGTCAGGTTGTTTTTGCTTGTAAGAAATCGAGTCATGTACTTCGGGGTTTGGTTCGGTGCATATTCTATCACGAACCCGGTCGGAGGAAATGGAAGCTCACTTTTATTACAGAAGTTGTCATTGGTTGTAATTTATAGTTGGATTCAGAAACCTTTGAATATAAAACATAACTATAGTTAGTATTTGAAGAATCAAATAATCTATCCTAGAGATGAAGGGAAGGATGTTCCCACTGAGAGTCACCATTTTAGCGTCAGAAAGACGCCAAACTATAATGAAAGTTCTATAACTATCTCAATGTTAATGTTAAATAAGATAAAGATCCCCAGCAGAGTCGCCATTTTATTTTGAACAAGAAAAAAATGCATTTGATTTGGAATATTATCTTATTTAAACATAACAGAGAAAGAGTATTTAGAACCATCATCAAATTTTATTAGTACTGAGTTCATTTTACATCCTCAAACATCCCTTGATTCTAAGATAGATTATCTGGAATGCAGAAATTAACAAAGTTCAAAATCCAAGTCAGATATCAAATCCAGCAGCACTTCGAATCGCGATTTAATCATCTCTTTAAGAGGAATATGACATAGATCTCTTCCACTGATTTCTCCTCTTGAAGCTTGGACAGAAGAAATCTGAAGACTTAGCCATTCCAGCAGCATATCAGCTCTTTTAACATTACAAATGGTAGAGCAGTCTAGTTGCACGGACCCGCGCAACTGATTTTTTGGGTTACGCGGACCCGTGCAATTGATATCGTTTGCGAGGAACCGCGCAAACAACCTCAAAAACACTTCTCTTGTCTCTTTCTGTATTTCCTTTCTATTGTCTTACTTTTCAATCTTCCTTTCTTCAATCCTTTCTCATTTTTATGCCTCAACGAGTACCTTTCAGATAACTAAAAATCGACCCAATCCAACATCAAACGATGGAGTTATGGGCATCTCTGTTGGATCACGCGATTTGGAAATATTAACAATCCATATTGAAAAATGGTGATTGAAGAGTTCCAACGTGCTTTTAGGATATCAAACGGTCTCCGAATTAGACAATTCTGGTCCAATTTGGAAGCTTGTCAAGTTACTATTCCAATGAGCTCAAAATAGTCTAAATTCGACCTCTGAATAGAGAATTATAAGGGTTACTATTGGACAAGGAGATGAAGGAAACATTCAGGATTGATGATTGCGATCCCACTTGCGGATGCCCAAATGGTCTTGGAATATGATGATTCCAGTCAAGAATGAAAGAACACTAAAGTACCTTTCTGATGACCAAAAATCTTCCCAATCCAACATTAAATGATAGAGTTATAGGCGTCTCCATTGGATCGCGTAATTTGGAAAGATTAACAATCCATATTGAAAAATGACGATCAAAGAGTTTTAACATGCTTTTGGGATATCAAACAGTCTTTGAATTAGGCAATTCTGGTCCCATTTGGAAGCTTGACAAGTTCCCATTCCAATGAGCTGGAAATAGTCTAAATTCAAACTTTGAAGAGAGAGTTATGAGGGTTACTTTCGGACAAGGAGATGAAGGAAACATTTAAGACCGATGACTGCGATCCCATTTATGGATGACCAAATGGTCTCGGAATACGATGATTCCAGTCAAGAATGAAAGAGAACTAAAGCACCTTTCAGATGAAGAAAAATCTACCCAATCCGACATCAAATGATGGAGTTATAGGCATCTCCGTTGGATCACACAATTTGGAAAGATTAACAATATAATCCATATTGAAAAATGACGATTGAAGAGTTCTAACGTGCTTTTGGGATATCAAACGGTCTCTAAATTAGGCAATTCTGGTCCCATTTGGAAGCTTCATAAGTTACCATTCTAATGAGTTAGAAATACTCTAAATTCAAACTCTGAAGAGAGAGTTATGAGGGTTACTATCGGACAAGGAGATGAAGGAAACATTCAGGACTGATGACTACGATCCCACTTATGGATGCCCAAATGGTCTCGGAATACGATGATTATAATCAGGAATGAAAGAGCACTAAAGTACATTTCATATTAGCAAAAATGGACCCAATCTGACATCAAACGATGTAGTTATGGGCGTCTCCGTTGGATCACGCGATTTGGAAAGATTAACAATCCATATTAAAAAATGACGATGGAAGAGTTCCAACTTGCTTTTAGGATATCGAACAGCCTCCAAATTAGCTAATTCTTGTCCAATTTGGAAGCTTGTCAAGTTACCATTACAATGAGCTCAAAACAGTCTAAATTTGACCTCTGAAGAGGGGGCTATGAGGGTTACTAATGGACATGGAGATGAAGGAAAAATTCAGCACCGACAACTGCGATCCCACTTACGGATGCCCAAATCGTCTAGGAATACGACAATTCCAGTTAGGAATGAAAGAGCACTAAAGTACCTTTCTGATGACGAAAATCGACCTCATTAGACATCAAACGATGGAGTTAAGGGCACCTCCGTTGGACCGGGCGATTTAGAAAGATTAACAATCCATACTGAAAAATGATGATCGAAGAGTTCCAACATGCTTTTGGGATATCGAACGGTCTCTGAATTAGGCAATTCTGGTCCCATTTGGAAGCTTGACAAGTTCCCATTCCAATGAGCAGGAAATAGTCTAAATTCGAACTCTGAAAAGAGAGTTATGAGAGTTACTATCGGACAAGGATATGAAGGAAACATTCAGGACTGACGACTGCGATCCCACTTACGGATGCCCAAATAGTCTCGGAATACGACAATTCCAGTCAAGAATGAAAGGGAACTAAAGCACCTTTCAGATGAAAAGAAATCTACCCAATCCGACATCAAATGATGGAGTTATAGGCATCTCCGTTGGATCACACAATTAGGATATGAGCTGGAAATACTCTAAATTCAAACTTTGAAGAGAGAGTTATGAGGGTTACTATCGGACAAGGAGATGATGGAAACATTCAGGACCGACGACTGCGATCCTACTTATGTATCCCCAAATGGTCTCGGAATACGATGCTTACAGTCGAGAATGAAAGAGCACTAAAGTACCTTTCATATTACCAAAAATGGACCTAATTTGACATCAAACGATGTAGTTATGGGCGTCTCCGTTGGATCGCGCGATTTGGAAAGATTAACAATCCATATTGAAAAATGACGATGGAAGAGTTCCAACGTGCTTTTAGGATATCGAACGGCCTCCGAATTAGCTAATTTTGGTCCAATTTGGAAGCTTGTCAATTTACCATTACAAAGTGCTCAAAATAGTCTAAATTTGACCTCTGAAGAAGGAGTTATGAGGGTTACTAATGGACATGGAGATGAAGGAAAAATTCAGCACCGATGAATGCGTTCCCACTTACGGATGCCTAAATCGTTTAAGAATACGACGATTCCAGTCAAGAATGAAAGAACACTAAAGTACCTTCCTGATGACCAAAATCGACCCAATACGACATCAAACGATGGAGTTAAGGGCGTCTCCGTTGGACCGAGCGATTTAGAAAGATTAACAATCCATATTAAAAAATGACGATCGAAGAGTTCCAACATGCTTTTGGGATATCGAACGGTCTCTGAATTAGGCAATTCTGGTCCCATTTGGAAGCTTGACAAGTTCTCATTCCAATGAGTTGGAAATAGTCTAAATTCGAACTTTGAAGAGAGAGTTATGAGGGTTACTATCGGACAAGGAGATGAAGGAAACATTCAGGACCGACGAATGCGATCTCACTTATAGATGCCCAAGTGGTCTCAGAATACGACGATTCCAGTCAGGAATGAAAGGGAACTAAAGCACCTTTTAGATGAAGAAAAATCTGCCCAATCCGACATCAAATGGAGTTATAGGCATCTTCGATGGATCGCACAATTTGGAAAGATTAACAATCCATATTACAAAATGACGATCGAAGAGTTCCACGTGCTTTTGGGATATCGAACGGTCTCTAATTTAGGCAATTTTGGTCCCATTTGGAAGCTTCACAAGTTATCATTCCAATGAGCTGGAAATACTCTAAATTCAAACTCTGAAGAGAGAGTTATGGGGTTACTATCGGACAAGGAGATGAAGGAAACATTTAAGACTGATGACTACGATCCCACTTATGGATGCCCAAATGGTCTCAGAATATGATGATTGCAGTAAGGAATGAAAGAGCACTAAAGTACCTTTCATATTACCAAAACTGGACCCAATCTGACGTCAAACGATGTAGTTATGGGCGTCTCCGTTGGATCGCGCGATTCGGAAAGATTAACAATCCATATTGAAAAATGACAATGGAAGAGTTCCAACATGCTTTTAGGATATCGAACTGTCTCCGAATTAGCTAATTCTGGTCCAATTTGGAAGCTTGTCAAGTTACCATTACAATGTGCTCAAAATAGTCTAAATTTAACCTCAGAAGAGGGAGTTATGAGGGTTACTAATGGACATGGAGATGAAGGAAAAATTCAGCACTGACGACTGCGATCCCACATACGCATGCCCAAATCATCTAGGAATATGACGATTCCAGTCAGGAATGAAAGTGTAAGACCCGTATCCTAGTCCGTACCGTTCTGTAGGCTTCCGCGGTTCTCGCTGTCGAATTTCGGCAATCCTCAACCTATTTTTGATGATTGCGCGCTATCCTAAGCCGAGACCTGCATGCCGAAGTCGGCTCAACCCGAGACATGTACCTTGGCGACCCTGCCATCGCTGCGGTTCCAACGTCACGACTCGTGCACCAAACCGATACCCAAGATAGAAGATGTAGGCCCGCGTTCAATTCAAAGAAAACAATGTGCATTGCGAACTTAGAGGGAATCTCTACGAAATGTCACATCAATCAATCAATCACTCATGTCAAGTACAAGTCAAGTCACTCCATACCCCAAGTACAACAACCCATCCCTCTCTCTCCATAAAGTCAACTCTCTCCCTCTTCACCCATCCCTCTTTTACCAAAATTTCAACCCAACCCATACCTCTTCTTACAACACATCACTCCGCCCATCCCTATCACACATCATCCCATCCATATCATCTCATCACCTCATTTTCTCTCTCATTTCTCAAATCTCCCAAGCAACATCCCACGTCCAAGCTCTCTCCCTCTCCCAAACACCAAGTGTGGCCCACCCTCTCATCTCTCACCCCCACCATCAAAAGTCCATCATCCACCTTTAAAAGTCGAGCATAGGAGCATAGGAATTCAAGGGATCAAGACGGAGGCCAACAAGGTGGGTGATCTTTGAGTTTATACCATTGATTTCATGATTTGGGGGCCCACTTGTTGGTGGGACGCATTTTGATGTATGTGTTGTAATCATATGAGGGGCCCCTCCACTATGCCGATCTCTCTCTCCTTCTCTCTATCTCTCTCTTCCCTTTTCCTTGTTGATGGCCTACCTAATGTGTGTGTGTGTGGCCCACCATGAAGCATGCATTCTATCTAGGCCGTCCATCAAGTGGTCCACATGGTCGTCCATTTGGACGTGATTGATCAAAGGAAAACACAAACATCGGACTGATCAAGTGGGCCACGTTCATGTGGGACCCACCTTGATGTGTGGGCCATGTTCAGGTGGGACCCACCACAATGATGTGTTTATCTATGCCATCCAGCGTCCCTGGACGCTGGAGTGCTGGTGGTGGACATGGAGTGCTGGTGGTTGACATGGAGTGCGTGTACTAACATGGGAGTGTACTAACGAGCTAACAAAAAAGAAAGAAAGAAAGGGAAGGAAATGGTGGGCCACTCATGCAGACCCCACCTTGATGTATGTATTTAATCTAAGCCATCCACCCTTCTCCTCAGATCATTTTAGGCGTTGGGCCAAAATATGAACCCAATCTGATGATCTGGAGGGCCATAGCATAAAGATTAGTGTTTGCTACCATTAAAACCCACCTGATGATTCTACACACTGAAACATACCCAATATTGGGCTTGCTTCGCCGATCTTGAGCCATAGAATGCAGTGGCTAGGCCAGATTCAACTGATGTGAGCCCCACCCAGGAAATTTTGTAAAAAAAAAAAGAAGCAACAGGCCCGACGCTATTTCTTCTTTAGAGAGCGTCTGTGACTGCACTGCCGGCCGCCGACGGACGGCGGGCGGCAGCCTTCACGGCCCCAGCTGTGGGCCCCACCATGATGCGTTTCGAACATTAACACCGTGCATTTAATGCGTCCCCGTTAAATTATGGGTTATCCCAAAAATCAGCCGTACACGGAACTCAAGTGGACCATACCATCTAAAATCATATGAAGACATGCCCTAAAACATAAAAAATCACTTGGTGGGGCCTACCTGAAATTTGGACACGGCTAAAACTTGGTCTGAACCCTCAGCCAAGTGGGATAAACATAATGAGTGGAGTGGATTTGTGAACTACCTTATGGTGGGCCCCTGACCGTGATCCTATGAATAGTTGGGTGGAAAATAAACATCACCGTGGGCCACTGGTCCACGTGACCTCATGAACCGGTTGGATGGCAAGTGAACATTACGGTGGGCCCCCTGGTCCACGTGACCCAATCAACAGGTTCTATGGAAAATAAACATTCCAGTGTGCCCCCCCTAACCGTGTGACCTTGTGAACAGGTTGGGTGACAAATAAATATTACGGTGGGCCCCATTCCCACCTCTAGTCCGTGTGACCTCACCAATAGGTTGGATGTCAAACAAACATTTCGGTGGGGCCCTGGCCCACCCCAGGTCTGACTGACCTATGAACAGTTTGGATGTAAAATAAATATTATGGTGGGCCCCTATGACCTTATCAACGGGCTGGATGGAAAATAAACATTATGGTGGGCCCCGCATGGGATCCACTAATGTATGTTTTGCAATCCACACCTTCCATTAGTGTGAGCCCCACTATGAGGCATGTACTTTATCTATGACGTCCATCCTTGGCAGGCCTTGGAAATTTTAATGGTGGAAGCTATTACCACACTTATATTGGGTATGGCCTACTTTGATATATATGAGGCCCATGTGACTAGGCCCATCTTGATGTAATTGTGGCCGTTGTTGAGGCCTACCTTAATATATATGAAACCCATGTGAAGAGGCCCATTATGCTGTATTCAAGGCCCATGGGTCGAGGCCGAAAAAAGCGTATATAAGGCCCATTGTAGTGTGATTCCACCATGGTATATGTGTTGATTTTTATAGTGGGCTATACCTTGGGAGCAATGATGGTTTGATGTCCACATCGTAAGGATAATGTTGGTTAAATGTCCACATTGTCACTCTTCGTAAGGTCCATTGATAGGCCCATATTTGTAGTGAGTAGGCCGTATAGGCCCATATCCATTATGCACAAGCCCATCACCCTATGACATGTTTAGCATTGATCCATGATTCATGATCATACGCATCATATGTATGTCTGATATGACAAGTGACTGATCATAGTATATGCCTTCGAGCAGATTGTTTATAGGCTCACTGATAGGCGGAGTTGCCCTACATGAGCGCGCGGCGCGTGCAGGATTGTTGCATGTTTGGTAGGGTGATTCATGCACTTGCATTTATGTGATCATAATTATTGTATGCCCTAGCGACATCAGGGTCATAGCCTCCACAGACACATCATGAGTGGCTGGATTGGATACTGAAAATGTTTGGTTTTAGCATACGGACGCTATAGATATCCCTAGGTGAAAATCCCTAAACCCGATGGTACCAAAGGATGACTCCAACGTCGAGACCGAGTAGATACACAAGCGCGAGATGGCCGTATACCAGTAGGCCGCATCTCCCACTGTGTCGTGGTCAGTTGGAAAGGGGTGTGACCTTACCCGCCTGAGTGAGGAGGAAATTTCTAGGTTGAGTTTAACCAGCTTGAGGATTTGCTCCGCTATCGATGAGACAGGTCTAATATTGGTAGGCAGATAGTGAGGTCTCTTCCGCTCTCCCAGTTGTGCATTCGGATAGGGACGGCAAGCTGACATAAAGTGTACTAGACACTGGTGATTATCTAGACTGAGAACCGTACTAATTTGATACTTTAGTGAGGAGCTGCATTGATATGTGGATGAGGATTGACATGATTGACTTGCATTTTGCAACGCATGGCCTTGATGTGGCCGATCGCATTCATGATTTGCACCGCATAGCCTTAGTACAACTGATTGCATTCATATACCCATCAACATGTTTCCACATTACTCTGACTTTACATTCCAAGCACGATCGTGTTGCGCACACACTTACACCACCCTATAAGCTTATGCACGATTGATGCATGCAGGTGACACCAGGACGCAGCCATAGTCTTGCCGCAGTTAGAGTGTGGAGTTGAGCTTCTGGAGTTTTTGTTATTATCACTATCTTGTATTTCCCTTTATACTCATTGTACCCAAAGTTTTTTTTTATCATAGTGGATTTTGTGATGGTGTTCTTGTGGTTATTGTTCGTGCGTTATGCTTTTGGCTATGCTCATTATGAATCAAATTGATTATTAGAAATCCTCCTTGTAGCATCCCACGATTGGAACCTGGTATATTGGTGCCGGGAGCCGAGAATGGGGTACTAAGGAGGCTGTCGGCGCCAGATTCAGCGATAGGGAATTTTATGAGCCCGGTTTCTGAGTTCGGGGCGTGATAGAAGTTGGTATAAGAGCATAACTTGGGAATAACCGAGAACAACATCACATGTTTGCTATGAGTTTAGGGTGATTAGGTTCTGAGTGCGAAGCCTTCCGATTGAGTTCCCTAACGTGCGATTCTCAAGGTTGATTGGTGTCATTATTCTTCCTATAGGACATGCCGCCTAGGAGAGCTACTCTAGCTTTAACACCTGTGCCTCCCGTTCCACCGCCAGAGATCCTTGCTCCCTTGCTTGAGGATGATATTCCTCCACCTGATGCTGGTGCAGATCCGATCGTGCCTGTGAGTGCCTCACAGTTACAGCAGATGTTGCAGGCTGTGACTGCTGCATTTTAGGGGTAGGACAGGCGCCCAATTATTTCTCCAGCTCAGGCAGAGTAGGAGCGCGCGAGTGCCCTTCTTCGAGAGTTCAGACAGCTTGATCCTCTGCGTTTCCAGGGCGAGCCAGATCCGACTGCAGCCGAGAGATGATGCTCCGATGTGGAGAAGATCTTCGATACTATGACATGCACGACCCAGCAGTGAGTCCAGTTAGCAGTATTTCTCTTCTAGGGTGAGGCCGAGAATTGGTGGACCTCTGTTACTCACGTTGTAGGACCTGATCATGTCTGGACATAGGAAGACTTTATTGACTAATTCGAGGAGCAGTACTTCCCCGACCATATCCGTCGTCAGAGAGCGTTAGAGTTCGAGACCCTGGTGTAAGGGGACATGACCGTAATGCAGTACATGGCTCGTTTTGTGGCGCTATCGAGGTTTGCACCGTATATAGTTGATGATGAGGGGTGGAAGGCCCGCCTTTTCGAGAATGACTTACATTACGGTCTTCGAGGCCGTGTTATTGGGCATGGGCTCCCGACTTTCCAGGCAGTAGTGCGGAGGGCTCAGATTTATGAGACTGAGTGGGCCGGTACGCAGGCCGACTGAGATCAGAGGAGGGGTCAGAAGAGGTAGGCCCTCTCCAGTAGCTCACAGCAGCATCGACCACCACAGAGATAAAGGAGCCACCCATTAGCCAGAGCACCAGTAGCACCGTCGGTACCCCCAGCGGCACCACCTCAGAGACAACTTTTTGATACCTGCTATGAATGCTGTGGGATACGACACCGTAGGTGGGAGTGTCCCCGACCTCTGCAGCAGCAGCCAAGAGTGCCACAGCAGCCTCCACAGCAGCAACGATAGCAGATTCCACCACCGAGCCCCCCTCAGCAGCAACACCAGCCTTCGAGGCCACAGTAGAAGAGACAACAGTTTTGAGCACCTCAGTGACATCAGCAGAAGCAGCATCCTCAGAGGGGACAGGCACCTCCCCAACCAGCTCAGACTATATTCTACGCGGCTCAGTAGGACCCGTAGACTTCTGCAGGAGTCGTTGAGGGTATACTTCCAGTCTCATCATGCATCGCCCAAGTATTATTTGATTCCGGTGTTTTGCACTCATTCATGTCTGAGGATTTTTGCCGATCGACTGGATTACCTACAGAGTCTTCTAGTGAGGGATTGACCGTATCGACGCCCTTGGGGAAGACCACAGTATTGGGTCATTTTTATTCGTCTTGCCCCGTTCTAGTTGGTGATATCTTTTTGCATGCTGACTTGTTTGTGCTACCGATGATAGACTTTGACGTTATCTTGGGCATGGATTGGCTTGCCGAGTACCGTGCCGTGATGGACTATTCCACGAGGATCGTCACATTCTCTATACCAGGCTTGCCATAGTTTCAGTTCGTTGTAGAACCCCGAGGAGAGCCATTGTCTTGTTTAATGTCTTGCGCAGTCGAGGAGCATGTTGCCTTGTGTATTGATCATTGTTGGTGGTTTGTGACTTCCCCGACGTGTTCCAGGAGATTCTAGGATTGCCGTCATGCTGTCATATTGAGTTTCAGATCGATTTTGTGCCTGGTACCGCACCTATCTCGAAGGCCCCGTACCTAATGACACTGATGGAGTTGCGTGAGCTACAGCGGTAGTTGGATGAGTTACGCGAGTTGGGATTCATTCGGCCGAGTAGTTCACCTTGGGGAGCACCAGTACTCTTCGTCAGGAAGAAAGATGGCTCGTTGAGGCTCTATGTGGACTACCACGAGCTCAACCGGGTCACGATTAAAAATAAGTACCCACTCCCGAGGATAGATGATTTATTTGATCAGCTGCAGGGTGCACAGTTCTTTTCAAAGATTGACTTGCATTCCGGTTATCATCAGATTCGTGTCCGAGAGGAGGACATCCTGAAGACGGCTTTTAGGACGCGTTATGGTCATTTTGAGTTTCAGGTCATGTCTTTTGGACTAACCAATGCACCCGCGGTCTTCATGTAGTTGATGAACGAGGTCTTCTATCCATATCTCAATTAGTTTGTTGTGGTCTTCATCGACGACTGTAACGCCCTGAAAATCGATGGGTCGAGCAAAGCTCAGCTCCCGAGTTCCAACGCATCACTTACGCAACATAGATAATGATGATTATGATGAGAGCATGGAAACATAAATAAGATTATATCAAAACAGCATATCATACTCCAGAGACAGTTAAAATTGCAAGTGGAAGACTATGATAGATATATAAAATATGTAAACTGTGGTGAGTCTCTAGAGTGTGATAATGTTACTAGGTTAATCCATTACAAGTATAATTCCAAAATATACCAAAAGTGTAAGGTCCTCTAGTTAACATCCCTGTAACCCCGTCGATCAAGGCACGACTCACATGAAGCTGCCAGAATACAACACATACAAGAAGGCATTCTCATCGTCGCAAAAGTCCGGCTCTACCTCATAAGCATCGCCATCACCTGCGGCTACCACAGGATCTGATTGGTGTGTACAACATCGTCCCGTAACGTGGGAGTGAGTGATCAACTCAATGGAATAATAAAGCATAGGTTAACATGTTATCAATTCAGTCAAGCAGTAATGATAAAGCAGTACAATCAACATTCCTAAGTACTGTAATTAATGCAAGGATGAGATGCGATTATGATGCATACCCTTGCCAACATACTCCCTTGTGCGGCACCATCTTACGTTCGTGGTATGCTATCACCTTTAGTGCTCCACATCTTCTAGGCACATGCAATGCGATGATGAGCATGATTACCAAGTTGTTATTAGTCCATTTCAAACAGTAGTATTCAGAAACTAAGGTACCTTCCTTATATCCTTCCCAAACAATGATCCATTCTAGGGTCGTCAGTCTTAGACAATCTCATACGATGGTGTGTTTCTAGGTCGCTGCAAGGGCTGTCAGGGCTGTTACGCAGAATCGTTGCACCACTCCCCCATCACCTTATCAATACAGGCCTAGTTTATATTCTGTTACTACGGGAAGGCTCGTCACCTCACCGTAGATTTAGAGTATGCTCAAGGTCACTACATCGGATATGGTCAGGGCTGCCAGGGCTATTACATGGAATCGTTGCACCACTCTCCCATCACCCATCAAAGCAGTGTAGGCCGACAGCTCAAATATAGTGTCCCATACCACCATAATCAGCTCATGAGTCTGGTTGCTCAATGGTCACTACGGGGAGGCTCGTGGCCCTGGCCAGAGGCCGACGACCGACCATGGTGTCCCATACCACCATGCCCGGCTCATGAGTCTTAGCGGATCGAGGTACCACGGTTAACGGGATTCCACTGGTAAGATTAGTACCTCATGTTCAAACAGAGGCGTCCAAACATGGTGAACATACATAAGATAGATCGGGTTACTTGACGAGCTCGGCTAGCTCGAGTTCACGACAAGTTCAATGACATGAAGTGCATAAGCACTTCGCGTAGCCAACCACTATCGCCAACCGAAGTACAACTAGGGTTCGTCGAACACATCTCACGTGGCGAATGAATCTCAGCCACGAATTCAATCCCGTTACCGATTGCTTGGACTATACAATTGCCCCAATCACATTCAATTTCAGAACAATTAAGTAGTAATGGATCAAGACTTCAAATCATACAATCAAATATCCAATATTGTCCGCTTAGGGCTGCCAAGGCTGTTGCACGGAATCGTTACACCACTCCCCCATCACCCTTCACGGATTTTATGGAATGTAACTTAAACATGTGAAGTAGTCAGAGCATAATTAAATAAATAAGTAATTCAAACATATTAACAAGCATATTATAAAACACAATGAAAACAGGAAATTCAAACACATACGTTTTATAAACCAGTAAGTGATTAAACTAACCAACTTACATGAAGGAAATCATACACATCACTAAGGTAGTTGAGAATCCTATCTCAACACCCTTATACATTACAATTTACTAACTACTACTCATTCAGACATTTCAACAAACACTTTAGACTACGTACATCAACATACATGACGTATGTTGATCCCATAGGTATAAGGCCAAATCCTTTCACTAGGGAGCTGCCCCATTTATAACACGCGTGCACCCACGACGAATAGTCATGGCAAGCAGGAATCCAAGTTCCATATTCATTCAGTCATATCCACAAAGACTTGGGCTACACATTTTAACATATATAGTGTATATTGGTCGTGGCATGATTTAGGGCAAATCCTTTCGTCAAAAGGGTGTCGCCTATACAACAATCATATATCCATGACAATTAGTCATGGCGAGCACGAATGCGAATTCTATACTCATTCGGTCATTTTCACAAACACTTAGAATACACTCTTTTAACATATATAGCGTATATTAGCAAAAATATGTATTAGGGAGAATCCTTTCGCCGAATGAGTATTATACATATATATAGCATGTTCATACAGTAATTAATCACGGCTAACATGCTTTCAAAATTTATACGTATACGGTATTTTCTACAAATACGAAGAATATAGTATATTCAACATAGTTAACGTATAACCGAAAAATGAAACGGACAACAGTTTGTACATGTGTAATTGCATGCAAATCATGAATCTATCATTATCTGACATTGAAAGTGTTGAACACCATAACCTATACATCTAAAGTCCACACCTTTTGCCGTAGAAGCGTAACGGAGTCGATAGAATCTCTACGCTTTAGTATACGGCAGTTTATCAACCTATAGCACGGGATACATTAGCTATTTCGCTACTTGAATCAATCCAAACCCTAAAACAGGTTAGGGTTAGGGTTTTCTTACCTAAGAATGAAGCCAGAATCGCTAGAAAAGTGATTAGATCATGATGATTAATCACGTATAGCAGCAGGGTAGAATAGCAGGAAGACTCTCCCACATCTCCCACACTTTCTCTCTCTTTTCTCTCTTCTCTCTCCTAGGTTTTCTCAAATTTGTATGGAATGAGAGAGTGGGGGTTTAAGGTCCTTATATAGGTCCAGAACTCACGGAAATAGACTTCGGGTCAAGGTATACTTAGGTTATAACCAAAGCGAGTCTGTTCCGTCTCAACGGTGCACTTCTAGCGGCCCCCCTTGAGCCAAAGGTCGGACTTAAGCTCGCCAACACTGGATCTAGGTTAAGTTAAGTTTTCATTTCGGTCGGATTCCTAGATCACGCGTGGCGGACCAGTTTCAATTTAACGGTCAGTGAAACTCGATCAGAGATTTCAAGTACACTGATGCGTGTATGAAATTTCTCCTGATCTGAGGGTGTATTTGGGTCAGATTCTGACGGTCTGGTTGCTTATAAATTGTCCGCAAGCGACACATTCCATATTACTTAACTTTGACATTTATTTCTAATTCATTTCACGTTTCTCACACTCTTCACTCCGGGCTCAAGCGAATAGTCATGGGACATTATCTGGATTTGACTTCCGAGATGGTTGTCAAGCCCAGCAAGGCAGTCTTAACCATTTAACTTCATGTTAATCGAGCTTTCGACGTGCCGTCCAGATCTGATACGGAGTTTCAATGTGCTCCCGAGAGCAACCGGGTAATGAGATTAATCCTAAATTTTAGGGTAACCTAGCGTCAATGATTCTACAAGTTCTGGGTCTTACAGATCATATTTGTGGAGCTGACACATGTGAGCAGGCATTCGTGGAACTGAAGGACCGTCTGACGTCCGCTCCTATCCTCACTCTTCCTTCTGGGAGTGATGGATTTGTTGTATTTACCGATGCATCACGTATTGGTTTGGGTGATGTCCTGATGCAGCACGGAAGGCCTGTAGCCTTCGCGTCTCGTCAGCTTAAGGTCCATGAGCTGAACTACCCCACACACGACTTAGAGCTGACAGCAGTCATCTTCGCACCGAAGGTGTAGAGACACTATCTCTATGGGGTCAGGTTCGAGCTTTTCTCCGACCACAAGAGCTTGAAGTATCTATTCTCTTAGTCTGAGCTGAACATGAGACAGAGACGCTGGATGGAGCTTCTGAAGGACTATGATTTTGACCTCCAGTACCACCCAGGCAAGGCGAATGTGGTGGCGAATGCCCTCAGCTGTCAGCTATGAGGCCTGGTGGCACACATGATGATTTAGGAGTGGAGGATGCTTGAGGTTATAGCAGAGTACGACTTTAATTTTAGTCTGCAGTCTTCTATCGTTTAGCTATCGAGCCTGTCGATTCGATCCTCTCTTGTCGCAAGGGTGATCGAGGCTCAGCGGACAGATGAGTCGTTAGAGGATTATCGAGCAGAGGCAGCATCTGAGAGTCAGACAGACTGGCAGATTAGTGCTGATGGTGGACTTCGCTTCAGAGGCCGATTATGTGTCCCGAATATTCCCGAGTTACGCAGAGATCTTATGACCAAGGCACATTGATCACGGTTTTCTATCCACCTTGGCTCGACGAAGATGTATCGTGATATGAGAAGACAATATTTTTGGGCGGGGATGAAGTGCCAGATTGCCAGTTTTGTGGCCGAGTGTGACACATGCCAGCGTGTCAAGGCCGATCATCAGAGACCCCCTAGTCTATTGCAGCCGTTGAGCATCCCGATGTGGAAGTGGGAGCACGTATCTACCGATTTTATCATGGGTTTGCCGAGGGCTAAGCGCAGTCATGACGCCATCTGGGTTGTCGTTGATCGTTTGACGAAGTTGTCACACTTTCTTACGATTTGTGTGACTTGGCCTTTGGACCAGCTTGCGAGGTTATTCATCGAGGAGATTGTGAGACTACACGTCGTTCCAGTCTCGATCATTTCTGAGCGAGACCCGAGGTTCACGTCTCAGTTTTGGAGGATCTTTCAGAGAGCGATGGGGTCTGTTTTGCAGCTCAACACCGCGTATCATCCACAGACCGATGGCCAGACCGAGAGGGTCAACCAAATCATTGAGGATATGCTTCAGGCCTGCGTGATTGATTTCGGGGGTAGTTGGGATGAGCATCTGTGATTGGCTTAGTTCGCATACAACAACAACTATCGGGCAACCATTGGCATGACTCCTTTTGAGGCATTGTATAGCAGACCGTGCAGGTCTCCGAGTTGTTAGACCGAGGTTAAAGAGCGGCATATCCTAGGTCCTGAGCTTGTGCAGGAGACATTAGAGACTATTGATATCATCAGGTAGAGAATGCGCACAGCTCAGAGCCGACAGAAGAGTTTTACTGATCGTCGGTGTCGTCCCTTGGACTTTGATGTAGGGGACCATGTGTATCTCAAGGTCTCGCCCATGAAGGGCATAGTTTGATTTGGAACGAATTACAAGCTTGCCCCGAGATTCATCGAGATCACTGAGCATATTGGCACCGTGGCCTACCGTCTTGCCTTACCACCTCAGTTATCTAGTGTCTACAACGTTTTCTACATCTTTATGTTGAGGAAGTATGGGTCAGACATAGTTCCTGTTATTGATTGGTAGCCGTTGGAGGTTCGTGAGGACGTTTCTTACGTTGAGCAGTCAGTACGTATCCTTGATCGAAAGGAGCAGGTCCTCCGAACTAAGGTCATTCCCTTGGTGAAGGTTCAGTAGGGTCACCATTCTGTTGAGGAGGCTTCTTGGGAGAGCGAGGCTGAGATTCGAGAGCGTTATCCCCATCTCTTTGATGATTGATTATATATTGTATCTTATATACTGTCTCCAATTTTATATGATGATGCCTTGTTTCCCCTTCTATTATGAGTTATGCCTAGTTGCGATGATTGTGCAAATTTTAAGGATGAAATTTTTATTTGGAGGGGAGAGTTGTAAGACCCGTATCCTAGTCCGTACCGTTCCGTAGGCTTCTACGGTTCTCCCGGTCGAATTCCGGCAATATTTGACCCATTTTCGACAGTTGTGCACGATCTTAAGCCGAGACATGCATCCCAAAATTGGCTCAACCTGAGACATGTACCTTGACGACCGTGTCGTCGCCGCGGTTCCAATGCCATAACTCGTGCACCGAACCGATACCCAGGATAGAAGATGTAGGCTCGCGTTCAATTCGAAGAAAACACCTCGCGTTATGAATTTCGAGGGAATCTCTACGAAATGTCTCATCGATCAATCAATCACTCATGTCAAGTACAAGTCAAGTCACTCCATACCCCAAGTACAACAACCCATCCCTCTTTCTCCACAAAGTCAACTCTCTCCCTCTTCACTCATCCCTCTTTTACCAAAATTTCAACCCAACCCATACCTCTTCTTACAACACATCACTCCACCCATCCCTATCACACATCATCCCATCCATATCATCCCATCGCCTCATTTTCTCTCTCATTTCTCAAATCTCCCAAGCAACATCCCACATCCAAGCTCTCTTCCTCTCCCAAACACCAAGTGTGGCCCACCCTCTCATCTCTCACCCCCACCATCAAAAGTTCATCATCCATTGTTAAAAGTCGAGCATATGAGCATAGGAGTTCAAGGGATCAAGAAGGAGGCCAACAAGGTGGGTGATCTTTGAGTTATACCGTTGATTTCATGATTTGGGGGCCCACTTGTTGGTGGGACCCATTTTGATGTATGTGTTGTAATCATATGAGGGGCCCCTCCACTATGTCGATCTCTCTCTCCTTCTCTCTATCTCTCTCTTCCCTTTTCCTTGTTGATGGCCGACCTAATGTGTGTGTGTGTGTGTGTGTGTGTGTGGCTCACCATGAAGCATGCATTCTATCTAGGCCATCCACCGAGTGGTCCACATGGTCGTCCGTTTGGACGTGATTGATCAAAGGAAAACACAAACATCGAATTGATCAAGTGGGCCACGTTCATGTGGTACCCACCTTGATGTGTGGGCCACGTTCAGGTGGGACCCACCACAATGATGTGTTTATCTATGCTGTCCAGCGTCCCTGGATGCTGGACGTGCTGGTGGTTGACATGGAGTGTTTACACTGACATGGGAGTGTACTAGCGAGCTAACAAAAAAAAGAAAGGGAAGGAAATGGTGGGCCACTCATGCAGGCCCCACCTTGATGTATGTATTTAATCCAAGCCGTCCACCCTTCTCCTTAGATCATTTTAGGCGTTGGGCCAAAATATGAACCCAATCCGATGATCTGGCGGGCCATATCATAAAGATTAGTGTTTGTTACCGTTAAAACCCACCTGATGATTCTACACATCGAAACATACCCAATATGGGGCTTGTTTCGTCGATCTTGAGCCATAGAATGCAGTGGATAGGTCAGATTCAACGGATGTGGGCCTCACCTAGAAAATTCAGTAGAAAAAAAAAGCAATAGCACGACGCCGCTATCGCAAAAAGCGCACGCAGTGCTCTCTTGGCCGCCGACGACGATGGGTGGTGGCCCTCACGGCCCAAATTGGGCCCCACCGTGATGTGTTTCGAACATCAACACTGTGCATTTGATGCATCCCCTTTAAATTATGGGTTATCTAAAAAATCAACCATATACGGAACTCAGGTGGGCCATACCATCTAAAATCATGTGAAGACATGCCTAAAACATATAAAATCACTTGGTGGGGCTACCTGAAATTTGGATGCGGCTGAAACTTGGTCTGAACCCTCAGCCAAGTGGGACACACATACTGAGTGGGCTGGATTTGTGAACCACCTTATGGTGGACCCCTGACCGTGATCCTATGAATGGTTGGGTGGAAAATAAACATCATCGTGGGCCACTGGTCCATGTGACCTCATGAACCGGTTGGATGGCAAGTGAACATTACGGTGGGCCCCCTGGTCCATGTGACCCTATCACAGGTTGTATGGAAAATAAACATTCAAGTCGGCCCCCCTGACTTTGTGACCTTGTGAACAGGTTGGGTGATAAATAAATATTACGGTGGGCCCCAGTCCCACCTCTGGTACGTGTGACCTCACCAGTAGGTTGGATGTCAAACAAACATTTCGGTGAGCCCCAGGCCCACCCCAGGTCTGACTGACCTATGAACAGTTTGGATGTAAAATAAATATTATGGTGGGACCCTATGACCTTGTCAACGGGCTGGATGGAAAATAAATATTATGGTGGGCCCCGTATGGGATCCACTGATGTATGTTTTACAATCCACACCTTCCATTAGTGTGGGCCCCACTATGAGGCATGTACTTTATCTATGACATCCATCCTTGGCAGGCCTTGAAAATTTTAATGGTGGTAGTTATTACCACCACTTATATTGGGTATGGCCTACTTTGATATATATGAGGCCCATGTGACTAGGCCTATCTTGATGTAATTGTGATCGTTGTTGAGGCCTACCTTGATATATATGAAACCCATGTTATGAGGCCCATTATGATGTATTCAAGGCCCATAGGTCAAGGCCCAAA